>OX637484.1:10196833-10828166 GCA_951800055.1 Cenopis cana
AAGTGTTTTTAATATCCACTCTATGTATGTGTGCATTTTTCCAGCGATCCAACTTTTCCACTTACTCAAAAATGTGGACAGCCATGGAATCCGCCAGGCCGTCGGTTTTCGTAGCGAACAACGACTTGGGCGTTGAAAGGGTGGTCAAGGGAAAGAGGGAGTACGCGTTTCTGATGGAGTCCACAGCTATTGAGTATCAGCTGGAGCGAAATTGCGAATTGATGCAAGTAGGTGGCTTGCTCGACTCGAAAGGATATGGTATCGCCATGCCGTTTTGTGAGTATTGGATATCCATTACATTATTATTTATTATTTATTTATTTTATTGTTATAAAATCCACAGCACAGTTTACAACATTTTTAGAAAAGTTACATATTAGTTTACCATTGGCCAATTAGGGATTAACATTTTACTTGCTAAACACTTAAACAAAATAAAGTACACAAAAAAACTGGCCAAGTGAGAGTCTTCGAACATTAATGCGACTTCCTGATTTGTCGGTGCGGAGGCAGTACGATATGAGAAAAGTGACAAATGTCAGTGTCAGCTGTCAGTCGACGCGATACCATTTTTTACTGCGACCCTACATTTAAATGAGTGCTTCCTGACTGGCGCGGGATGCGCGGTAGCGCGACGATGCGAAGGCGGTACTGCTGCGCTTCTGCGCATGATATTACTACTGCGCAAACGTAATACTGACAGTATTATGTCAAGTGAGAATCTTTGCGACGTCAGTAAGTTTACGTCAAAGAAGAAAATGTCACATATCGATCCCGCCCCGCCAAGTCCGGAAGTCGCCTTATAGTCAAATTCGCAGGGTTTGCTATGATAAAATGATTGGCTTAATGACTATAAATATTTACGAAAACTACGTGCAGAGCTTCCATAGAGAGGAGGATGGTTAATTGCAAACTCACGCGTGTTAGAGCGGGGCATTTCTATTGGGAATACCTCCCCTTAATCACCAGTGGTCCATGTTACATACTTAGATATGAATTCACAACGATCCCGATCCCGCCCCGCCAAGTCCGGAAGTCGCCTTAGGATTCCGAACCAACCGCAAAATTAATTTGGTTTATTTTTGCGCCCCCTTTAGGTAGTTATATGGGAGCTCCCCTTGAAACATTTAAAAATAAGTTTTGACCATTTGTATGGCTTTGCGCCACCAAGATTGTGAGAATTGTAAGACTGTAGTTCCAACCGTTTAGCTGTAGTTGTAGTTAGACTCTAATCTAAACTGGAAATGCCATGTCGACAAGTTGTGTGCTAGGTTGAGTAGTGCGGTCTTTGCTTTAAGAAAGTTAAAACCTCTAATTTCGAATGTTTCATTAAAATCGGTTTATTATGCTCACTTT
Source organism: Cenopis cana (assembly GCA_951800055.1). Lineage (NCBI taxonomy): Eukaryota > Metazoa > Arthropoda > Insecta > Lepidoptera > Tortricidae > Cenopis > Cenopis cana. Next base: position 10,198,190 of record OX637484.1, read on the forward strand.
CATTCGTTAATGACATATGGAGTACTCATTTGGGGTAACTCAACGGATGCCAATCGAGTCTTCATAATGCAGAAACGGGCATTACGAACGCTGGCCGGTGTGAAACCTCGAGTTTCATGCAGGGAACTCTTCGTAACGCACAAAATTATGACGCACTACTCCACATACTTATTTGAAATTCTAATGTTTGTTAGACGAAACTTACCCATGTTTAGGCGTGTTGAGGTCGCAGGTAAGACTATTCGTTCTACAGGGAGATTAAGAACAGTCCCTCGTCGCATGGCACTTGCACAAAAAAATCCACGTGTCATAGGCCCAACGTACTACGAACGTCTACCCGCTGAAATACGTACACAGACCTCGGAAACAACATTCAGGTGTCGGCTAAGAAACTTTCTACTGGAAAATCCTTTGTATTCTGTGAGTGGATTTTTTAACATAACCGCATAATTGTAATTAATATATTGGAACATTAATTTTAATTCTGACTTCATTTTTTGTATTGACATTATACTATTATTAAATTGTTGTATGACCATGACGATCCTCTTAGGTGAATTTTAACATACTGCGTCCACTTTTTTAGATTAAGCGGACATCACTGTACTATTTAATTGCTATTGTATTCATTGATTTTATTGGTATTTATTTTTATTGACGATCACGTGTTTTATTGACGGACGCGTGTGTGACATCAAACATTTATTCTGCAAGTGGGCCTCAAAGGCTCTTTTATATGTCAAACATATCAGTACGTTACAATGATATAATTTAGTAACATGAAATACGAAGCAACATCAACCGTGCCGTAAACTGACTCGTCTCCACCTGTCACCTCACCTGTTTTTATATGGAAACTGTCAAATATAATTTCTCACTTTTTGACAGTTTCCATATATAAAAACGGATGAGGGGTGAGGTGAGGAAGAGTCCGTTTGTGAATAACAGCCCACGGCACATATTTGATGATGTTTGGTAAATACGTCATGTTATTTGCATTCTTTTAGTTTCATCCTACCGCACCGCCGTGGACAATGCTGTTTTGAAATTAGCAGAAAGTGGGCGACTGGTGGAACTTAAAAATCGGTGGTGGAAAGCGCCGGACGAAAAACCGTGTGTTGTAAGTAGATATGTAAATATTTATTTCTTGCATAGAACTTGTACAGCGTAGTTTTTTTTAAACAATACTGTGGCTTTATAGGCCGGGCCCAAATAAAGCGATAGGAGTGCGCGGTTGGAGAGTGGCATGGGGAGGAGTGCGCGGTTGGAGAGTGGCATGGGGAGGAGTGCGCCGTTGGAGAGTGGCATGGGGAGGAGTGCGCGGTTGGAGAGTGGCCTGGGGAAAATCCAGGGAAAACCTCCGACATGACCACGTGGGTGGTTCCGTAGTAGTACCTACATAGATAAAAAATAGTGTATACAAATGTTACAATTTTACTCGTCGAATCCAACAACACTGAAGAGCTTGACTAAAATGACGGACGAATGACCCATTGACTAGTTTGGCCCGCTTAGACTAATACATTGTGAATTCATATCTAAGTATGTAACATGGGCCACTGGTGATTAAGGGGAGGTATTCCCAATAGAAATGCCCCGCTCTAACACGCGTGAGTTTGCAATTAACCATCCCCCTCTCCATGGAAGCTCTGCACGTAGTTTTCGTAAATATTTATAGTCATTAAGCCAATAATTTTATCATAGCATACCCTGTGAATTTGTCTATAAGGCGACTTCCTGACTTGGCGGGGCGGGATAGATATGTGACATTTTCTTCTTTGACGTAAACTTACTGACGTCGCAAAGATTCCCACATGATATAATACTGTCAGTATTACGTTTGCGCAGTAGTAATATCAAGCGCAGAAGCGAAGCAGTACCGCCTTCGCATCGTCCCGCTACCGCGCATCCCGCGCCAGTCAGGAAGCACTCATTTAAATGTAGGGGCGTAGTAAAAAATAGTATCGCGTCGACTGACAGCTGACACTGACATTTGACACTTTGCTCATATCGTACTGCCTCCGCACCGACAAATCAGGAAGTCGCCTAACTAACACCTTTAATTGAGTACAATAATTAAATTTAAAAATATCAGTAATATAGCTGTAATATGAAAAACATTCCAAAAAGGGTTAACTTTGCGATTTTTTTCTATCGAGTGAAATTCGTCAGGTCATGTAACTGACTGCGATGTTGACTAGACAAGATCATTGTGTACGAGTAACACATAATTATATATTTTTTTTATTATGACACTATATTCTATGTCGCAGATGGTTTTAAAAAACTCGAAAGTGGTAAAATACCCAGCCACATCTGCGACACGCGAAAGAACGTAAGCGCTGTGGGTAAGTATGTGTGCGTGCGCTGTCGGTACACGCGTCAATTGTTTGCGCGGGTGCGTAGCGCGTGGCGCGGACGAATCGCGAGGCGCGACGGCACCCGATCGTAACCAGGCGGGCGTCTCAGGGACGAGGTAACTGACCTCGGTGCGGAGGGTTCGTGTCCATTCTGTATGTACTCTTTCATTCAGGACGTAGATGCCATTGCAAAAGTCCCGCTCTCTACGGAAGCTCAGCGCGAATTTTTCGTAAATATTGATGTTTGTTCTAAACATGTACAGTTATAAGGATAACCTTTTTTCTCAGGTTTGAGAACTAATCATTTTACAACTATTAAACCAAAAATCATTGTTAAAGTTTGGAGGGATTTAAAGATCCAACCAAAAACATCAAAAAAAAGGTTTATGTTTGAAAAATAAAAGTATCGAGTAAATTTTTGCAAATCGTGTTTTTTACTTTTAGCAGACTGGAGGAAAATAGTTCAAGATTAATATACTGAAAGGACAGATATTTAATCACTATAGATGTTGAGATCTATGTCGACAACAGGACAACATTGGCAAAAGTGCATATGTGGGCTCTTAAAATTATGTTTTTTTTTTGCACAGGCAGAAGAAGCTGGCGAAGAAGGGGCAAGTGCTGCAGAACTAGGAGTTGACAACGTCGGTGGTGTGTTCATAGTTTTGGGGACCGGCTGTGGTATTGCTGCTGCTATGGGGATATTCGAGTTCCTATGGCATGTCAAGGATGTTGCTATGGAACAAAAGGTATCAACACACCTATCACACCTATCGCCGGACACTCGTAATATGTCAATAAATTGTAATGGGTCCTATCTAATATTTGATAAAAGGGGTGCAAGGGAGTGCGTCGCATTATTTTCATCCATTTTTGCTTAGTAATCATTAAGAATTACCGAGATATGACGAGTGTCCAGCGATAAATGCCGTCCGGCTTTACGGGACTTCCCCCTAAGCCTTTCAAATGTATTTTTTTAATTGGTGTACAGATGTCGAGGTCTGAAGCATTCTGGGCGGAGCTGATCTTCGCCCTCAGTTTCTGGGAGACTGAGAAGCCTGTAGCTCACTCTCGACCTTCATCATCAGCATCCGGCTCAGGCACGGGAAGTCGCTCCCGTGCATCTTCTGTGCTGCGCTCCGCTGCTGACCTGTTCCGCTTGGAAGTCTTTAAGTGAACAGACCTGTGCCATCACTACTAGTGTAAGATCTGGAGGGGTATGATGGAGATAAAGCGTCTGTCACTTCCTGACATCTTCTGTGCTGCGCTCCGCTGCTGACCTGTTCCGCTTGAAAGTCTTTAAGTGAACAAACCTGTGTCATCACTACTAGTGTAAGATCTGGAGGGGTATGACGGAGATAAAGCATCTTGATATACTCTTTACTTACTCCCTATTACTTCCCAGAAGCTAGAAGTTTTGTAATGGTTAAACTATTAAATTAATTTTTCATGCTAGTTCGTCTTTTGTACCAACTTTATATTTTATTATTATTGTTTGATTTTTGATCACTTCCCCTCTTTCACAGTCTAATACTTATATCCGAGAAAATAAAAAGAAACAGGTAGCATTTAAATATAGTGGTTCATTTCTTTATTTCCCTGTCATTAGTACGAACTGGTTATAAAATGAGCGGTAAAATGCTACTTATTCATTTTGTTTACTAAACTATCAATCATAAAAGTGTTTCCATGTATTAAATAGGGTAAATAAACACATACCAAATTCATAATATTATGAACTTGGTAAGTGTTCTAATCTTAAAAAAATGTGAGTAAGTTCAATAAAAACACTCACGATATCTACCTACAGCACACAAAGCCACGTGGCCCATACTTCAGAAACCCACAAGATGTTAGCTTTGACAGTGACAGATACTCCGTTTTCATCAAGTCCGTGAGATTCAAAATCCGATTACGTATTTATACACCCTTATTATAGTTACTATACCTATCTTTATTGAGTCTCGAACAACTAATTAATACACTTCGTTCAAATTGATAAAAGACTGTGCGAAACTGAGCACAGACGCAGCTCTGGACCGGGAGCGCTCTCGGTTGGGCGACGGAGACTTCGTGGACCCGGCGGCTGAGCGCGGGGGCGCCGTAGGCTTGATCAGCACGCGGGGGTCCAAGGAAGCGCGCCACTCGCTTGCTAAGGCCTCCTTGTATGATATCTAAAACGAAAATATCAATATGTTCTAAATAAAGTTAAGTTTCTAAATTAATTTTGTTAAAAAGTAAAGGGAACAAATAAAATGATCACCTAAATAACTTTTCATATCATCAAATTTTCGAACCCTAAAATAAGGTTGAACACCATTGACTTATAATATAGAAATAGACACACAATGCCGAACAAAAATGACGGAAAATGTGGCACTGATTGACACTGTCAGTTGCATACACGCTTTGTCACTGTCACTGTCTGCCGTCAACACGAAAGTACCGCAACGCGGTACATTTGAGGGTGCCATTTTTTTCGCCTGACTGTGTATCTAGTTCTTTTATAGTACATCTATGTTGAACACTCAAAAAAATTTATCGATCAGCAATTCCGAGTCACCAAAAAAATTCTACCTATTTTTGCAGCACTTGCACCTATTTTACTTATTGCGTTCCTATAAATTTATAATCGCATCAAAAAAATTGTCAAGTACCACCAAAAACACTAAACTACCACCTAATCTCATGCACCTTTTTTCATTAGAATTACATCCAAATATTATACACATCGCATGCTACATTTTAGTAAACAATTACAAATTAATTGTTTTTAGCACTATAAATATTTTAGTCATTTCCAAAATGTTATAAATTAGAAAGTAACTTTCTAAATTAATTTAAAAAGCAACGCGCAATGTGGCTGTGTGAAATAATAACACGTATACTGCTATCTCACTCAATCAAATAAAAAGAATTGTCTGAAGCATAAAACCTATTGATATGTCGTCAGAGTGAAAGGTACCTATTGCTGTTTCATTCTAACTACCTATTGCTGATGGTTGTTTACAAACTGCAAGAAGTTTTATTATTAATTTTTTAAAGCGTTGACGTGAGCGTATTGAAAACTTTTAAAATGAGTTTCGTTGATTTATTAAATTGTTAGTTTGTTATGAAAATGGATAAAGGTCCTAAAATGAGTTTACTTTATTAATTTAGATAGACTTTCATGGAAAAATTGGTTTAGGTTATGTTAGTTTTGCATAGGCCCGAAGGGCCAAAACAACTCAAAATAGGAGCTCCGCGCCAGTGGAGATCCGTCAATACTGTTCCAATGTCCACTAGTTTGAAATAAAAATAGATGTCATAGAAAAATACTACTATCTAGGCAAATTGACAATTATCAGCGAATAGAGTAGAGGCAAAAACATCTGAGAACAAATAGCTGTATGCGACCAGTAAGGAAAGCACTGTTGAAAATATATTAAATTAAATTATGTTATGTACGTGTCTCATTAAAAATACAGAAATTTTGAAGCTTCTATAAAATAAAATCATTTAGCGCTGTCTTGCTCGCACGCGGTGCGACGTGCGAGCGAGACGGACCGTATAGAAAACCGCATCAGTGTGCTAGCAATGAGGTTAGACTAGATTGGAACTGCTTTGCGCGTCGCGCGTTAAAAAACAATTGCCGCGTGAAATTTGGTGATCATGTAGTATTTCTGGGTATCGAAAGAATTATTTGGGCGTAAATAATTTTAATAGGATTACGAGCCCTGTAATATTTGGATGTAAATTATATGAAATTTGGTGTTTGAAATTAGGTGATCATTAAGTATTTTTGGGTAGTGACTAATTTAGGTTATCGACATGTTACTTCTTTGAGTTGCACTTTATATTTAAAAGGAATTGAAAATTTGGTGCGAATCTAGTATTTTTGGTAATCAATGTAATTTTTTAGAGCATCATTCGGCAACTAATTTGGTGGTTCGTTAAATGCTACCCAAAAGTAAATATAATATGTATACGTGTGCGAAACGTGGAGAATGACACAGAGGGACAGAGAACGACTTGTAGCCTTTGAAATGTGGTGCTGACGGCGGATGGAGAAGATCAGTTGGACCGAGAGAAAATCTAACGAGGAAGTTCTCAAAATTGTGCAAGAAAGGAGGTCCCTGTTGCAGACTGTCGAGAACAGAAGAGGAAAGATGTTTCGGCACCTGCTGTTACGACACGACGAATTCATAAAGCATATTGTGGAAGGGAAGGTAGAAGGAAGGCGGAAGAGAGGGAGACCAAGAAGAACGTACATGGACCAACTTAAGGATAAAGTAAACGTCGTGTCGTATCAGGTGGTCAAAAGAAAGGCTCAAGAAAGAGAAACATGGAAATTGCCCCACCGACAAGAGCTTGGCTCTTAAATTGATGATGAGTACTTATAAATAGGACGGACGCGTGAGGGACAACAATAGGGATCGATTTTTCAACATGATTTGAGACGTTAGTGCCGTTAATGAAGCCTCAGTCTTCTGGTAGATGTCGCTGTACGCCTCCCTTAAGGCGTTTGTATAAATGAAGGAACGGTTGAAGAATTTGAGGCCGGGTGATAGTTGCACCTACAGCTCAGTTGGCTAGAGCGACTGACCGCGAGTACCGGGAGATGCCTAAATTTTTAAATTTTTCCTTTATAAATTAATAGGGATCCGTTTGGAGTAAATACGGGGTTAATAAAAACAGAAAAACTCACTCCAATAAATAAAAAGAAAAAGAAAAGGATAAGTAGGTCAGGTACTTATTTTCTGGTTTCGGTAAAGACTAATGATTAGGGTGTCCCTTATTTTACGATTTTCAGAAATTAACATTGCATACCCCTTAAATCGGTTTCTTTTATCCCAAAACAAGCTGAAAATAAATATCAGGTCATTCCTGGGTCAATCAACTATTTCTTGTCACTCGTTACCATGGTTACGTCTCCTGGGTCACTCTTAAAAACTGTGATTTTACCGACTTTAATCCTACTGAACATGATTTTTAGCGATGATTATAAACCCATTCTAACGTTGCTCATCTCTTGAGCATGCTAGAACTCCATATTATAGCATTTTTTCTAAGAAACTCGGTTACTGTTGTCTCCTGGCTGACGGGACAGAATAACGACAAGGAAAAGTTGATTAACCCTCCTGTAACTGTAACCCGTGCCGACACTCATGCGATTCCCCCATACAATGTATGAAAATGATCAATTTTTTTTTCCTTTTTTTGTTTTTTTTTTTTTATATCAACTTTGTATAACACTGCCATATATAAACATTATTTAACAAAAAAACTCGATGCATACAGAAAACCACTGTAAAATTATCAAACTACTGTCTGACCAAATTTCTCCATAGTACCTAATTTGTATGGGAATTTCAGTTGCAAGTCGGCACGGGTTCCCATTACAGGAATGACCTAAAAAAATTTTTTTTGAGTGTTTTGTGGTAGTATCATTATTTTTAGGGGGTATGCGATATGAATTTCTGAAAATCGTAAAATAAGGGACACCCTACTAATGATGTAATGGAATATAGATAAAAGTTCATCTTAGCAAGCCATTAGTAACCTTAACCATACCATTAGCACAAGGCTTCGACAAAATTCCTTAGGTAGTCCTTGTGGTGACTGTTAATAATATTGCATTAAAGCGCCTGTAGAGGATATTAATAATATTGCATTAATATAATTATTTCAGTTAGTAAATTATTTAAGTATCTCTTACACCCTCCTTGACGGCGATTTCGTGCGAGTGCAAGAAGAATCCAATGATCGCAACAATGAAGCCCAATAAACCTCCGACACCAAGTACCAGAAAGATACCACTCGTGTTTTTCATTTGTACGGAACCGCTCTTGTCTTTTTCTTTTTCTTCATCACTCTGAAAAACGATAAAGTAATATTTGTAAAAAAGAGCCCGAAAAACTCACTCCAATAAATTAACTTATTACATACTTAATGGTTAAAATCAGGTTGTTTGCCAACCTACTTGTAAATATGATCTTCCCTTTTCGTAATTTAATTTTAATTTTAGAGACACTAAAAGAAAAACTCTCCGTAACAGCTCATTACTTACCAAGGGCGGTAAAACAAAGAATGTCTAGATCACAGGTATTGGCAAGGGCGATAAAAATGTGACTGAGGCTTTCTTTATTACCGCCCGTGGTAAGTACAAAGTCTTCCCCTGGCCAGGAAGTGGGATTTTTCGCGCGCGGAGCGTGCGTAAATTGCCACTCTATGGCACTGATGTGACATAAGATAATATTAATTACACAGTTAGGCGATTTCCTGACTTGACGGGGTGGGATCAACATGTGACATTTTCTTCTTTGACGTAAATTTACTGACGTCGCAAAGATTCTCACTTGACGGAACAATGTCAGAATTACTTTTGCGCAGTAGTAATATCATGCGCAGAAGCGGAGCAGTACCGCCTTCGCATCGTTCCGCTACCGCGCATCCCGCGCCAGTCAGGAAGCACTCATTTAAATTTAGGAGCGCAGTAAAAAATGCTACCGAGTCGACTGATAACTGACACTGAAATTTGACACTTTTCTCATATCGTACTGCTTCCGCACTGACAAATCAGGAAGTCGCCTTAGTGTCAAATTCCATACAGGTGACAGGTGGTGATAATCTGGTTTTTTTTTCTGTTTCTCACTTTTTCATCATTAATAAGTCCGCTTATGGTTGAGTCAAGGGAAGCAGACGAAATAAAACGTGCTACAGTGACCTACCCCACTAAAAGGTAGTCGGTAATTTGATATGGAAATAGAATTAAAATTGGTTCCTCAAGAAGAAAATATGATAATTATTATCGTCTTCTTTTTGAAAATTATCCTAAGGATGATAACGTTCCTGTTTCTATGGCAGGCTAGAGCCGTGACATCAATAAACATCCACATAACAAGTAAACAAACAGTAACAGTTTGTGTACCTGGCAATCAGTAACATTAGCTCTCTCAGGATCTTTTTGCCAATATTTTTTTTTTATTTTAAGAAGCTCTTCTGATTCTTGTAGAGCCAGTATAGCGTTGTTGACGTACATTCGGTAAGGTGACTCTGAAACCCAGTAAATGTTAGAGATTAAATATACCTCTCTATCGATGAAAAAGTACGCCAAAACAAGTGAAGGCCAAAACAGTTTCTATGATGCATTTCAGTTTACTCACTTTTCGGCATTGCAATCCCGTAATCTTTGGAGTCAAGTTTACCACCGACCATCTTCAAGTGGCAGTTTTGTTTCAAGTAATATTCGATGGTAGATGATTCCATAAAGAATACATATTTGCCTTTGCTCATTAGAACTCGATCCACACCTTCATCGTTGTTAAGCGTAAACACGGTAGGACTGGCTGCAGACATCGTTGTGAAAATGTTCTTATATGTTTGATCATTTGAGTTCTGGAATTAAAAAAATAAATTTGAGTTCCACTTATTGTAATTATTTTTCTTAGTAAAAAGCTCTCCGATGTTGTAACTGGATCAGGGTACTTGAAGTTAAAACAGATTTATAGAAAAAACTGTCATCAGTCATCTAATAGCACCAGCAACTTTTCTTTTGGAAAGAAAAAAACATAGGAATTTGCACTCGTTTAGAACATGACATAATAATGCAGGTTCTGAGGTGCTCTTCCCATAGTCGCGATCACGACACTCGTCCATGGGGGAAACGGGTGGTTGAGCAATGAGCACCCTCATACGTAATCATAATCACTCTTGCTCTGTTGCATACCGTTTTTAAGCATTTAGATAGTACCAAACAAGTACTAATTATTCAGCCATTTCGTCAACGAGGGCCTGTATGCCCTAATGCGCGGCTAGATTAATGATATTCACATATTCAAGTGGTACAGCGAGAGGTCACTGTCCCTGCTGTATCATGGGACACACAAAGAGACAGCAGCCGCTAGAGTGTACAGTTAATCTCTATTAATATTTTAATAGATTAATTTAACCTGAAAGAACTTATAGGTTGACCCGTTTAGCACTGCACCGTAGCTAATAGCGGTCTGTTCCGAAAGAGCCTTGGCGTTCTCGATGTCGTTGCTGCGACGGTTGTTGCTCATGAAAGTGGACATGTTGGCGGTATACGAAGCCGTCACGATCATGGCGAAGAACCACCACGTGCCTGCTATCCAGCGGGAGCCAGCGCCCCTGTGGTAAAACAGAGCGAGCAGTAATATTTTTATGCAACGAACGACGATAGCATACAAGCTTACGGTCGCGGTCTGACTCACGGTAAGCAGAGTAGCAGACACTGTAGCGTAGCCTATAAGGCTTGGGCCTCCAGGAGACTGAATTTGTGATTTAGATGGATAAAGCTAAAAGTTAAGGAACTAATGATGTCTATTATTGAATGCAGATAAACTGTTATACCTACATACTTCTATATCACCCCGTTTACGATACACAAAATAACCATCGCCATATCTACAACGTCTTGGTTCCTTACAACTAAGAGAAAAGAAGATAGGCTCTTACCTAGGTAATATATCGCACCCCTGAGTCATAATGGAACCCATTGTTAGCCACATGCAGTTGTAGAGGCTCCAAATGTTTTCGAGATTCTTGGGATTTTGCTCGCAAGGATGTGGGTTCACCCAATCTGCTTGGCTCATTCTAAAATAGTTACAACCATAAAACGATTGCATTTGATTTGTAATAATTTATATATTACGGTGAAAATGAATGAAATACTGTAAACTGATTCCGCATTGTCATTGCGACAAGAGCGAAACAGTTAAGCGCGCCGTGTTTAAATTTCCTTGATTGTGCATAAAAGTTGAGATGATGGGTACAGTAGCGTAAATTAGGGCAGTCCTTTGTCCAGCAGTGGTCGACTGCGGACTGATGATGATGATGATGAATAACACGAATGACAAAGTGAAAAGCGATGATTCGCCGACCCCAAGCAAATACGATCAAGGCAAAGCAATAAATTATGAGTATAAGCACAAGTATTCAAATAGGTATCATTTTTTCTAACCTGGCACAGACGAGTAAAACTAGTGAAGTAAGAATATACACCACAGCGAGATACAACCAGACGTCAGTAGATAAAGGGTTGACAAAGGAAAACATATCAGGGTCCAGTGGAGGGTCCTCTTTGAACAGCATGCTGATTCCCAGGCTCATAAACGGTATTGAGAAATCGACCACAGCATTTCGCTCCGATGTTATAGTCAAATCGCAAATTGCAAAGTGTGCTTTCTAAAAACATAGAGCATGTAGAATATTGACTAGATAGTAAAAAATAAGGGTTGATTATATGGTTCTTGGCTATGATTGTTTCTCTGATTATAGCCGAAACATTCTTTTTTAATTTCATCGACTTACTTTAAACCGTTTGTATTTATTCATTATGAAACAATACTTTTTATAAGAGACCTTCTATGATAATTCAAACGAGGTAGCCTCTAAAATCACATTGGAGGAAATAACTTTATTTAACTAAACGGTTAAAACTCACGTATTAATTTGTCACTTCGGGCGACATGAAACAGACCACTCCCCAACTCAACTCTCAGACTTCGAGTGACATTAATACGTGAGTTTTAACCGTTTAGTAAAATAAAGTTATGACATATCTCACGAAAGTTGAAATTCAAGTATTGGAGGAAATGTAAATAAATCTTCACAAAGTCATCGAAAGGCCAAAAACTTATTCCCGAGAAGTATTGCATCATCATTTTCTTGTACGCGGAAGATATTTTCATATAAAACTGGCCCACTAGTTACAGAATTTGTCAATAACATACACGGCCACCGAGATACAAGCTGCCCACCCCGATTTTTCACAGGTAACTAGTTTTATATTTTATTTAAGATATATATCCCTATGTATAAAATAGACGACTCATTAAACCTTTTTGGAAACATTGTTCAAACATTACGAATAAAAAAAAAATAAGTTTATACTCACATGCTCGATTACCTCGCCTAAGAGTCCATCCCATCTCCTAGTACCTTCTATTGGATTTCCAGGTTTATCACCACCTACTTCTATGTAGTGGCTAATGGTAAGATTCTGATGTTCTCTGATATGGCGAAAAATTGCATCCATTAAGTCTACCACGTACCCTGTAGCATTTCCGTCTTTATTTGTAGGAGGCATATAATATGGTTTGTCTATCTTGGTAACTACCTGAAAAATGCTTAAATAATAAAACATAAGCAAAAAAAGTTGATACTAATATTATTATAATTTAATGCAGCAGAATAATTAATAAAAATAAGGTATCATCATTACCCTTAATATTTTGGCTGTCTTGACAGACGGACCCCGTTCATTCATTTCGTATATTTGATCGGTAGTGGAATTCCAGAATCCTCCATATATAAATTTGCTCTCATTATTCAGTTTAGAGTAGTGCAATTTGAAATCAACTCTTTTTCCATTTTCGTCGAACTGAACATTTCCAGTAAATCCGTTTATAGATGTCTGAAAAAAGGAGGGAATTTGAAATATGTAGTATTTTATAACACAAGGGAAAGCCTAATATAAAAAGCAAGAAAGTAGTATTTGTGATGCTATTCTATATCCTCTAAGCCCTTAGAGCCTAGGGTGCAAGAGTTACCCTGTACGAGTATATTAGTTTATTTGATGACCATAAAAAACTTACAGCATCTGATCTTAAAGCTTCATGTAGGTTCGGGCCCATTTCCCAGGGCTTATATATTTCACGCTTATAGCACAATGCTGGTGGATTAGGCATTTCTTGATTCCGATCTTCCATTGTACTTAACATGTATTTGATAGATTTCTCCAGATGACTGAGGGCATCTGCCGCTAAATGGGTTTCAATCTGCAATTATTTTTAAAAGAAATCTCATGTCTTTAAACGAGCAATTCTTGTATATATATATATATATATATACTTATTTATATTTATTTATTTCGACAATCCGGAAACGGCTCTTAACGATTTTGATGAAATTTGGTATGTGGGGGTTTTCGGGGACGAGCAATCGATCTAGCTAGGTCTCATTCCCCAGGAAAACGCCGAGCAAAGCTCGGTCGCCCAAATATCTTGTATCTTTAAACGAGCCATTCTTGTATATGTATATATATATATATATATTTTATATTCAAAAACAAACTTAGGTGGTAGGTATACATCAAATTTCGCCAAACTGAGGGCAGTTGTTGTATATATGTTTATTTCGGGGATCTCGGAAACGGCTCTAACGATTTTGATGAAATTGGTATGTGGGGGTTTTCGGGGACTAGTAATCGATCTAGGTAGGTCTTATGCCCAGGAAAATGCCCAGTTTTGTTAGAGCTAAAGGGTTAAGCTCCGAGTTCAACGGGAATTGAGTTTAAAAATGCGTTTAAATATGTTATGTTTCATATAGGTGTTTACATTTTTGATCTTTTAGTAAAGACTAAACAAAATTTCAACTCAATCATGCCTCCTCGATATATATATTACATATATTTGCAATTATGTAAAATTAAAAACATTTGAGGGAACGAAAAATGATCGTGGGCTAGAGGACGATTGTAGTCTTGCAAAAAAATGTTTTTATAGTGATTAGGTATACATATACATATGTTTACTTTTGCCACCGATGGTACGTTATTATGAGAGTACTGTTTAGTTGACAATGTGTCGGTGAATAAACCTTTTGCATAGATCAGGTGAAGTTTAAGTTATAAAAATTGATACAAACTTTGAAGCCGGTGGCATCTAGCTACGCCACTGGCGGACGGGTCCGTCCCGAGTGACATAATTTTGGAAGTGACACGAGAAACCTATCGATGAGGTTCCCGCCACCGAATGCAACTCATACTTGCTAGGTCACTGTTTGACCAGGAAAAACTTTTCCTAACTCTAACATTATGTGTCACTCACCAACTCAGGGCTGTCCATGCCAAGATCAGTCCATTTATAATCATCACTGGCCGTTGTTAAGTGCCATGTAGTCACGTTACCTTCGATATCTATGTCAGATAAATCAATTGTATAAGCATCTAAAGAGGTTAAAAGAATATTCTGGAAAAAAACAATTAAGTATTTAGATACATCAATACTGAGGAACATGTGGGATCTAGGATTAGGAACAGTACGAAATGGACACTCTAAGTACACGAGTCGATGTAAGCGTGGCTGCCCAAGCGTACACCCTGAAGGTACACCTACACCTTACAAGGTACACCTTGAGAGGTGGAGTTTTCGAACTCGGACTAATAGCCCGAAATACAGGATCACTATGCGGGCATCATTATCGGTACCTACCTACGGTAGAATAAGGCTACCGTTTCACTGAGTCGGTTACTACAGTATCTGCGCGCGTGGGGTGATCTGTTTGAGCGGCGTTAGAACTCAATTTAGTGCGCCGACGCTGTTGGCCCTCGCGCACTGCGCAATTAACCGGCGCATATATGTACTAAATTGGAATAGGTAGGTATATGTTTCATCTCAAGTCTTCAAGTATTTTTAAAAACACAACTTAAAGCGCCACCGCAGATCGCTTGAACTTTCATTGACATATTTGCTAAAAAATCTTGTGTCACTCGACTACTAGGCCCAATTTGGCAGCTTGAGTTTGCTTCCCTTTTTTTCCGTACACATTGCAGTAAGCAAAAATGGTATAAAACAGTGTTGGTTATTTTTACGCGACATATGAACGAAAGGCGAGCGCTGTTTGTTTGTTTCAATTCCCGTTTCCACGCACTAGATGCGATGGAAGAGTTCGCACTAGGCATTCCGTTGAGGTTAAAAACGTTATGCCGTCATCGGCACCAGTTTTGTTTTGTCCTATTCGTTTATTCGTTGCAACCATGGTATTCACAAGGTGTTTATATAAGCCAGCCAGTACACTAAAATATCTAAATGAAAAACATGCACGAAAACTTACTTGATACGCAGTATAGTTCTCAACTTTTATTATTTCTTCGAAATACTTATGAATATTTGTAGCTTTGCAATCTATTATGTGATAACTGAGACGAGCTACTTTAAAAACATGTTTAAAAGTTTCTCTGTTGTCGCCATCAGGATATAACCTTTTGAAAATTATGGGTTTTTTGTCACTTTCCCATGTATTTATCACTTCTTGGAGGCGAATGAAACCTAAAAACACAGGAAATAAAACATAGATATTTTCTGTTGAACTCATAAGAACTTTACATATTTACCTACACGTAAAGACATTTTGTACCACAGAAAAAGTTAAATATAAAAGATGTTAGAACAAGTAATTAAATAAATTTATAACAAAAATTGAAGCAAGTTTTAACATATGTTTTCATGAAACTTACTTCCTACATCCTCATATAAAAATGAGAATCGATCCCAATCCATCTTTTTTATGTAATTAGCGTACGCTTTTGAAATAACCTCTGGTGAAGGATGATATGAGAATGTGAAGACGTCTTTCGGAGCATATTCCATAGGCTGCCAATCCAAAGTCAGGCGTGGAATCTGTTAAAAAATAATAATATGCTGCGGTCCAGACACTATCTATACATATACATACATACAGGGGTGGTCAAAATACCTGCTGCGTTGCATTCTAATATATTTTTAAAACTACATTCAATGTGTAATTTATTTGAATACAAAATAACTTTAGTTACAAAAACAATCTTCACTTATAGGTCGGGCGTTTGTTCCATATCTCTTTCGTGGTCACTATTTTGTTGAATTCGGATAAAGATTTCAATGTTGTTCTCAGTTATCTGATAAAAGTACGGGGGCATCTACCACCTTACACCGAAATACCAAAAAAAAAGTGACCGCGAAAGGGAAGCGATTGTAAAGCGCGAATAATGACCCAAATTTTATTATATTTGAACATCAAATTACATGTTCCGTTATCAAATACCTACAAAATCTGTATTTGTATTTTACT
Source organism: Cenopis cana (assembly GCA_951800055.1). Classification (NCBI taxonomy): domain Eukaryota; kingdom Metazoa; phylum Arthropoda; class Insecta; order Lepidoptera; family Tortricidae; genus Cenopis; species Cenopis cana. The sequence goes on from OX637484.1 coordinate 10,214,383, forward strand.
ACTACATACTAATCATGTAAATACTGCAAAACCCTGCAAAAACCAATTCAAGCTTGTGTTTCCAAAAGGGGAAGGCGGAGGACTTATACTCGTAGCAATGGTAGGTTCAAAAACCAACCAAGTGCGAGTCGGACTTCGCACATTTAGGGTTCCGAACCGACCGCAAAGTTAAGTTGGTTTTTATAGGAAAAATAAGGTAATTTCAAAGAAAAAATCTAATTTACCAATATATTAGTATTTGTTGGTAAAATATACGTCATAACAAACATTAAATTACCAAATTTTAAGTTTATGGGTATTTGGGAAGTTAAAAAATTCTTCGGAACAAAATTTCGTAAAAAAAGCTGAATTTGGTGGTTTCTCATTCCTTTGTTTTCCAATATTTTTTTAATTAAAAATATAGTAAGTATCTACTCAATGAGCTCTAAACAACGATACCCCACTCGATAGGGTAGGATAAAAAAAAAATTTCGCGCCCCCCTTTAGCTGTATGGGCCCTTCGGCCGCGTACGTAACCGACCTTTCGTAACTGGTAACGAAGGAAGAAAAAATGATCTTTGTACGATACTAGCTTTGAACAAAGAGTTATTTTTCTTCGTACGGATTCAGTCACCATCAATGTCAAATGGTTCGTAACCAGTTACACGGTAAGAATAATTTTCTTTTTACGATACTGCTCGGTAACTCCGTTTGTCGTTTAATTATAGGTATATTATTATGTGAACCAGTGAACGCAATGTCTCATTGGGTGACCAAAAACTGACCAGCGGGCGGATACGTGTTTTTGCGTAAGCACTTATTTGCATAGTTTACTTTTTGTACAATGATAATACAACCTCAATCTATACCATCCTAAAGTTGTTGGCCTACTCTGGCTTGACTCTGTCCCAATGTCCAGATTGACATTATCTGTCAATTCAAGTTGCATATAGTAATAAAAATCGATTGAAATAAATAAAATTAATTTCCAAGAATCACTAGAAACGACCGGCATGATAAAAAGGACACCAGAAAATAATCTCTGCATCTTCGGTGGATGTCCGATGGAAACCCAAGATATACCAAATCTTTTTAAAGCTAGAATGCTTTATATTCATAATTTGTACATATCGCCTGGCACTCAAGCGTGCAGCTATCATCTACGCCCTCTCCAAGATTGGTCAGAAGTTGCTGAAGCGGAAGACAACCTAACGGATTTTGAACGGGAACATGTGCAGGACATTGTAAACATCATGAAACTATTCAGTGAAATGATAAAACATATTCTTTTATATGTGTCTATTGAATAAATAAAAGAAACAACAAATGTGTGTCTCGTTTTAATTTTAAGGCATAAGTCAACCGTTAAACATAAGTAGGTAACATGAAATCAACAAAACTAAAATCAATTAATACATTTTACATGCCATAATGGGTACGTTAAAACTTCAAAAAACGTAATAATATGGAGAAATAATTTCTAAACAATGGCCCACGGAAATTATTTTCTGTTTCAATAGGTCTATGGCATGATTTATTTCTTCGTCTATTTCAACATAACTCGCTGACTTTTTGGTTTGTTTTTTGAAAATATTCATTAATTTGGTCTCTTTAGACAAAACATCTAGTAAAGCAGGAACAGTGGGCTTACTCCGGCCCAGATATCGGTTTAATCTGCTATGCCACCCTTCTACATTATTAGTGGTCCTAATCATTTCTTCACTACAGTTACATACTTTCGAAAAAGGCATTTCTTTCATCCATTGCTTATCAAAGTATTTGTTAAACTTTGCAACATCGGCACCTGATGGACTCATACTCATTATATACATATGACCGCGATGCGTAAAATCTTTCGGTAAACGAGCTAAACCAGCACATCGGGCCACGTGCCTCCTCTTCACTTTCGAGGTTATTTTTAACTGTTTTGCTTTGCGATAAAGGCATCGATTGTAATGGTAATAACATCCTTTGACTGAAATCCTGGGATAAACTTTCTTGATTGCCCTCATCACAGCTATTTCGTAGTCTACTGTAATTTTTTCTGGTTGCCATGTGTCAAAAATTGACTTAATCAGTTGAAATACTATTTCATATGTTTTAGTAGTTTTGTCTGGTAGCAAACAATAAATTAATGGATGAACACCCGAGCCTATTTCTTTGCAACCATGAATCGTGTATAACTGTTTAAATGTGTTGGGGCTTGCTTTGAACGTACCATCAGATAATATGTGCTTAAAAGTAGGAATTAATTTCCTCACGTTTTTATTGCAAAACAAAATAATCCTTTTGCCGTCATTTTCATTATTGTAGTCGGCTAACAGGAAATTTTTAAATTTCTCGGGTATATTGACTTCCTCACTGGACATAAACCGAAGTTTTTTTACGCCTAGAACTCTATTTCGTTCATTGTATAGGCCCGTTTTGACACTTTGAAATTCCGGAATCTTGTCAATCAAATGTAATCCCTCGTTTTCTAGCTTCCACACCATATCATCATACTGCTTTTGTATGGAATCGAAATTAGTACTGGTTTTATCCTTTAGCTCGTCAAGTTCTTTCAGGACCCTATTTCTTCCAAAGTCTTGTTTGCATGTTGTTTGTTCTGTCAATGATGATGATGGTTGTGTCAAAATTTGTGTGTTTGTATGTTCTTTATTTTTAACAATAGTATTTCTAGAAGATAAAGTTATACTGCCTGAGCAACCGCAACTGCTGTTGTTAGTGCAGAGCCAGTACGTATTTCCATTCGAATAATTTTTTTTTCTGTGGTATGACCAACCGTTTAATAGTAAAGCCACCCCTCCTCTCCGTGTTCTCACAAACTGCAGTTCACTCTCACTCATATTTTCATTTAAAAAATTGCAAACCAAGGCTAGTTTAGACAGTAACAACATCAAAAGCCATTAAGCCTGTGACTGCCAATGGACATTGACAAATGAAATACTTTATCAACTGGCCAGTAGGTAAGGAGTTTGAAGTGGTTTTACATGAGTATGTTACCTACGCTAAATAATGATGATATACTTTGATAAACAGAGTCATTTAATTACGTATGAGTAATAGATATTCTTTATTAGTAACTTCAAATAGATAATTTCTTCTCTCGAAACTATGATTATGTACAAGGAAAAATAATTCTTTGTTCGAAACCAGTATCGTACAAAGATCATTTTTTCTTCCTTCGTTACCAGTTACGAAAGGCCGGTTACGTACGCGGCCGAAGGGGTATGGGAGCCCCCTTTAAAACATTTAAAAATAAGTTTTGACTATTTGTATGGCTTCGGGCTAACAAGATGCTTGACTGTGTAAATTTGAAGTGAGTGAGAAAAAAAAGGAGCTGAAAGTATACTCGAATATGAACATAGTTAAGATTAATGGCATGTTACTCACTTTTAATTTATTGCTAAGTAAGCAAACGTTGTCACATAGGCCTTTAGTGGGTCGGCCGTCAATTATTGCTGATACTCCGTCACCGTCCTCGCACACTAAAAATATAAAAAATAAAATAAATATATAAATATTTGTGGACAATCATACACAAATCAACTTAGTCCCAAACTAAGCAAAGCTTGTACTGTGGCAGGGGCGACTCACTCGCGTGACGTCATCGCGCCGCTCAAAGGTCCCACGTCGGGTGACTATCAATGCGAGAGAAAGTGATGTAGCGAGTGATGCGCGTGCGATAGAAGGAGATGGCCAAGCGTCGGCACGTTTGGCTTGCTTCGCGCGGATTTGTTAACAGTGAGACTTCTGTACGTAGTACTATTACTTATTCTGTGACTGTGGGTAAGCGACGATATACATAGATATAAATAAATAGATATTTAAATACATAGAAAACATTCAACACCGAAGAACATTCGTGCTCATCACACAAATAAATAAATGCCCTGGCCGAGATTCGAACCCGGGACCTCCAGCTTCGTAGGCAGGGTCACTACCAACTGCTTAGTTGCTACTTTAGCTTTAAAGCGGTCGTCAAAAACAATTTAATTGTTTTGGCCATACAAAGTGTCTTTTTTTTATACTGTGTTTTAAGAAAACAGTCCCCGCGAAGGATACGGGCCGCTGAATTCACTATTCCTATGAATTATTTATTGAACGATTTCTAATATATGTGTGATTCTATTCATGTGAGGAAATGAGGTTGATGAGATCGATGCAATGGTGGGTGAACTGTGGGTCGAACTATGTTCCGTTAAACTTTTTAAGACTGTTTATGATGGTGGTGGAAAGCTTGCAAAATGAGACTATTGTGGTTTCTTTTCTAATGAGGTCTTGCAAATTATATGGTTCAATTTGTAGATTATGACAGGTAAGTTCGTGGTTGAGTCTGGGGTTGTTGAATTTTGGGCACTGTTTCAGAAGGTGATCTATTGTTTGTGAGCTGCTGTCGTCACATGGGCACCGGTCGTCGGCGGTAATTTTGAAACGGTGCAAGTAGGATTTGTGGTAGCCGTGTCCGGTAAGAATTTGAGTGAGATGGAAGGTTATGTTCGTCTTATTTCGGAAATCTTGGATATGCTGTAGTGTTGGTAGCCAGTTTTTCAGATGAGATCCGGTGGTGGAGGATAGGTAGTGGTTGCTGCATAATTCTTCGGTTTCTGATTTGCACAGGCACCAAGTGTCTACCTTATGACCAATATTCTCCGGTATCATCTTAACTTTTTTTAAAGTGTTCGCCTAAATTCCCACATACTTTAATGTACATAAAAAATTGTGTTGGCAAACACATAATATAACACATAAACAAGGATTTCATAAATGGATGTACATAAACTAGTGTATGCAGCTGTACATAATTAGGCCTTAGATTCTCAGTTAAAATGCCTCTCATTATGTAGCAGTTATTAAACTACCTACTATTATTATTATTGTATGTCTTTTCCATTTCACGGGACCATGGGGTCCCGGACCTTTGGAAGGCATGCCTGGCGCCGAAGCCAACAGCGCAGAAGCCCCTTTAAGACAATAATAATCTAAAGGCAAGGGATACACATGGCGGATACTGTCTCCGAACGCACAACATGATACATCCGGAGACGGTCCCCGCCAGGTGCAAAGACTATTGTAGTGCAGCCTTTTGGCTGCGATGGGAACTAAGGTCATGGGGCTATTGAGTTGAAAGTTGGATGGACTGGATAATGGGTTATGGGAGAAGACTAGCGGACGCCTGCCGTGACAATCAGTCTCAGAATTGTAAGAAGGCAGGCGGTCACTCGCCACTCACTAGGTGGGCCCCCTATAAAAGACTACCGGATGGTAGCGAGGGTGGCAACACTGGTGTGAGCAGCTCAGGGTGTAGAGAGGTGCGGGCCCGATTTCACCATCGCGGGGTTTACCCCCGTGAGCGGGTTTCCTCGCTATTACGCCATTACGTGCAATACACTTCCACCCTGCGAGCATATAGCTCTGGCACCCCACTCTGACCGGCCGGTTAAGGCAAGCCAGAGGTGAGAGTCCTGCGGCCCCTGCTGGGGTCCACTCCGCCGGCCAACAAAGGCAAGCGGAGAGAGGGGCCTGACCGACTCTCGGAGGCAAGGGACCCAAGGGACGCCACTTCCCATTCAGCTCGCCACAAGCTGCCCTGGGGGCTTATTATTATTATTATTATTCTCTTTATTTATTGTCTTTCTTAGGTTAGATTTTATAATATTTCTATAAAAAGTAAAATACACTTACAAAACATAAAAATATTATAAAGACCTAACCTAGGGTGCCGCCGGTAGCGGCAGCATTATTATTATTATTATTTATTTGGAGAACCAACAGCTTACAATTATACAATAATGATAAAGATAGGACACCAAAAAAGCCAATTACAGATTAATTAATTATTATTATTATGATAAGCATTCAAATCTTATAGTTTTTTGTTAGGCTTAGGCATTTTTTTAAATATTATTGCTGATGAGCAAGGTGCAATAGGCAAGGTGCAATGTAATGAAAGATAAAATGTCTCACTCTCCAATTGCACTGAAAATCCATCATAACTTTGTAAAATCTTTTCACTTCCGTAGTATGATTTTCTTGAGTCATTCACAAATCTTGTGAAGACTTGTAATGTTTTCTTTTCAGAATGCTCCGTAAACAATCCCCCTGTAAATTGTTTTTTTTGTGATTAGAATAAAACAGTTAAAAACCTGCCATGTGCGAGTCGGACTCGCGCACGAAGGGTTCCGTACCATTATCTATAAAAACGGCAAAAAATCATGTTTGTTGTAAGTATTTCTTGTTATAGCAGCAACAGAATCAAGTAATCAAGTAATTTATTGCATTCATGTTGTTTTACATATTATATGTTGCCTTAAAACTAAGTAATTAAAATGGACTTAAATCTATTAACTAATATTGTGGCTGTTAAATACATCATTTGTGAAAATTTCAACTGTCCAGCTATCACGGTTCATGAGATACAGCCTGGTGACAGACGGACAGCGGAGTCTTAGGAATAGGGTCCCATCTTACCCGTTGGGTGCGGAACCCTAAAAATGAACGCCACTCCAGTGTGCCGCACACATTTACAGTAAGCTTAAAGCAATACACACACAGATGCTCAGATTTGGAACAACATCTACCAAGAAGTACAAGAAGAAGAGTGACAGTTTCTTAACACAATTGTTATTATTTTTTTGTTAGCACGAGTATATACAGTGTGTTACCGGCAATCGGGCTTTTCATTAAGTTGGGTATTTAAACGTAGTTCCTTAACTTAACCATGCGCCTAATTTTATTATTTTACCAAAATTTCGATTTCACTTAATTTCTAACAAAATTTTAATTACCAGCAATGTACTGCAAAGTAAATTGACAACTCAGTACAAATGACAGCCCTTAGTGTTCTGTTTACTATTATGTTATCTTAAGCAGTGCACGTAGTACATTGAAGGTGCGGAATTAGGAAATTTATTTTGCAGTTAATTCACATAATTATGATTTGTCAATACATGGAAATAGTTGCTAATGGGACATATTAATATCTTTTTCAATTAATGCACGCTTGCCAGTAACGCACTGTATATACCTGTCCTTTGTCTTTTAAATACAAATGTAACGTATGAACATTATTTCAGGGTACTTACTAACAGGAAATTGCCGCAAGGTACTGATTTGACAAATTCTGGACACAAATGCCAGGATAAACAATAATTTGAAGCGATCCATTATACGTCTAGACGCGTGTGCATTACGGAATGCCACCACACCGTCTGATATATTTTTGGAAAACATTTTAGGTCGCGAAGACGGCGGGCGTCGCGTTGTGATTGCCGGCATTTGACGTTAACGTTTACTCTCCGGAAATAATTCCATAGCTTTAGTTCTAAATTAATAGTCGAGTTTCGGTCTGTAGATTTGTACATGTCTTTGCCATTGCTATAGCAAAAGTGTTGTTTTAATTAGGTATATTAAGCAATTACTGAATGTTTTGACAACATACTTTGTTGTGAAATTCTATGGATGTGTTCGTGAGAGTGACAAACATGTGGAAGGGGACGCTACTATTTTATATTTTTATAAAAATATGTTTGTGCCAGATACGAGAGATTCCAGAAGAGGAACAATCATTGATAAATATACGTATGTACTTTTTATATCCATCATAGAATTATTGATTGACCAATACATAGTCACAATTTATTGTAATCATAATAGTAGTCAATCAATTTATTGTTTGGTTTTAAGGGCAGGAAATAGGACTTAACTATAATATATACTGCTACTTAACTGCTGCTGAGCACAGGGTTTCTCATTTCCCAAATTAGTTAGGTATTTTACATACATCTATGAATTTCTTCGCTGATACATATAGGTTTCTCGATCGTTACCTATTTAGATTTCTACCGTTTTTTTATTCGCCACAGAAAAGTATTCATATTATTCTGTACGTTCCGGAAAACTCAAATAACTAGTAAAATTCGGAATTCGAACCCGGCATTTACCGGTGACGGAAATCTCCGGGATCATAACCTACAAAAGAATGTTATTGTAAAAAAAAAAAACAAAAAAAAAGTTTATTTTATTCGCTCGTAGAGGACGGGCCACTACCACTTTAACTATAACACTAGGCTACCGTACCGTAATGCTTAATGAGTTTAACAAACTAATCTACCCATAACACAACCCTTATTGCTTGCTATGGAGCTAGTTTGATTGTAATATTGTCCCCCAAATGTTTATTCATTTTGACTAAAGGATGATTCACGTTAGACAGTGCTGTGTCCGGGCCGGCCCCGTTTTGTAGTACAAGAAATCGACGGACACTTCTGTAAGACAGCGCAGGCGCAGCCAGGTACCACAACAACAGGTGCAACTGAGACGGCATCGATGCGTGCGACGCGTGCGAGTGCGAGGAACGCGCGGACTTCGGCTACTGTCACAACAAATCGTAAGTCCTTGTCGCTCAAACAGGACTCACCAGCTATTACTGCATCCGTCCCTGTCGTCCCACTGCATACGTCTTCGGTCCAGCTGACGGCGAGTCAACCGAATGTACCCGATTGCGAGCCGAACGACGACAGCAATACAATTTCATGTGTGGCCACGAAAAACGCTGAGTGCACTGAATTAAATAGCAAAGACGAACCTTGGCAAACGGTATGTCGAAAGAACAAAAAATCCTATCGCGGAAACTATATGGTAGGAACTGGTCGCGAACACGAAGACATTAAGGCGATTGAGCAGCATAAATACCTACAAGCTTGGCTTTTTGAGCCGGAAACGACATCTGACAATGTACTAAGTTTCCTAAACAAAACAATAAATTCAGATAAGTATACGGTTGAAAAAAGAACCATCAAGACTGATAAACATGCTTCATTCCTTATCGGGATTCCAGAGAATCTATTTGACAAGTTTAACACGCCTACGGTGTGGCCACCGCGGGTCAAGTTCACGCGGTGGTTTCGGGGCTACCCCCGCGCCTGCGCGGGGGCCGGCCGCGGAGCCGCTGCGCGCTCGCAGCGCCGATGATCTACCCTCCGTTTTGACAACTAAAGCGGTCGGTCAACAAGATCCGCACACATTGATATTATGTCATCAAAACATTCGTGCACTAGACAATAAAACACAACGACTTGAACTTTTGCTCCAGAATGAGTTATCCTGCGATGTGTTAGGTATGACAGAGCACTGGCTAACGTATAGCAAATTAAAATGCGTAAACATCGACGGTTTTAAGTTGGTATCCAGCTTTTGCAGAGCAGAGAACGAGCACGGTGGTTCATGTCTGTATGTGCGCAATAACATAGCTGCTGTCGAGAATGTAGACTTGACCGCGTTATCGGAGGAACGTTACTGCGAAGTTTCAGCTATAGACCTGTTAGATTTTAATTTAACCGTTATATGTTTATATAGATCTAACTGCCAAATTAGTAGTAATGATTTTCTAAAGTATTTAGAACGCGTGCTCGACAAAGTAACTTGTAATGATAGCAATAGAGACTGTATTATCTTAGGTGACACTAACATTGACGACTTAAATACCACCAAACCTTGCCTCAAAAAATTGTACGACCTTCTACGGGCCCATGACTTCAAAAACGAGGTAAAGTTCCCAACCAGGGTCACGGCCAGCACGGCCACCTGCCTGGACCATGCGTACTGGAACGGCGCGGAGGGCGCGCTGCGCGCTGCGCCCGTCGACACCCACCTCAGCGACCACCGCGCGGTGCGTGCCGCGCTGCACCGCCCACGCCCGCAGCCTCCGCCGCCGCTCAGGCGCGCTCGCGTTTATTCGCAATCTAACTACGCTAGTTTCAATGCAGCAATACAGAGCGTAGATTGGTGTGAATTTCTGCAGAATAGCGAGAGGCCGATACAAGACTTGATTACGTCCATCAATAATATAATTAAAAATAAAATCGATATCTGTTTTCCAATGAAGTTAGTTCAAAACCGCAGATGCGACTCTTGGGTAACGAGTGAAATTTTTGACCTAAAAAAATTACTATTTGAAATTATTGACATTGGAAAATGCATGCCTGAGAACGCAAACATTTCAAAATTAATTACGGACATGAACAATAAATACATTAAACTATTAAATTTAAAAAAGTCCTCCTATTACACTAACAAAATATCAAAAAGTACTAATCATAACAAAACAATGTGGACTGTTATAAATCAGGAGAGAGGTAAACCACCACGAGAACAAATAGAATTCACGGACGTGATCAAGGATTGTAACGGTTCCAAGTTCTCCACTAGGCAACATGCTGCGGACGCTATGAATTACAGACTGGCCTCTGCGGGGGCCGCGTGCGGCGCGCCGCCTGCCGCCCGCGAGGCCGCGCTCGCCGCGCTGCGCGCCGCGCGCCCGCCCGCCGACCGCAGCATCCGACTGAGACCTTTCACAGCAGACGAGATATATACCATCATCATGTCTCGTATTGCGAATAAAACGACGCGAGACATTTACGATATCTCCGTAACTATAATATTTAAGGTCTGCGGCCGAACACTTATCCCCTGTGTTGGCCGTCATCTTCAACAGATGTATTCGCGAGGGCGTGTTTCCACAACCGCTGAAAGAAAGCCGAATCTCTCCATTGTTTAAGGGGAAGGGGAAGAGAGAGGACATAGACGGGTACCGACCTATTGCTATCATTCCCATTCTGGCCAAAATATTTGAATACGGGCTCAGTGCAAGGCTAACGCATTTCCTAGAATCTACTGACTCGCTTTCCGATCACCAATATGCCTATCGTAAAGGCAGATCCACCACATCTCTAGCTCGGTGCTTATTACGACGGATACTAGAGGCCCGGGAGTCCAATAAACAAGTGGCCGTAATCTGTTGTGACTTGTCAAAGGCGTTTGACGTTGCAGATCACAAAGTTTTGCGAGATAAACTACAGCATTACGGATTTGACAACCGCGCCCTCAGCCTGGTGGTTGATATACTGCAGAATAGATCCCAGGTTGTGGTGACAGACAACGGGCGGGTAAGATCGGAAGCGGTGCGCACAGACATGGGAGTAGCACAGGGATCGTCCGTCTCCAACATCCTATTCTCCCTTCTACTAAACGACCTTCCCGATTCATTACGCGATGTGGAAACGTTGATGTACGCGGATGATGTTGCGGTTGTCGTGTGTGCTTCAACCTGTACCGAGCTGGAAGAGAATATTAATTTTACCTCGAACTGTCTGGCCCAGTGGTTCAAAAATAACGGCCTCATTCTTAACATGAAAAAAACACATTTTATAAATTTTGACCTCTCGGGTAGACAGATGAAAACTCTTTCGGTTGGCGTCAATGGTTTTCTTCTAAATCAAGTTGCCACTACGAACTTTCTCGGCTTCGAACTAGACAGAGGACTTACGTGGTCAGCTCACATAGACAAAGTATGTGACAGACTGTCATCCGCCTGTTACGGTCTGAAACGCTTGGCTCGAGTCGTGCCGCGGGAAATGGTGCGTACATGCTATTTTGCTACAGTACACGCTCACCTGCAGTACGGAGTTGAGTTTTGGGCAAAAGCTGCAGAGTGGGAACGAGCCTTCGTGCTGCAAAAACGTGCTGTACGTGCCACAGCTCGCATTGCACAAACTGAATCTGCGAGGCCACATTTTAAGTCGTTGGGTATTCTGACCTTGCCATCCCTCCTGATTCTACAAGCCGCATTGTATGCGAGAGACCAAGTGGAGAGCGCTCCTCCGAGCGCGGCGCCGCGCCAGCGCCCGGCTCGCGCCTGCCGCCCCGACGTACGCCTCCCGACCGTGGCTCACAAGCTAGCCAAGTCCAGCAAACTCGTTCATGTCATGGGCCCAAAGGTATATAACCACCTACCTAATTACATAGTCACGGCACAAACTACGTCTCTATTTAAATTCAAGCTTAAGAAGTGGCTTGTCGAGCAGGCTTTCTATGATTGTCGTGAGATTTATAGTTATACTGACGCAAGTTGAACTGTACATTATATGTACAATTATCATTACATAATGTAATTAATTATTTTATAAATGTAATATGTAAAATGATGACCTGTAATATAATATTACTAATAAATATATGAATATGAATATGAATATGTATTATTTGTTAATGTATATTAAAAAGTCCTTTGTTAACTTGTTTTATTTATTATTTACTTTTATACTAATTCACAACTACAATCGTATCTCCCAATCCATGTAGCTTGGTCTCGCCAATCCTCGACTCATTCCGCTCCCCGTCTGTACCCGTACAGACGCCACTTTGACAGCGACCTGTCAAATATGTCACTCTATTCATTTTATGGCGTCTGTACAAGTAACGTTCCAATACATCATACCCCTTTCCTTAAAAAAAAAATAACAAAAAAAAAAAAAGATTTTTCTTCTTTCATAAGCTAAGCTTAACAAAATACACAATATCTTTAAACCCACTGGAACTGCACTGCCTAGAGTCCAGCAAGCACCGAATTATTGAGGTCTAATGTGATATGAAGTTCTAGTATACAAACAATTGTCTGCATCCTTAATAACATAGGACCTAAAATTATTAATTTGAACAATTTTTCCTAACAACCATTTATTACATAATGGATCTTTCTTAAACCATACCATTTGATTTAACTTAAAATTATTTTTTAGTTTTGCATGCTTATTATAATTTACCACATTTCTCTTATGTGTTTTTTCAAATGCAAACTTTACTCCTGAATTTATTTTTGACTCTAAATGCATATGTGTGCAAGGCAATTTAGTCTTTAAGTTACGATTCATCATCAACTGTGACGGAGAAAAGTTAGTCCCTGACACCGGTGAACTTCTGTATTGTAAGAGCGCTATTCGGAAATCCGTTTTATCTTCTGAACATTTAATTAACATTTTCTTAGCAATATTTACTCCTTTTTCAGCCATACCATTGGACTGTGGGTATCTTGGACTAGAGAAAGTAAATTTAAAACCCCATTCAGAAGCAAAGTTTTTACATAATAATGAATCAAATGGCACATGATCAGCCACCACCTCCCTTGGTACTCCATAACAAATAAAAATATCTATTAATGTATTAATTATGCTCTGAGCGCTCTTATTATTGATTTGTTTTATATCCAACCATTTTGACATATAATCATAAACTACAAGATAGCTTTTCTTTTTAAATTCCATAATATCAGTTCCTATTTTAGAGAAAGGTAAGTTTGGTATCTCATGTGAAAGTAGTGGTTCTTTAATATTATTATTTTGGTATATTTGACAAACATAGCATTTTTTAACAAAACTTTCAATGTGATGATCAATATGTGGCCAGTAGTACAAATTTCGAGCAACTTGTTTCATTTTTGTTGTTCCTAAATGACCTTCATGTAATTTTTTTAAAAACACTAAGTGTAGAGACTGTGGAATAATTAATCTGTGACCAAAAAATACTAGCTGTTGATCTATTGATATATCTTGTCTAAACTTATAATATGCTTTAACATCATCTGGTACATTTTTTATTAATTCTGGCCACCCATTTTGAGTATAGTCGCTTATTATTTTTAATTCTGGATCATTCAAAGTTTCTACAACTAAATTATTCTTTTGTTGTTCAGTACATTGCAAATAAGATGCCTGACCAATACAATGAATGATTTCATACATATAAGACTGATCTTCATCAACTTCTTCTAAATATGAGCGTGATAACAAATCTGCAATATGCATCAATTTCCCTTTCAAATATTTAAATTTAATATTATATTTTAACAATTTTAATTTTAATCTCTGTAGTCTTGTGGATGGGATTTCATGTATACCCTTTTTTAATAAGTTTTCTAATGGTTTATGATCGTTCAAAACAGTACATTGCTTCCCATAAATATAATAATGAAATTTTTTAGCTGCCCATACTATGCTTAGCAATTCTTTTTCAATTTGGGAAAAATTCTTTTCTGGATCTGTCAAACTTCTTGATGCATAGCTAACAGGTTTGTTATTTTGCATTAAACAACATCCCAGGCCGTCTTTACTGGCATCACATTGAATAGTTACCGGTTTAGTGGTGTCAAAATTTTGTAATACTGGTGTCGTACTAATTTGCTTTTTAATATTTATGAAAGCTTCTTCATGAATGTTGGTCCAAATCCAAGTAACATGCTTTTTTAATAATGCCTGCAGAGGTGCTGCTATATCTGCTAATTTGTCAACAAATGTTCTTAAATAGTTTACCATGCCCAGAAATATTTGTAATTCTTTTTTACTTTTTGGACTTTTAATATTTAATATCGCTTTTATTCGATCTGGATCAACACTCATACCATCTTTTGAGAAAACATGACCAAAGTATTTGACTTCTTCCAATTTGAACTGAAATTTTCTCTTGTTAAATCTCACATTCTTTTCTTTTGCTCGTTCAAAAACTTTAGTTAAGATTTTATCATGTTCATCTTCATTTTCAGCACAAATTAAAAGGTCATCACAATAGATCACAACTCCAGGGATATCTCCAAATGTCCTCTCACTGTACTTTTGAAATATTTCAGGTGCGACAGACAAACCGAAAGGTAATCTACAAAACTTATAGCAACCAAACGGTGTACTGAAACTACATAAATCTGTGGAGTTTTCATCCAACTTAATATTATAAAAACCGTCTGATAAGTCTAGGACAGAGAACACTTTTTTATTTGTTAATTTAGCCACAATTTCCTGCAAAGTAGGTATTAAATAATGTTCTCTTACCAATACTTCATTTAACTCCTTAGGATCCAGACATATTCTTAAACTTCCATCACTTTTTTCTATTATTACCACATTACTTACAAATGATTTAGGATGTTCTACTTTTTTAATAATTCGGTGCTCCTCAAGACTTGACAATTTTTTCTTCAACCGATCTAGCAAAGCATGAGGAACTCTTCGAGGCGGTTTGACTATAGGCTTAGATCCTGGTTGGACATGCAGTTCCAGCGGTAACTCAAATTCACCAACACCCTGAAATAATTCAGAATATTTATTAACAACCGCTTCCTTGTTATTTAAAGTGACAGTATTAATATTAATGTTACTGAGCAGTTTTAATTCAATTAAAGATTGTAGTCCTAAAATAGGCCTAACATTTTCTTTTATTATTACAAATTCTGTTTCATACAATACATCATTTAGTGTTAACCCAAGCTTAAATTTACCTATTGGTCTAATAGTCGTTCCACCAAATGCTTCTAGAAGAATTGTTGTCATGGAACATCTCGGATTGTCATCATGTAAAATCTTTTTTAAGTCCCGAAGACAAAGAACATTTACTTGGGCCCCCGTATCACATTTGAAAAGGAACTTTTTATTCTCTATTCTTAATGAAACCATCCACTCATTGTTTTTAATGTTATTTCTTAATGAATGACACACTTTTACTAGTCAGATGTCATGTACAAAGTTGTTATTATCATCATCATTATTATTAATCGACATCTGAGGAGACTGTCCATCTTTTAATTCTTGAATCCTTTGTACCGGTTTGTTTTTGCAGCCCTTGGCAAAATGATTCATTTTCTTACAATTAGTACACATTTTGCCAAATGCGGGACACTCCCTCGGTCCATGATCCCTATCACATTTTAAACAATGATAGAAATAACTGTTATACATGGGTTTTGTTCTGTTTAATTTGTTCATGTTATTGTTATACTTAGCTTCATTTTGTTCTCTACGCAGCACATCCACTACCATAGATGATTCATGGGCTCCATCATTCTTCTGCATAGCACGGGCATGTTCTTGTGATAACTCCGCTGCTCTGCATCGGGCCACTGCCTTGTCCAAAGTCAGGTCACTTGTTTCAAGCAATTTTTGCTGCATCTTCTTGTCTCTAACTCCCATAACAATTCTATCTCTTAACATTCTATCTTCAAGTTCTTTAAAATTACAACTCTTCACCAGTTTTCTAATTTCTGAATAGAAACTGTCAAAGGATTCACCTTCTTCTTGAATTCGATTGTTAAAATGAAACGTCGTTATTAATTCATTTTGTTTGGGTTCAAAATATTCATCATAGAGTGTTATTAATTCTTCGAATTTTAGTGTTGTTGTGTCTTCCTTTTTTAATACATTGAAGTACAAGTCTTGTGCATCTTGTCCGATACAATTTAACAAGATGTTAGCTTTTCTTGTGTCGTTTACTTTTTCCAAACCTGCCGCTGACATGAAAATCCTTAGTTGCTGTTTGAATTTTTTCCACTTTTGAAAAAGATCCCCCACAGAATCCATTTGTAAGGGAGCCGGCATTTTATATTCAACAGGACTCGCCATAGTTGAATCACAATTTCCTTTTTCTTCGTCAGTCATGTATCTACGTACTTAATTTAGGTTCCGCGACGACTGCGCCATGTATTATTTGTTAATGTATATTAAAAAGTCCTTTGTTAACTTGTTTTATTTATTATTTACTTTTATACTAATTCACAACTACAATCGTATCTCCCAATCCATGTAGCTTGGTCTCGCCAATCCTCGACTCATTCCGCTCCCCGTCTGTACCCGTACAGACGCCACTTTGACAGCGACCTGTCAAATATGTCACTCTATTCATTTTATGGCGTCTGTACAAGTAACGTTCCAATACAACTTCTTGTAGGTACCTACTAGAAAACGGGCCAACCCGGACACGGAAAGGTCTAGCGTGAATCATCCTTTAAGTAGATTTTTAGCCATTCATTATTTATTCAGTTTTTGTTTGTCGCATGTTACTTTTATGAACAAAGTATGTTTACTCATGTAACCTCTCTCATTAAGCATCTTCTGGGTGAGCTCGCTTCACCGTCGGCCTCTTTGCCCTCTGGCTAGATGCTGGCCACGAGCAATCCCATTTTTTTTTTATAAACAAGCATTTTTTCTGCAGTCGGGATTTTCGAACCGAGCTCTGTGTTGGAGATGGGCGCGTTTAATGAGAGCATGCGTAATGCTGTCGGCGAAGGCAACCGGCGTCTGGACCCCCACTTCTACCAGCCCGCCGTAGTCGACAGTTACTCCGTATTGAGGGAATGTAAGTTTCTAAAACGTAGACCGACTAAAAAAAAAACTGAAGTCGATATAATTGTGAAGCAAAAATTAAAGAACCCAGTTTTAATAAAATATAAGGTACCTACTCAATAAAAAAAGTTGCTAGCGGGGCTATGCCAAAAGGTCTATTATTTATTATTATTATATTCAGATTTTTTTTTATACAACATCTACCCAGTATTTCTAAATAACGTAATACACAAACATTTAATTAAAGAAATGTGTTGTGTATAGATATGTTGAGGTAGGTTGAGGGATGAATGGAGGGTCTAAGAAAACCCAGACATAGTAAAACCCATACGGTAAGTACTTATAGATGTCAATTCTTACATGCTATATTACTCAATTAAGTACGTGCGTCACACATTGCAGGGCGTAACGAAAGGTAACTACCTTTAATGTGTTAATAGACGTACACTACGGTGTAGGTATATGTTCACTTAAGACCTAATGAGAATTTATGTTACCTACGTGCTGAATGTAATGAACCATTATTTAGGAATTTTAAACCAAAAGATATGTTCTTAAGAAAAAATGATAACAAACAAAGCTTACAGAAGCGTTACATTCGTATTTATAGGATGGATAATACATTGTTTCAGTATGTACCGACACATCGCGGAAAACTATAGCCGTACTTGGACCACACAATTTAATATCTGATAAGGGTGTGCTCAATCGTTGTTTCAAATTGAATATCCCATATTTGCAAGCTACATGGCAGCCTTATGATCCTGATTCGGAGGAAGAAGATCTACTAGATGCTATAGCAGAGGATAAAGACAATGAAGACGATGAAGTTGAAGAAGAAGAAGATGAAGAGGAAGAAGATGAAGAAGAAAACGATAATGGCGACGTAGAAGATATGACTACTGAATCGTTTAAAAATATTGCTATAAACTTTTATCCCGATGCCAATGAAATTTCTTACGCATACGCGCAAGTACTGAAGTACTACAATTGGGAAAATTTTGTAGCGCTATACGAAGATGATTACGGTAAGCGAAATACATATTTTGAAAACATAGGTGTGTTGGGGACGTTTTTAAGTGAAAGATAACTATTATTTCACTCTTTTGCAGGATTATTAAGAATTCAAAAAATTATATCAAATCATTCAACAAATTTTCCAGTCGTATTTAGAAAATTGGACATAATATTGGAAAATGCTAACTATGAGGTTGAGTATTCCAGATGTAATAAATAATATAATGGTCTCTTATCTAGAATAATATACTAACAATTTGCTTTTTTCAGATATTCAAAGAAATAAGTAAAATGCAAGAAAGTCGCATTATATTAGATTGCCATGTGGACAATATTTTATCGTATTTAACTATAGCTTCTAATCTGAAAATGGTCAACTCTTATCAGGTATGTCCTGGAGGTTTTTTTTTATCTAGACGAATACAATACAAATACTCGTTATTGCACACCCCATTTAAAGGCGACCGCTTTAGCTTAGTTGGTAGTACTAGTAACCATGCCTACGAAGCTGGAGGTCCCGGATTCGAATCCCGGCCGGGGCATTTATTTGTGTGATGAGCACGAATATTTGTTCTTGGGTCTTGGATGTTTTCTATGTATTTAAGTATGTATTTATCTATATAATATATCGTCGCTTAGTACCCATAGTACAAGCTTTGCTTATGATAGTTTAGGACTAGGTTGATTTGTGTAAGATTGTGCACAAATATTTATTTATTTTATTTATAAAGGACACACTCGTACAGTAACTACATAACCTTCGATGTGATTTTGTTATTGCATTGCGTGATAATTATATTTTAATATACATGTTTATTTTAAGAATACAATAAACTATTATCACTTTTTTTGGAAAAGTATATACACTAAGTAATTATTAGTAGGTAAAACAAAAAGTTAAAGGTTGAAAAACAAGTTACGGTAAGGTTGTTTATTCTAATTGAGAGTTATAATATGATTCTATAATATTTTTTCAGCATTATATATTAACGTCGCTAGATACATATAAGATCGCAGAGGAATTAACTAAATATTCATCAGATTTTACATGGCTTAGTCTTACGGAGTACGAAAAGCTTAAAAGTGCACAAGGCACCGACTTGACTGCAAGGGTTGGAAGCTGGACAGCTGATGGTTTTTCACAACCGGTTGTTAATTTTCCGGTACGTTTGATCGATTGCCTATTTGAAAAGGCCAATACCCATCCTAAAGGCCTATTTAAATGGTACAAGAGCTTATATACGATTTTGATTACAATGTGAGACTGCGGGATACCGTGAGGTAAAACGAGTAACCTGCAATGTAGGTAATGAAAATTTGCATGCAAGTACTTGTACCGTGTAACCGCCTTTACAAGAGGTTTTTCGAAGGCACCTATTGCGAAGGTTCCTTATTTACCTAGCATTAACTTTGATTGATCCATACACCCAAACAGAGCAGAGCAGATGAGATTTAATTTTTATGACAAAGGTCAAAAGAGATTAATGGAAAATGTATCCATCTAAAGATATGGATGGATGGATGTCTATTACTAAACAATACATACATTTTTCATTAAGTAATATAATTAATGTATTGCTGAGTAATAGGCAAAACTTTACTTAGTTAGCCCACGTCATAATTTGACCCCAGAATCAACTTTGGTCAACATCCATGGGAAATAATGGGGTGCTGGATCCCCGGTCAAAACGGAACCCTATTGTTGGCACTCAGGCGTCCGTCCGTCCGTCCATCGTGTCACAAAATTTTGCCAACAAATACTAATATATTGATAAATTAAATTTTTTGAGGTTGGTTCGGAACCCTAAAAGTGCGAAGTCCGACTCGCACTTGGCCGGTTTTTTTACTAAATGGAGAAATTTTGTACGTTACAGACTGATGCACTGTTGATGGATGACGTGGCAAAACATGTCTTGAAGTCGATGGAGAAATCGGGCATTCCCCGTGAAACCCAGGGAAATCTATGCAACAAACATAAGCCGTGGAAATATGGCGCTAAGCTACAAGAAGCGATATTAACCGTACGTACTATTTACCTATGAAAATCTTGGTCAGTTTCAATTTCAATCATCAATTCACTACACGTACAAGATAAAATAAAACAACAATACAGAGAAAACTGTGTGGGCCGTGTAGCGAAATGGAGCCTGCTCAGCATAATGCTGGCTTTGCAACCAGCGCTGGTCTTCCGCAGGGCCCATTTCGTGAAGACGCGGTAGATAACACATCACAACACAACAGTAACATTTCGTGGTCAAGACGGGCTTTACCAATTAATCTACAGGCCCAAATGGACATTAGTAACTACGAAACTGACGAGTGTTTTTGTTACCAACGAGTATTTGATGACTGTGGAAAAAAGGTACAGTCGGCAATAAAAGCTTGTAACTACAAAGAAAATTTTTTTTTACAGAATCTGTTTTAATGATTGTAACTTATTTTTTTCTCAAACATTTTCAACGACTTCACAAACTATATTTCAGACAACAACTGTTGGCACAACCGGAAATATATCATTTGACTCTGTAACAGGCCGTAGGAAAGATTATACTTTATTTTTGAACGATATACACCAAAAATATTTGCATACTATTGCCTCGTGGAAATCTGATATGGAAAAGTTTGTAAGCGATGAAAAAGCCGTCGAGACCCGAAGTAGCAAAACGAATGATAATCATAATTTTATTGTAAGTACGTTCTGCGTGAAACTATGTTTAAATGTAATCTTTTGAAGTAATTTACAGTCAAATCTGGATGTCAGCTTAGAGTAAGTATATTGATTTGTGATGAAGTTAAAAATCTCGAGTAAATTTTTTGCAGTTAAGCGGTTGAAGGTTCATTATATGCTTTTCCAATTTATTTTATGCAAAACATGATATAATTTTTATTTATGAGAAACAGGTAATGTCCAGAGCTGCCAAGCCCTATATTGCAATAAAGGAGTGCTACGTAGATCATGAGCCGACGAAAAGTTGTAAACCAGACGATGACGGACTTGAATATGAAGGCTTTTCCGTCGATCTAGTGAAAGCCATATTCGAAGTGCTTAAAAACGAGAAGTATAATTTCACTTATGAATTCGTGTGGGACGAGAATATCACTTACGGAAAATATGATAAGGTGCAAAAGAAATGGGATGGCCTCATTGGAAAATTACTTGATAAAGTAAGTAGTCCTATTTAGCACACCTATGTAGCACCTACTTGAAATACAAAAGGATGCAGCAAGATTGTATTTTTGTTGACAACTCTTTTTCAGCAAGCCGATCTCGTCGTATGTGACTTGACTATGACCGAAGCACGGAAGAAACTGGTCGATTTCTCGGTACCAATAATGACTCTTGGTATTAGTATCCTCTTTACTAAAGCTCACGAAGTCGAACCCGAAACACTTGCGTTCCTTAAACCATACTCTGTGGAGATGTGGATCTACAGCGGTACGGCATACTGTATTGTTTCCATTGTACTTTTCGTTTGCTCAAGGTGAGGATTCTGTTACTAGGTATGTTTCGCGAAGTTTAAAGAGAGGGCAAGTTCTGTTCCGTATTAGCATAATGTAGATACCTAGGTCCCTTATTACGGAACACAGCATGTCATTTAGTATGATGCTACCTGATTTGTGACATAACCAACATATAGCACAGAATAAGTAATAGTACAAGTACAGAAAGGCCCACCATTAACAAATCCCCGATTTAGGTATGCCAAGCGTGCCTAAACGTGGCCATCTCTTTCCGTCGCACGCAGCGCGCTCTTTCGAGGGCGGGGCCTCATAGGCCGGGAGATTAAGACACAAAATTTTGCGGCGGCATTTGGCCCCATCGGAAAAGTACCTATGGAATGGTGATTTTCTTGAATGACTACTCAACGATGATTAGCTATGCAAAAAAATTGCCTGGTACATTTTTTTTTATTGACGTGTTCACGTTGGTATGGCGACCTGTAAGCCACACCGAAGAAGTATGGCTCACAATACCGCCTACTTTCTTTTTCATCGACTATCGGAAAATAGAAGAATTTTTGTGGTATTAATCGTTTGATTGTCTAAATTTTACCGACACGTTCGATTAACGCCCACGCGGTTGAGCCGCCAGTACCAGTGCTATGATATGAAAATTCCTTTTCGTCATTCCTGTAAGATCGACATACTGGTACAAATGGTTGGAAATTTTGTGTCATCATCTCCCGGCCTATGAATCGACATAAGAGAGGGGTGAGGCTAAGCGCGCACTGCGGTGCGGTGAGTTGCGGTGCGTTTTTAAATCCGCAATCCGCAACGGAAAAAAAACCGTGACTTTCCAGTACGCGCACTGCGGTAAAATATCCGCACGTTTTGCCATTCTAACCCCAACTGTAGAGAAGAGCGCACGTACAAAATGGACCACTATACGAAAACATGCATCTGTATATATTTACTGTCACGAAAAAAAAGTGCCTAAACGATTATTGGGTGCATTCGATCGTGGCATTGCGGTCAATCAAAGGATTTTCTTCATGACATATACCCGTGTCGCGAGAACAACTGCGTCACTGGATAGCTGCCGGCCGGCGTCCGCACGGATTTTTTTCCGCAGTGCGCGCGGTTTCATAATAGTCCATAGGCTGCAGAAAAAACGTGCGGCGCCGCACCGCTAGCAATCTGCAGCAAACCACAGATTTTGATCCGCGTACGGATTATTTTCCGCAGTGCGCGCACGTCAAGGACGTTTCATACTCCACAGATTTTGCGGAAAAAAAACGCACGGAAAAAATCCGTAGTGCGCGCGTAGCCTTACTGCCAGCTGCATGTACTTGCAGCGGCGCGATGACGTCACGCTGTGAGTCGCCCCTGCCTAAAGCGATATCGTCCTTAAACAGGCAACATTGAAACAGGGGCGATTGCCGATTTTTTTGCGTAAGGTTGATAATTATAAATTTAATATGACTATTAGGGTTCCGTACCCGAAGGATCCAAACGGAACCCTATTGCTATATATCACTCACGCGTCCGTCCGTCCGTCTGTCGTGTGTCACACAGGTTTTACAGCCAAATGGTTGGAGCTATAGTCTTCAAATTTTCACAGTATAAGCATCTTGATTGCTAAAAAATAAGTTTTGACTATTTGTATGTCTATACAAATAGTCAAAACTTATTTTTTTGCATGTTTTAAGGGGGGTTCCCATACATGCAACATAGATTAACAAGGCCAATTATGATGATGATGATTCCTACAAATTAAGATTTGCATACATTCCAGGATATCGCCAGCTGATTGGGAAAATCCGCAACCCTGCGACAAGGAACCAGAAGAGCTAGAGAACATCTGGAATTTTAAAAACAGCACTTGGCTAACAATGGGCTCTATCATGACGCAAGGCTGTGATATTTTACCTAAGTAGGTATAGTCTTTATTTCAGTAACAAAGGAATAGAGAATATGCATGCAGAATGAATAGAATAAGATGTCACTATATGGATCATTAAAGAAAGAAAGAAAGAATTTGCCGCTAGGTTAGAATGACTTTACCTTTTTCAACTTACGTACCTATTCCTTATTAGTAGATATTCGCTCTTAGTAGGTATATCTGCATGCCGTAAATGAAGTTAATGAAATTTCCAGGGCCTTTGGCTCCCGTTGGGTATGCACGATGTGGTGGTTTTTTGCGATGATCGTCTGTCAGACTTACATTGCTCAGTTGGCTGCTTCAATGACGACCGCTATGGAAAATGCACCCATCGAAGGAATCGAGGACCTGGCCAAGCAAACCAAGGTTCTATACGGAGCCTACGAATCAGGATCCACCATAGAATTCTTTAAGGTAAAATCTTTCAGGCAATAGAAATATTTTTTTACCGAATAATCTAGATATAAGAATTTGGTGTTAAGAAATGTATAGTCAGAAATAACTTTGGTTGATTTACCATGACGTTATGTGATAAATTAATTTCCTACAGAAGTCCAAAGACAAAATGTTACGAAAGATGTATGATAATATGATGGCGACGCCAGGTGTACTAGTGGAGAGCAACGAAATCGGGGAAAAGCGAGTCACAAAAAGCAAAAACAAATACGCTTTTTTCATGGAATCCGCCATCATCGATTATAAGATAAAAAGGGATTGCAACCTTAGGAAAGTAGGTAGCGAACTGGATTCGAAAGATTACGGAATTGCAATGCCGGCAAGTAAGTGGAACTATGTTTTATTTTAAACCCCTCGCATACGAGGGGGCTTATAAGTTTAACATGTGTATCTGTTGTCTCTCTGTGGTATCACATAGCTTCCAAAAAGAAATGAATGATGAATGTTCGAGAGTACTTTCGTTGTGTTGTGGACATTCACATAAAGCATGGACTATTTTATATTCCTAATGTTATAAATATCAAAAAAGAGAACAGATATATTTGAACATAATGTAATTGAAAAGGGTCTAGCAGGCTAAGCGAACCAGAGTCGCCCCCACTAGAGATTTGGTCATTCTTTCAGGTTGCAGTGGCAGGCCCTAATAACACTGTATGCTTAATATATCAGGCCTCGATCTTTTGTTTTTATTTTCTCAACATAGGTTTTTGGTTTCAGATTCACCTTTCAGATCAACTATCAATAGAGCCATCTTAAAACTAAAGGAGAATAATGAATTGAGTAATATCAAAAAGAAATGGTGGAATAAAGAATTTGGCGCTAAACCTTGTAAAGTAAGTTCAAAAATTTAAATTTAAACAAATAACGCATTCCGTTTAGAGGCAGGTACAGGTGATAAGTGCCAAGTGCTATTTCCCTTAAAATCTCTGCAGAAGGAATAAACCAACAACCCTATAAGGCGCTATAACAAGGCGCCTATAACACTGGCGTTTTGCGAGCGGTTTGCAAGCGCGAGTTAAGAGGCTGACAAGACCTAATTTTGTTGAATTTGATGTTTTTAAGCAGTTTTTTAAGAAAAACTATTTATTCCAGCTCATCAAAAAATATAAATGTTAATATTCATCAATTTTCAAAGACCGTGAACGGACTCGATACATAATTGGACGAAATCGGCTTGATAGAAAATAATTGCGAAGATTGGTCTTAGAACTATCACTAAACGGTTCTATGTCTTTATTTTTATTACGTATGGGTCTGCAATTAAAAACATAAAGTCAACATATTCATACCTAAACCGCTAACCAGTTATATTTCACAAATAATCCACACTTTTTTTATTTCAATATTATTATAGTATTTATTTATTATTCTACGCGCAGAGCTTTCGTTAATTGGAAACTCACGCGTGTTAGTGCAGGACTTTTTTTAGGTCTTGTCAGCCTCTTAAGGATGTGCTAGACCGTTCCGTATCAGGGTCGCCCCGTTTTCTACATTGTACAAGAAATTGGCCGCTGTCGCGCGTCTTGTATTAGAAAACGGGCCGGCCCGGACACGGAACGGTCTACTGTGAATCATCCTGCAGCGAGCATGCCCGCGGCGTTTTTTGGAATTATGTACTTTTTAAATGAGCATCGAACGACGTATTTTGATAACATTTTGTGAGTGATATTTCAGTCATTATAGGTACATTTTGCAAGTGACATAGTGATATTTTGCAAGTAATATTTTATCCCATCAAAAACATTACATGTAAAAAGATGCCAGTCTCGCAACACAGTTCTTCTACAACAAAAAAGTAATGATATGTAATGTTAAACCAAGTCGGTTATATTTTAGTCAATAGCACCGGCGGAGGGGTGTCCACAGAACAAGATTTCCTTTTCCACCGACTTGCATCGGCATTACTTTATTTTTTTTAATATATAGAATGACTTGGCCATCGCACATCGCACACAACGCTTTACTTTTACATGTGTATCGCTCAAACTCGCTCAAGCTGCATGTCATTAGGGCGCTATGTTTAATTAGGAATATTTTAATCAGCTCACGATTGTTCTTTTGCCATTATGTAGCCGTGCGATGGCCAAGCCATTTTATATATTTAAAGAAATAAAGTAATGCCGATGCAAGTCGGTGGAAAAGGAAATCTTGTTCTGTGGACACCCCTCCGCCGGTGCTATTGACTAAAATATAACCGACTTGGTTTAACATTACATATCATTACTTTTTTGTTGTAGAAGAACTGTGTTGCGAGACTGGCATCTTTTTACATGTAATGTTTTTGATGGGATCTCATCTCTTTTTGTAGGCAGTCCTTCTTTTTTCTCTTCAGATACGACTTCTTGTAACGAACATTCAAACTGCAAAAGTAACTTTGTAATCACATGTATTTTGTATAGAATTACAAACTTACTTATGCAGTTTGTGTTTCTTATCAGGGTCACCAGGTACTCCAGATTTTATAGTTTTCCATTTATGTGGCCATTAAACCCTAACTCTGTACCAAATTTCAGCTCTCTGAGTTTATGGGAAGTACTAGTTCTATTCTTATGATTATGAGTGTGTGAGTTTCGAAAATGCGAAACTTTGCTTTCGCTTAACTTCGGAACTAAATGACCTACAGACTTGAAATTTTGGATTTTAAGTATGTGATTATAGCTTACTGGATGTAGAAAATTTCTGCGTTCTGGTCTTATCCAGAGGTTCTCAAATAGGGGCTTGAAAATGCGGCGAAATGGTTCCAGTAAAGGATGGTACGGCAGTGTTTGCTTCGCGCTCGACTTGGCGGGGGCACTGCCGTGCCCCCAGATAATTAGTGATATTTTTATTAAAACCTCCAAAATGTTTTCCTTCGTCTAATACACAAAATAATGTATTTATGACATTAATGTAGCTATATAAGAACCCATTGATTTCACAAGCATATAAGTGATATAAGCATAACATAGAGCATGAATAATGGTTATTTACACAATTATGGTCGTTTATCATCATTATGAAGGTAGTTACATCCTAGCTAGTCCCAGAATCCACACTTTTTAAATAGACTACGGCGACTTCCTGACTTGGCGGGGCGGGATCGATATGTGACATTTTCTTCTTTGACGTAAACTTACTGACGTCGCATAGATTCCCACTTGATATAATACTGTCAGTATTACGTTTGCGCAGTAGTAATATCATGCGCAGAAGCGAAGCAGTACCGCCTTCGCATCGTCCCGCTACCGCGCATCCCGCGCCAGTCAGGAAGCACTCATTTAAATATAGGGGCGTAGTAAAAAATGGTATCGCGTCGACTGACAGCTGACACTGACATTTGACACTTTTCACATATCATACTGCCTCCGCACCGACAAATCAGGAAGTCGCCTACGTCAGTTAAACTTTGACATTATTATTGGCAGACAACATAAAATAACGTAGGTACTTTATTTCTTCTTAATTGAAGTGACAAATATATTTCAGGAAGAAAAAGATGTAAACGACGTAGAAGGCGACCTGGAAATGAAACATTTACTCGGTGCTTTTCTGGTACTGATTGGTGGACTGTTTATCGCAGTGCTTGTTACTGCGGCGGAGTTCATGAACGAAGTCCGCAATATAGTGGTTCGAGAACAGGTAAAAATATAATAACAGCGAGTCGTGACACAAGAAAACAGCGGCAAGTTTTAAAAAAAATCAGCGGCTGACGACACTGAGTATGGTGCGAAAAAAGATATTTGATACCTACTTGAATTTTTTTTAATTCATATGTTTGAATGTGTAATTCGTGTACGTAAGAGGCTAATAAGGCCTTATTTACACACGTACCTACGAGAGTCGCATGCGAGTTTCATTACATTGTGTTGTGGGTTGAAAGTACTGGTTTTGCTATTTGGAAGATCATAATTAGTCCAGTAACTTAATATCAGGGCTTGCATCAAATCCGGTAGTTTTGATTTGTTGTAGACTTGTTTATGATGATGGCCCAAAGACTAATCCAAGTTTGTGACCTCGAGTGCCGAACGCCACTATGCCAAAAATCGAAAAAAAAAACAATTATAACCCTAAATGACTACCAAACTAAATTTGCTACAATATAAGACAAGAATGATCTGTAGACCCAATAGTTTCCGAGATAAAGCTTTTCAAATTTGCGAATTCGCAAAAATTATAAACTAGAGGTAACAGACAGACGGACAGACACACTTTCGCATTTAATAATATTAATATGGATATTCCTATAATAATTGACATAAGTAAATTATCTTCTTATAATAAAAATGTTTCTCCAGGTGACTCACAAGGAAGTATTCATGAAGGAGCTGAAGTCATCACTGAACTTCTTCCAACTACAGAAGCCAGTGATTCGCAACCCGAGCCGCGCTCCCTCCCTCGCTTCGCGTAGTTCTTCCCAGAAATCTCAGAAATCTCAGAAGTCAAACAGGTCAAACGTACGAGCGCAACTTGTTAGCAACTTTTTAGAATTTGAAAAGGGGCCACAATAGAAAATTACGTAGCATCCTACTGAGGTTAGGTTTTGACAACGTTTTGGCTGTACAGCCGATCGATCGACCGATCATATTCGATCGCTGTCAAAGAATTCGCTGTGGTATCGCAAGTAACACCGCCATGCTGAATAAATTTTGAGTAACAGCAATGCGCAAATGTTTATACATACTAAGTTATAATCTCCTTAACGTGTGAGTAAAGGCTATTAAAATAGCCAAATTCTGAATAATTTTCTGTTTCGGCCTTTATACCTCGTTAAGCTTAGTAAAAGTTATATTAAGTTGAGTAATATGCAAAGCTACCCAGACTTTACGTCGCTGTTATGCAGACTAAAACATTTTAAAATGTGCCTAAATTGCATTTATGTCACACCTAGCCATAAAGTGGCCATTATCGCACGCTCTGCGCGCGAAAAAACCCACTTCCTGGCCAGGAGGTGACATAAAATTTTGTACTTACCACGGGCGATAATAAAGAAAGCCTCAGATCGCATATTTATAATAAAATACCTGCGATCTGAGACATTCTTTGTTTTATCGCCCTTGGTAAGTAATGTACTATTAAGCAAACATTATTCAACATTATGACTGTGTTACTTGGTTTGCCTGCAAACCGATGTGGTTTCCGCACGACTGTGCGGTGTGCGAGCGAGACAGCGCTATGCAAGCCTGTAGAGGTGTACCGCTCGCACTGCGGAAACCGTCCGGAAAACGCATCACTGATAACCGCCTAAAGCCAAAACGTTTTCTTTTCTGTCCTTGGCGCTTTTGATCATGCTCGGCCTACTTTCTTTGGAGACACAAACGTCACGTCCCTGCAAATACTGTTTTTAGACGGAGTGAAATTTAAGTAAGTATTGTTAGTAGGTACTGAAAAAAAAATATTTATATTGTACATTTTTACTAATGCTTTAGGTATTTGACTTCTGTGATGCAGTCCATAGTGCTAATCATCACTTGTTCTTTGCTATTGTGAGATCATTGGTCAGTTAGTAGGTACTGAAAAAAAAATATTTATATTGTACATTTTTACTAATGCTTTAGGTATTTGACTTCTGTGATGCAGTCCATAGTGCTAATCATCACTTGTTCTTTGCTATTGTGAGATCATTGGTGTAATTGGCTTTTTGTAGAGGTATCATATGTAAAAAAATATTGTAAAGTAAATAGCTGTTGGTTCTCCGAATAATTAATTAAAAAAATAAATACTCTTGTTTCAAAATAAACCGGTGATATCTATCTTAATCACTTTGTAACTCAGGGGTTATCTGTATGGGTGCTTGGACGGGGGGTAAGTCTAAGTTACCTACTTCAAAAATATGCTAGTCTGTGTAGTGTGTGTAGTAGTAGATTAGTGTTTATAGTTTTGTGATAAAGCTTACTTTTATCATATTTCTAGGATACATAGTACTACAACTACAATCTTGTGTAGTGGATATTAGAGTAAAATGTTAAGTAGGTCATTTGTATTAATTTAATGGCTTATGAATAACTTAAATTCATTGTAATTTCTTCAATTATGAATAAATACACTTACAAAAGTTTCATTTGTGTTAATATTCCAGCCTAATTATATGCGAACAACGTATAATAATGAATATCACTAATCATAACTTTCAAGCTCACTAATTATAACTTTATACTTAGGCATAATTTAAACCCCAAAAAGCACACTGCAATAATAATCAAACTAATAAATTTAAATCAACTTTTAATTACCTAAGTGGTACATTACATTTGCAAATTTACTGTAATTTGCCACGAGAAAACCACATTTCAATATTAAATGTACATTTTCTGTACGAGTAGTCCCTCTGTTAGTAACTAGGTACCTAACTACAAAAATGATTACAGTCATCAGACAATAACATTTGGTTTTCGGTGAGGATGATATACTCAATTACTTACGTCACATCACCATTGCACACTTATTGCAATAAAATAACACGATCTTGTGCATAAAAAATAAAAAGCAATTTTACGCAGCCTTCTCTTAACATAAAGAATAAAGAACATGAGAAGTGAACATATGTTTTTCACAAACTTGCTCGGAAATGGTCGTATTTTGTTAACATGAGTAGTGCCTAATTTAAAAAGAAAAAGCTCTTCCCTGCCCAGGAGAATAATAAATTTAATCCTACCAAAAATCGATCGAAATCCGTAGCGAACAATTATGAAGCCTTCCTTCGCACACTGGCTGCTGGCCAGACTTCACAGGATTACTAATTTTTTGCGTACTATTTAAAAATTTACCCTTTAATTAATTGATAGAAATAGGCGTTACTTGGAATTCCATGGCAAGTTGCTAAGCAATATTATTTTGCTATTCCGATATGAAATAAAGTAAGTCTATTATTAGCGATAATAAGATATACTTACTTGCATATTTTGTATGCTGTCAATGTTCTCGCTCTCTATTGGAACGGAGGAATACGCAAATTTATACCTGTAAGAATAACAGAACAAACCTCCACCAATATTTAAAAGGGCACGGGTTCGCCTCTCAGGAGATGATCAAAATGTTGTAGTCCCATCTACACTACACTAAAGTGTATTTCTTTGCCATCGGTAACCTTGTATACAAAGAACTTTAGACCCATTGACCCATTTCTTAATCTTTTTGTATGAGCGGCAACATCTTTTTTATTATCTTCTATCATCTACAAAAGGTACGTAAAGTCGAATTATACTGACTTCTTGAAGCGGGTAAAAGTTTTTATTAATCTCAACTGGAAGTGTCATGTAGACAAATTATGCGACAGATTGAGTAGTGCAGTCTTTGCTTTACGTAAACTATAGCCAATCATATCCGCCGATGCCTTGAAGCAGGTTTACTTTGCCCATTTTAATTCGCTGATGTCGTACGGTACACTCATTTGGGGAAACTCAACGGATGCCAACGGGGCAAAGTCGAGAGTTTCGTGCAGGGACCATTTTTGAGACTTGGTATTATGACACACTACTCACTCTACGTCTTCGAAATTATTATGTTCGTAAGGAACAACATTTCTGATTTTAACACCGTAAATGCGGTTGGCAAAACACTCCGCCATACTGGGCGTTTGAGAACAGTTCCCCGTCGCATGGCACTTGCAGGTAAGAACCCACGTGTTATTGGGCCCACCTATTATACGAGCGACTGCCCGCTGATCTTAGACTTGAACCATCTGACGATGCATTTCGACGCCGCCTGAAACGCCTCTTATTGGAAAATCCATTATACTCCGTTAAAGAGTATATGGACCTTATGTTACTGACGTGTACGAGTATATAATTATTATTAAATTTGTATTAAATTGATTTATATTTTGTAATGGACTTGAACTTGTATTTTGACTTGATTAGTATATTGGAATTTGTATTTTGAAATGGACTTTGACGATCCCGAAAGGGAGATGCAATTATTTTATTTTTACTATTTATCATTATCATGTTTGTTTAATTTTGGTTGACATTATGTTATCATCCTTTTCTATTTTTTATTTTTCCTGTTTATGACGATCATGATAACTATTCTTGTAATTTTGACATGTGTACAAATTTATAATGTAATTCTTATCATCAAATAAATGAATCTAATCTCGTTTAAATGGGAGTGCTCGTGGAGATAGGGACGTCGTTAAAAGTATGCTTTTAGGAGTTGTCAATGGCACGAGAGCATTCGCGAGAAGTCAAGTACCAATCCCGTACTGGCTGTATTCCAACGGATAAAAGTCAAGTTGACCGCCGACTTACGTGAAATACAATCGCTGTACTCTAAGTTTTCAGAATGTTGTTTTGGCTTTAGCTGTTTGTGTTAATATAACGAAATACTTTTATGGTTAAAGTACTTAAAGTAAATTGACCTAGTTCAAAACTAAACTACTTGTATCTACAGGTACACATTGTCTTTGTGTTCGTATGTGGCACAAAACTACAACTATGGCTAACCCGCGCTCTTAAGGTGAAGAGGTGGGCAAAGTATTGAAATCGAGGTGTTTTTGTGCAGAATATTTGAAGAATATATTGAACGTAATGACCTGCAAAGTACATATTTAGGACACGCATACCCTTGAGTATTTGGTGTTGTAGTTAGTTTGTTCACATACATTGTAATTACGACAAAAAACCACGCTTAAGAAACATTAAAAACAAAATGTGTGCAAGCATTATTCGGTTACGACAGAATTCTAAGTTTCCAAATTAAGCTCAGTTATTTTTGAGGATTTAACCTATTTTCTGTTGTAGTTAATAATCGTCTAAGTATTGTAATATGAATTTCAAACTTGAAAACTTTGCTTCGTATAAAATAGTAGGCGCTTATTCTAGCGCTGATAGAAAATTACTGCCAGTCTTGATCATGACAGTGAATATTTTTATGAAAAAGCAAGTAAAATGTTTATAAAAATGTGTAGTATTTTTTTAAAAAGCAAAAAGTTGCTTTTCAAATCTCACATATTACCTACATATGTGAGCCGTGAACACTCGTCAAATTTTTCTACCCACAAATATGAAAGTGAATGCGACGTTGCGACTTCGCTTCGCTCGAGGCACAGCGCTGTTGTCAGATATTTCTTTACTTATCTAGTTTGGAAGTTTGCACCGAGCTTGAGCCGATTCCCGTTGCACAGAGTAGTGCGGACACATAGAGACATACAACCTGTTAGACAGTTTTATTTATACTTATCTATTATAGTTGGAGTTTTAAGAGGCCGTATAACACTTGTTGTTTCAATACTACTCCGATTCATTTTGCAAATGATCATGAGGATCCTGACATTTGTTTACGTTTGTAAAATGATATTTGATTTGACTTCGCTATTTATTTGTATTGCCATCGTTGTCCTTATTTCAATTTGTACCTATACCTACTATAATTTTTGTATTCAATATCGATATCAATATTTGTGGACAATCTTACACAAATCAACCTAGTCCCAAACTAAGCAAAGCTTGTACTATGGGTACTAAGCGACGATATACATACTTATATAGATAAATAGATACTTAAATACATAGAAAACATCCAAGACCCAAGAACAAATATTCGTCCTCATCACAAAAATAAATGCCCTGTAATGCTCTAGTATAAGTTTTTTCGAAACATTAACTAATTCGCCCAGCACTTTGGAAACGTTACCCACTGGCGGTTTTTTAGATTAGGGTTTTTATTAGGTATATTTAGGTTAGTTTTAGTTTTATTTTAATTTGTTATTTTATAATTATATCAGGTAGGGTATCTTTCGGATTGTATGATGACGTTATTTTGGTGATTTATTCACAGTCTATCTCATAATTTGGTAATAAATGAACTTAGGTACTAATTCGAACGCGTTTGCATTTTGTCTCAAAATGTATGAAAGTGGTATGAAAACGTGAACAGCGCCTCTGGTGGTCAGTTGGTCACTAGTGGAAACTAAAACAGCGAGTATTTTAACATTTGTTGCTAACCGATGAACGCGCGTATTTCAAACTCGGTGAGAGCGTTTTCATACATTTTGAGACAAAACGCAAACGCTTTCGAATTAGTTAATGTTTCGAAAAAACTTATACTAGAGCTATCGGCTTCGTAGGCAGGGTCACTACCAACTAAGCTAAAGCGGTCGTCGCGCGCGTATTCAATTATGTTAAGAAGATCCTTATTAGGAGAATATTTTCATTTTATTATCTCATTATTCTCTTTATTTGTTTATATCTAACTTGACGAACATTATGTGAATTCTTATATTTTTGACATCGATGCAAACTTATATTGTAAATTACATTAATGAAATAAATGAATCTGAATCTGATGATGGTCCACCAAATGACAATTTATCCATTGAACCTGAACCGTAAGTAAGTAAAAACAGAATAATAGTGTATTTAAAACAGTTCGTTTTTGTAAATACTAGTTATAAACTCATTTGAAAAAAAAAAACAACTTATCAGCGCACCGGTACCGTGTTTTATTTCGAACGCGGCGATCCAAACAAAACAAAACACGGCGCCGGTATGCCGTCTGCTCGCCGCCGTGCGGACTTCACGAAATTAGACTTTAAGGGAATAACAATAGCAACTATGAAAAGTGATATCACATTATTACCCGAGGGTTGTAATGAGATTCAGTATATAAGTAATTTTACAACCCGGAAAACTAGGGTTATCATGGTTTGCTTTCGGTAAGCATGATTTGCTTTCGGTAAGGTTTGCATTGATATATAACGGCATTGTCCACCAGGTGGTGTGAAAACATATTTATGACCTCGATTGTACACTCTTAATAATTGTACGGTTTTGCATATCCCTTAATTATTGTAAAATATCTAAGTAAATTCTTCATATACTCGTAAGAGCAATATTTTATCTGAACACACACACTTGCTCGTAAAGTGTGTTATTGCACGCGTGCGTATAAAGCAATTATAGCAGATTTACCTCCCGCGGGAATTATGGAATTTTATAACTCACGTGGGCGTTATGAGTTTGTGTGTGATCTGATTGGTTAAAAAAAAGTTATATTCCAATAAAAGCATTTATTGGCTTTTTTTATTATCGCAATAATAAATATCAAATTCTGTTTAGATCATAAATAGGTACGTACAGTCAACCAATTTGATTTCTGGGGCACTTCGTACCTTGTCGCAGTTAGAATCAATATTATAGCCGGTAGAGCTATCATATTAATATCACTGTGACAAGGTACCAAGTGGCCTAGAAATCAAATTGGTTCACCGTACCTACTACGTGTGTTCTTCTGGAAACTTTATTTGGCGAAGTAAAGCCAGTAAGTACCTTTTTTTATAATCATCATCACAGGAAAACTTTATTCAATAACTAACGATATTCGTACAGTACCTAATGGTACCTAACTTATTTAGAATTCCATTTTTCTGTATTCTTTGTTGAAAATAAAAAATATATGTGAAGGAATTATTTCGATACGTCCTTTAGTTTCCAAGATATTGAATTTTAAAGTGACGCGCGACGACCCGCCTTCGTGACGTCATAGTGCAACACTCGCTATACACGCGCTCACTCCGTTCGCGCGCTTCCGTACGTACTAGACTAGCGTTGCAAAATGACGTCACACGCGGTTAGCGGGACTCACTTTAAATGCATGTAAAATCAAAACTACTTGGTATTTTTGAATGAAACAAAAACTAATGTATTTGTATGAATGAAAGCTTTACCGTAACAAACTTTTAAGTGATTTTGCAGACCTATTGACATTCTCCATTGAGAACGGATAGTAGGTACACTACCCTTTCTCAATTTGATCTCACTACCGTTGATTTGGAATTAGTGCATTAGTAAAGGAATATGAATCGTAAATTTGACACTAACTAATAGGTGGTACTACCTGCGAACAATAAATATTCGTGGCTTTTTTTAAATCTGCCTACCCTGTCTAAAAACTCTGTGCACGCCACTGCTACTACGTAGTACGTAGTAGGTATGGTTGACGAAATATAAGCTGCACCGATTCGCCATACAAGTTGTTCGAGGAATCGGGGCAGCTTATATTTCGTCAACTATACAACAAAAAACAACGAGCCAAATATGAATGTTTCTTCAGTCTTCATATTGTTTCATCTGATACAAACACTACTCTGCGTAGTTCACCGGGCAATCCGAGCGCCATCTACTGACGCAACAGCGGAACAGGTCGATTATCAAGGCAGCCCGTTTACAAGCGAATCGAGCTAACGCGATCATTGTTGAACAGATGTCGCTTGGGTCGGCCATCGGCAGTCGTTAAGTGGTCAAGGTCATTCACAGTACCCCGGGCCTTAAGATAAAAGTACTGTAACGGTTCATGGAGTGCAAAATAAAATGAAACACGGAAACGATTTAACTACGTTAACGTTACTAACGAGATAACATCATGTTATATTTCGTAGAAACGCTACATCTGTCGCCCCGGTACGGTATTAGGGTTTCATACATGGAATCTTTGAATTGCTTCTATACAGAAATGGAATTGGTTTTATGATTTTTATGTCATGAAATTTATTTTACAAATTCATTCCTTTTAATAATTATATTGCTCAATTCAATGGAAATCTTTCTTTCTGCACGTAAGTACTTGCTTAGGTCTCTTCCAAACAGCATGAAGCTGCTGTAATCAGTTTCATTATTGTATCAGAAATGGATGTGGTATTAGCCACAAACCACGAGTATTTCTTTAACCCGGAACAGAATGGCTAGCGTGAAAGGTGTGGCACATGTATTTTATGAAAAGTAAATAACATGATGCCCTAATGGAAATCGCCACAGAGGTAGACCACGCACGAGGTGGGAGGACGACATAACTAAAACAGCTGGACTAGGTTGGATGAAAACAGCTCGTGACACTGACAGGGATCACTGGGCATCTTTGGAGGAGGCCTTCGCCCGCGCTGGGGCTCTTGTAGATTAAGGAACTTAGTATTAAGAATCTTATATTTTTAATGTAAGAAAAAATATTAATAAAAACATAGGTTTAAGTAAACATGTAACTTTTTTACAAGAAATAAAGGCTTTTTTTTATTTTTTATTAAATAACATGAAATTGCCGAAAAAGAGGAACAACGTTTTAGTTGCGTTTTTAAAGCAACTCTTGCAGCTTGAGTTCCACTGATTTCATGATATAAGGCTAACCGAAATAATACTGAAAAGAAAATATATATTACCTATAAGAATCATGAATGTAGAAATTTTCGAGGCAATCGGTTTGGTAGGAATTTCCTGTCCTTTTACACGAGTTTTAGTGGGTTAAGTACGCTCGCTGCAAACAGTCACACAAAGACATAGAGTAAGAATGAGAAGCTTTTTCAAAATAAAATCATCACAATCAGTACGGTGACTGCATAAATCGCAGATGAACGTTAATAGTCCTAGACACTCTGATTTTACTGTCATAAATAAACTTTACGTAAGAAAAAAATAGACGTTTAATAAAAATATTCAGACTACTTATAGAAAACAAAGTTGTATTACAAAAGCCGAAAAAGTATGTTTACGAAGAAGAAACTGAAACATTCGATAGAAAACCTAAGCACGGATAATTGAATTGAAAGCTGTTTATAGGATACATCTTCCTACCATTTCATAGTTGTAGTACTTATAGTCTCCGAGTAAATCGGCTGTGACATACGGACAGACAGACAGACAGACAGACCGAAACTATAAGGGTTCCGTTTTAGCCATTCTGGCTACGGAACCCTAAAAAGATTACCGTGGTACTAGGTAAGGTAGTGGAGTATTTTTATGATGCGAAAATCAGCTTATAAGTTAAGTTTATATACTTAGTTCCCTCAAACAAAACAAATACATCAAATCTGTCTAGGGACCCGCCTTAAATTTTGATTCAGTTACTCATACGCCGCCTTCAGCGCCTATTAATTACAAGTCAAATAACTGATTATTATACATTTGTCGCACTTCCGCTCTCAGAAACTCGCTAACGAGCCAGTGACAATTTCAAAGCGAACGACAAAGAGCAGACTTGCCGAGTTTACTACGCTTTATTATTTAACGAGACTGGCGTGCTTATTACTGCAGATTGCAAATTGGCGTACGTAAATCAAAAAAATATAAAGCCTAGAGGAGGCTTCATTTTCGCAATGGATTAACGCTTTCAAAGTCTGTGGCCGAAAGCGTTATGCAAAGTTAAGCAACGTGGGCCGCGGTCAGTACATAGATGGGTGACCGCTTTGAGTGGTTACTAACTGAGCGCTCCCGTGCTTTGGAAGACACGTTAAGCCGTTGATCCCGGCTGCTGTCTATGGCAGCAGTCGTTAAGCCAAGCTGGAGGCCTTCGGGCGGCTTGAAAACTTCTAACAGTCAAGTTGCCCACTCACTTGACAAAGGGAGGTCGAAGTTGCACCACGTCCGTAGGGAAAGTATCCACCGCTACCCTACACGTGACCCCTAGGTGGTTCTAAGTGCCAGTTGCACCAACGTCATCGTCAAATATGGCGCCGGCAGCTGTCATCCCATAGAAACTTGTCAAATTTTCCATACATTCAGATTTGACGAACACCGCTTACGATTACAGACGGTTTGGTGCAACCCAGCCTTAAAGTGCAACAAAAACTGGCAAACGTACTGTCTTCTCGAAGATCTCTCACGGTTCGAAATAAATGCCATACGGTAAATAAATAAAAATCGCAGTTATCTAGATTTACACATTCAGCGCCGAGGACCAACATCGTGTTCTCCATTCGTTCTTCGTTCGCTACAAAGCAGAAAAGCCATATTATCGGCTACAATACAAATACTCTTTATTGTACATCTCACACAAATAGATCAGTTACATATAGAAACAAAATACAGCAACATGTAGGTAAAGGTAGACAACAGGCTACATTCTCTGTTTTTACAAAAATAAACATGTCCGGAGAAGAAATGTAGACGTAAATGAGTAGAATACAATGAGTAGGAGTTTAAAAAGGCGTACCTACACAGCAATGTGTACCTATTTACTGTAGAGGTATTTCAATTATACGACGAGGTTGCTTAGTTAGAAACAAAACTTATACAAAGGCGCCACTGCTACGCTATTCACATCCTGGCTTGATCCACCTCGTCACTACCAGTATATCTTGAGCTTGAAATTGCTAACAGCACGCGTAATCGGAGGTCATACTTACACTAGTTATAAAGGCGAGTTATTAGTAAGCATAGCGAATACAGCCCTTGCACTAGCTAGCACACGATATTGTACTGCAGTGCCCCCATTGTACGAGAACTTACGATCGCGCACTGCGCCGCTAAAATGTTTACAGTTCACATCATAAAATCCCTTGCCAATACGGGTATGATTTGGTAAGCGAATGCAGTTTACTACTGTCCCACATCCTATTGTTCAACAACGACCATAAAAAGGTAATCAAGTTTAGAAATTTAGGCGAATTCCTGATTTGTCGGTGCGGAGGCGGTACGATATGAGAAAACTGTCAAATGTACTGTGTAATGTATGTATGTGTGTGTGTCTGTGTATGTCAACTGTCAGTCAACTCTGTACTATTTTTTACTGTGCCCCTACATTTAAATTAGTGCTTCCTGACCGGCGCGGGATGCGCGGTAGCGGGACGATGCGCAGGCAGCAGTACTGCCTGAGGCAGTACTGGTCCGTTTCTGCGCATAATAATACTACTGCGCAAATGTAATACTGACAGTTTTCTGTCAAGTGGGAACCTTTGCGACGTCAGTAAGATTACGTCAAAGAAGAAAATGTCACATATCGATCCCGCCCCGCCAAGTCAGGAAGTCGCCTTAGAGTGCATCTTACTTTATTACCGTCACAATATTTTGTGCACCTTGCTGCGTGACGTCATATAGGCACACTGCGTTCACTTTTTGGCTGGAAACAGTGCTCCTGCTCGATCGACGGTCAGCGCGTATGGTTGGTCGCTACCTATATGGAAGCAATAACTTTGACCCGCGACTTTCGCCGAGTATCGCGAAGTATCGCTTTATCGCGTTTTAATTTAATTGCTATTCTTAAATTTCAGGCGCTAAGTTAGTTATCGCTCTTTCATACTAAATTCCACCACCCAAAGGGATGTTTCCGGGATAAAAAGTATCCTATGTCCTTCCCCGGGACTCAAACTATCTCCATACAAAATTTCATTTAAATCGGTTCAGTGGTTTAAGCGTGAAAAGATACACTTTTGCATTTATAATTTTAGTATGGATACGTATGGTCAGACCGATACTCACCGTCAGCGCGTATGCGACCATACAAAACACGCCTGATCGACCATACGCGCTGACCATCGATGCGCATGATAAAATTAATACTGCGCAAAAGTAATACTGACAGTGTTCCGACGAACGAAAGAATCTTTGCGACGTCAGTAAATTTACGTCAAAGAAGAAAATGTCACATATCGATCCCACCCCGCCAAGTCAGGAAATTACCTTACGCTTAAAATCTACTTAGTTAAAACGTTATCTGAAATTCCACCTTGCCTATATCTATTAGGTACTTGTTCTCACAATTCCTATTAGCCGAGTTCTCAATATTTAATCAGGTAGCTCTCGGATCGGTTCGCAATTAGCCCCTTGATTGCTCATTATTTGCTCTTAGAGGTAAGTGCTACCGATTGAATTCGAATCCTTAATGTGTCTGAATGATCAAAATGTTTAATCAATTATAAACGATACATTTGTTAAGGGTTGTGTGTATGACACCTTAGTAGTCAAATGTATTAATGCCTTAACATTGTAAAAACCACCATAGTTACTTGGGAATTATTGTTACTAATATATACTCATTTTACTTATTTTATTTTATTGATTGTAATGACATGTATTATGGAATTAATGTTCTGATATAAATTATTTGAATTGAATTGAATTGTGTTGTCTATGGTTTTGTCTATATATAAGCGAAACGTCAAATAAAAACAGTTCGGCAAAATATTTAGCAGCGTTTGCTTGGTGCAATATCAATATCAATAAGATACATAACGCGATCGATTTTCTTTTTTGACGTACATGGCAGCGCAAAGAATCTCACTTGACGGAACACTGTCAGTATTACTTTTGCGCAGTAGTAATATCATGCACAGACGCGGAGTAGCACTGCCTTCGCGTCGTCCCGCTACCGCACATCCCGCGCCAGTCAGGAAGCACTCATTTTAATATAGAGGCGCAGTAAAATCAATAAAAGCTACTTATAAAGTTTAGCATAGCGTTTAGCGATTTAACCCATAAGTAAAGTTTTTGTGTTGTTTAGCGATGTGACCAATAAGTATACCTACCGTACCTACCTACGCTAAAAATTGTTTCCACAATATCCATAAGATACCAATGAGGCATATTTTTAAAATAAGTAGTATAATTTGGACTCTCCTCTACACGAATAAGAAGACGAATAAGGCGGGGGAATCGATAGTACTAAGTACTTGAATACATACCGGTACGGTACGTACGAAATGTTGACCTTTCCGTAGTTCCGAGGCTCTTGTGGTTTGCAAGATGAGGGTACTCAGACCGCCGTTAAGTAATGGAGGTTTGACCGGCGTCCAACTTTGAAAGACTATCGCAGTCAACATACATATATATTTATTATTATGTAGTTTTAGTGGCAAGGGATATATTGTAAAGTAAGTTAAGCTTGGCTTATTAGACGCACATATACCTGGCTCATGACTGGCTGTCCCAAAAACGGAGGATACTTAATCCGTGATGTAGTAGGTATATGTATTTTTTATGTCAATATCTCAAAAACTAAGGCAGTTTTACTTTATACCACGTAGGTGGCAAACAAGCGGAACGCCTGCCTGATGGGAAGTGGTCGCCGCAGCCCCAGGAGTCACATGCGCGTTACAAACCCTTAAAAAAAATATTCCCTCGGATAAAACTCGGCAGGGAGCTGGCCCCTATTTCACCAACTTGACAATTGTCACCTTACAATGACAATTCAGTTTACATTGCCGGGCCGGTAATATCGATACTATCCAACGACCATCTTTACGTGACGTCTCAGAAGTGTACTTGGAATTGTCGTTGTCAGATGACAATTGTCGAGTTGGTGAAATAGGGGCCAGGAGCGTCCGAGCGAGGAAATTCCTTCGTACCTTATGCGACCATTTCGGTTCTAAGCCTTAAATGTATTCTGAGAGGTATTTAGCAGCCCTATCTGCAACTCTGCAGCTGTCCACGGATTATCCTCGGTTTTTGGGACAACCGGTATATTGCAACTCGTGTGTCTACTCAAAAGCATCGAGAGGTGTTGTGTAACTTTATGAACAAGCGTTACTTACAAATCAAAATTGAT
Organism: Cenopis cana; assembly: GCA_951800055.1. Classification (NCBI taxonomy): domain Eukaryota; kingdom Metazoa; phylum Arthropoda; class Insecta; order Lepidoptera; family Tortricidae; genus Cenopis; species Cenopis cana. Next base: position 10,256,380 of record OX637484.1, read on the forward strand.
TTACTTAAAAGGTTTGTTTTAAGATAAAACAGACACAGGAATGCCAGTCTTTTCAACAGAAAAAAACAAAATTTGCAATAACTCTCAAGCTCTATAAATGATTCAAAATATACTGAAAGTAGATCATTTTTTAACGGGTCTAACGCGATATTTGTGACATTTTCATGGCAAAGGTAATATATTGTCGGTATTGAGTTATTGGTACCTCCTTATAGCTGAGAACATTCTCCTTCATATACAAAAAGAACGAGATCGCTATGTTGAGTATTTTATTTTTAATAATTTTTTGAAGTTCCAACATATCATTATACTGTTTTGAGATATTCGAGTTTAAAGTTCGGAAGCCTAAAAAACCTAGTTATAGGTTGAAGTTATGGAGATAGTGGTTTTAAAATGTTTCACATACATTATATTACTCGACAAATCATATGTTGTCTCTAACATTTTGCATTTTATAGAAATAATACAAGAATAATGCACGTAGGGTGAAGAGGCAAAATCAAAAATAAAATATTTTATAAAACTCTAAATCGACAGATTTTCAGCCGGCTTATGTTGATTTCTGAATATGATGTAGGTAAGGTTTATAATAAAAATAATGAAATAACCATATCTCAAGGCATAATTTTTTAAAATAATGAAACAAGAAAAATCAACACTTATATAAAAAATATATAAAATGAACATTGTACTGTTTAATTCTCATAATTTACATTAATTTAGGAATAAAACTAACGATCAAGTGTAATTAAACACAAAAGTAATGTAGTTTTCTATCAAAAAAGTGACTTCAAAGTTTAGTAATTTTAACATGATTTTTGTATGAAAAGTGATCTAGGGTACCACATTGTCGCTATTCATAAGTTTAGAGAAATAAGAATTCCACTTCCATTATTTAACATAGTGTCCGCCCTAGAAGTGCATATATCTAATACAAATATTATTATCAATCAATAACATAACTTATTTTATAAAAAATAACAGTCTTTTCGTCAGCTTTACTGATTTAGATCAAGTTTGTTAGTTTAACATTCCTTAGGGTACCACATTGTCGCCTTATGACTTATGAGATCAAAATTATTATTAAGACTTATTATATTAAAATTATTACTTACACAAGTAATCATATGCATTTAACATCATTATGAAAATGATTTACACCACTATTTTTAAAAGGGTAACAACACATAAAGCTCAGTGAACGTAACGGGCAGCTGAGTTACGAACTGTCAAGCAAATGGATTTATCATCCATCATCCTCCTAGCGTTATCCCCGTACAGTTGCATCCTGAAGGATGCCTGGGGTCCGCTACCTAATCCCAAGATTTGGCGTAGGCACTAGTTTTTACGAAAGCGACTGCCATCTGACCTTTCAACCCCGAGGGGAAACTAGACCTTATTACCTGTGAGACCTGATTAGGCTGTGTCAAGTGAGTGGGCACCTTGACCGTTAGAAGTTCTCAAGCCGCCCGAAGGCCTCCAACTTGGCTTAACGACTGCTGCCATAGACAGCAACCGGGATCAACGGCTTAACGTGCCTTCCAAAGCACGGGAGCGCTCAGTTAGTAACCACTCAAAGCGGTCACCCATCCAAGTCCTGACCGCTGCCCACGTTGCTTAACCTTAGATACCGCAAGCGGTACGCAGGCGCCGCTGGGCCACGAGCGCTCCAAATGCAAGCAAATGGATTTATATCGAATCAAAATACATAATTTTAATTAAAATTTAGTTTAGGGTTTAGAACATGTGCCTAACTAGTACATCGTGTTAGTGTGGGTGATAAGCGTGACGTGAACAAATAATACCTACCTAGTTAATGTTGTTATTTTATGATAATTTATAACGCACTAGCTTTTGCCCGCGGCTTCGCTCGCGTTAAATGCTCCATACAAACTTCCACCCCCCCCCACCTTTTAGGGGGGGGGGGGGGTTAGAAAGAGAAAAAGTAACCTATGTCACTCTCTATCCCTTCAACTATCTCCACTTAAAAAATCACGTCAATTCGTCGCCCCGTTTTGCCGTGAAAGACGGACAAACAAACAAATACACACATACACTTTCCCATTTATAATATTAGCTTGGAAGTATGGATTTTACGTCTGCAATTATTACATATTATGTTTTCTAAATTATATTCTCATTTTCAAAGCAAATAAGTTTTATGAGTTTACTTCAAGCTTATGAGCGACAATGTGGTACCCTAGTCGGTAAACTTTGGCCGTGTTTTTTTCCGACTTTTAGTTCAAAAGTTTAACTTTTTATCAATACACCGTATTATTTTAAGTGTGTAGAAGCTATTTTTAATCGAAACAAATTTCCGCTATTTTCGAGTTGATTGACAAAATCAGTGATATCTCGGAATCCATAAGCGACAAAGTGGTACCCTTGCCCTGATAACGTCACATTTAACGCGTTATTTATTACAAACCTTTTAAGTATGTTTAAAAGCGCGAGAGTTTAAAGTGAAAAATTGATTTGTAACTGACGCTTGATTTAATGACTATTTAGCTTAGTTCCTACCGAAAAATGATCTACTTTTAGTATATTTTGAATCATTTATAGAGCTTGAGAGTTATAGTGGCATCTGTACGGAACAAGAAAAGGGAAAATACGGCGTTTAATGAACAAAAGATTTCCTTTGGCAGGATTGATATCTATAGTCTAAAGATGCATTTACGAAGTAGAGCCCCCCGGATTTTTCACGTGGTAAGAAATGGGGGGGGTCCAAACATAGCAGCCGACCTGTACATTTCAAACTAAGCTGACTCCTTTCTAATATCTACTAAGGCAAGTTTGGTATCGTTTTCGTATAAAAGGAATACACCGACATCATTTCTGATCGTACATTTTACTATTTTGGAACAATTTTCTGACTAAAATCGCAAATTTATACATTTTTAATTTTTACTTTTTGATTCAGCGCTCTGATATTGGATGTAAAAAGTTGATTTAAATAATGAAATAAATACTATAAGAAAGCTCGTTTTATGCAGATTCTAAATATATAAATATCAATATAGCTCTGCCTACAAAATTATGACAGAAAAAAATATCATGGGTCGCAAGACGGCTGCGCGTGCGCGGGCGGGTCGGTAAGTACCGAAATACGTTACTAGCTACTGGGTACAGTCACCGAATTGAAATGTTTTCCACTTTTAAGAGTAAAAATAACTAATAGAGAATCTTACCTGACTATACCGACGTGTCTGACTAATAACAATGATAGTTCCTCTGAGTTATTTTCAGGTTTTAAAACGATGACTGTGATAAAAATTACACTGTAATATTTTATGGATTTTAGTTTCAGTATGCATGCACTTAGGGCAGCCTATCAAGCAGGTCACTTGTGGGGACAAACTTTAAATGACACACAATATATACCCTCCCTAACAGACGAGTGGATAAAAGGAGGAACAGTGGCAGCCCGTATGGACAATCCAACACAGAATCTGGAATGCGGCACGAGAACTTAGCTGCAAGAACAGCTGCAGAGGCCACTGTCCTTGAAAGCGAGAATGAATGCCATGCACGCTGCTTCAAGACCTGTGGGTAGTCGCAAATGCGATTACTGATGGTTTTAAATGTGTGTCCAGTGTGGACCAGGGGTTTCAGCAAAGATGACGTCAAGGAGGCCGAAGGAGAGTACAACATCTTTATCAGTTTATACTGGTCCTGGGTTTAAAAAATCATAACTTACTTCAAAAAAGATGAGGTCCTGTGTTCGACTGTAAATATTTTTTAGATATGTTCACAAATATCTTTGCTAGTTTAAGACCGATTTCGCGTTTTTTTTTTTTGGTTTGGAAGGGGCTGCCTCAATGATGTTTTCTTTTCAATTTGGTCAAGATCTGATAATGGGATCCATGAGAAAATGGACACTCTTCAATTTACAAAGGTATCTCCGCGGTATATGAATGCTAATTATTACTTACAAGGTGGACCAATATATTTTTTTTATTATTATTAATAAGGCTGTACTTTTAGGGTGATCCAATATTATTTTGGACAGGATCCGTTAATGTTAGTTGGCATTTTTTTTAAATTTAGCCGTTATCCATATAATTCATGGAGTTCGAATTTGTACTATCGTTTATAGGGGCCTATCTTTAGAAGTAATAAAACGATTTTAAAAATTCTTTCTGTAATAGAAATCTACATTAGTCCTTAATAACATAAGCTAAGACTTTTTGTAAATCGTTAACTCGTACCAGAGACTAGGAATTATATAGACTGCCAATGCCTATACATTGTGGCGTAATTTTAAAATAATGGGCCTGCTGTAGCTAGTTTCACTATGGAGAGATCACTTTACCATTTAATTCGTATGCCACTAAGACCTCTGCTTAAAACATAGCGCCATCTGTTGGGAGCTTCTTCGTTGTGTTCATAGATGGCGCTATGTTTTAAGCAGAGGTCTTGGTGGCGTACGAATTAAATGGTAAAGTGATCTCTCCATAGTGAAACTAGCTACAGCAGGCCCATTATTTTAAAATCACGCCACAATGTATAGGCATTGGCAGTCTATATAATTCCTAGTCTCTGCTCGTACGAAGCAGGCGGCTCTCTAAAATTTGATAAATTTTTACGAGATATTTTAGGGCGAAATTGATATATTTCATTGTTTTTAGGGTTCCGTACCAAAAAGGTAAAAAAGGAACCCTATTGGTTTCACTTTGTCTGTCTGTCTGTCTGTCTGTCTGTCTGTCTGTCTGTCTGTCTGTCACATCGCTAAATATCTCAGGAACTACTTATCCTATCGATTTGAAATTTGGAATAGTTATAAACAAGGGTAACCCAGATACATAGAAGACGGTTTTTTAAATTATTTTATTTTATTTTCTGTGAATAATGACAGATAAAAGGGGGTTCAAAATTTTAAAGTCTGGCAACTATGTCAAGTGGGGTATCATATGAAAGGGCTTGACTTGTACATTCCAAAACAATTTTTAGTTTTTTTTTTCGTTGGGGAAATTTCGATTTACGAGGGAAAATGTAAAAAAAAATACCATTCCCTCCCCCTTATCTCCGAAGTTTACGAAGAAAAAAATTTGAAATTATTACACAACATTAATATGCATGTATATTTTACAGGAAAATTATAGCCATAGCTCTATCTAGTTTTTCTTTTTTTTAATCATCAAAAAACTCTTCTATACTAAGTTTGTAATTTAATCACCTTTGTATATATTTTTGTTTTATATTTAAATTTACAAAATTACGTTGAAAATACCTTCTTTCAAATAAAAAAACAATTATTGAAATCGGTTGATGTGATAAAGAATTATCCTTGAAAAACCAACATACGTACTAAGTTATTCAGTCGCGCAAATTAGTAACACAATGCGCCGATAGATGGTGCTGTCATGTTTTTTTTTAAGATTGTTCCTGAATTAATGGGGTCGGGACGGGTACACAACTACATATTCAAGAACTGTGTACGGAACCCTCGGTGCGCGAGTCGGACTCGCACTTGACCGGTTTTTTTTTAATATTTTAAGACGTATATTGGCATGAATTATGCTTTTATTGAGTTAATAAACCCACCACTACGATTCCAAGATCACAAACTATGTTTTTTAATTAATTTGATTTTTTGTTCTATCTTTTAATTTTTAATTTTTTTAATACTTCCACAGTAGGTATATTTTTGTAATATATATTTTTGAATATGATATTAACAGGGTTTTCTGAAGACCTATTTTTTTTCCAAAATGTGTAGGTGTTTTTTAAAGTTACGGCCATTTTTCTGTTTTCAGTATGAATGAAAAATTACCTATTTTTTGTTATTTTTCGAAAATTTTGTATGGAATGGTACAAAAATAATTCCAGAAATGAATTTAGCATCCTTGATTTACTCGAAATTGACACCCAACTTGACCCAGTAGCTTAACTGGCGCAGATAACAAGATTAACATGGACACACCCCCCCCCCTCAAAAATTTGACATAAAAAATTTCGAGGGCTCTACTTCGAAAATCCATCTCTGGGTCCTAAAGGACCTACCCTGATACAGGAAATCTTTTGTTCACGAAATGCCGTATAAGTCCTCTTACCGAGGCCACTATTATTGCAAATTTTGTTCTTTTCTGTTGAAAAGACTGTCATTCCTGTGTGGTCAAAAGAAAAACAAAAAATGCTACAATTTTCTAAATATTGCGAAATGATCTAGTTCATTATTTTTGCTGAGATGTCATAAACTCGTGGTAGATGTAGCTGTTGCGACCGTAAAATCTCCATACGAAATAATTTAGTATGGAGATTACAATTATTGTACCCACCCTTTCGGATTCTGCACTATGGAACCCATAGCGATTGCTATGTGTATTTTCTTAGGCACCTACTACCTGTGGTCCTTGGAAATGCATATAGCCGACGCTCTATTTAGGGATAGCTAGGATATAGTAATATTAACTTCACCAATGTACTTGTGTACCTATCACTACCGACTGTAAATACACAAGGTTCATACCTTGACTACGTAGTTTCGCTGCTCCGCGCTCCTGCCTACCCCGAAAGTCCCGAAACCCACTACGACCTGCATACCCTACCGAACTCACATCAGGGGGCCGATTTTTGAGTGTCGAACGCTCGACTTTTCACTCGACATCTGTCAAAACTTCATAGTTTTTTGACAGATCTCGAGTGAAAAGTCGAGCGTTCGACACTCAAAAATCGGCCCCCAGGTCCCGAGCCTGAACCAGAACTCCCGAAGCAGAACCTGATCCCGAATCCCTAGTAGGCCTGCCCTACTAAGAGAACCCGGGCGCGCGTCCATACGTAACGCTCTCCTTGGCCGCTACCGCATAATGATCCTGAACCGTGCACCAGCATCGAGCATATGCCTATTGCCTACGTATCGACGTCGGAGAGGTTCTATTAAAGTTGAACTGTTGCCATCGTCCACACGATGATTTCAAAATGTTTTGAACTTAGACTAGTTTTTTCCATTTAGCCTTGGTTGATTCATACTTTTTAATAATTGTGTTAGTTATTAGAATGTACGTACCTATATCACGTATATACCCATGAACGCAATATTACGCGCATAATAAAATCCCAAAGTTAAGGTAGGGCTGTAAAACAAAAGTTTTAATTATAAGTACAGCAACAAAATGCTCCAGGGTTTAGGATTCCTCCTCACTCGGGAAACAAACTTTGCGCGTATAAAACATGGTAAATTCATACATCAGGGCGACGAGACAATTTTCCTCGCCACATAAATCCGTTGAGGAAGTAGACAAGTTAATATGAGAATTCATACCAGAGAACAACGGTGCGACGAGATCGCGAGATCTAATGAATAAATAAATTGCTCGCGTCTTCGCTCAATCTGATTTTAAAATAAAATTATGAGGAAATTTACATGAGAGATGGCACATTAAAGTCAAAGCAAAGTGTGGAATAAGGCTCTTGCGAGCTCGTTGCCTCTAAGCTTGTTATGATTCCATATGATACGCAAATAATCATATATGAATCATGTGACAGCGAAATAACAGTATCATCGGAAAATTTAGAACAGAGAATATCTCTGTATCGCGATACATTATCCTCCCCCTACGCACCTACATCTTACGTGAAGGCATGTGTAGGTCTGTGTACCTTCTGGGGCCTGCGGTGCGATTACGGAACGTTTTTGACCGTTCGTAAGGTAAATCTAAATATCAAATCCCATACTAAAAATGACATTAAGATATGCCTACCATACCTTCAAAAAGTTACGAAGTTTACAATTCGACAAATTTGTCAACTGTTTCTATGGAAAATTATACAATTTTGACAAATTGTAGACTTGTAAAGTTCAGTGATGGACACCACCAGTAATGGACAAGGCCCAATGATGTACATTAACTTTTATGTAAAAGAAAATAAGAGTCAATATTTTTTTATAGAACAAGCAATTTAAAACCGTATGATCTTTGAATAAGGGTTGTAGTGTCCATTATTGGTGCTTGTGCTTAAAGTGTCCATAATTGGTGGTGTCACCCTGGTGGGACTGGCGCTTGGCATTGCCTCCCTACTCACTACCGACAGTACCGACTTGGCACCGCGACTTGGCGACTTGGTGACGTATGAGCAGCTCTGCTCAGTGGTAAAATCCATGAAACTTGCGGGCAGTTGCAACACACTGGTTCACTGGTGTAAATTTTAAGTGACATTGTATATTGTATATTGTGAAAATAAATAAATCTAATCTAAATCTAAATCTTCCAGGTCTACGATCTCTTCCAGGCAACCTGTTGGCAAATTATGTTGTTATTATGTTGGCGAAGAATCGAAATATTTTGTTTTAATTAAACTCGTTAACGTTGTCTAACAATTTAAAATACTTGTAGGTACATACGTAGTCTAATAAAAAAAGGGTTCCGTACCATTATCTATAAAAACAGCAAAAACAATCAAGTTTGTAATATGGGAGCCCCCTTACATATTTACTTTATTCTGTGTATTTGTTGTAATAGCGGCAATAGAAATACATCATCCGTGAAAATTTCAAATGTCTAACTATCACGGTTCATGAGATACAGCCTGGTGACAGACGGACAGACAGGCAGACAGACGGACAGCGGAGTCATAGTAATAGGGTCCCGTTTTACCCTTTGGATACGGAACCCTAAAAAGATCAAACTATAAAAGGTATCATGTTTTTAGGGTTCCGTAGTAAACAAGGAACCCTTATAGTTCGCCATGTCCGTCCGTCCGTCCGTCCGTCCGTCCGTCCATCCGACCCCCGTTTTTCTCAGTAACCGTTAATACTAGAAAGCTGTAATTTGGCATGAGTATACATATCAATGACGCCGACAAAACGGTAGAATAAAAACCTTTAAAAAATTTTTTTTAGGATACCTCCCGTACATGCAAAGTGGTGGTGAAATTTTTTTTTCTGCCAAACCCTATTGTGTGGGGTATCGTTGGATAGGTCTTTTAATTAAAATATTATAAGGTTTCTAAAAGCACTTTTTGATTAAAGAATTGGTTAGCGTGATATTAAGCTTTGAAGTGATAATTTTTGCTATGGTCAAGTGTCCCCCCCCTGCCAGCTAAACGGTGGCTACTAGGCATGTGAAAAAAATCATGGTAGTAGTATATATGATGAATTTAAAAGGAATACTATCACAGCTAAGTAGACATTACTAGTTAACGAGTAATAGTCGAACTTCAGAAATGTACTTTGCAAAAGCAAACTTTCGTAAAATTTCCATTGATGCCTTAGATAATGTTGTTAATTCTGACAAAAACATAGTAAATATAAGTTTGCGAACTTTTTAGTCCACATAATGTAACGGGTGGACGACTACGGAACACTACCTTGTGCGTGGCCCGACACGCACTTGGCCGGTTTTTTTAATAAAATAAAGAACATTTTTTTTATTGTATGTTCAAATTAAAAGTAATAAATAATTTATTGAAGCCACAGAAATCCTTAAACTAACATTGCCTTTGAATCGGCTCGAGTTGATGGCAGTCTACAAACATTTTAATTTTAATTTACTACACTGAACAATATTTTAACGACGAGCCAGCCATCTGTGTACAAATCAAGTACCTACGCTAAAATATACTTTATATTATTACAATCCTGCTAAAATACCTCTAGTGTAGTAATGGGTTTTTATTCCAATTAGTTTTTCTACGGATTCAGGTAAGAAAATATTATGTTTGTATATTTTAACAAAAAACATATTTAATAACAGCAGAAACAGAACATTGCTTACAAAAAAGTAATAAAATTAACCATCCATTTTCTCTGTTGGTATAATAAACCTTTGTTACCATCATCAATCATATAATATTTTGAATGTACGAAAGTGTATTTCTATGGTTTATTTAAATCAGGATCAGCGGGGTAATTGCACAAATTTTCGAATGAGCGTAGGACAAATAAGTTTTAATTTTCCTTTACAAATTGTATTTAGTTATAGGTAGGTACCTACGAACCGTTATAGTACTTTTATTTCACGAGCGTGGGTGAACCGTGATTGTGTGTTGAGCTATAGGGACATGCACATTGTCTATGTGTGCGTCAGCGTAGGAGCTATGAGTTCACGAGTTCTATATGTTCGTATGTGTCACAAATACTATTTCTAACCCGCGACTAACTATGCCAATCTATCTGAGGGTGAATTTGACTGTCCGCAGTATCATGCTTTTCTTAGTGTTTCGACTTATGAATTGGCCCAACACTAATACACGCGCAACCAAAAGGTATATATATCTTTTTATATTTTTACTTACGGGCTGCCTGATGGTAAGGCGACTTCCTGATTTGTCGGTGCAGAGGCAGTACGATATGAGAAAAGTGTCAAATGTCAGTGTCAGCTGTCAGTCGACACGATACCATTTTTCACTACGCCCCTACATTTAAATGAGTGCTTCCTGACTGGCGCGGGATGCGCGGTAGCGGGACGATGCGAAGGTGGTACTGCTCCGCTTCTGCGCATGATATTACTACTGCGCAAACGTAATACTAACAGTATTATGTCAAGTGAGAATCTTTGAGACGTCAGTAAGTTTACGTCAAAGAAGAAAATGTCACATATCGATCCCGCCCCGCCAAGTCAGTAAGTCGCCTAAGCCGACACTAACCTATCCTCATCATCATAATCAGCCGAACGACGTCCACTGCTGGACGTAGGCCTCCCCCAGAGAGCGCCACAACGATCGGTCATGGGCCGCCCGCATCCAGCGGATCCACGCGACCTTAACCAGGTCATCAGCCCACCTCGTGGGGGGCCATACAACACTGCGTCGTCAGGTACGACACTAACCTATAGACGCTTGGAACTCCACAATAATCACAATCACTTTTCCGACACTTACTGACTTTAGGATTCTTTCTTGTTAGCAAATTGACAGCTAAGAGACATTATGTCCCTATAACTCAACACAGCGCATCCTCAGACCTCTGGCGGGCCAATGAAACTGTTAGGTAATTGAATTATAAAGTAACCAATTAGTTAATAGCGCTGTCAAGACGGCTTTTGTATTATGCACGCTTATGGCGAAGAGTCGGACCCAATTAATGCTCAGCCGGTCAAAGCCCAGGATAACCGTATTAGTGAAGCTTATACAACATTTAGCTGCGCCATCTATATCCACTGTAAGAAATTAGGTAGGTACATAAAATAAATTTTATTTTATTTTGGATCCATACAAACAAAATATTAATTCGCATTAATTCATAATCGCAGCAGCAGGCGCTGGTGACAAATTGACTAATTACCGACAAGCCGGAGAGAAGTATTTTATATGAATAATGAATTAGTATTGTTTGCGCGGCTTAAGGCGAGTCACCACCACCCCCCTTTTACACGGAGTAAAGATTCAGTGTGTCCGTATCAGTCTCCGTTAGGAGTTAAGACTTTAAATTAATTGTTTCATTTTCGAGCAAAAGTGTACCTTCTGGTGGATTCAATAAAGCGCCATTTTCTTTGCTGACACGTTTAAAAATCGCCCTTATTAATAGCGACAACGAGGCGCTTTTTGCTTGACAATAACATGCCCAATTTAATTACTTATGCTGTTTAGTATAAGAAACAACAGGCGATTTAACTTTAACTTGTAAAATAAGAGTCGTACGAATTGCTTTTGTATAGGTAAACATGACCCGCATTTCAAAAGCACCGATACTCAGATCTACGCCAAGTTACGAACTAGTAACAATTTCTCAAACAAATCAGAACTATTTGAATCAAGACCACTATCGGCCAATATTAATGGGTAACAATTGTTAGTAACTGGATCCCAACGAAATTGGGTCGAACACAAACTTGATTAAACTTTCGCTCAATAACGGAAACAACGAAACGGAAATGGAAAGGTTGTCGCAAAAAATGGGAAACTCTAAATTAAATTGGCTCAAAACAAAAACAATCATAACTCACACAGTCATAACTCACAGCTTGAGGGTATGACATAGGTAGGTACTGCATTATATGAAAAGCTAGAGGTCCATTTCATTAGTAAAGTGAATGGACACGTCAGATGAAATGACACGCGCTTTCGTGAAACTCTAACATTATTTTTAGAGATGTACCGACTAGTCGGGAAAGCGGACTATCCATTCACCCCCATTTTTACCCCTTTGAGGAATGCTTTCTGGGTTAAACACTATCCTAAATTATTTCCAGAGTCTAAATTTATCTTCATGCCAAATAATTAAGCGTATAGAGGTAACTACCAGACAGAGTTACTTTCATATTTCTATATTACTATGCAAATGCATAGGTAAACCTGATTGTATCCACGTGACTGTCCATACACTATTTCAGCTAATAATTATCTAATGTTTATTATACATCCATTTGTATGCCTCTGTATTTTAAAATCAGAATTAAAGAGTAATACAACAAAAACAATGAACCAAACCGTCCTTTCAAGTTGGAAACAATTTAAGTGCCTAACTTTATCATAAGCGACCGTTTATGAATGATTGAGCAACAAACATAAAAAAAATTGTTACTTAATCATGCGAAAAAGTTTGCTTGGGCAAATTTTTATAATCCTTATATAATATTATAAACGTCAAAGTTTGTGCGGATGGATGGATGGAGGGATGGATGTATGGATGTACGTTCCACTTAATCTCAAAAACTACTTAACCCATTTCTATGAAACTTTCCAGTATTGTAGCTTAGACATCGAATGGGACATATAGGATAGGACATATTTATTAGGGGCTCATCTAGCAGAACAGCGAATCACCGCTCACCGTATGCCGGAAATAAAATGTGAGACTATTTATTAGGTAGTCGTGCGTGGTTCTCACTAGCCCAGCCATTAGTGCATCATCTTCACCCAATAACCCGGTTCATTTAAGACTCCATCAACCCTACACCATGGCGAGTGATGTCTTTGTGTGAGTGCCGTGACATAGAGGTAGCCAGGGACAACATCCGCTCGGCGTACCCCTTGCTGAAAGGGCATCTACATCTATCTGATACTCGTTTAATAGGTACTTAAGTACTTATTCTCCACGCATGCCTCCCAAAGCTTTGGGACCCCATTCTTCCTTGTGCGGGAAACACATACCTTGTAAACTATGAAACAAAAAACTACGAACTATTAATATGAATAAGGCTTGTAACCAGGAAATTAACTTAAATGAACTCAGGGATTTCTTACAACTAGCTTTGTAGGTAGATTGTAAAATATGAAAAATGTAAAATATGTTCAGAATAGAAAACATTACATTTTTATCGCTGACAACTAAGCACGAAATGGTACATGCTCGTGCTCGTACAAAGCCCGCCGAATTACCGTAACTACTACCCATGACTCAAGTCGACTGATATAAAGCCAGCTCTCTAAATCTGGATCTTGTAGAGGTAGATCAGCAGGCGCGCGTGATGTATCGCCTGCACAACTAGTCACGTCCCACATTCGTTTCCTGCATGTTACGCGATTCACAACCTATCTAGATTTGTGTCACTCGTTATGGAACTGTTAAGTACTGAGGGTTCTTAAAAGGATAACATGAGTTTCATAACAGGATAAAACGAGTGTTTTAAGACCTTATTATGTACACAGTTGCATACACTACTTTATCTACATGCATATCCATAAATCTTCTATCATATGTTCAGGATCCATTGCGTTTCAAGTTCAGGGCTCGAGTTCGTGAGCTCGTTGCAGTCTTTTGTGAGCACAAGCCTGTATCTTAATGTCATCACTAAAGTACAAGGGTTTTTGTTAATCGTATCTGAACACAAATGATAGAGGATTTAAGATACCTACTCGTATGGATGTAAATAAAATGTTTTGTCAAGTATTACATGTAATACCGTTAGGCGACTTCCTGACTTGGCGGAGCGCGATTTGACGTAAACTTACTGACGTCGCAAAGATTTTCACTTGACATAGTACTGTCAGTATTACGTTTGCGCAGTAGTAATATCATGCGCAGAAGCGGAGCAGTACCGCCTTCATATCGTCCCGCTACCACGCATCCCGCGCCAGTCAGGAAGCACTCATTTAAATGAGTACTGAGTCGACTGACAGCTGACACTGACATTTGACACTTATCTCATATCATACTGCCTGCGCACCGACAAATCAGGAAGTCGCCTTATATGGGGCAAGCTGACACGTTCGGCGACACGGGACGTGCGCAGTCAGGCAACTATGGCGTTTCCGTAGACACCAAACGCCAAGTCATAGTAGACTAATCACTTTAGTCAATCAGGTTATCAAGTCAGTGCAAATCAAAGGCATCGCATTGCATCGCACAGCAGTAAAGTTAAAGCAAATTGGTTAAGTAAAACTAGAACCCAAAAAAATACTTATTTTTGCAAGTATTTTTGTATTTTTATCTTTGTTCGGATTACATTAGTAGCCTTGTGTACGAAAGGGGTAATATGCTTCATGTGCTTGTCCACCTAAAATGTCATCGGAAGTCAATTAAAAATAGACCTAGTGTTCCGACCATTCACAAGTTTTTTTTTATTTCCACAGTTGTCTAGTGTGACCAACAGCTGGCCACACTTTTGACGTCGCGATTCGTAACAACAAAACGTAGTCGTAAGACCGACTTACACTGGTTCATCTATCATCTATCGTGAGTAGCTGCATTGTGAATACCACTCCTGCAGTCGCTCTAGGGCGCAGCTGCTGGTTCCTATATTTGCTCAGCAGTTTGTCAAGGAAGACGTGAAAAATTCAAACAATTTTATTATTCAAGTTTCAGACGAAGGAGCAGACATTATTAACCAGCCTTGGCCGGCAACAGAATACAATATTGTCGACAGCAGTATTTAGGGGAGTGTAAGTATGATTGGAAAAGCCATATTATTTCAGCAGTCATGATGTAATGTACCTGCACCGAAGCTCCCAGAAAGAAGAACGATATTCAGGAAAAGGGAGGAGTCCTATGCGCTGTATCAAATCTGATACGTGAAAACTCGAAAATCATCCAAGATGCCAAAATGCTAAAACCGAAACAAATAGAAAATTATCGCCCGGAAAGTCATTACTGGATTTCACAACTCTTATACTACATTTCTATTCAAATCCTGCCGCTTCTCCTCGTGCTGGCGTTAATAATTCTCTAAATTAATAATTCTCTAAATTCTCTTCGCCGGGCAGCGCGAGTGGCAATGGAAGTAGCATAAGAAGTATAGTGTTTACACACTTGTCCTGTCCACAGCCACACTTCCCTGCCCACTTACCTGCTCACTTCGGCTGAATGTAAACGTAGCATTAGCAAACAAGAATACGACTCAAGGAGAAGAAGGCAACGAAGCTTTTACAATACGCTGCCACCGCGTCACGAAAATCAAGAATTTATGGCGGATCAGTACCTTAATTAATTTTGACGCAGCTCAATTAACACTGCTTCATTGCAGGTATGCATTATAATTGCGACGCACAAGCAAATTCATATAAAGACGAAAAATGCCTCACGTTATATAGCTTGCTTTGCTATTTATAAGACTTTTGTTATTATACGTCATATAAATGTATTTTTTTGGATTTTTCATTAAGAAATATCGTTTCAAAAATCACTCAAAATCGACCATTTTCGTGCCACAAACTGCTTTTTTTGGCAAGTCACCGTATCCTTTAATCAGTTTATGGGTATTATCAATACTTTTGTCAAAATTTGTAATCAAATTATTTTAAAATTACCACACTTCACTTCTGTTCCGTGGCCGGGCCGGCCCGTTTTGTAGTACAAGAAATCGACAGACGCGCGACGGCCGTCGATTTCTTGTACTACAAAACGGGCCGGCCCGGACACGGAACGGTCTAACGTGAATCATGAATCATTTCTATCAAATCACAGTGTTTCAAATCTAATACTCGTCAAAAGTTCGCTTATTATTAGCTCAAGCGCCTATTATTGCCCAGTAATCTTGTACTTACGAATTATTATATTAGATTGGTACCATATTAGCTTTGTAAAATAGGGCACTAAACAGCAGTATACGTAGGTATTCTATCCATACATGTACGCGTATTGTTGCTTTAGGTCGCGTCGCACCTTGCCCCGGGTCCGAGGTATATTATGAAAAAACATGGGTATAATTTTCGTAAGGCAGGCTCCTTGGAGACCACTGCCTTTATATCAATGGTTATTTATCTACTTTTCCAACAATTTCTCGTGACGTAAGTAAGTTAGGTACCTACTACCTAAGTATCTGATATTATAAACGGGAAGTAAACTACAATGTATCTAACAATTGTGTGAAATAAACCGGGAAAGGTGCAGGCTTGCACTGAGCGAAAAAAAATACAAATTATTAGTAAGTTTTAGTGAATCCCAGGACAAGGAGATTATATACTAACGGTTACAAAACAGTTTTTGATAATAGTAGTTATTTACTAATACCAAAAATTTGTCCTTGTAACTACTAATTACTACTAAACTGTTTTGTAACCGTTAGTATATAATCTCCTTGTCTTGGGATTCACTAAAACTTACTAATAATTCGTATTTTTTTCGCTCAGTGTGCTGATAAGTGAATGTCGAGATTGGCCGACAATTTGCCTTTTAGAGTTCTGAAAACAAATACAGTAATAGGTTTGATTTTTCGGTTCAGTATTAGCCGACCACGCCCGATTTTGCCTGGTGGTTAGTGACCTTGCCTACGAAGCTGACGGTCCTATGTTCGAATCCCGGTCAAAGCAATTTTTAAATGGTAAGCATGAATGAATATTTTGATTCGTAGTCTTGGATATTGTCATGTAGGTATTGATATTTATTTAAAATAACGTCAACTAGTCCATAACAGCCCCACCTAGTCCAAAGCCTTATATAGCTTTGATGGGGATACCTATTTCGATTTCATTAATATTGTAGACGATAGCTACAGTCCTAACTTCAATAGCTCATGTCCGACGTTAATACGTAGGCATTCACTCGACGCTGGTGCACGGTTCAGGATCAGTGTGCGGTAGCGGCCGAGGAGAGCGTTACATATAGACGTGCGGGTTCTCTTAGCAGGGCAGGCCTACTAGGGGTTCGGGATCAGGTTCAGGTTCTGGATCAGGTTCAGGTTCTGGATCAGGTCCAGGCTCGGGATCAGTAGGGTTTGTAGTTCGTAGCAGGGTTTCGTAGTAGGCAGGGGCGCGGAGTAACGAAACTACATAGACAAGTTCAGTACGTGTATTTACGGTCGATATTGACACAATACATTAATAATTCTCCTAGCTATTATCCCTAAACAGCGGTGGCTCTATGCACTTCCAAGGACCACAGGTAGTAGGTGCCTAAGAAAATACATCTAGCAATCGCTATGAGTTCCTTGTGAAATTAATAGGTCCGTGCAGAATCCGAAAGTATGGATGTCTGTCGTACACTACTAATCACTTGGATCGATGGTTCGGTTGGATCTGCCAAATCTCGGATCGGGCTCTGACCCCATTAAAACAGGAAAAATCTTAACACCGCGATGTACAAATTAGTATGGAAAGTTAACGGTCGGAACAGCGACATCTACCAGGACATTGGGTAAGTATATTAGTATCGCTATTCAAAAAAGGATGGCGTTAGTAGTCGTCGGTTTCCCTTTTGACGGTTCTCCTTGGTAGGGTTGGAGCTGTCCGTAACATTCTGCCCCCGCTGACACTGCTGTGGCAGCTCACGTTGCAAGGGTAGGACAGCCAGCTTCGTCACTGGTCTCCGGAACACGCCTCCTTTGGTTCGAATATCAGCGGATCGCACACCGCCGTCAGGTCCAGGGTATACTGTCTCGATTATTCCTCGCGGCCATACATTGCGGGGTAGATTGGAGTCCACAATTAAAACGTAGTCGCCTAGCTGCAGGGTTCGAGTTTGATTTGCAGGTGATTGGCGAGGTGCGAGCGTAGGTAGGTATTCACGTATCCACCGGCGCCAGAAGTGGTCTGCTAGAGCTTGGCTAGCCCGCCAAGTTCTTTTGTCTGCTTCTTCGCATGGACCGGTAAGTGGTAGCCCCGTTGACCCGCCCAAGAGAAAGTGGTTAGGCGTTAGGGCTTCCTCGTCCCTAGAATCGACCGATACGTGAGTAAGCGGTCGTGAGTTTACAATATTTTCTGCCTCTGCCAATAAAGTGAGTAGCACCTCCTCACGTGGTGCCTTTGAGTGTAAAGTCGTTGACATTGCCGCTTTGACTGATCGCACCAATCTCTCCCATGC
The DNA here is from genome assembly GCA_951800055.1 of Cenopis cana. Lineage (NCBI taxonomy): Eukaryota > Metazoa > Arthropoda > Insecta > Lepidoptera > Tortricidae > Cenopis > Cenopis cana. The sequence continues at coordinate 10,274,495 of OX637484.1, forward strand.
ACCTCCCTGGTTGGGTGCTCCAGGAGGGATGAATTTCCATTCCACATTCTGTTGAACACCGTATTCGCGCAGCATTGGTAGCCATTCTCTGAAAGCGTTGCGTAGCTCATGATCCGACCCTCGAAAATTTGTTGCATTATCGCTATAGATCAGCGCGGGCCATCCTCGTCGCGCTGCTAGTCTTCGGAGAGCCATGATGGCTGAATCCGTCGATAATGAGTGCACCACTTCTAAGTGCACAGCTCTAGTCGTTAAACACGTGAAAAGTGCAACCCATCTTTTTTCGTGCCTTCTTCCGATTGTTACAAATAAAGGTCCAAACAGGTCCACAGCCGTATTTGTAAACGCTCGTCTATATGGCTCTATTCGTGCCAAAGGTAAGTCACCCATGGCAGGTACTTGTGGCTGGACTCGACGCAACATGCATAAGCGGCAGGAGTTTGCTACCATGCGTACTGTGGGCCTGAGTCGTAAAATCCAATAAGTTTGCCTTAGATCGTTAACAACACGCTCGTTGTTAGCATGCGCGGCTCGTTTGTGCGCCCGTAAAATCATCAGTTTCACTAATTGGTTACGTCCGTCGAGAATGACTGGTCGCTTTTCCAGGCCCTGGACCGGTGCTGCATTAAGACGTCCTCTCATTCTCAGCAGGCCATTGTCGTCCAGTACCGGGTCAAGATCATAAATGCGGCTCTTTCTTGTTAGTGGTTCGCCTCGGGTAAGTCTGCGTAACTCATCGGGAAAGTCGGTTCTTTGCGTATGGCGGAACCACATACGCTCGGCTTCGCTCCTATGGTTCACTTGTAAAGTATGTTCACTTTTGTTTCTCAAAATGTCAATGAAATGTAGCACTCTGGCGGTCGCATTTATAAGTCGCTCATAATCAGAAAATCTTGATATATCTGGAAGGGGCTCTTCGGTCACATTCTTTGTTATATCTTGCGTTGAAAGGCACTGTTCCTCACACTCCGATTGAAGATCACATTTTTTATCCATTTCTTGCTGTTCTTGCGGCCAAATCTGTTCCGGCTCACGCAGATAATCTGGACCTTTGTACCATCTGCTTTGGTAGTTCACTTGTCGGTTTTCATCGGGTCTAGTGGCTTCATCAGCCGGGTTATCCTTGGTTGGTACCCAGCGCCATTGATTTGCATCGGTCAGTTCGGCTATTTCCCCTAACCTGTGTGCTACATACGTGCTGTATCTTCGGGCATCGTTCCTAACCCAATGTAGCACGGTTCGGCTATCTGTCCACATGTATACTTTCTCGATTTTGAACCGATGCTGTTCTCTGATTGCGTGTTGTAATCTTGAACCAATGAGCGCTGCTTGTAGCTCCATACGCGGTACACTCAGTTGCCTTGTTGGAGCGACCTTGGCTTTGGCAGCGACTAAGCTCACTTGCACGTCTTCATTTGATTCAAAACGCCAATACGCCACACACGCGTATGCTTGCTGGCTCGCATCAACGAAAATATGAAGTTGGCGGTCCGTTCTAGTTTTCTTTGAGAAATAGCAACGCGGCACTCTTAGCTCCGCCACGCTGTCTAAGTTCTTCAGCCAAGCTTGAAACTGTAAATTCTCAGGTTCTGGTAGCGTCGAGTCCCAATCTTGTTTTAGACTCCATAGCTTTTGTAATTGGATTTTGGCAGTGATTGTATAGTGTGATAATAAGCCCAATGGATCATACACCGACATAACTGCAGACAACATCTCTCTTTTAGTAGGGGTTCGGACCAGATTTTTTACATCCGTAGGCACTCGTATCATTTTAGTATTGAACCCCAGTTCGTCAGTCTCTGGATTCCAAAACATTCCTAAGATCTTTAGGTCTTTATTTCCTCCGAGTTGCGTAGGTGCACTGGTTCTCAACTCCGCCGGAATCAACTTCAGGAACTCCTTGCTATTCGAACTCCACCCACGCAGTTGGAATCCACCTTCTTTGTGCGAATCTGATACTTGCATCGCAGTAGATATAAGTTTGTCTTCACTTGCATAACTCGCAACGTAGTCATCCATATAATGATTCTGAGTTATGTCCTCAATGGCATCTGGGTATCGTTCAGCGTTGTCAAGTGCGTTTCGGTTGCGTACGCTGTGCGCCAAGAAAGGTGAACTTGCGGCTCCAAAAATCATACTAGTCATTTTATATATCCTTGGTGTGCTTGTTCTGTCGGATCCTCTCCATAGAAATAATTGTGATGCTTGGTCTTCTTGACGTATCTTAACCTGCAGAAACATTTCGGCCACGTCAGCTGTTACTGCATATTTGCCTTCTCTGAATCTGAATAAAATTCCAATCAGAGATTGTAGTAAATCTGGACCTTCGATTAAAAAATCATTTAAGCTCTTTCCTTGATTCGTACTAGCAGCATCAAACACCAAACGAACCTTTCCAGGCTTATTTGGATTGGTTACCGCAAAATGTGGTAAATACCACATTAACTTGCTGTCTGGAGGCTCAAGCACGCGCTCTGCATACTCTTTTTCAAGCAGGTTTTCCATTTGCGCAGTATAGCTCGCAGAAAACTCTGGATCACGATCCATTTTCCGTTCTATGCCTTTCAAACGATTTAGAGCGTTGGGTAGGCTTAGTGGCACCTTCGGATTATCTTCTTTCCATAATTGACCTACTTCGTAGCGAGGCCCGGATATTTTCTTTACGGTACTTTGAAATATACTCAGTGCTCGTTGATCTGAGGGACGTTGTTTACTAACGTTTTTGACGCCGAGCGAGTCAATACTGAAATACTCCTTCAGCATATCATGCAGACTCTGGTCATCCTCGTGACAGTGTAATGTAACGTCGTTATGATTCCGTTGTATGAACTGGGGTGAGCTTCCATATATGACCCATCCTAGGTCGGTTCGTAGAGCTAAGGGTTCGTTCTTCTGTCCAACACGTACCTCGTATGGGACCATTACGTGCCAATAATCTGTGCCTATCAATATGCGCGGCACTGCAGCGTCGTAGCACGCGTCTTGTAGATCCGCCAGATGCTCTAATGCCAACACTTGTCTACTCATTCGTTGGCCGCGTAGTCCTAATTCGCGTACTGTGCGAAGCGTAATTTCATGCGCCGGTCCACCATCTCGACTGCGTACGCTCACTTTGACTCGTCGACTCTCCTTGTTCGCTGTTGCCATAGTTCCGACTCCTTGTAAACTCAACGGTACTTCTGGGCCTGTCGCTCCAATTTCGTCAATCAGTTCTTGATCTGCTAAGCTCACTGTAGAACCTTCATCAAGAAGAGCAAAGGTGTCAACTTTCTTCAGTGGACCTTCCACAGTTATTGGTATCACCTTTAGCATTACTGTATTAGTGACTTGCTCCACAGTAATGTTCGATGTAAAATTTGCGACGGGTTTTTCGGGTTTTGAGCGGGTCGTGGGCCGGAGAGGGGATGTGGCACGATGTTTCGTGTTCGGTTCCAGTTGTGTACTTGACGCTTGCGGTTCGTTAGAGGTTCTAAATTCATGCAATAACTTATGATGGGAATGCGGACAATCGGTTACGTCACATCCTGTAACTCGACATTGTTCTCGACTATGGTTCTTTTCTAGGCACTTAAAGCATACATGATTACTCTTCGCCCAATCCCAACGGGCACCCAAGTTCATTGCTAGTAACTTCTTGCACTCCGTAGTGCGATGTCGACTGCCCCCGCAGCAGAGGCACAGTTCGGTTCTCATCGTGGCATAAGTTCGTTCGTTTCGATACGGCGTTGATCGTCGAAGGGCTCCATGGTTTGGGTTCAAGCCAGGGTTTCGCCGAAGTGGTTCCTGGGGAGCAAAGGTGACATTTCTCCTATGTGGTGCCTTCGCATGCGAAAATTCCAGCTCTGCATCGCTCTCATCCATGAGAAAGCTGGACATCAGTTGTAGCTCACTAGCTCCTTGCTCCTTCATGTGCTCTCGGGCGTAGGCGCACCATCGGGATCTCAGATGTGGGCTCAGCCGGTCAGTGATTTCGCGTATCAGCAGCGGATTATCAGCGTAGTTTTTCTTGTCTATATCGATCAACGTGCTGACTACGTTAATAACTTTCGTCGCGAAATTATTCAAGTCTAGCGCACTAGGACCCAGATGTGGTAACTTCTTTAAGTCATCCAAGGCTCTATCGATTAGTAGATCGGTTCTCCCAAAGTTCTTTTTCAACAATCTCATAATTAAATCGGGTTGAGATGAAGTTGATAGCATGTGCTGCACACACTGCCGGGCTTCTCCTCGTAAACAGTTACGTAGTCGAGCCACATTTTCAAAGTGGCTGAAATTGTACCTCAATGTCGTCTCTTTATATGAATTGTAAAACAACATCCACTCGTTAGGATCGCCGCTAAAATATGGCAGTTCATAAACTTGTTTCGGTGGGCTCGGTCGCATACACTTTTCCAATCGGTCCGCTAGGCGATCGAAAGCGGCAGCTGCGTCACTCGGTGGTTCTGCAGAAGACTGATTCCTTGTCGACATTTCAGCATCACAGGATCGGGAACGACACCTCTTATGATCGGTTGGTGTGGATTCGTAACGGCCATGCGGTGACGCAGCACGAGGCTTTACGGCAAATGGGGCTCGAGGTGGTATAGGTTCAGGTCGTGGGTCTTCAATTAACTCAGCGAGAGGTACATGCGGAGTCACAATATCCTCGTGCTGCTGCTTCTGCGACTTCTCAAAGTTCTCAAACCAATAGTCGACTAACGCGGTGGACTCTGCAACAATTGAAGCAGCACGTGACGGTGCTCTCGAACCTTCAGCTTTGATCTGTTCAATCTGAAGCTCCATGCGCTTCTTGATAAGGTCCTCTTCTATTTTCATTCTTTCCTCTTCTATTTTATTTTTAATTCTTTCCTCTTCTATTTTATTTTTAATTCTATTTTAAGTTTCTCTCTTAGTTCCGTTTTCATAAGATCTTCTTTCATTTTAAGTCTCTCCTCTCTTAGTACTGCAAGTTGCTCCATAGCTCGAAGCTCCGCTTCCTTTTTCCTTACTTCCATAAGGCTGCTCGCCGATGATCGGATAGACGGCGGGGCTATGGTGACGAGTTCAGTCAGGTTGCGCGGGTTCAAACTGTCTAGTATATGCGTCGTGTCAACGTGGGGTTCGGTTCTCGGCGCGGGCATATCAAGGGGTTTGGCCAGGTGGGCTCCATCCTCTAAATTGATCGTCCATGCTTCAGATGGTGGGGCGCGCGATGGTTCAGCGGAGTTCTGTTCGGCAGCCAGCAGACGACGACGCTCCTCGTCGTCGCGGCGGTTCGTCTTTGATCTGGTTATCATTCTTCACTGGTTGAATATCCGGTTCGAAGGACCATAAAACTGTAGACGATAGCTACAGTCCTAACTTCAATAGCTCATGTCCGACGTTAATACGTAGGCATTCACTCGACGCTGGTGCACGGTTCAGGATCAGTGTGCGGTAGCGGCCGAGGAGAGCGTTACATATAGACGTGCGGGTTCTCTTAGCAGGGCAGGCCTACTAGGGGTTCGGGATCAGGTTCAGGTTCTGGATCAGGTTCAGGTTCTGGATCAGGTTCAGGTTCTGGATCAGGTCCAGGCTCGGGATCAGTAGGGTTTGTAGTTCGTAGCAGGGTTTCGTAGTAGGCAGGGGCGCGGAGTAACGAAACTACATAGACAAGTTCAGTACGTGTATTTACGGTCGATATTGACACAATACATTAATAATTCTCCTAGCTATTATCCCTAAACAGCGGTGGCTCTATGCACTTCCAAGGACCACAGGTAGTAGGTGCCTAAGAAAATACATCTAGCAATCGCTATGAGTTCCTTGTGAAATTAATAGGTCCGTGCAGAATCCGAAAGTATGGATGTCTGTCGTACACTACTAATCACTTGGATCGATGGTTCGGTTGGATCTGCCAAATCTCGGATCGGGCTCTGACCCCATTAAAACAGGAAAAATCTTAACACCGCGATGTACAAATTAGTATGGAAAGTTAACGGTCGGAACAGCGACATCTACCAGGACATTGGGTAAGTATATTAGTATCGCTATTCAAAAAAGGATGGCGTTAGTAGTCGTCGGTTTCCCTTTTGACGGTTCTCCTTGGTAGGGTTGGAGCTGTCCGTAACAAATATTATCCCCCTAATATTTAGTTATTTACAAGAATTCAAAAGGAATTTCGATTGCACCACCAATACCTAATAGTGTATTGGCGTAATCATACAAATACATACCTAATAATATTACTGGCCATGGCGTAATATTACTTTTATCTATATTATGACGGCAGCGGTCTTAAGTGGCAGTGGGCGGAACACATTGTACATAGATCGGATGACCGTTGTGGACGAAAGGTTCTCGAGTGGCGACCACGGACCGGAAGGCACAGGGTGGGTAGACAAGGTGGACTGATGACCTGGTAAAGGTCGCGGGAGTCCGCTGAATGCGGGTGGCGCAGGACCGGTCATTGCGGCACTCTTGTCTATGTCCAGCAGTGGACGTCTTTCTTCTGATATGATGATGACGGTGACATTCTGATGCCATATTTACGCTTTACTTAATACGTATATTTGTTTGTTGCGTACTTAATACCATTACACATTTACAATTACACATGCTGAGTCGTTTGAATAGAAGCCTAAATGTGCCTTTATGAATATATTCAACGGAATAGGACGAATATGGGCAGTATTTATGCATAGATATATGCGGGTACTTTTATTGCTATTTACTTTGAAAGCCTTTGCAGGCGTATTTCAGACGACACAGTTTTATTATTCACACTCTCGCATCATGAAAATTGTATGGTAAACATTCAAGAAAGTAAGGATATTGTCGCGAGCGATGTACGTATAAAGCGATATTACGTAAAATCTACGGGCTGTGATTTAACCGATCACCAATTATAGTAAAATGTAGCAGAAAAATATTACTTTTCATCACACTTGCTCGAAAACGGTGTCATTGCACGCAGTCGTATAGAGCAGCTGATTATATATATCTATAGCTGATTTACCTCCCATGGGAGTTATGAGTTTACTTTTAAAATATAGAACACACTCGCACGTCATTGCAGACTAAAGCGGCAATTACACTTCGTCGTTCGCCGCATCCACACGTTAATCGGCCGCATTCGGCGATCGACAGCTGCCAAGTCGCCGTAGTAGGCGGACAGACTAGTGTAAAGACGACGTTTGTTGGCCTAAGTAGTTTAAAATGAATTCGGCGACCGCATCAGGTACTGTAATTGCCGCTTAAGGCCGGGTATTACCACTTTTGAGTTTTTAAAAACCATCTGAGACATAGAATATAGTGTCTTAAAATCTAAAAAAAATATATGTGTTACATGAGGATCTTGTCTAGTCAAAATCGCAGTCAGTTACATGATCTGATGAATTTCACTCGATAGAAAAAAATCGCGAAGTTACCCCTTTTTGGAATGTATTTTCAATACTACGGCTGTATTACTGATATTTAACATTTAATTTTTGTACTTAATTAAAGATCATAAATAGTTATAGACATTTTCGCAGGGTTTGCTTTGATAAAATGACTGGCTTGATGACTATAGCTAAATATTTACAAAACTGCGCGCAGAGCTTGCGTAGAGAGCGGGATGGTTAATTGTAAACTGACGCATGTTAGAGCGGGACAGTTGCGTTGGGGATACCTCCCCTTAAGGATGTTAATTAAAAATCAGCCAAGGTTTATTTTAGATCTTCAAAACTTGGCTACATAATAATTTTAGTGTACTTATATAAAATATATACGGTACATTTAACTGAGTATTATTTGTATATTACTATTATTTCAAAGAGATTTGCAATTATTTTAATAAATTGTATTTTGAAAATCGGTACAATCTGGCTGAGTAACGGCCAGTCAAGTTTGAAAACGAAACGCAGTTATTAGCATTATCTGTGAAAGATGTAACAATTGCGAGTCTGACTTGCGCACGAAGGGTCTTGTACCATTATCTATAAAAATGGCAAAAAAAAACATTTTTTTTCTGTTTTTTAGTATTTTTTGTTATAGCGGCAACAGAAATACATCATCTACGAAAATTTCAACTATCTATCCCGGTTCATAAGATACAGCCTGGTGACAGACGGACAGACGGACGGACGGACGGACAGCGGAGTCTTAGTACGTTTTACCCTTTGGGTACGGAACCCTAAAAACCAACAGTGATAAGCGGTTACAACAAGATTAAATATGGCCATTTTCCTTGAACCAGCTCCAGCTTTTAGTGTGTTATTACTCGTTGCAATAAGGTTCACGGTTGTTCAGTTAATTGTCATGAATAGGATATATAGACCATTTATAATGCTGCTAATTATTCTCTTCAATTATGTATCTTATAAGGACTACATAAGAGTTATAAGTATGGACACTTACATTCAACATGATATGACCATGCACACGGTAGCGCGTCCGGCCAAGTTCTAATTGCAGAATGTGACAATGTCTTACTCGATCATATTTGTCCTATTCATCATCATCATCATCCTCCTATCGTTATCCCAGTACAGTTGCATCCTGAAGGATGCCTGGGGTCCGCTACCTAATCCCAAGATTTGACGTAGGCACTAGTTTTTACGGAAGCGACTGCCGTCTGACCTTCCAACCCCGAGGGGAAACTAGACCTTATTGGAGTTAGGCTTTGTCAAGTGAGTGGGCAACTTGACTGTTAGAAGTTCTCAAACCGCCCGAAGGCCTCCAACTTGGCTTAACGACTGCTGCCATAGACAGCAACCGGGATCAACGGCTTAACGTGCCTTCCAAAGCACGGGAGCGCTCAGTTAGTAACCACTCAAAGCGGTCACCCATCCAAGTCCTGACCGCTGCCCACGTCGCTTATCATTAGGTTTTAGGATTACTTGTTCTACAAACTTATTTCACAATTTTGCCACAGTTACTCCTTGCTGTGTAAATTATTTCTGTAGCATTAAATATTTCGAAATAAAACAACCGCATTTTTGCTTAAAACTCGCTTTAGTGAGTAAAGCAATTGTTAATTCTAGCGAATGCATATGATTGTATGCAAATCATTAAATATTGTTAATTCTAGCGAAAAGCAAACAAAAAAACAAATAATACCAAATAAAAGCAAAAATTGTGCTCATAGTGGCCTTATCTCTGTATTTTAGATACATGATTGTATGCAAATCATCAAGTATATTATACTTACTGGGTAACTACTTTGGTTTTTCTTTATTTTAAATTCGATATTTTTGAATGAAAATTAGGAATTCGGGAAAAATAAAAATGCACGTGGACCTTATAATTTCATTTTCTATCGATCGAGGATATAAAATGGCCAACATGTCAAAAAATAACAGATAGCGTCACACTACAACAAAGTGATTAAGTGCGTCAGAGTTCGTGTGGCCGTTGTACCGGAAAGTCGATCGATTATTATCTGTATGATAAAATATAACTTATAAGTATATTTAACATTCTTTCGTCTGGCTGTCGCCCCGTAGGTCATTCTCCCTTATAGTACCTAACCCTTTTCTAAATTTTCATGAACTAGCTAACTAAAATACCTCTTACTAATTAAAATATTTTCTCAGTATATTAGTAGATAACGCGTAAGTTAGTTCAATAAGTATCCCTACATTATTAAAAGCTGCGAATCGATAACAATATTTATAAAAGCCACGACTATAAAACAAAACACCTTCAACACAAATTATATTTATTATGCTGGAAACAATAAAGACGTTTATCACTTTTCGCAATATTAGAAAACGCAGTTTTAACTCGAAAAGGGGTGGTGTGAGGCCATATATTTTACACATAATAGCACTTAAGCCAGTTAGGGTAAAGATCTCGGGTCCAAATTGGCCTTTAGGCAGTCGTGTCGAGTTTCTTGCCTTCATTTATCACACCTTTTTTTTGTATTTTCGTGATAAATGATTTATAAGAAGTTGTGTTAAGTTAGAATGTTTTAAATGTCTTTGGGGTGTGGGTGTCGTAAAAATTATATTTTTTATAACCCACCTAGGTACCCAAATTAATGGTAGTCAACATAACGATAAGTAACAGGTGCACATGTAAGTTTTGTACAGTCAAGGGCATTTTTGGACCTTATTTCAATTGAGTATGGTGAAAAAGTGTATACATATTGGTGCCCTTGACTGTACCTATTTGTAAATACGAGTGTGGGACGCCGAGATTCAGGAAAACGCCAGGCACACGTTTATTAGGTATACTTTAAATAATAACCGTTACAACTTGGAAGTCCCTTTTGCTAATCAGTTGGATGCTTTACGAGCTTAGATTAAAGCGGGTATTACACTGTCCTGAATGAATCAGGCGTCCTAACTAATGGAGGGGAGTTGAAGCATCTCGTTCTAACGTATAGGTCCGAACCCTTCTAAGTGTCCTGAATTTAGGACAGTGTAATACCCGCCTTAGCTAACTCTTAGTTTAGTTATCGCCTTGATGGTCAATGATCGAATGTCCTGCCCCGTCAACGCTAGCCTGTTCCCTCGCCTGATCACCCCACCACCAACCGTTACTGATGACGGTCCGTATGCAAAACTATAGCGTCAATGTTGACAGCTAGCGATGGCGAGGATTTGGATGATACCATTTCACTACTTATTTTTATAATAGACAGTTTAATTCCATGATACTTATTATGTATATTAAATATTAGTGTAATCATAGTAAATATTATATATGAATCTTACACGAGTAAATTTAGTTTTTGTTAAATGTTCCTATATCCCAATTCTTTAAATAAAACTCAAGTAGCAGGGGACCAATTTTTGAGTGTCAACCGCTCGAATTTTCACTCGAGATCCGTCAAAAAACTATGACGTTTTGACAGATGTCGAGTGAAAACTCGAGCGTTCGACACTCAAAAATCGGTCCCAGGTTGACATTGACATAATAAAATAACTATAGGTATTAAAATTTGATAAATAAAAGCTTTAATTTATTTTATTGACCCTTTTTTGTGTAAAACTATTCATTTATTTTGGAACCATGTTTTGTTACTTTATAAAACAGTGTTGGGCAGAATATTTCACCTTCATCAACTGAGTTAATTTCATGATTTTGTTAAAAATGTTAAATAATGTCCCTTAATAGAAAACCATTTATTCGAGTACTAAAAAGTGAACGTAAGTATATCTTATAAATCTTATAATTTACACAATTAGTGCTAACTTAAAAGTTTCAGTTACATATAATTTTTTCACATTATCCGCGTAAACAGCCCGTGTCGGAATGCTCCAAGACGCCCCGGGGAATAAGGATGTCAGTTACCCAGTACAGTAAACGATATTTTATTACAACTTGTCTCGGGGCCGGCTCGGCGGTGTGCGTGAAACTAATGGTGTCGAAAAGATTTATTTCCCGCCCTTGACACGCACTGAAAGATTAACCCCAGCACTGGCTATTGCACCCACGAATTTAAATTCGATCTATGTAATTGGAATACCTTTAGGGATTTCGGGTGAAAAGAGTCACGTCAAGATGGTGATTTTCTTAAAATACTTTGGTCAGAGACATTTTTAGTTTAATATGAGTCGGTGTTCAGTTTTAAAACAATCCTCTGGGCACAAAAACAAGTATGTTAAGCAAAGTATGCGGCGCGGGTCGCAGACGCACGCATCCTGAGGAAGAACTCCCGAAGAGTTCGAAACATGTCGCCCGAAGTGACAATTAATACGTGAGTTTTAACCGTTTAGTAAAATAAAGGTATGTTAAGCAACTTTGTGACTTGAATGAAAATAATTATAAGTATGTACGTCCGAAACTGTAGGGCCAAATTCTGTCAATTGAACACAAGAAAGAATCTACCTTATTGTTAGAGTTATTAATCATTTTTTGCTTGCGTTCGTTTTACAGATTTTGACCTTAGAGTTTCGTGTGAACTATACCTTAATATATTTGATATACAGACTACGCTAACTAATAGGTACCATTCTATTGTCAACACACAAGACGCTTCCTGATTTTGACCCATTTGTGATGTTATTTTCGTAACTTTTGAAGATTAATTAACAAACAGTGGGCGGTCGGAACTTTTTGCACAATGGACGTTCCGCGAGACTGAATAAGTTTTTTCGGCAGCCACTGAGCATCATTTATTTCCCTAAGCTCACCTCAGAAAAGCAATTTGCCGTTGATTTGTTTAAATACCACAGTACAATATGGTCTAAAAGATTCTTTAGGGAGTGATGAAAGAATTCATTGTTCGAATCTTAGTCTTTTTTCTGCTGCAATGATTCTATTCAGGGTCGTGTTTATGAGAATGAGCGTATTGAACTAATTGATTACGCATTCAGAACGCCAACATCCGCTAGAGAAGTATCCTGATTAACGGAACGAAATCCATCTGCAAATGAAACTGGTCGCCATTTCTCTAAGGCCTTCGAACATTATTTGTTTCCCTAGCATTTACCTTTGGGTGTAATAGAAGCGAGGGGTCAACTTCCGAATGGTGGCTTTCTCTTCATTGATGTTTTGGCCTGCCGCTTAGGGCTTCAGTATCCGCTCACTGATTGAAATACCTCAGTAAATATCCATTAATATAAATAGCTGCGAATATAAAACGTGGAAATCTTTTTCGATATACCTATGTATGTTAATATTTATTTTATATGAGTTTTATTTTACGTTTTACGAGAAAAATATGCTGCTTTATAACGTCAAATATTTAAGTGGAACATGGATAGAGTTTGGCTACTTTAACTCTACCAAGCAAATGAACTGTCAAACAAATATTTGGTTTGGCAACACTACCTCACACGTCACATTTCCGTGACATTTCCATAGAAATATGACGTATAATGCACAGTGTTGCCAAATTATATTTGTTTGACAGTTCATTTGCTTGGTAGAGTTAAAGTAGCCAAACTCTATCATGAAAAAGATTCATCATTGGATTACATTTCGTAAACGGCAAACAATGGAAGTCCGTAATAAAATCCAAAAACATTGTAAAAAACTGTGTGTACAATGCAAAAATATGTTTTTCTTCGAATTATGGAAACAAAACGCAAAAGTGCGTTTGCGTGTTGCAAAGCATAAGTCGGTCTGTCTTGCGTCGTCTACACTACTTTGAATTAAATAAAAAAGTAAATCAATAGTACATTACTTACCAAGGGCGATAAAACAAAGAATGTCTCAGATCGCAGGTATTTTACGCCCGAGCCGAAGGCAAGGGCGATAAATATGCGATCTGAGGCTTTTTTTATTATCGACCGTGGTAAGTACAACATTTTATGTCACCCCCCTGGCCAGGAAGTGGGTTTTTTCGCGCGCGGAGCGTGCGATAATTGCCACTTTATGGCCAGGTGTGGCATAAAATATTTTATTTACTAGAATTGGCTGCACAGATCAAAAGTCGGATTTGGACGCGCGTCGTCGACATCAATAACGTTGAATTGGCTATTATTATTTCATCTGGATTCACTATATAAGGAGATGAAACGGTAAGATAGCCCTTTCTAAGAAAAGGCCGTAGAGATTGTATGCTGCCCAATCTCTACAATGCTGGCTATACAGCATTTTTCCTATTTCGAATCAAGCTGTCTATACACCTAATACTTGTTGTTGTACTGAAAATAAACGTCTGACAAATTTTAGTTAACTTATATGATAGAGACTTAATGAGTGTGAAATAGGCCTTTGAGTGTAAGACGATTGGCATATTTAATGAAGTATCAAAGGCTTTCAACCTTTCACTAAAAAGTGAAAATACAACCTATCAACAGCATAGGTACGTCTTTTTCTAAGCACAGGAATAGACATAGAAAAAATATTGGCAAAAAAACAAAGCAATCTATTAGCTAGAGCATCGAATTGCCCAATCGCCAAAAAATATTAAGGTCCATTCACAAAGTAATCAAAATGCGAGGGTAATTTAATAAAACAGAGGCAGTTTCCTTAATTACGTTTGGAGTGCTTCTTATGTGAATTTCGCCGTGAAATCGAAGTCCTCTGAATCTAATTTACTTCCGCACAGTCGCTCTTGTTGTCACTAACATAATTTGTATTTGCTGCCACTGTATGGGAACATTTTGGTTTCCCATTATTCGTCTCTCAGTACGATTGATCGAACTTTTTTTATTTATTTAATAGCTGCCCTCGTGGTTCACCTGCGGATTACAATAAACGCAGGCAAAGCTGCTGAATAAAATATAGCCTTTGCCCATCCCCAAGGTCCAATCTCAATACTTGTGAATGAATTTTTGATATTGGAGGATTTGGAGGAATAGCTACAAACATTACTTATTCAGACAAAAATCACAAAGATTTTAGACACTTTCTTTATTATAACCCGTCGTCTACCAGTCCCTGGGATCCCAGGGCAGATGACAAAAGAATGGCATTGTATATTTTTTTCGCCGGGAGAGGACGGCTAGCAATATATTGTCGTCTATTTTCTTTCTAATTATATTTCGATCGAGGGAGGGTTACATCTACATATGCCACACTTTACTGACCTGTAAATTAAATATGGTGCCATTCGTGCCGTGAGTAGTAATTTGATATCCATACTTAATATTATATATGCGAAAGTGTATGTCTGTCTGTTACCTGTTCACGATTAAACTGCTGAACCGATTTAGATGAAATTTAGTTTAGAGATAGTTAGTTTGAGTCTCAGAAAAGGACATAGGATACTTTTAATCCCGGAAATCATCCCTTAAGGGGTGGAAGTTTGCAATAAGAGAAGAGAGATAACTAAGTAAGGAATGAATGAGTTCTATGCGAACAAAGCCACGAGCAAAAGCTAGTAAATCTATAATTGTTCGTACAAACTCCTGTAACAAACAGATTTTACCGGACGTAACCCACAATTACCAACATTGTGAAACAACGGACGACAATTGCGCAATGTAGGAAGATGTAACTTAAGCGGCAATTACACTTCGTCGTTCACCTAATGCGGTCGCCAAATTGATTTTAAACTACTTAGGTGAACGAACGTCATCTTTACACTAGTCTCATCTGTCCGCCCACTACGGCGACTATAGTGCTAGCGGCACGCAAAAAGATGCTGCAAATGGTGTTAAAAGCATAAAAATCGGTACGATTGATCTTTAGGACATATGAATCAATTTGACCCGTTGGACGAAAAAAAGAAAAGAAAAGGAGCGGAGTTATGACGACTTGATACACACGATAAGATTCAGAACATTTTTTTTTTAAATTCCATACAAAAGCAAGATGTCGTCATAACACCTCTCCTTTTCGTTTTTTTTTTTCGTCCAACGGGTCAAATTGATTCATACATCCTAAAGATCAATCGTACCGATTTTCATGCTTTTAACACCATTTGCAGCATTCTCCATATGAAGCCCTTGTGTGCCGACAGGACTACTAGGCAGCTGTAGATCGCCGAATGCGGCCGACTAACGTGTTCTTTACACTTTCGCGGTCGTCGCATACAGCATGCGGCGAACGACGAAGTGTAATTGGCCCAATAATCCCAATATACCTTCAGTGATCATGCAAAGCACTTATCAGTAATGCAAAGTACAGAATCCATTCCCAGAGTGATTTCTGTAGAGGCTTTGAAAACGTCCCAAGTATTGTTGTGTGAAATTGGCTCGTCGTGAACAGAGCCCGATTGCCAGAAGCTGTGTCGAAATGAATTCCCGAGGGCTTACCGTTTGTGATCGTGAAAGAGAACTTCTAACGTAACAAGCCTCTCTGAAATTAACGTGTTGTTGTACAAATGTGGAATTATTGTTGGTATTATTGCCTATTCCGTTTTGGTAACTGATTGTAGTATTGCTTCATTGTAGTTTATCATCATCCTCCTAGCGTTATCCCAGTACAGTTGCACCCTGAAGAATGCCTGGGGTCCGCTACCTATTCCCAAGATTTGGCGTAGGCACTAGTTTTTACGGAAGCGACTGCTATCTGACCTTCTAACCCCGAGGGGAAACTAGACCTTATTAGGATTAGGCTTTGTCAAGTGAGTGGGCAACTTGACTGTTAGAAGTTCTCAAACCGCCCGAAGGCCTCCAACTTGGCTTAACGACTGCTGCCAAGCAAGGCCTGACCGCTGCCCACGTTGCTTAACCTTAGATACCGCAAGCGGTACCCGGCGCCGCTGGGCCACGTTTATAGTGATCTGAATTCGTTAAGGCTCGGTATTATAAAGATTCGTCAACATTTTTATCCCATTACTTCATTATTAGTAACTATAGTACATTGTTGTAGAGGCTAGAAAGTAGGCAATAGATGGACGAGTTAGTTCGAAAGTCCATCTATTGCACTAAAGTGTGGTATAAATAAAAATAAGTCGTTTGTATGCGACGCTGGCTCGTACTTGGTCAGTTTTCCTTTTGACCGATTATCAATACCTACTCCTTAACTACAGAGTCCCTCAATGTGAAGCGTTGCGCGAAATCCCTTCCTGTACATACCTATCTACATTTTACGATTTTATAAAAAGTGTCTGGTAATTTGTATCCTATTGTACTTATTGATATTTGCATTGTAAAGGGACTATAGTCGGTATTGCTTAGCTTGGAGATCCAAGGCCGTTATTTTATTATCTAGGTTCCTACCTATGCTAACTAGTATCCAGACTAATATATTTCTATTCTCGACGTTACGCCGCCTCGAATTCTAAATTCGCTTTGGCCTAATTTAAAAACGTCTTGGAGGTTGCTTTCTCTACGACTGCATATAAAATAAAATATGATAATTGTCATAACATCTTGAAGAATATCTTATCAATCTCAGTTGCGGAAAATAACGTATTCATAATTTTTAATTATCCCTACTTATTTCACCGTAGGTACCTAGGTATTATCATAAATTTCGTGCATGTGTCATATGACTAGACCAGCAATATGCAGTTAAGGTGAGTTTTATCTACCAAAGCTGCGGAGTAACCCTGCCACGTATCATGTCTATTATACTTGCCATATTTTTCGTATAGTAAACATTGCTTATTTATGCGGCTTAATAAAATATGATTATGATGATGAATAAAAATCACTATAAAGGATTTTTAAATAAGTAATTCATCTGTTATAGTAGATTATACACCAAGGGGATAAAACACTGTTTTATGTCACGGGTGCGATATTGAATCCCGAACGTAACGAAGGACTCCAAATTTTACTCCCGAGCGGAGCGAGGGAGTAATGACTTAATTCCTGAGCGAAGCGAGGTAATTAAGACTGAGTCCTGAGTGTAGTGAGGGATTTAAGCGCTCCCAAGACAAAAACAGCTTTATCCCCGAGGAGTATACTCTACTTTTGTCACCTCTTGCGAGGCAATAAAAAAACCAAGGCTACTAAAAACAGAATTAAATTAGTCAATCGCAGCAAATTTTAGTATCTATTTTACTAGAATCTGTTTTACTTCGTATAATTAAGCGTCTTGTAACCCACGCGGATCTTGTTTTTGGTATTTAATACCTACTCGTAGTACATCGACGACTGCTTGCATTCATTTGTGTGGTGAGCACAAGTATTTTGTTCCTGAATCTTAGATGTTTTCTATGTATTTTAAGTATATATTTATCTTTATAGGTATATGTATATCGTCGACTAGTACCCATAGTACAAGCTTTGATTAGTTTGGGACTAGGTAGATTTGTGTACTGTCCACAAATATGTAAGTATGTATTTATTTACATTGCTGCAACTGCTGCGAAGGGAGGAAGGCCAGCCCTAGCTACGTGTGAGGCACGGATATTACGTAGTGAATTTATTTAAAAATGTAATAAAATATGAGAATAATGAAAACTCCAAAATGTAATTCTACAAATATTGTACTAAAACCACGCGTTTGACGTGCTACAGGCGGCGGCCGACGACGCAGTCTTTTGTTTCGAACACGACGTTCCAAACAAAACACGGAGCTGGTGTGCCGCGTCCTCGCCGCTTAGTGGACTTCACGACATTAGACTTTAATGACAGAACTATAAGAACTATGAAAAGTGAAATCACATTATTACCCGGCGGGTTATAATGAGATTCAGTACGATATTACTACCCGGCTTAAGCCAAGGGTTATAATGATTTGCTTTCGGTAAGGTTTGCATGATATATAATTGGTCATTGACGAGCAGGTGGTGTGAAAAATCAAGAACACAGTCGCACTATGATTGAACTATCTCGGTAAATTCTAAAATGCGTGCTATTGTACGAACGAACGACGTATTTAAACCATATTACATTATGTGAATCGTATTGCATCTCTCTCTATTTAATAGGTATAGTACATACCTAGCCACTTGAAAGCTTGTAATATAGAGGTTGAGCGTAAGGCATCACTGATATTGTTATTAGAGTAATGATACTAATGATTGTGAGTAAAAAATATTCTCACCGGCAGAAATATGGCCCAAATTAGAAAAATGCATTTTATATAATAAACATTATTTAATTTATTCAATTTATAGTTTGAAATCATGAAAAGTTTTTGGGCCTTTCTGCCGGTGAGTATATATAATAAATATATATTATAGGTAAACAGCTCAGTGCACTGACCCTCCAAAATATATTTTTGCAGTGGACAGTAGGTATAGAAGTTAAGGTACCTCTGAGATGATGAGCTTATTTGAAAGACGATAAATTCCCATCCACAAGTTTCCGCTGGTTAGCTCTCGCCACAGCAGTTTGTAACACTATTATTAGCCTGGAAACTATTTCACTTCGCTTCCAACTGCTGTAGAGTTAGCCAGAGATGAAATTGTCTTCGGTTAACTGTACATGAAATAAAGTGTTCAGAGGAAATAAGTTTTTAATGCTGTTTTCTGTGCTTTATTGACGATATTGAACACCTGGTATTTAACTTGCTTGAATATGTGCACACATATTGTATACACATATTCCATATTCAGTAGCTTTATATTAAATGAAAACACCTGCTTAAGCGTGACATGGTTTTGTGAGTAAACTTATCTCTATAATATAGTTGGCATGGCCCTCATTTCCTTAATTTTAGTTCAAAAAAGTCGACGATACAAAAAATGTTACTGTGTTGTTAATGTAACAAAAACTCGCGAGGAAATTTTTAAATCATTTCCAATCAACTATACAGTCAAATATTTTTATTGTTTCTGTGCCAACTGAAAAATTGTCAAATATTTTGTTTCATTTTCTATTTTCACTAAGTGTGTACCTTTCTAATTGTAAACACAATCAGGTGCGGCAGGCGGCCGATATGCCCGTACCATCTATATATATATATAGGTATCTATATATATAGGGTCCATAGACCTCCTACTCGCACTGAACGCTCCTTTATTTCTCAGAGTGCGTTAAGAGGTCTAAAGACCTCTTACATGTTTTGAGGTACCCAATAGTTTTACGTTCAAATAGAAATTGAACCATATAAAAATACTTTAATTGACATACCATAATTATTAATAATGAAATTTGACAACAAAGGACTTATTGTGAAATAATATTTGGAAATGTATTAATATCTGTTTAGATTTAATCAGAATATTTGTACGCATTATGTTATGGCAAAAAGTGGAGTACTCAGAATGAGGCTATGCCTGTAACAACCGCTTTTCTACAAATAAAGTATATGATTATGATTATATTTGGCTCCTTCATACCTATAAGCTATGAGTTCCGCACCAGAGCGAAACCACAGTATAATTTTCACCCGCACAGCGCGAAGTACTCGTATGAGGTATTTAGACCTCTTACCACTGTAAACGTCTGAAGGCAACAGACACAGAACAATATTTTCCCATGCATAAACCACATTTTTTTCTCCCAGTTATGATAAGGTAGCGCAACACGAAAAAATCCAATCGAGTCGTTAACTGGAATAACGCGTTCAATGTGCACTGG
The DNA here is from genome assembly GCA_951800055.1 of Cenopis cana. Classification (NCBI taxonomy): domain Eukaryota; kingdom Metazoa; phylum Arthropoda; class Insecta; order Lepidoptera; family Tortricidae; genus Cenopis; species Cenopis cana. The sequence goes on from OX637484.1 coordinate 10,294,261, forward strand.
AAAACATTTTAATTCGAACCAATCAATTCACCGCGCCCATTGAGGCCTAGGAAAACAATTGTTATTTCCATTGGACACGTCTAGTGGCAACTCGCTGCGTGATTGTCATTCGAATTTTATTATAGGTGTAACAACTATTATAACAGGTACCTATATAAAGTTTTGCACATTCACGGTCAGGGAATTTGGGACTAGGTTGATTTGTGTAAGATGTCCACAAATATTTATTTATTTATTTATTATTTATACATATATGTAGATATGTACATATATAATATAGTTTCACTATGACAAAACCGAAAAAGGTATGCATTTCAATTCAACTCAGCAAAGCTTGTACTATGGGTACAAAGCTACGAATTGAATTTTGAATTTGAATTTTGAACATCACACTAATTTAATAAATGCCCTGACCAGCATTCGAACCCTCTCCAGCTTCGTAGGCAGGGTCACTACCAACTAACCTAAAGCGGTCGTCATGTCGTATATGTGTGTGTATATTATTCATATTTTATTTATGTATTAGTATTAATATGTACACAACACATATGTATATGTCGGCGATATATTATATAGCGGCCTGTTTGGCAGACCAATTCTACGAGATGTAGATTTAAGAAAGCGTAGTTTAATGTTTGGAAACGTCAAGCGGTTATAGCTTGGGAGTGGTCTCAGTTTGGTCCGTGCGGGTACTTGAAACAAGTTCCATTAAGAACTACCCTCTTCCAAAATAAGACGTCACGTCGACTGTATAAAAGGCATTGGCCCCTTGACTCAGGGCTTTACATCCACGAGTCCGGCTTGCTAGACGCTTTGATTATTATCATTTTCATTCTGGATCTTGACTTTGTAGCGCACGGACCTAAACGGAGAATGCTCCGCGTTTCCTGAATTGTCTGAAGGCTTATCCTGAAGGTTTATAATTCGTGCTCAGTTAGATCTCTGTTTGTTGAGTATTCGAGTATTAAACGTTGTGAATATTTCAAGTTGTAATTAATCCAGTGATTTATTTGGAATAACCTAATACAGTGTAATTAACTATTAGTGACGTTTTATTTCTTATTTCCGTGCGCCAGTGTAAACTCGTAGTTACAAAATGGTGATAATGAAATACGCTCGATGCCATACCTATCTCCAACCGACTTACTGCATCTACCTGATCGACCGCTCGACCATCTCATCGTGTCTCTACGTCATATAATTAGTATTTTTTTATAAATTTGAAGTTGCACCGCCCACAATTTTTCTGCTTTGCCCTAAGGTTGACTGGTAGAGAATACTTATGACATTAAGTCCGTCTTTTTTACCATTAGTTATACTTTCGTGCAATAAAGTAAAGTTACTTCTGTGTAATTCAGTTTCATTTACCGATATGTAGTCAACAAATTTGATTTCTGGGCCACTTCGTACCCATGTCATAGTGACATTAATATAGGGATGTTGACACCAAATAAGAAAATCGATGAATCCGATTTTTCTCAAAAAAGGATCAAATTCTCAATGAAGTAGCGAAAAAAGTGATTCAAAAGAATAAATATTTAATAAGTCTTCAAAGTTTTAGGAGGGGGCATTTTCTATCCCTGTTCCGTAAAACGCATCTCTGTATTGAACGATCGTCATTTACTACGGCGCTCGAGGTCACTGACGTCACTGATCTGTAGCGCTTTCTCTCTCGAACTAAAGGTATTGTAACGGTTGTAGTTTCGTTATTTTTTGAGATATTTGAATAGGATTTTCACTGTTTGGCATAGTTTTATGTATTCTTTCGTATGGAGAAATAATAATTTTTGAGTCAACATCCCTATTTCCCACTTATATCTCTATAGCGGTTTGTTGCACGATTCACACAAATGAATCAGTTACATACAGAATCAATACACTAGAGGCTAACTACTAGTACACACACACACTACACACGCACACACACACTTATAGGTACTACTCTTACTGGTACTAGTGGTAACTTTAATTGATTTAGATTTAGATTTATTTAGATTTAGATTTATTTATTTCATGAGAAAAATTACAATATAAATTTGCATGCAATGTCAAAATTATAAGAATCCTTATCATGATCGTCAACAAAATAATTAATAATAAAAATGAAGTTAAAATGTCAATACATTGAATGAATAGGTATCTCCCACAAGGGATCGTCAATATACAGTACAATATATTGTACAGAAAGTTATAATTACAGTAAAATTTTAATTAAGGCGACTTACTTAAATTTACTGAGGTCGCAAAGATTCCCACTTGACAGAATACTGTCAGTATTACATTTGCGCAGTAGTTAATATTATGCGTTAGAAGCGTACTAGGGGGCCGATTTTTGAGTTTCGAACGCTCGACAGATCTCTATTGAAAATTCGAACGTTCAACACTCAAAAATCGGCCCCCAGTACTGCCTTCGCATCGTCCCGCTTCCGCGCATCCCGTGCCAGTCAGGAAGCACTCATTTAAATGTAGGGGCGCAGTAAAAAGTAGTACTGAGTTGACTGACAGTTGACACTGACATTTGACAGTTTTCTCATATCGTACCGCCTCCGCACCGACAAATCAGGAAGTCGCCTTATACGTGCATGGTAAATGATAAAATAAAATGAACTTTATTCTGTAAGTAGTCCGCAATGGCACTTTTACAAGTCAAGTCGAGATGAGTTTTTTTTGATAAATCAAAACCTTTCTGCCTTCAAAACCAGCACATAAAGGCATTTTGACGGAGCGCCGTCGAGCGGACGTTGAATGCAGTAGTTTTTATTAAAGTCGCAGATTTTTCTCCTATACCTTTGCCAGACTAGAGGGGCAAGTACCTATATTAAAGGAGTCTTCAGTCTTAAATGCTCTAAGTTAGATCGTGACCTCAACAAAAAAAAGCCTACGTAATACACTGCCCGTGGGTGGCCCGACACGCACATGGCCGGTTTTTTATTTAACTCTTCGGTGACAAGCAATCTTTATGGCTTGCCCGACAAAAATCCAACTTGGCGTACCGTTTTTCGCCGTAGACATGCCTACAATAGAACCCTTCGAGTGGGGTCCTAGTGACACGCCTTAGGGCACATTTATCGAAACGACCTCGGGTTTTGGATCTTGTTGGGCTAGTTCTGTCGTTTATCTGAAGAATAACACCCCTTGACTCTCTACGAGACATTCTTTGAGCCGATGTGAACCCTCACATTATATAATCTGTGCCCTCACTAACATCCATAGGAAAAAAGTTAAAATAAAATAAAATTTAATCTCGTTCTGAAATGAATGTGCTCGTTTGATCATATTATTATCAATATTGTATCATTATTTATACGTCTACGATTCTTTCTTCGCAAAAAATGATACCAAGTATAGGTATTTTACTTATGTAAGTATAATAATTTGCATTCGAGCACCATTCGACAAACCGTGAACTTCTATGTATTTTTTTAATAAGTCCGAATTACACTCGAGGTTAAATAATTCGGGTCACCCTAGATTAAATAGTCTCAATAGGTTTTTAAATATTTCGCATTCGTTTTATTTACATAATTTACTATTCTTCGTATTGTCCATCTGTATTAGCATTAGCAATTTCCGGGATCCTATCATAAAAATATCGATGTCCAAAAATGTCGATTTTTGCGATATCTCGCTCTGTTGACGTTGTTTTTTACGTGAGATTTTACGATTTCGATTTAATGCTGGAAACGTTAATTATTTGACTAGGTATTATTTTTGCAGTTTAGATGTAAAATTAAATAATTATAATGACATGATTAAAAAAACTTACAACCTTGCTGTATTTTAGGAAATATGACGGTAATTTTACCGACCCGTATTCTTTGTCCGCGATTTTAACGCCAATGGTCGTATGTGCTGTGCCTAAAACAGTCAATATCGACATTGGAGAGTACATGTCCGCTTTATCTGGAATCGCAGCGGCTGAGGCGGGATTTATGGTGTATCAGTGGCACAGTTGCCACTATCGCTCAATTTTATTACCTCACTGCGGCTGTAACGCTTCTGATATCTAGTTCGCATGCTGTTAGGACACTTTTAGGGTGTTTTTCCATTTGTAGTAGCCTAAAACTAATTTGTTTTTTTTTTCAAAAGTTAATCTGAATGACGTTTGATTTACCGAGGAGCTTTTAGGGAATCTGGACTGATGTTACAGGGATGTTAACATTGTTAACTGATAATCAAATCAGCACCTTTATAGGTTTGCAGGGAAATCGGAACAAGTGTTGACGTCACTGGTTCCGATTTTAGTATGGTCGGACATCGTCCATTTATAAATTTTTACAGCAGAAAAACTTTGAGTCGTGAAGTTTTTCGAGTATTTTCGTGTCTTTGTTATATGGGTATTGCAAGACTAATGTATTTTTAGTATACATACATCCCAATTGTAATCATTTCTGTCAGTTAATTCAAATAAAATAATCATAACCTATTTGAATGTACCTACATCGAGTCTTCAGTTATTAAGCCTACATCGTATTTCCGATTCTGTTTCTAATAAATAAATGCAGTTCTTACTATTTGTGTCGCATTAATACCATTATAAATAAGTATTACTCAGTCTAACTTGTCTTACCAGAACTCACCCAATTAAACAGTAAATAAAAAACGAAAACTATTAAAATACTCAACAGTCAGCAGTTTTTTAGTACGGTTAAGTAGGATTTCAATGAGAGTCTAAGCACACTTAATTGTTATCATTACCAAGAACCCAGGACATACCAGTTAAAAAAAATTGGTAGGGTAATGTTTAACACCCTATTTACATACATGTTTCAATATAACTATATCGACGCCGGAAAGCAAACACGTAGTTAAACCAAAAACCATCAAAATTTAGAAAAAATATATATTTTCCGTATTTATGAACATAATTTATTCAAATTTGGACACAATATAAAAAAAAATGATCTTTAATTGCATTTGAATTGATTTAACCTTAAGTTATTATGAAAGAAGATTTGTGGGTTACTACGTTTTTATTATTTTTTTCACGGAACGCAAAAACGTAGTTTGTATAAGACAGCTTTCTCATACATTTTATGCCACGTGAAATGACAAACGCTACCTAAACTAATGTCATAAACATTGCATTTGAGATAATTGCTGAAAACAAAATGTAGTACCAATACGATAAAAATTATAGATCTATATATTACATACAAGGACCTTATGAGCTGTGAAATCGTAAATGATAAAAAAGTAACAAGCTAACGCACCGAGTGTTAGGATGACTTGAGTACGATGAATTAATACAATATTACAGGAAAGTCCATTTTCACACGTAGATATGGTACGGCAGGGACCGAAAAATAGGTGGGAATTTGTAAAAAAGCCCACATTCATTTCCGTCCTTAAGCGCATTGGGGGTTTGGGTCCATTTTGTTTGCAAGTGGCAACACCAGCATCAAATAACGTGAATTAACGGCGGGCGCATAATCATGTGACCCGCCGGGTCAGGTCAGCATACTCGTATACGGCCGCAGGACCGTTTAAAATTTTAATCAAAACCCACGCGTGATGGATGTAAAACAAACCGTTGTTGTAACATAAATTAACGTTACTACTAATTAAAATAATTAAATGTTTTAGCAGCTTTTTAAATCTAAAACCTTCCTATTTCAGGTGGTTAGTGGTAGGAGTTTTTATAATTAAATGAGAACGAAAAGATCTCATTAACAGTTTCAACGTTAATAAGTCATGCCTAAGGACATTTTCGGTGGCTTTATTGCCACATGAAACAGATTAGTTAGCACTGAAACCTGTACCCAGCGACCTATAATAGCCTTTTATGTCTTCTAATTACCCCGGTAACGTGTACGGGAAAATTGTTAGAGGTTTATTACCTTTGTCCGTTTCCACCTACATATTGTATAAGCATAATAGCAGGCGACATCCCACGCAACGTAGAACATCCAACGTTTGATAAGCACGCGTGGCGTGTCGGACAATATACGTAGCACCTTTGAACGTCTTAAAACTAATAAGCCTAAAGGCCCATTTACATTAACAAGAACTTCCATGCAAGTTTCTTTACATTGCGGGGCTATGGACTTCCGGGGTAAGATGAATACGATCAAACCCTGCAATGTATTGAAAATTCACTGAAAATTGCACACAAGTTCTTAATAGTCTAAACCGCGCAAAAAGTCTGTAGAGCGTGTCTAAATTTTAAGTAATTTTGATATTAAACGTTTTATCAGGCATTATTAAAAGTTGTTTTACGGAAAAATATTGCAAAGCAACATTGTAGTCATTGACAAGGATGTAAATAACGAAGCGACAATATTTGCAGTGTATCCGGATGAGTTATATTGTGCGATGCGTTCGGAACGCTCTGATGACAAAGACACGTTTTATTATGTACCAACATTAATTAAAAAAAAACGTGTTTGGCTATTGCACTCACTGGTACCTAACACGCAATGTAGTTAAACTTGCATTCGATTCTTGTACTTTTAATCTCTCGAGCGCGGGTGAACCAGGCTTGTGTGTTGAGCTATATACGTGCACATTGTCTCTGTGTGCGTTAACGTAGGTGGTATAAGTTCAGACTGTTTTATGTGTTCGTATGTGTCGCTACTAAAACTATGGCCAACCCGCGCTCGTGAGATAAAAGTACTCTAACTGCTATAGACTCATAAATTTAATTTAATAGTTTTGTTCTTTTCACAATTTTAGCTCTAGCTTTGTTTAGTTTGGGACCAAATCAATTTGCGTAAAATTGTTCACAAATATTTTTTATTTTTTTACAATCGAGTACTTTCTTTCCGCGGTTCGTTTTTCGGGTTCGGGATTACCAGTTTTTACTTAGATTTGGTAATGATCGATCTTTGATTCTATGTTTTCAAATGGAAGTTGAGGTAGAACCACTTGTACTTTATCATGATTTATGACGATATAGAACCACTTGTGTATACTCGTATTAATAAGGTTATACAGTAAATATTTTAGATTAAGTAACTGGTCTATGTATCTGACGTCATTGGCTGGCGTTATCCGTACCCGCAAACTGCTCTCTGAAAGGTACTTTAAATGCAAATCGAGACAAAGTTCAAAACGTGCACCGCAATGCAGCCTGACTATTCAAAAATTTATATGAATGGAAGGACTTAAATCCGCAGTTACTCAAAAATATTCAATATTTTTATCGTAACTGTTCCGCCCTGTGGTTTTACGACCCATTGGATGGTTTAGTGCGCTGTAACTCCTTGCTGAGCTGGATCAATTTTTACTTTGTATGGAAAGATTTATAGTCGATGTCACATTTAATAAAAAGTAACTAAAATACAAAAACTTATTAATGAAAACTATAAAAAAACATATTACCTAGGCACCGATTTAGCAGGAAAATTTTATTGATATAAATACTTTTGTCAAAATCCTAACAAATGTACCTAACTTAGATAATGAAATTAATTCCATAAGTAAAATTGTACCTACTTCCTTTTCATATGACCTACCAATCTATAATCTCGGTCCGAGCCCTCCTATAACAGTACTTACAATGATTAAGGTCTGCTCTACTGTCTGCATGTGGCCAGCCCTTACGCAATTAACACATAACGCAAATTAGAGCATAGCATGTCAGTTGTAATTTTTTGAAGGACAAACGTTAACTGTATATAGGGTTGCCATACGTCAGGATTTGTCCTGACATGTCCGGCGCGGCCGGACTTGGCAAGTGTCAGGATTTTTAGGAATGACCCTATTAAAAAAATGTTTTTACGATAAATTTATTTTAACGTTTACACAGTTTTAATAAATGTAATGCTAAATTAGTAAGTAATCAACAAAAATAGTAATATTTCTTCGAAAATAATATAAAATAGGTAAATTACAGCCAAAGTGATCTCAATCAATTCGCGAGTCCCCGCATGCCAAATTTATCTTTGCGCGCTCGGAACACTTTGAAATTTTCTTTCAAAATAAAAAAAAGTTTATGAACTATGATATTGAATTGTGGAGATCATAGTCATATGGGTTATGAAAAAAATCCTGCACTTTTTATGAAAGCAAGCCACTTTGCACAGTGATGGCAGAAACCAAATTAATTAATTTTTCGAGGCAACCGAAGTTTCGCCCCTTGTTAGAAGAAATGTCAGGACTTTTAGGGGGATGTCCGGATTTTTATCAGGACATTTCAATTTTCCATATGGTAACCCTAACTGTATAACAGTCTCTAGACAATTTAAATAATTCATAAATACCCAGTTACGTATCTATCCACGCCGTGACCGAAAATCCAAATTTATAATTATATACTCTTAGTGTGTAAATTTAATTTTTATTTGCATTGTTCTTTAGATACTCTAGCTTCTTCTCAACTCCACGGGACCAGCAATAACCCTGGTGAGGCGGCCGAAGCTGCGCGCGGCAAAATCTCATACGGCACAATAGCGGCCTCGGCACTGGTTATACTTTTACCCCGTTCGCTGTCGATACCTTTGGCCCCTTGGGGTCCCAGTGCACGGCAACTGTTCAAGAAAAAATGGCTGACAGATTCCACGGGGATCATGAAGATGGCAGCTTCCTCGTTCAACGCATCAGCAGAGCGATTCAGCAAGGAAATGCTGGTAGGGACTATGCCAGGGGACCTAATTTTTAAATGTATTTTAGTTTACTTTAATTTTTAGTAATATACGTCATTTTTAATGATTTAATAAATTTAATGTGACATGTATCTATTTATAAAACAACGGTTTCTTACTTCTTTTCTATTTATTTTTTTTGTCAAATAACTTGTTTTATGCTGTTTTTCGGAAATCACTTATCGAGCCGACACACGACAAAGTAAGACATTTTGACGACGGTCGAATTCTTTCGGCCGTTTAATTTGATTATTTACCTTAAGCATTTCACCTGTATATATTATATATTACTTCAAACTCATACTCGTACCTCGTATTTCGTATAATAGCTAAACTAGGTATCACAACGGATATCAAAGATGATGAGTTTTATGTTTATTCTACTCTGATCCTCTTATATATAAATATCTCGACACTACCCATTATTGCGAAATGCAATTAGGCCATGTGCCCTATTTGACTTCATTGACTAAAATTATAGAATTAGAATTAGTTTGATTTTGTTGCACTCGCTCGTTCAGCCTACTCATGCCGTGCGTGGTTAAATACAAAATCAGTTTCAAATTTATACCTAATATCAAATAGAACTCTAGAGCTTGAGTTAACATAGGGTGTGCTGCGGTTTGGCTGTTACGGTTACTGGTAAGTGGGATAGGTGCCGCATAAATTGCTTCCGTACCTTGTAGCGACTAATGCGTCGCATAAATAATGACTATACAACGTATATCAATAAACACTTTCCCTAAAGTTCATCATATCAGCCAAAAAGCCTCCAAGCATCTCCACAATACCCAGTCAAAAGAAATTTATCGAACCATCAAATTCAGTGGATGCGTGAAATATTACACTCGTGAGCATACACGAGGGTTACCCCATAACCGTACCATTTTGATCCCTGTTGCAGATTAGATTATTTACAGCCGCGATGTGCGGCGGCCTTTGTACACCGTGGTTAGAGAACGTACCATATCAGGGAAGTATAAAAACTATTGTGAGGAAGTCGTCGTCAAATGCGTCTTGTGCGTTTAGAGCGTGACCACAAACCTGGGATTTCAATAGCGCAGGCCGCTAGGCGGGTCGCTAGGCCAGTTACGCGGCCTGCGTCAGTTTGCGGCCTCTTGACGAACGTTTTTTTTTTTCAATTTAAGATACTTTACGATTTAAGATACTTTAAGATAATTTAAGATTTTTACTTGCCCAAAAGTCGGATGCATTTTAATTGGTAGCTATTGAATGGGAATATATTAGTAGTTCATCAACTCATCCAAGTGGCCGCAAACTGGCGCATCAAATTAAAAGGCCGTAAACCCACCTACCGACCCTATACCAATCGATACGCTACTAGTCGATATACTTACCTAATATAATTAAGTGGATGAATCTCGACTTGCAAATCTAAAGATCTAGATGTGATTATTGTAAAGGCCGATTTACATTGGCAAGAAATTGCATGCAAGTTTCGTTCAATTGCGGGGCTATGGGCTACCGAGGTAAGATGAATACGGTCAAACCCTGCAACATCATGAAAATTCACTGAAAATTGGACGCAAGTTCTTACCAGTCTAAACAGCGCTTTAATCTGTACTTACTTACCTAATTACAGTTGAAAATAATTCGAGGCTTGTAATTAAGGTGGCATACTTTTCATTACCTTATTAAGGTACCTTGTTGCGTAAAGATGAAGATACTCAAGTGTAAACACACGACAAGGGCCGCCATCTGTCTGGCCGGATTCAAATATTCCTATCTTATTCACACTAAATGAGCCTGTGCTTGACCCATGTTTGACCCTACTCCCATTGCATGGAAACGGATGAAAGACCAAAGGTAAGGCGGGTTTGTATTAGATTAGCAAGATTCCGCAATGGTATTTAATGTTTTATTTACAAAACTTTTTCATTGGTTTTTTATTGAAGAATTGTACCCAGATTGTACCCATCTGCAACAATACTACTTCATAAATAAATCTTATGGATATGTTTTATTACAATAACAAGAATTATACAAAAACCAAGTGAACCAAGTAATTCTGTATTAGAACAGCGTACTCTAGCTGGTTTCTAAAACACTAATCATATTGTACAGCACATTAAAATGTCTGCAATAATGTATTTAGTGATCTTCACACAAATGTTTAAACTAAACCCGATTAGATCCGGAACAGCTAATTGTGTAGTTAGGGCTACCAGATGCGTTAGAGAGAGATATATATAGAAATAATGAAGTGGTTGTACGGATAAGCAGGTAGTATGATTTAATATTGCCTTTGACGTGAGGTCTCCGCCTTGTACCTTTTATCACCAAGTGAATCTTCAAACCAAAATAGTCGGCAAAGGCCATATGACTCCTCGGAAGTCACAAGCGTCCATCAGTGTCCATGAATCATCCGGCACACCATAGGCTAATATACTATTCTGTGCCATAGGTATGCTTTTTTGCCGCTATCGTGGTCAACCTCTAAAGTATTTTAATAAATCGTCAAGGGTATTTGGAAGGCCTTGGTTGATCGGCCGTTAATCCCGACTGCTGTCTATGATAGCAGCCCTTGAGCCAAGTTTAAGGCCTTCGGGCGGCTTGAGAACTGCTAACAGTCAAGTCGGCACACTCACTTGACAAGCCTAATCTCTATAAGGTCTAGTTTCCCCTTGATTGGAAAGGTCAGATGGCAGTTGCTTCCGTTAAATTATTAAAGAGCGGACCCCGGGCATCCTCCAGGATGCAACTGTACTGGGATAACGCTAGAAGTATGATCATGACTTCAAGAACTATTTAAGAGCTCTCGAGGATGCGTTGTGTTGAGATTGTCAATACTTGGAATACTCAATTAAGAAACGATCGGTCGGTAGCTCTTTTGTGATTGTTCTGAAGTCACAGTCGTCCATAGGCTACAGACACCTTACCACCAGTCAGGCAGTATACTCATTTGCCACCCTCGTAAAAGAAAGGCAACTAATTGAATAGCGTCCGTGTATTTTGATAGTACAGCCTTGCATTCGTATATGGTTGCTTTAACAGGAAAGCGCTCCCGAAATTCCGAGTACGCTCGCGCGTGGATGACATGAAGTTAACGAGTTTCCCGTTTCACCACTTTGTGTAAATACGAGTAATGTGTAATAGTAGTAAAAGCAATAGAAAAATAAGTAAAGTATTTGAAATAGTAGTTGAGTACAAAGGTCGAATTTATTTATTTATAAAAATAATGTAGTTCTTTGACATGGTATGAAAACAAAGTGACAATGACAAAGAACTCAAAGTGACTATACCTACAATCCACAGCATCGAAATAACAGGGATGAAAATAGTACATTATTGCCGAGTCATTAGTTGAAGAAAAGCTTATTACCTACAATCCAACATAGCTACTATATAAGACACCATCACATCAATACATAAGGCATCGGAAATATTGTTACTTACTGACAAGAACTATCATATCATATTTTAGGAATAATATTTCAAAGGACATCGGTATACTAAAGTGTGGTCTTGATATCTCAGCAACAAGCTACAACCTCTCCGGGGATACAATATCAAAACGAACGCCAAATTGGGAGGATTTGAGAAAGATGGCGCTCGAACTGGCTCAGCGTGTTCGACTAGCCCGGGGGAGCACCTGTCATAGTAAGCTTTTAGCCCCGATAGCGAACGACGGTCATACAGACAAATACGTAACAATAAGTCCTTTATCTCTGGAACGCGTGGAGGTATCGAGTTTCGAATTGAAATTAAGGCGATATATTGATTGAAAGAGACGCGCGTATGTTTTTCGTTCACGACAAAACGGGATGCAACAATTTCCGGGAATGGCTTTTTTAGACAAATCTCGATAAATTAAATATCTGACTGTGTGCAGGTTTATTAAATTTCCACTTGTCAGTACCTAGATGAGGTAAAATACCATCATATTAACTTAATCGTGTCTTTTAATAATGCGTTGTTTTAGTAGGCTGAGTAAAAAAAGAAAAATATAGACTCACCTCCTCGCCGTATCCGGCGACAGCGACTCCGTCAACTATTTTTATTTAGGAATATGGAAGGCTCTGATGTGGCTCGCAAATCCAAATCATATAGTCAAGAATCATTTATCTGAAAATCAGTCTCTATTGTTTCCTCGTCTGGGCAGAACAGCGTTTCAAAGTTTCTAAATTTCTCGTTGTAGCGCCTCAAAAAGATATACTGAGGTCTACATTCCCTTGAATCTGTGCAAAAATCCAACTTCTAAGTTAAGGTAAAAAACATACGGCCTTTTAGGACCCTAAAAATATTTCGACATGATCTCAAGGGAATAAACATATAGGGTACTTTCCGTTGATCTAACCGGCGTGAAGTTAGCAGCCTAAAGTCGGCAGCCCAAGATAATCCGACCAAATTAAGATGTCATTTTATAAACCTCCTCTAAAATCATATTTTAAGCATTTTCAAGAGCATATACAACGTTTTTTAAATAAACTTCACTTTATTGTCAAAACAACCAGTATTAAACCAACAAAAACGGCCAAATTTTCACAAAAATCATAGGGCAGCTAACTTCACAAACAGGCAGCCTACAACTTTTCTCGAAGTTTTCGATTTTTTTAAGGGACGCTGTCCAGATTACACCTAGCTTCTAGTATCGTAAAAAGCGGCTTAAAAAACTCTTTCAAATGAGGTGTAATTCGAGAACATTGAAAGACCGTGGCTACCTCAAAATCCAGAATAATACCTAGCAGCCTAAAACTTTTCTCGAATTTTACAAGTTTTCGATGAGACGCAGTCTAGGTTACACTTTGTGTCTAGTATCGGAAGAAGCGGCTTAAAAAACTCTTTCAAATGAGGTGTAATTCGTGAACATTGAAAGACCGTAGCTACCTCAAAATCCAGAATAATACCTAGCAGCCTAAAACTTTTCTCGAATTTGTCAAGATTTTGATAAGACGCAGTCTAGGTTACACTTAGTGTCTAGTATCGTAAGAAGCGGCTTAAAAAACTCTTTCAAATGAGGTGTAATTCGTGAACATTGAAAGACCGTGGCTACCTCAAAATCCAGAATAATACCTAGCAGCCTAAAACTTTTTTTGAATTTGTCAAGATTTTGATGAGACGGAGTCTAGATTACACTTTGTGTCTTGTATCGTAAGAAGCGGCTTAAAAAACTCTTTCAAATGAGGTGTAATTCGTGAACATTGAAAGACTGTAGCTACCTCAAAATCCAGAATAATACCTAGCAGCCTAAAACTTTTCTCGAATTTGTCAAGATTTTGATAAGACGCAGTCTAGATTACACTTAGTGTCTAGTATCGTAAGAAGCGGCTTAAAAAACACTTTCAAACGAGGTATAACTCGTGAACATTGAAAGACCGTGGCTACCTCAAAATCCAGAATAATACCTAGCAGCCTAAAACTTTTTTTGAATTTTACAAGTTTTCGATGAGACGCAGTCTAGATTACACTTTGTGTCTAGTATCGTAAGAAGCAGCTTAAAAAACTCTTTCAAATGAGGTGTAATTCGTGAACATTGAAAGACCGTGGCTTCCTCAAAATCCAGAATAATACCTAGCAGCCTAAAACTTTTTTTGAATTAGTCAAGATTTTAATGAGACGGAGTCTAGATTACACTTTGTGTCTAGTATCGTAAGAAGCGGCTTAAAAAACACTTTCAAACGAGGTATAACTCGTGAACATTGAAAGACCGTGGCTACCTCAAAATCCAGAATAATACCTAGCAGCCTAAAACTTTTTTTGAATTTTACAAGTTTTCGATGAGACGCAGTCTAGGTTACACTTTGTGTCTAGTATCGGAAGAAGTGGCTTAAAAAACTCTTTCAAATGAGGTGTAAATCGTGAACATTGAAAGACCGTGGCTACCTCAAAATCCAGAATAATACCTAGCAGCCTAAAACTTTTCTCGAATTTTACAAGTTTTCGATGAGACGCAGTCTAGGTTACACTTTGTGTCTAGTATCGGAAGAAGCGGCTTAAAAAACTCTTTCAAATGAGGTGTTAATCGTGGACATTGAAAGACCGTGGCTACCTCAAAATCCACAATAATACCTAGCAGCCTAAAACTTTTCTCGAATTTTACAAGTTTTCGATGAGACGCAGTCTAGGTTACACTTTGTGTCTAGTATCGTAAGATGCGGCTTAAAAAACTCTTTCAAATAAGGTGTAGTTTGAGAACATTGAAAGACCGTGGCTACCTCAAAATCTAGAATAATACCTAGCAGCCTAAAACTTTTCTCGAATTTTACAAGTTTTCGATGAGACGCAGTCTAGTATACACTTTGTGTCTAGTATCGGAAGAAGCGGCTTAAAAAACTCTTTCAAATGAGGTGTAAATCGTGAACATTGAAAGACCGTGGCTACCTCAAAATCCAGAATAATACCTAGCAGCCTAAAACTTTTTTTGAATTAGTCAAGATTTTGATGAGACGGAGTCTAGATTACACTTTGTGTCTAGTATCGTAAGAAGCGGCTTAAAAAACTCTTTCAAATGAAATGTAAACCGTGAACATTGAAAGACCGTGGCTACCTCAAAATCCAGAATAATACCTAGCAGCCTAAAACTTTTTTTGAATTTGTCAAGATTTTGATGACACGGAGTCTAGATTAGATTACACTTTGTGTCTAGTATCGTAAGAAGCGGCTTAAAAAACTCTTTCAAATGAGGTGTAATTCGTGAACATTGAAAGACCGTGGCTACCTCAAAATCCAGAATAATACCTACTACTACTCGTTTGAAAGTGTTTTTTAAGCCGCTTCTTACGATACTAGACACAAAGTGTAATCTAGACTCCGTCTCATCAAAATCTTGACAAATTCAAAAAAAGTTTTAGGCTGCTAGGTATTATTCTGGATTTTGAGGTAGCCACGGTCTTTCAATGTTCACGAATTACACCACATTTGAAAGAGTTTTTTAAGCCGCTTCTTACGATACTAGACACAAAGTGTAATCTAGACTCCGTCTTATCAAAATCTTGACAAATTCAAAAAAAGTTTTAGGCTGCTAGGTATTATTCTGGATTTTGAGGTAGCCACGGTCTTTCAATGTTCACGAATTACACCTCATTTGAATGAGTTTTTTAAGCCGCTTCTTACGATACTAGACACTAAGTGTAACCTAGACTGCGTCTTATCAAAATCTTGACAAATTCGAGAAAAGTTTTAGGCTGCTAGGTATTATTCTGGATTTTGAGGTAGCTACGGTCTTTCAATGTTCACGAGTTGTACCTCGTTTGAAAGTGTTTTTTAAGCCGCTTCTTACGATACAAGACACAAAGTGTAATCTAGACTCCGTCTCATCAAAATCTTGACAAATTCAAAAAAAGTTTTAGGCTGCTAGGTATTTATTCTGGATTTTGAGGTAGCCACGGTCTTTCAATGTTCTCAAACTACACCTTATTTGAAAGAGTTTTTTAAGCCGCATCTTACGATACTAGACACAAAGTGTAACCTAGACTGCGTCTCATCGAAAACTTGTAAAATTCGAGAAAAGTTTTAGGCTGCTAGGTATTATTGTGGATTTTGAGGTAGCCACGGTCTTTCAATGTTCACGAATTACACCTCATTTGAAAGAGTTTTTTAAGCCGCTTCTTACGATACTAGACACAAAGTGTAATCTAGACTCCGTCTCATCAAAATCTTGTAAAATTCAAAAAAAGTTTTAGGCTGCTAGGTATTCTGGATTTTGAGGTAGCCACGGTCTTTCAATGTTCACGAGTTATACCTCGTTTGAAAGTGTTTTTTAAGCCGCTTCTTACGATACTAGACGCAAAGTGTAATCTAGACTCCGTCTCATCAAAATCTTGACTAATTCAAAAAAAGTTTTAGGCTGCTAGGTATTATTCTGGATTTTGATGTAGCCACGGTCTTTCAATGTTCACGATTTACACTTCATTTGAAAGAGTTTTTTAAGCCGCTTGTTACGATACTAGACACAAAGTGTATACTAGACTGCGTCTCATCGAAAATTTGTAAAATTCGAGAAAAGTTTTAGGCTGCTAGGTATTATTCTGGATTTTGAGGTAGCCACGGTCTTTCAATGTTGTCAAACTACACCTCATTTGAAAGAGTTTTTTAAGCCGCATCTTACGATACTAGACACAAAGTGTAACCTAGACTGCGTCTCATCAAAATCTTGACTAATTCAAAAAAAGTTTTAGGCTGCTAGGTATTATTCTGGATTTTGATGTAGCCACGGTCTTTCAATGTTCACGATTTACACTTCATTTGAAAGAGTTTTTTAAGCCGCTTGTTACGATACTAGACACAAAGTGTATACTAGACTGCGTCTCATCGAAAATTTGTAAAATTCGAGAAAAGTTTTAGGCTGCTAGGTATTATTCTGGATTTTGAGGTAGCCACGGTCTTTCAATGTTCTCAAACTACACCTCATTTGAAAGAGTTTTTTAAGCCGCATCTTACGATACTAGACACAAAGTGTAACCTAGACTGCGTCTCATCGAAAACTTGTAAAATTCGAGAAAAGTTTTAGGCTGCTAGGTATTATTCTGGATTTTGAGGTAGCCACGGTCTTTCAATGTTCACGAATTACACCTCATTTGAAAGAGTTTTTTAAGCCACTTCTTACGATACTAGACACAAAGTGTAATCTAGACTCCGTCTCATCAAAATCTTGACAAATTCAAAAAAGTTTTAGGCTGCTAGGTATTATTCTGGATTTTGAGGTAGCTACGGTCTTTCAATGTTCACGAATTACACCTCATTTGAAAGAGTTTTTTAAGCCTCATCTTACGATACTAGACACAAAGTGTAACCTAGACTGCGTCTCATCGAAAACTTGTAAAAATCGAGAAATGTTTTAGGCTGCTAGGTATTATTCTGGATTTTGAGGTAGCCACGGTCTTTCAATGTTCTCGAACTACACCTCATTTGAAAGAATTTTTTAAGCAGCATCTTACGATACTAGACACAAAGTGTAACCTAGACTGCGTCTCATCGAAAACTTGTAAAATTCGAGAAAAGTTTTGGGCTGCTAGGTATTATTCTGGATTTTGAGGTAGCCACGGTCTTTCAATGTTCACAAATTACACCTCATTTGAAAGAGTTTTTTAAGCCGCTTCTTACGATACTAGACACAAAGTGTAACCTTGACTGCGTCTCATCAAAATCTTGACAAATTCAAAAAAAGTTTTAGGCTGCTAGGTATTATTCTGGATTTTGAGGTAGCCACGGTCTTTCAATGTTCACGAATTACACCTCATTTGAAAGAGTTTTTTAAGCCGCTTCTTACGATACTAGACACAAAGTGTAATCTAGACTCCGTCTCATCAAAATCTTGACAAATTCAAAAAAAGTTTTAGGCTGCTAGGTATTATTCTGGATTTTGAGGTAGCTACGGTCTTTCAATGTTCACGAATTACACCTCATTTGAAAGAGTTTTTTAAGCCGCATCTTACGATACTAGACACAAAGTGTAACCTAGACTGCGTCTCATCGAAAACTTGTAAAAATCGAGAAAAGTTTTAGGCTGCTAGGTATTATTCTGGATTTTGAGGTAGCCACGGTCTTTCAATGTTCACGATTAACACCTCATTTGAAAGAGTTTTTTAAGCCGCTTCTTCCGATACTAGACACAAAGTGTAACCTAGACTGCGTCTCATCGAAAACTTGTAAAATTCGAGAAAAGTTTTAGGCTGCTAGGTATTATTCTGGATTTTGAGGTAGCCACGGTCTTTCAATGTTCTCGAACTACACCTCATTTGAAAGAGTTTTTTAAGCCGCATCTTACGATACTAGACACAAAGTGTAACCTAGACTGCGTCTCATCGAAAACTTGTAAAATTCGAGAAAAGTTTTAGGCTGCTAGGTATTATTCTGGATTTTGAGGTAGCCACGGTCTTTCAATGTTCTCAAACTACACCTCATTTGAAAGAGTTTTTTAAGCCGCATCTTACGATACTAGACACAAAGTGTAACCTAGACTGCGTCTCATCGAAAACTTGTAAAATTCGAGAAAAGTTTTAGGCTGCTAGGTATTATTCTGGATTTTGAGGTAGCCACGGTCTTTCAATGTTCACGAATTACACCTCATTTGAAAGAGTTTTTTAAGCCACTTCTTACGATACTAGACACAAAGTGTAATCTAGACTCCGTCTCATCAAAATCTTGACAAATTCAAAAAAGTTTTAGGCTGCTAGGTATTATTCTGGATTTTGAGGTAGCTACGGTCTTTCAATGTTCACGAATTACACCTCATTTGAAAGAGTTTTTTAAGCCTCATCTTACGATACTAGACACAAAGTGTAACCTAGACTGCGTCTCATCGAAAACTTGTAAAAATCGAGAAATGTTTTAGGCTGCTAGGTATTATTCTGGATTTTGAGGTAGCCACGGTCTTTCAATGTTCTCGAACTACACCTCATTTGAAAGAATTTTTTAAGCAGCATCTTACGATACTAGACACAAAGTGTAACCTAGACTGCGTCTCATCGAAAACTTGTAAAATTCGAGAAAAGTTTTGGGCTGCTAGGTATTATTCTGGATTTTGAGGTAGCCACGGTCTTTCAATGTTCACAAATTACACCTCATTTGAAAGAGTTTTTTAAGCCGCTTCTTACGATACTAGACACAAAGTGTAACCTTGACTGCGTCTCATCAAAATCTTGACAAATTCAAAAAAAGTTTTAGGCTGCTAGGTATTATTCTGGATTATGAGGTAGCCACGGTCTTTCAATGTTCACGAATTACACCTCATTTGAAAGAGTTTTTTAAGCCGCTTCTTACGATACTAGACACAAAGTGTAATCTAGACTCCGTCTCATCAAAATCTTGACAAATTCAAAAAAAGTTTTAGGCTGCTAGGTATTATTCTGGATTTTGAGGTAGCTACGGTCTTTCAATGTTCACGAATTACACCTCATTTGAAAGAGTTTTTTAAGCCGCATCTTACGATACTAGACACAAAGTGTAACCTAGACTGCGTCTCATCGAAAACTTGTAAAAATCGAGAAAAGTTTTAGGCTGCTAGGTATTATTCTGGATTTTGAGGTAGCCACGGTCTTTCAATGTTCACGATTAACACCTCATTTGAAAGAGTTTTTTAAGCCGCTTCTTCCGATACTAGACACAAAGTGTAACCTAGACTGCGTCTCATCGAAAACTTGTAAAATTCGAGAAAAGTTTTAGGCTGCTAGGTATTATTCTGGATTTTGAGGTAGCCACGGTCTTTCAATGTTCTCGAACTACACCTCATTTGAAAGAGTTTTTTAAGCCGCATCTTACGATACTAGACACAAAGTGTAACCTAGACTGCGTCTCATCGAAAACTTGTAAAATTCGAGAAAAGTTTTAGGCTGCTAGGTATTATTCTGGATTTTGAGGTAGCCACGGTCTTTCAATGTTCACGATTTACACTTCATTTGAAAGAGTTTTTTAAGCCACTTCTTCCGATACTAGACACAAAGTGTAACCTAGACTGCGTCTCATCGAAAACTTGTAAAATTCAAAAAAAGTTTTAGGCTGCTAGGTATTATTCTGGATTTTGAGGTAGCCACGGTCTTTCAATGTTCACGAGTTATACCTCGTTTGAAAGTGTTTTTTAAGCCGCTTCTTACGATACTAGACGCAAAGTGTAATCTAGACTCCGTCTCATCAAAATCTTGACTAATTCAAAAAAAGTTTTAGGCTGCTAGGTATTATTCTGGATTTTGAGGTAGCCACGGTCTTTCAATGTTCACGAATTACACCTCATTTGAAAGAGTTTTTTAAGCCGCTTCTTACCATACTAGACACAAAGTGTAATCTAGACTCCGTCTCATCAAAATCTTGACAAATTCGAGAAACGTTTTAGGCTGCTAGGTATTATTCTGGATTTTGAGGTAGCTACGGTGTTTCAATGTTCACGAATTACACCTCATTTGAAAGAGTTTTTTAAGCCGCTTCTTACGATAGTAGACACAAAGTGTAATCTAGACTCCGTCTCATCAAAATCTTGACAAATTCAAAAAAAGTTTTAGGCTGCTAGGTATTATTCTGGATTTTGAGGTAGCCACGGTCTTTCAATGTTCACGAATTACACCTCATTTGAAAGAGTTTTTTAAGCCGCTCACTTACGATACTAGACACTAAGTGTAACCTAGACTGCGTCTTATCCAAATCTTGACAAATTCGAGAAAAGTTTTAGGCTGCTAGGTATTATTCTGGATTTTGAGGTAGCTACGGTCTTTCAATGTTCACGAATTACACCTCATTTGAAAGAGTTTTTTAAGCCGCTTCTTCCGATACTAGACACAAAGTGTAACCTAGACTGCGTCTCATCGAAAACTTGTAAAATTCGAGAAAAGTTTTAGGCTGCTAGGTATTATTCTGGATTTTGAGGTAGCCACGGTCTTTCAATGTTCTCGAACTAAACCTCGTTTGAAAGAGTTTTTTATGCCGCATCTTACGATTCTAGACACAAAGTGTAAACTTGACTGCGTCTCATCAAAATATTGACAAATTCAAAAAAAGTTTTAGGCTGCTAGGTATTATTCTGGATTTTGAGGTAGCCACGGTCTTTCAATGTTCACGAATTACACCTCATTTGAAAGAGTTTTTTAAGCCGCTTCTTACGATTCTAGACACTAAGTGTAACCTTGACTGCGTCTCATCAAAATCTTGACAAATTCAAAAAAAGTTTTAGGCTGCTAGGTATTATTCTGGATTTTGAGGTAGCCACGGTCTTTCAATGTTCACGATTTACACCTCATTTGAAAGAGTTTTTTAAGCCGCTTCTTCCGATACTAGACACAAAGTGTATACTAGACTGCGTCTCATCGAAAATTTGTAAAATTCGAGAAAAGTTTTAGGCTGCTAGGTATTATTCTGGATTTTGAGGTAGCCACGGTCTTTCAATGTTCACGAGTTATACCTCATTTGAAAGAGTTTTTTAAGCCGCATCTTACGATACTAGACACAAAGTGTAACCTAGACTGCGTCTCATCGAAAACTTGTAAAATTCAAAAAAAGTTTTAGGCTGCTAGGTATTATTCTGGATTTTGAGGTAGCCACGGTCTTTCAATGTTCACGAGTTATACCTCGTTTGAAAGTGTTTTTTAAGCCGCTTCTTACGATACTAGACGCAAAGTGTAATCTAGACTCCGTCTCATCAAAATCTTGACTAATTCAAAAAAAGTTTTAGGCTGCTAGGTATTATTCTGGATTTTGAGGTAGCCACGGTCTTTCAATGTTCACGAATTACACCTCATTTGAAAGAGTTTTTTAAGCCGCTTCTTACGATACTAGACACAAAGTGTAATCTAGACTCCGTCTCATCAAAATCTTGACAAATTCAAAAAAAGTTTTAGGCTGCTAAGTATTATTCTGGATTTTGAGGTAGCCACGGTCTTTCGATGTTTACGAATTACACCTCATTTGAAAGAGTTTTTTA
Organism: Cenopis cana; assembly: GCA_951800055.1. Classification (NCBI taxonomy): domain Eukaryota; kingdom Metazoa; phylum Arthropoda; class Insecta; order Lepidoptera; family Tortricidae; genus Cenopis; species Cenopis cana. Next base: position 10,316,212 of record OX637484.1, read on the forward strand.
AGCCGCTTCTTACGATACTAGACACTAAGTGTAACCTAGACTGCGTCTTATCAAAATCTTGACAAATTCGAGAAAAGTTTTAGCCTGCTAGGTATTATTCTGGATTTTGAGGTAGCTACGGTCTTTCAATGTTCACGAGTTATACCTCGTTTGAAAGTGTTTTTTAAGCCGCTTCTTACGATACAAGACACAAAGTGTAATCTAGACTCCGTCTCATCAAAATCTTGACAAATTCAAAAAAAGTTTTAGGCTGCTAGGTATTATTCTGGATTTTGAGGTAGCCACGGTCTTTCAATGTTCACGAATTACACCTCATTTGAAATAGTTTTTAAGCCGCTTCTTACGATACTAGACACTAAGTGTAACCTAGACTGCGTCTTATCCAAATCTTGACAAATTCGAGAAAAGTTTTAGGCTGCTAGGTATTATTCTGGATTTTGAGGTAGCTACGGTCTTTCAATGTTCACGAATTACACCTCATTTGAAAGAGTTTTTTAAGCCGCTTCTTCCGATACTAGACACAAAGTGTAACCTAGACTGCGTCTCATCGAAAACTTGTAAAATTCGAGAAAAGTTTTAGGCTGCTAGGTATTATTCTGGATTTTGAGGTAGCCACGGTCTTTCAATGTTCTCGAACTAAACCTCGTTTGAAAGAGTTTTTTATGCCGCATCTTACGATTCTAGACACAAAATGTAAACTTGACTGCGTCTCATCAAAATATTGACAAATTCAAAAAAAGTTTTAGGCTGCTAGGTATTATTCTGGATTTTGAGGTAGCCACGGTCTTTCAATGTTCACGAATTACACCTCATTTGAAAGAGTTTTTTAAGCCGCTTCTTACGATTCTAGACACAAAGTGTAACCTTGACTGCGTCTCATCAAAATCTTGACAAATTCAAAAAAAGTTTTAGGCTGCTAGGTATTATTCTGGATTTTGAGGTAGCCACGGTCTTTCAATGTTCACGATTTACACCTCATTTGAAAGAGTTTTTTAAGCCGCTTCTTCCGATACTAGACACAAAGTGTATACTAGACTGCGTCTCATCGAAAATTTGTAAAATTCGAGAAAAGTTTTAGGCTGCTAGGTATTATTCTGGATTTTGAGGTAGCCACGGTCTTTCAATAATCACGAGTTATACCTCATTTGAAAGAGTTTTTTAAGCCGCATCTTACGATACTAGACACAAAGTGTAACCTAGACTGCGTCTAATCGAAAACTTGTAAAATTCGAGAAAAGTTTTAGGCTGCTAGGTATTATTCTGGATTTTGAGGTAGCCACGGTCTTTCAATGTTCACGAGTTATACCTCATTTGAAAGAGTTTTTTAAGCCGCTTCTTACGATACTAGACACTAAGTGTAACCTAGACTGCGTCTTATCCAAATCTTGACAAATTCGAGAAAAGTTTTAGGCTGCTAGGTATTATTCTGGATTTTGAGGTAGCTACGGTCTTTCAATGTTCACGAATTACACCTCATTTGAAAGAATTTTTTAAGCCGCATCTTACGATACTAGACACAAAGTGTAACCTAGACTGCGTCTCATCGAAAACTTGTAAAATTCGAGAAAAGTTTTAGGCTGCTAGGTATTATTCTGGATTTTGAGGTAGCCACGGTCTTTCAATGTTCACAAATTACACCTCATTTGAAAGAGTTTTTTAAGCCGCTTCTTACGATACTAGACACAAAGTGTAATCTAGACTCCGTCTCATCAAAATCTTGACAAATTCAAAAAAAGTTTTAGGCTGCTAGGTATTATTCTGGATTTTGAGGTAGCTACGGTCTTTCAATGTTCACGAATTACACCTCATTTGAAAGAGTTTTTTAAGCCGCTTCTTACGATACTAGACACAAAGTGTAATCTAGACTCCGTCTCATCAAAATCTTGACAAATTCAAAAAAAGTTTTAGGCTGCTAGGTATTATTCTGGATTTTGAGGTAGCTACGGTCTTTCAATGTTCACGAATTACACCTCATTTGAAAGAGTTTTTTAAGCCGCATCTTACGATACTAGACACAAAGTGTAACCTAGACTGCGTCTCATCGAAAACTTGTAAAAATCGAGAAAAGTTTTAGGCTGCTAGGTATTATTCTGGATTTTGAGGTAGCCACGGTCTTTCAATGTTCACGATTAACACCTCATTTGAAAGAGTTTTTTAAGCCGCTTCTTCCGATACTAGACACAAAGTGTAACCTAGACTGCGTCTCATCGAAAACTTGTAAAATTCGAGAAAAGTTTTAGGCTGCTAGGTATTATTCTGGATTTTGAGGTAGCCACGGTCTTTCAATGTTCTCGAACTACACCTCATTTGAAAGAGTTTTTTAAGCCGCATCTTACGATACTAGACACAAAGTGTAACCTAGACTGCGTCTCATCGAAAACTTGTAAAATTCGAGAAAAGTTTTAGGCTGCTAGGTATTATTCTGGATTTTGAGGTAGCCACGGTCTTTCAATGTTCACGATTTACACTTCATTTGAAAGAGTTTTTTAAGCCACTTCTTCCGATACTAGACACAAAGTGTAACCTAGACTGCGTCTCATCGAAAACTTGTAAAATTCAAAAAAAGTTTTAGGCTGCTAGGTATTATTCTGGATTTTGAGGTAGCCACGGTCTTTCAATGTTCACGAGTTATACCTCATTTGAAAGAGTTTTTTAAGCCAGACACAAAGTGTAACCTAGACTGCGTCTCATCGAAAACTTGTAAAATTCGAGAAAAGTTTTAGGCTGCTAGGTATTATTCTGGATTTTGAGGAAGCCACGGTCTTTTAATGTTCACGAGTTATACCTCATTTGAAAGAATTTTTTAAGCCGCATCTTACGATACTAGACACAAAGTGTAACCTAGACTGCGTCTAATCGAAAACTTGTAAAATTCGAGAAAAGTTTTAGTCTGCTAGGTATTATTCTGGATTTTGAGGTAGCCACGGTCTTTCAATGTTCACGAGTTATACCTCATTTGAAAGAGTTTTTTAAGCCGCATCTTACGATACTAGACACAAAGTGTAACCTAGACTGCGTCTCATCGAAAACTTGTAAAATTCGAGAAAAGTTTTAGGCTGCTAGGTATTATTCTGGATTTTGAGGTAGCCACGGTCTTTCAATGTTCACGATTAACACCTCATTTGAAAGAGTTTTTTAAGCCGCTTCTTCCGATACTAGACACAAAGTGTAACCTAGACTGCGTCTCATCGAAAACTTGTAAAATTCGAGAAAAGTTTTAGGCTGCTAGGTATTATTCTGGATTTTGAGGTAGCCACGGTCTTTCAATGTTCTCGAACTACACCTCATTTGAAAGAGTTTTTTAAGCCGCATCTTACGATACTAGACACAAAGTGTAACCTAGACTGCGTCTCATCGAAAACTTGTAAAATACGAGAAAAGTTTTAGGCTGCTAGGTATTATTCTGGATTTTGAGGTAGCCACGGTCTTTCAATGTTCACGATTTACACTTCATTTGAAAGAGTTTTTTAAGCCACTTCTTCCGATACTAGACACAAAGTGTAACCTAGACTGCGTCTCATCGAAAACTTGTAAAATTCAAAAAAAGTTTTAGGCTGCTAGGTATTATTCTGGATTTTGAGGTAGCCACGGTCTTTCAATGTTCACGAGTTATACCTCGTTTGAAAGTGTTTTTTAAGCCGCTTCTTACGATACTAGACGCAAAGTGTAATCTAGACTCCGTCTCATCAAAATCTTGACTAATTCAAAAAAAGTTTTAGGCTGCTAGGTATTATTCTGGATTTTGAGGTAGCCACGGTCTTTCAATGTTCACGAATTACACCTCATTTGAAAGAGTTTTTTAAGCCGCTTCTTACGATACTAGACACAAAGTGTAATCTAGACTCCGTCTCATCAAAATCTTGACAAATTCAAAAAAAGTTTTAGGCTGCTAGGTATTATTCTGGATTTTGAGGTAGCCACGGTCTTTCAATGTTTACGAATTACACCTCATTTGAAAGAGTTTTTTAAGCCGCTTCTTACGATACTAGACACTAAGTGTAACCTAGACTGCGTCTTATCAAAATCTTGACAAATTCGAGAAAAGTTTTAGGCTGCTAGGTATTATTCTGGATTTTGAGGTAGCTACGGTCTTTCAATGTTCACGAGTTATACCTCGTTTGAAAGTGTTTTTTAAGCCGCTTCTTACGATACAAGACACAAAGTGTAATCTAGACTCCGTCTCATCAAAATATTGACAAATTCAAAAAAAGTTTTAGGCTGCTAGGTATTATTCTGGATTTTGAGGTAGCCACGGTCTTTCAATGTTCACGAATTACACCTCATTTGAAAGAGTTTTTTAAGCCCCTTCTTACGATACTAGACACTAAGTGTAACCTAGACTGCGTCTTATCCAAATCTTGACAAATTCGAGAAAAGTTTTAGGCTGCTAGGTATTATTCTGGATTTTGAGGTAGCTACGGTCTTTCAATGTTCACGAATTACACCTCATTTGAAAGAGTTTTTTAAGCCGCTTCTTCCGATACTAGACACAAAGTGTAACCTAGACTGCGTCTCATCGAAAACTTGTAAAATTCGAGAAAAGTTTTAGGCTGCTAGGTATTATTCTGGATTTTGAGGTAGCCACGGTCTTTCAATGTTCTCGAACTAAACCTCGTTTGAAAGAGTTTTTTATGCCGCATCTTACGATTCTAGACACAAAGTGCAAACTTGACTGCGTCTCATCAAAATATTGTCAAATTCAAAAAAAGTTTTAGGCTGCTAGGTATTATTCTGGATTTTGAGGTAGCCACGGTCTTTCAATGTTTACGAATTACACCTCATTTGAAAGAGTTTTTTAAGCCGCTTCTTACGATTCTAGACACAAAGTGTAACCTTGACTGCGTCTCATCAAAATCTTGACAAATTCAAAAAAAGTTTTAGGCTGCTAGGTATTATTCTGGATTTTGAGGTAGCCACGGTCTTTCAATGTTCACGATTAACACCTCATTTGAAAGAGTTTTTTAAGCCGCTTCTTCCGATACTAGACACAAAGTGTAACCTAGACTGCGTCTCATCGAAAACTTGTAAAATTCGAGAAAAGTATTAGGCTGCTAGGTATTATTCTGGATTTTGAGGTAGCCACGGTCTTTTAATGTTCACGAATTACACCTCATTTGAAAGAGTTTTTTAAGCCGCTTCTTACGATACTAGACACAAAGTGTAATCTAGACTCCGTCTCATCAAAATCTTGACAAATTCAAAAAAAGTTTTAGGCTGCTAGGTATTATTCTGGATTTTGAGGTAGCTACGGTCTTTTAATGTTCACGAATTACACCTCATTTGAAAGAGTTTTTTAAGCCGCTTCTTACGATACTAGACACAAAGTGTAATCTAGACTCCGTCTCATCAAAATCTTGACAAATTCAAAAAAAGTTTTAGGCTGCTAGGTATTATTCTGGATTTTGAGGTAGCCACGGTCTTTCAATGTTCACGAGTTATACCTCGTTTGAAAGTGTTTTTTAAGCCGCTCCTTACGATACTAGACGCAAAGTGTAATCTAGACTCCGTCTCATCAAAATCTTGACTAATTCAAAAAAAGTTTTAGGCTGCTAGGTATTATTCTGGATTTTGAGGTAGCCACGGTCTTTCAATGTTCACGATTAACACCTCATTTGAAAGAGTTTTTTAAGCCGCTTCTTCCGATACTAGACACAAAGTGTAACCTAGACTGCGTCTCATCGAAAACTTGTAAAATTCGAGAAAAGTTTTAGGCTGCTAGGTATTATTCTGGATTTTGAGGTAGCCACGGTCTTTCAATGTTTACGAATTACACCTCATTTGAAAGAGTTTTTTAAGCCGCTTCTTACGATACTAGACACTAAGTGTAACCTAGACTGCGTCTCATCGAAAACTCGAAAAAATTAAAAACGTTTTAGGCTGCCAGATTGTGAAGTTAGCTGCCCAATGTTTTATTCTGAAGTGTTGACCATGTTAAGTTTTATTTGGATTACTTAGTGACAAAAATCGAATTATTTGTCGAAAGACAGTTCACGTGACCTTGAAAGTGGCTAAATTACGAGTTTTGTAGAGGTTCGTAAAAATGACTTCGTAATTCGGTCGGATTATTTTGGGCTGCTAACTTTGGGCTGCTAACTTCACACTCGTGTTGATCTAGACACTAGACACGTGAAAGGCTAGTAATATCGTCTTTATACAACAAGTGTAATAATTGCATATAAAATATAGCTTGGTTTTGAAATATTATGTTTTCGAAACACGATTCCGATCTAACTTTTCTTACGTGTATTCGATATTCCACCATTTTTTGTCGTGATTGATATTCTGTTTATACATACATGACAAATTACCTACAGCTTTCTAGTGTTAGTAATTGAAAGCTGTAATTGACTGAGCTAAGCCGCGGACGAACTTTAAGGGTTCCTTATTTATTACGGAACCCTAACAAACAGATTTAAAATGTTAGACAAAATTAAAGAAATTCTAGGCCTTTGTCAGACTTCAATTAGTCTACAGTTTTATAAACATCTTCTGATCTTTCAATAGATATTTCAGTCTACTAAGTAAAACTTTAATAACGCTCTTCAAAAGACAGACCAAATTTTATGTGCCAATAAATCTAATAAGTAGAATAGATTCAGTTCTTTTACGGCGTGTAAAATCTTGAACGAAACCAGTTTACTTTCGCGGAAAGCTATTGATCAAACCAGTGATTCGAGAATAATTTGCTTTACAGTTGAATTCCACTTTTATCCGTGATGTTACAAGCTCTGAGGCCGCCCGGTATGTATGTAGGTATATCGTCGCTTAGTACCCATAGTACAAGCTTTGCTAAGTTTGGGACTAGGTCGATTTGTGTAAGGTTGTACACAAATAGGTATTTATTTATTTAAAAAAATACATTGGACTTAATTCGAATCGGACCTATTCTTAGAAAATGGCTCCAATAACAATAAGCCCGGCTACTAATGCTTTGACAACGCAACGGAGCCACGCCGTTTTGTCGCCTAAATAAATAATGTTTATAGTTTTAAGTACCTATATAATTGTATGTAGGTGTGTTAGATAAGGTATTTATTTATCTATGGGCCCTTGTTACCTGAAATAAATGAATAAATAAGTAAATAAAATAAAAAACGACTTCCACTTCATAAGTCGTAACTATCCTGAAACTGTCTCTTTTACAAATCCGACCACGCCCCTTTGCGGCCGCAAACCTTGCGCTTTCCGCCCGCTAAATGGTCGATGGGCAATTTAGGTTTTGCGATCATACATAATACTACTTACATCAGATTTTGCTTAGATTTTAGCTCAACGTGTTCAACCCGACCAGCAGGCCCTCTATTTCACCAACTTGACAATGGTCACCTTACAATGATAATTCGGTTTACATTGCCGGGCAGGTAAGTATCGATGCTATACAACGACCATCTTTTCGTGACGACTCAGAAGTGTACTTGGAATTGTCATTGTCAGATGACGATTGTCAAGTTGGTGAAATAGGGGCCAGGCCTTCTAAATGGTTTCATCTGTCCCGTAAGGAATCCGTAGAGCAAATACAAAATATGTTTGAAACGTGTTATTAGTACAAGTAACAATTTGTATTACGTCATTTACTGTTTGCAGTCTGTCAATAAAATGAAAATGTACCTAAAGATTGCCTTACACATTTTTATCTGTTCTGGAATCTTAGTGTTTTAAATACAACTTTCTTCTTTCAATTTCGATCAGAAATTGGTTTAGGAAGTCACGCACGATTCGCACACGCTCACACACGTCTCGGATATTATCACAAAAAATAAAATTTGTCAGAACAGAATGTCATCAACGGATACGTCTGTAAGGGTGGAATGGATCGTCAGTGGTTGCCCTTTGTGTATAATATTGATTGTCTTGAATGGCATAGTTGTACATAAAGCTGTCATAGTCATAGTTGTAGAATGGAGACAGGAGGTCTAACACTAAGGCGACTTCCTGACTTGGCGGGGCGGGATTGATATGTGAATTTTTTTTCTTTGACGCATCCCGCGCCTGTCAGGAAGCACTCATTTAAATGTAGGGGCGCAGTCACAGAAATATATCAAGATAGAAGGAACGAGTGTATGTACCTCGCGTGGCGAAATTACGTCCCGGAGACACAACTGCTCGCCGCAAACTTCAGTGTGCTCCCGATCGCGTTATGCGTGCGACGCCAGGTTTTAAAAACAAAATGGTTCGTTGCGCAATAATTAATTGTTCAAACACTTCCAAGAAAGTTGGAGCTGTTAATCGAGGTATTTCCTTTCATTGGTAAGTACAATTTGTCCTTAAATATCTGTTAATTATTAAAAAACGAAATATTTTATTATTTTCATCATAACGGTAGCGGGCGATTGTGTGTCAACGCTAGCTTTCCATTGCGGCTTTAATTTGACGAGCCAGACTTGGCGTGCGTTCAAATCCGGCAATGTAAAAATAAGCTATTCAAACTGTCGAGTCACGTTCAAGGTCGATAGTCATTTTTTCTGTCAAAACTAAAGAATAGTGCTGTGCACTGCGATTTTCTTACTCGATTATTAAAATTGAATTTGAAAACAGACGAAATAATAATTACGTTCTTATATTATTATGCAGCTATATAATGTACGTAGTGCAAAACAAATATTATTAATCGCTTTCCTCTTAGCTTCTAATATTTCTTCGCGGGACGTCTTTGATTTTTCCATGGTCTGTAACAAAGAATATATAAAAAACCGGCCAAGTGCGGGTCAGACTCGCGCACGAAGGGTTCCGTACCATTATCTATAAAAACGGCAATAAAAATTATATCTTTTGTATGGGAGCCCCCTTAAATATTTATTTTATTCTTATGCATATTAAATTAATATGCATTTGTTGTTATAGCGGCATCAGAAAAACATCATCTGTGAAAATTTCAACTGTCTATCACTTTTCATGAGATACAGTCTGGTGACAAACGTACGGACAGCGGAGTCTTAGTAATATGGTCCCGTTTTACCCTTAGGGTACGGAACCCTGAAAATGGTACACGTTTATAGGTACTTAGTTAATAACTGGAGCGGCTAATATGTACAAATTATTAAAATGTAACGCAATTTATTGGTTATTAGGTAGGTACCTACCTACATTTATATTTTTCGATTTAAATTCTGAGCTTACTCATTTCCTCTGTCAAAACATTTCTTCTGTCGAAAAAAAAAATCATTTCCTCTGTCGGTTTTCTTATCGATATTTAAATCGATGCATAGAATCGGTGCCGAGTTCTAATACTTCTAATCGATCCTTTTGAATCGTTTTCGCGCGGCTTATGTTTCTCATCACTAAATTACGCTCGTGACGTCAAAGTACCTACGCAAAATGTTACACGCTCGGTCTCCCTACAAATTGCCGAACTCTTTCCTTCTATCTTGATATATTTCTGTGGGCGCAGTAAAAAGTAGTACTGAGTTGACTGACATTTGACAGTTTTCTCATATCGTACCGCCTCCGCGCCGACAAGTCAGGAAGTCGCCTTACACTACATCTTTGGCGTCCAAAGGAAACAAGGGAAGACGACTAAATGAGTGCAAAAAAAGTACTACAGTCGCAGTAAAACCTTGTACCAAAAGGATCATTTTCACAGAAAATTATTTTAGTTTATTCAATTTTAATTTGACTTGTTTTATTTTTGTGGTGGCTGCACGATTGTTAGTCATAACTCAATTCCTTCATGCCGAGTCGTGGACGGGAATCTGTCAACAGCCAGCGTTTTGTGGCCAATAAATCACTCTCTCTTATTCCCTCTTGTATATTTATTTTTCGGCTCTCAAAATGCGCGCTTTAAGTCCAATTTATATTTATTATGAAGGGAATAAAGGGAACAATAAAAACTAGTGGTTCTGTTCAACCTGGATGGATGTCATCCATAAATCCACCGGACTTACGAGAGCATTTTTGCCCAAACTGAAACGGATAGGTATTTAGGGGGTTTATGATGATCGCGTGATAGCATGATAGTGTGTTAATATCATCTGTCACTCTCTGATACCACTCGAAGCAAAGTGACAGATGCTTTATCTTGCAGTTTATCACGCGACCATTATAGACATCCTGGTTTCACCGTGTGTCACACAAATAATTTTGACAATAATAGACGTCGACCCACGTAAAGTAAACGTTTTTCAGATGTCTAACGGTGGGTCTCAAGTAAATCGATGGCCATTTGCAAAGATAGTGGGACCTTTGCAACGTGACATACAATTTATCAATGAATGCTCTCGTGTCACACGTCCTCAATCAACCTTCTATCTCTCATAGACTAGCTTTGAAAATCGGACTCTATCCAGCAGGAAACAAGATTGTTTTTGTAATGTTGGAAACGGTTTGAGATGGGGGTTGATATTAGGCATGTGCCCCACCGGAGCATTGATTTATAACTGTCTCCCTAAGCCCTTCATTAGCAAAGATAACAGCCAAACATCAGCTTGAAAAAACCTTTTAATTTAAGAAGAGAGGAGGAAATAACTGTGTCAATATTTATCAAAACTCTAGTGACAAAACTTATGACAACTTTTCCAATTTAAAACTATACGTATAATTTGATTACCAGTCGCACTTAGGTACACAATAACTGGGCGGCCGAGCTTTGCTCGGCGTTTTCTCGGGCATGAGACCTGGCTGATCGATTGCTCGTCCCCGAAAACCCCCACAATACCAAATTCATCAAAATCGTTAGAGCCGTTTCCGAGATCCCCGAAATAAATAAATAAATAAATATTGCTCATTTAAAGATATAAGATACAAGAATTGCTCATTTAAAGATATAAGATACTAGGGCAACAAAGACAAAAACGATAAATGCATGCGATAAATGTTATCTGAAATTAGGTTCTTTGAGCCTTTTCTAAAATTAAAGATTATTCGCTAGGGGTGCTCAGCCTCATGTTACACTTTTTCAAATGATTGGAAAGCAAAATTAGTTGATTTTGGCACGTACTCGTAAAATATAAAGGTATTTAGAACGCATAGCACGTGAAATTTAATTTTCAGTGTCACTTTTTAGGTTTCCGTACCCGAAGGGTCCAAACTGAACCCTATTGCTCACGCATCCGTCCGTCCGTCGTCTGTCACACAGGTTTTACAGCCAAACGGTTGGTCTTTAAATTATCACAGTACCTTGTTGACCCAAAGCTATACAACTTTTCAAAACATGATTTTTAAGGCGCTACACTGAGAAATTTGGAGACTTTGAAACGCTGTCCTGCCCAGGCTAGCAAACAGTAGGGGCTGATTTTCAGATATGTGATTCTTGACTATATGATTGTGGTACTGACAATAGCGAAACATGATTGCTTTCTCGATAGAAAATAAATCCAAATTCGAGTCTATAATTTCCTTTTTTTCCTCAGCCTACTAAAACAACGCATTATTAAAAGACACGATTAAGTTAATATGATGGTATTTTACCTCATCTAGGTACTGACAAGAGGTAATGTAATAAACCTGCACACAGTCAGATATTTAACGAGATTTGTCTAAAAAACCATTCTCGGAGAGGGTTGCATCACGTTTTGTCGTGAGCGAAAAACAAAGGGTGTCTCTTTCAATCGATATATCGCCTTAAAACCAACTTAATTTTGCGGTTGGTTCGGAACCCTAATTGTACGAAGTCCGACACGCACTTGGCCGGATAGTAATTGTAGATTTAGAAGAAAATGTAACATTGCAGTGTGGTGTATGTCACACCCTAATAACTCAGCTGATCACAGCTGATACACATCTGATGGAAATTAACATACCAAATAATTAACCTTTGTACTTTTTCCTAGAACTAAGGAATGCAAGAGACCTTGACATTAATTCCAATAAAATAATATTATCTAAATTACCATTTTACTGCGCATTACGCATTCCTAGTATACCAAACTATTAGTATAAAAGCCGTGTATTTTTACTCAATAAACCATTATTACTTCAGCATTACCTCGAACCTGGTCTTATCATTTAAACCCGGAACGCTCCACACTTCATGGCGACCCTTCCAGTCCGGCTGCGCAAGGCAGCCCCGATATAGTCACCTGGACCGACCAGCCAGCTCCGCCACACCAGCCAGCCAGCTCCACTGCGTCAGCCAACCAGCATAACTAGAAAAGCTATGGGGGGACAGTGCACCAAAACGGACCAGAAAGAAGATGTTATTTTATTATTGCCCAAAACGGAGCCGAAAACAGCGCCAGCACGAAGCAGATAGACAGCAGCACGGCTGCTACATATATCTCCACGGCAGTGCTAATATTACTAGGCGTTATTTTCCTATACGCCATTTGGAAGAAAATCCATAAATGTCTAACGAAGAAAATTGAGCGACAAGCAGTGGCAGCGACGATACGCAACACTAAGGCGGAACAAAGCGTCTAATCTCCAGTCTACGGCCTGCAGCATGTCAGCAGCATCACCCACAGTACCCACACGCAGCGTGAGCACCAGCACCAGCCGCGCCGCCGCTCAAGAGCCCTGCTGTTCAACCAGTGTGGCCCATTTCCCACAACTCACTTCAACCAGGGTTTATTATGATTATTTATTATGATTATTTTAAATGACTAAAAATATTTTATATCCTTTATAATCATCATTTACTTATCGCATCGCAGTTTCAAGGGAAACAAATAAATAAACATTATGAAAGTGATAAAAAGATGTTCTACTTATATTTCTTAAAAGATGTCCTTCCGCGAAGCGTGCAATTTCAAGGAACATTCATCATTATGAATCAACATTATTATATCCCGGGTACGAAAATACTGCGAACTAATCTTATTAATGATGACTTTCTCGGAAGAAAAACGCATTTCGGAGAGAACGGGATTACCTACGTTAATATGATAGTTCAGAGCTCTCGAGATGTACCTAATGTATGTGTCGCAGGCAAATCGTATAATCCGCCGTATTACATTATAGGCGTTTTACAAAACAGAGCTGTTTTGTATTACGGCGGGTCAACGATTAGGCGGATTGAATATGGAACCCTAAAAAGCGGTTTAGCCAGATTGTATAATTGTAAGTCGACTATGATGGAAATGGTGTCGAGAAATTTATGAAAGTATTAATACTGGTTATACTTGAATTTAAACTTTCGTGAGTCATGTAGTCATGTTAAAACTACCGGAGTGACAATTAATACTTGAGTTTAACCGTTTAGTGTAGTATAATACTGGGCAGGCCTTCGGGCGGCTTGAGAACTTCTAACAGTCAAGTTGCCCACTTACTTGACAAAGCCTAATCCCAATAAGGTCTAGTTTCCCCTCGAGGTTGAAAGGTCAGATGGCAGTCGCTTTCGTAAAAACTAGTGCCTACGCCAAATATTGGGATTAGGTAGCGGACCGCAGGCATCCTTCAGGATGCAACTGTACTGGGATAACGCTAGGAGGATGATGAACAACGGCCCACCCTAGTATAGATACTGTAACGGTGCGTGAAACGGAACGTTACACATAAACTTTCTGGCTACTTTAAGTATTCTAAATTTTAAATTTTGAATTTGAACTTCGATTTCCAATTCCACGTGACACTGCGCAGCCATTTTCTGGCAGTTCAGTTCAGTTCAGTTCGATCTTACTGGGTGATCGATAAACGGATCTGCTGATCAATACCAAATCAAATTTAAATATTTTTATTTTATTCATAACTGTGTGTGAATTCTTAGCAGTGCACGTTGTAGTTTACCAGTAAATTGTGTTCTTCAGTGCAGTTTAATCATACAGTTTTCCAAGGCACATTATTGTAAGTTCCTATATTTTTAAATCTAATTGTATATTCTTCAGTTACCAATTAGAATAATAGGCTAAACGCAGTATCTGGTTGTTCCAGGTGCCTTAATTTATATATAATAAATACCTCCTGCCCTCTCCTGCATTTTCTTCCTCCACTCCTCCGTTCCACCTGCTGACGACTCGCACCCTCGCACTGGCGCCCTCAACGTGTCAAACCCACCCCATTCCGGATCAACACCGCTGAGCTACCTACTCCACAACAGCAGCCGACAAGCCTACCAGTCTACCCTACCCTTACCTGGAAACTACAACAAGAACCACAGCAAGACCACAATAGTTTTCAATATCTCTTTTTATACATCCTTGTAATAGTTAATTATATTACGATTACATTTTCAAAATTCCAAAAGGTACGTAGTCTACCGAACCCAAATTTGACATCCCTCTCTCGGCCTAAAATAATTTTCTTATTAGTCCCTCGAACTATATAACATCGATTTAACTGCACTATAATAATTCGACACCGCTCCTAGTCAAATTGCTTCCGTTAAACCATAATACAAATGTCAACGTGACTTTAACCATCCCAACTAAAATCTAACCCTACTCTCGCCTCATACCATATTTATTATAATTAATTAGGTATCACTTATCTCTCTCGCTAAGATCTTTAATTTGCCATCTTGCCTAGTAGATTGCCGCGATACTAAACAAAACACAGTACAACTAATAATACATACCCACCTACATACAATAACACCATCCAAGATTTCCACTGAAATCAACACAATATTGATTAGCCTTTGGTGTTTTTAAAACTCAACTCGAGTCACCGAACCGTAAATCAATACTCACTATACGGCAGTGCTGTTGGAGCATATCCTCCAGTGTATCCTACACCGATAGTAACAACACTTAAGCCTTATTTAAATTATTCTTTTAAAACCAATATTAACCCTTGACTTTAATAAAATAAATCAACAGTTACATATTCATAAACTTTTAATTATAATCTCAACAAGCACTTCTTTTCATAAAACCAATTGCACTTCACTTATAGTCTCTATACTCCAGACAGGTAACAATGAATCCAACACTCTTGAATAAACCTGAGCTGATCTACGAACTCAAGCTCAGAAACATCCCATTCCCAAGCTCTACACAGGCTGACGAACTACGACAATTGTTGACTCCTGACTTGTTAGCCGATCCTTGTGCCTCTCATTCCAGTCCTTACTCAATTGAAATTGACCTCAAAGAGATCAAAAAGTGTTTAGCACTAGTTTCTTCACAAATTCTTTTAACAACCACCACTTCTGCGAATCACGATAAAATAAGCACTAATTTAAATCATTTATCAGGCAGAATTACTCGTCTAGAGGTTTCGACAGAATTATCTTCCGAAATCGTACAAACTTACAAAGACATTTGTGAACAATTGACAGAATGTCAAAGAAAATTCAATTTTTCACAAACGTCATCATTTTCACCAACGTCAAGTCATTATGCATCTGCGACCTCTTTGGTAGAGCCAAGTACTAATTTTCACTTACTTACTCAGAAGTTAACCAACCTCTGTGAAACAAAACCGGTTGATTTAAAGAAATATAACTATAAAGGCGATAGTTGTCCGCGCGATTTCATACGAAACTTAGAAGAGTTCGCAATAGCACGTAACATTGACGATAAACGTTTATACAACTACATATACGATTTCTTATCAGGAACAGCTCTAGATTGGTATAGGTCAAAGAAATCTATCTTGACTGATTGGAAAACATTCAAGGAACATTTCTTTGAAGACTTTGAACTTCACAACCATGATTTTAATTTAATGCAAAACATTCAGTCACGTAAACAGAAGCCTAATGAACGTGTAGTTATATTTTTCTCAGCTATGGAGGCACTCTTTTCAAAATTACATGAACCCCTTTCGGACAATACTAAAATCAACATTTTACGAAGAAATATGAGTCCGTATTACAGTTCTAAACTACGTCCCACAGATGTCACAACAATAGATCAGTTATTCAAAACGTGCAAATGGTACGAAAGTTGTAATACTGATTCTTATTATAACCCAAACACCATTGATCAACCAAATTACAAACATGATCAACCCATACAACCCCATATACCACCATTTCCATATAAATCATCGATCCATACTGTAACAGCTACACCATCAACGTCGTTACGATTCTCCTGTCCTCGTTGCAGAACTAATGAACATACATTAGAAACCTGCACTAGTAAAAACATAGTATGTTTCCGCTGTGGTAAACAAAATGTCACATATCCGAAATGCACTAATTGTCATAATTTTTCAAAAAACTCGTAAAGGAGAAAAGTAACTTAAACAAAACTACTGCTACAGAATGGAACCTTTGGTTAGACACTTTACGTTTATTCATGTCATCTTATAAAACTACTTCTGCACTTTTTAATAGAAACCCTAATGACGAACGTCCCTATGTCCAGGTACAATCAAACAACTTAACTTTATGCGGTCTCCTGGATAGTGGTAGTGCTATTAGCATCCTTGGCAATAATTCCCATACAATACTTTTATCCCACGGTTACAAATTAAACCCCAAACATACGATTACCGGTACTGTAGCCAATGGCCAATCTATTCATTCTGTAGGTACAATACAAATCCCTATTTTATTTAAAGGAAAAGTGGCCATAATAACAGCTCATGTTATACCCTCTGTCAAGCAACCCTTGATCTTAGGAATTGACTTCTGGAAGTTATTCAAGTTAGCCCCAGACATCCTCCAAACTTTAACGTCATTTACGGATAAAGATATCGATACATTAGTTATTGATACTCCTTCCAATCACGTCACTCACTACGATAACCTTTCAGACACTCAACGTCTCATTTCTGATACTATAATAGAAAAGTTTAAAAATATTTCAACTGAATCCAGACCTTTGGGCAAAACTCATCTCGTTGAACACCATATCGATACTGGTGATCACCCACCAATTAGACAACGCTGTTACCGACTTTCACCTGAGAAACAGAAAGCCTTATGCAAAGAAGTTGATGAAATGCTTAAACTTAACGTTATAGAACCCAGCGAAAGTCCATGGCTTAATCCTGTCATAATTACACCCAAAAAGGATGGAACATGGCGTTTTTGCATTGATAGTCGTAAATTGAATTCAATCACTAAAAAAGATGCCTACAAGCTCCCATTTATCTCTGACATTCTTGACAAACTAAAAAATGCTAAATACCTTTCTTCTATCGACATAGCCAAGGCTTTTTGGGAAATACCCTTACAACCCTCTGACAGACCTAAGACTAGCTTCCACGTACCTTCAAAAGGGACCTATATGTTCCGTGTTATGCCGTTTGGCTTGACCAACGCTCCTGCTACTCAACAGCGCTTTATGGATACCCTATTCCCATCAGAAAACCTTGACAATTCTGTATTTACTTACTTAGACGACATTATTATCATTAGTAACACTTTTGACGAACATATAGAGTTACTAAATAAAGTTTACCAGAGATTATCCCAAGCCAACATTACAATTAACTTCCCCAAATGCTCATTTTTCAAAAAAGAACTTAAATATCTTGGCTACATAGTAAATGAACATGGTTTACAAACTGACCCTGACAAAGTCAAAGCTATTCTAGATATTCCCATCCCTACGACCCCAAGAGAAGTTAAAAAGTTTTTAGGAACGGCTAGTTGGTATAGACGTTTCATTCCTGATTTCAGCACCAAGGTTGCACCTCTCACAAAACTTACTTCTACTTCCAAAAAAGCACCACCATTCAAATGGTCTACATCAGCAGACCAAGCCTTCAAAACTATAAAGGAAGCACTGGTTTCCACCCCAATCCTTGCTTGTCCAGACTTTTCTAAACCATTTGCTATACATTGCGATGCTTCAAGCTTTGGGATTGGAGCTATGCTCACCCAAGAGTTCGATGGAATTGAGAAACCCATAGCTTATATGAGCAAGTCACTTACCGGTCCTCAAAAGAATTATTCTATTACTGAAAGAGAACTTTTAAGTGTCATTCTTGCCTTAGAACATTGGCGTTGTTATTTAGACAATGGTTTAAAGTTCACCATTTATACCGACCACTCTGCTTTACAATGGTTTCTCCATCTTGACAACCCTAGTGGACGTCTAGCCCGCTGGAGTATACGTCTTTCAACATTTAATTTTGAAATAAAACACAAACGCGGTAAAGAAAACATAATTCCTGACGCATTATCACGATCCCTACCAATAAATGTCATTAATTATAATAGTTCTCAAACAAACGACGATTGGTATAATAACATTTATTCAAAATGTAGCTTAAACCCAAATACAACTCCCGATTATATTATACATAATAATAAATTATATAGATACTCTAAAACAACCTCATTACTTCAATCAGAATACAATTGGAAAGAAGTTATACCTTTAGAATACCGGATTCCCATCATCACTGAAAACCATTCCACCCCTACTTGCGCTCATTTTGGAACATATAAAACATACCATAGAATAAAATTGAAATATTTTTGGCCAGGTATGTACAAAGATATTTCAAATTTCATTGCTAAATGTGAGACTTGCTTAGCTTACAAGCACCAAACTCAACTTAAACTTGGTCTTATGGGTAAGCCTAAGCAATGCTCCCAACCATTTCAATGCATTTCAATCGACCTAATCGGAGCATTACCAACAACACTTAAACATAATAAATTCATTTTCGTTGTAACATGTTGTTTTACAAAATATTGCCTACTCTTTGCAATAAAACGCGCCACGTCATCTGTTATTGTTCACATTCTTGAAAATCTTGTCTTTTTAGTGTACGGTATCCCACAAACAATCATTCTTGACAACGGACCTCAATTTATTAGCCAAGAAATAAGTGATCTCTTCCATTCATACCAAATACCCAAAATACATTATTGCCCAATTAAATGCGCTCAGCCAAATCCTGTGGAAAGATACAACAAATTAATTACTGTAGCTATATCATCATTCGTAGAAGATGACCACAGGAATTGGGACGTCAATTTACATAAAATACAATTCGCTATTAATACATCAGTAAATGAAACTACCAAATACACTCCAGCATTCCTTGTATTTGGACACGAATTGGTCACATGTGGATCGGTATACAATAATTCTGACCTCACAGATGACATTATATTCGCGCCCAGAGACGAATACGCTGATAATATTGGTCTTCTTCAGCCTGTTTTCTCTGAAGTTCAAGCCCGTCTTTGGAGAGCACACCAAGTAAATTCGTCTTCATATAATAAACACCACCAACATTATGAATTTAATGAAGGTGACATTGTCTGGAAACGTAACTACACCATTAGTAATGCCCCTAAGCATTATTCAGTGAAACTTGCACCCAAGTTTGTTAAATGCTTAATTACCAAAAAGATATCACCACTCGTTTATGTCCTACAAGACATGAACGGCAAGATATTAGGTCGATGGCATATTAGAGACCTTAAACCCCTCCCCAAAATTCAAAAATAAACTCTCGTCTTTTATTTATTTAGCAATTTATTAGACACATATATTTATTCACAAATCTACTTACTACTTACGAGTTACTTTTCTCCGAATTCGTTAATTAATGTTATTGTATATATTATGTACACTTAATTAATTTAATAATATTATATCACCTCATCATCTATTCGGATCCATTAAGTCAATTGCAATTGTTTATTTTTATAACATTCACATTTTCGAACGCTTCTTCAGCGTAAGATGCTAAAGTGAATATTATAATATTTATAATTATTAATTACCTAACGAGTTTCTACAATGAAACTAGATACATACCTACGTATTTTCTTTTCAATACTACATGTATGTGTAGTTATGCACTTACAATACTTACATACATACTGCTAAAGTATGTTTATCCTAAAATGGATTATACCTTATAATTTGTAGTATTTCCTACAAATTGTGATGAATATTATTCAACTTATATATTCATTACTTGTTTATATACTTGTAAATATTTATTCATATTTCATACTTATTCAGCGGATGGTAACTGACTCAAAAGCCTTATACCATTGGAGGGCGATTTAACGAGTATGTCCTCATACACAGGAATACTCTATTAAAAGGCATTTTGGTTGAATATAGATTAACCAAAATACTGCAAGAATGATGGATGAATGGAATTAGTGGATGGTTAGTGTGTCTAAATCGCGCCTCTTGTAATATAAACATTGTAAATAACATCCTCACCTTCTAAATTCCTTTTCATCACAACCCATACCCCACTTTAATTATTTTTTTTAATAATACGGAGAAATCCATGTGGCCTTAAGCCCCAGGATTTCCCCTGCCAGGGCAGCCCCGGTAGTGTAACGGTGCGTGAAACGGAACGTTACACATAAACTTTCTGGCTACTTTAAGTATTCTAAATTTTAAATTTTGAATTTGAACTTCGATTTCCAATTCCACGTGACACTGCGCAGCCATTTTCTGGCAGTTCAGTTCAGTTCAGTTCGATCTTACTGGGTGATCGATAAACGGATCTGCTGATCAATACCAAATCAAATTTAAATATTTTTATTTTATTCATAACTGTGTGTGAATTCTTAGCAGTGCACGTTGTAGTTTACCAGTAAATTGTGTTCTTCAGTGCAGTTTAATCATACAGTTTTCCAAGGCACATTATTGTAAGTTCCTATATTTTTAAATCTAATTGTATATTCTTCAGTTACCAATTAGAATAATAGGCTAAACGCAGTATCTGGTTGTTCCAGGTGCCTTAATTTATATATAATAAATACCTCCTGCCCTCTCCTGCATTTTCTTCCTCCACTCCTCCGTTCCACCTGCTGACGACTCGCACCCTCGCAGATACCATGATCCGAGTCTTTAAAAAACTGGTTCGAAGAGAAATATGAAAAAACGTCAGCACAGCCAGTTCACTTCGTCTGTGTCAGACCCGAAATATTAGTGCTCGCATATTGAATTGTTATTGGAATCGGAAGCGCCGGCAAAAATAGACCTTCATATGCATGTAGGTATACATATAGGTAAGTAGTTAGAAACGGCAGAACGAGGAAAAACAAAATGTAAAAGCTGAGCCTGTAGCAGGTGCTACGGCGCAATATTAATATCATTTCGGGGATTTGCATACCAACCCTTTTCTCTTCGACCCAACCTGGGTTCGCTCACAGTGTCAGCAGGAACAAACCAAAAATTATTGGCTTGAGAAATTGACACAGCAAATTTTTGTTGAGTGTTTTCTTGCACAGAATTTCCAGTGTTAGTGTCTGTGTATCCTGTGTTGGCCACTGTTGGTCAAAAATCTTACAAGTACTGTTTTCTTGCATCCAAAATTTAATTAAACCTAATGGACCTATTTTTGTATTATAATTACTTGAATATTTGAAACTTTACATTGAAATATAAATGAATATTTCAATATTTTTTCTTCCACACGCGCCGAACTTGTGTCCGTACAATTCCACGAAACAAAATGTAATTTGGATATAGGTAATACCGCTACGTCGAGCAGGAAAACTTATAGTAAGGTGTTACCAAAGTTCTAAAAATGCAATTTGGGTTGTGAACTAACTCTCAAGCGATTCCAAGAAACGAAATCCAATTGCAAAACTGTCAAAGAAATATATGTTATTTAACACTATGAGAGGTAAAAAAAATACGTACATTTTTATTTTGCATGAAATTTGGTAAATGTGGTACTTATAATATGTACCTACGTTAGATATGGTCGTGACGAGTCTGTTAAAATCAACATTCATTTAATTATTTTTTTCACTTGTGTAAATCATTGTTTCATTAGCTTAACACTTGGGATTCGTGTTTTTTTTATACCACTTCGGTGGCAAACAAGTGTGCAGCCCGCCTGATGATAAGCGGATTTTCATAGTTTTTCATAGTACGTATGTATGAACAGTCAGAGCAAAATCTGTACGAATATACCGGAATATACACAACGCCAGAGAATAAGTAATGGTACAATTCCTAATCTTGGTAACATCCAAGGCGACATTAGTACCATAACACCGACACTGCCACTGGTAGCTTAACACCCAAAGTCGGTATTCAAAAGTAGACATTAGTGATGACCTCCGGGGATAAAATCTCTCAAAATAACATAAAGTGTGTAAATTACAAAACGAAACTGACTAAATTGCACGAGGAAAACACCAGAGTGCCGATTTTTGAGTGTCGAACGCTCGACGTTTCACTCGAGATCTGTCAAAAAACTATGAAGTTTTGACAGATGTCGAGTGAAAAATCGAGCGTTCGGCACTCAAAAATCGGCTCCCAGCAGTCCTACTGATTTGGTTATTCTGTAGACTGGGCCTCCGTGAAAAGTAACGTTTGGATTGTGTTTTCACACGCCCCATGTGTTCAGACGTTCGTTAAACGAGTCAACGTGACGCGACTTTTGTGGGATGGTGAACAGGAAAATGGTTGATGAAAATCGACAGATGGTCTTTCTTTACGTGCGTTTTTTGTTTATATTTGAGCAGCTACATTAAAATCTAACATGGTATCTATGTAAAAAAAAACATTGGGAGTTTATAATTTTGCAAAATAATGATTACTTGTGGTGAATTTTATATGATTTTATCCTAACGCAAAAACAATTTTTATAAGTTTTCTAGTATACCAGTCAGCCTATTTGCAACAGTTTGCAGGACAGCAACAGATCCAAATGAAACACACATTACAGAAGCGCCGAAAATATAATTGAAGAATTATAGAAAACTATATTTTACACATTAGGTGAGCAAATGTTTTTCACAATCAACATCTATATGGGATCGTCCTAATTGGCGCGCGACATTGCCATAATAATGGATTTTACCTGGCCTTTGGAGATGATTTTGTCATTATATTTACCTTTACTGTTTCATATCCATAACTACTAATTATTTTCAATTGGCTGACACTGACAAATAACTTCCTCAGCGTCAGTGTAATAACGACGCAAATACGGAGGTGTTTATGAGTTCGTGCTCATGCGGGACGATCCATTATGTTAAAACCTTTTGAAATTACTTCATTTGTTACCATTTAATTGTTGTTTAAGGAAAGCAAACACCATCGTTGTAGGTATGATCGTGTGCCTCTAAATGTGAGGTCGGGTAAGAGCGTCTTGTTTCGACTTATTAATATTATTATCATCATACGTCACACTGGAACACAAGCCTCCTCTCGTAGGTGAGAGGAGATAATTGTTACATATTATGATATTACATATAACATACAATGATATGACCTGTGGCGATTATTTTTCTAATCTAATCTTTCACTTTGATTTTTAATTATAATTTCGTAAGCGAACGTTTCCGCTTGACAAAATTTAAAAAGTACGATGATAAATATGCAATGATTAATAATACATATTAAATATTAAATTTCCGAAATTTATGTGGATTGGAATATTATATTCATGTATCTTGGATAGTAGTGGAAATACATGGACAGATAGAATTTTAACTATGTAAAGAAATTACCTGAGGGCTTCGATTTTAATTCCGTTTTTATCACTTGGTAGAGTAAAACAATTATGAGCTCTACTTGGCAGCATCTCAGCAATCAAAAAGGTCCTTTTCCTCTCGTAAATAAGCAGAAGAAAACACAACTGAGCATAAACGTAAGTATGACATGTTATACGATCAACTAGCAGGGGGCCGATCTTTGAGTGTCAAACGCTCGACTTTTCAATCGATATCTGTCAAAACGTCATAGTTTTTTACTACGACACTTAAAAATCGCCCCCCAGGCCCTCAAAGAAAAACCTTTAGTACGTTTTAATGTTTTTCTCAATTTGTAGTTTCAACGTCTCTTTTGTAAGACTAAACGCCAGATTAAATTAAGATTACTCCGTTAGTTTTTGACTTAATGGATTTTTGTAAAACAGAGCCCAAGTAGTCTTCTCTTTCGTAACTCAAAAGCCATTGCAGTTTACCTTATACTATACACCAGCACGTGCATCCTAGGACATACGCGTACACGTACACGTCATACCATACAATATAAATAAATACTTTGAGCGCAATTTCTAGAGACAAATATGCATTGTGCAGCTTCATTGCATAGAAAAGGGAAACATATATAAATTGACAGATATTCCAGGCGGTTACTCTTGTGTTCAATACATTCCTTTGGTAATGTGCCCCGTGACTGGGAAGGCCAGCTATATATTCAGCTCCCAATTCACATAAAAAACATTATTATACCTATCTAGGTATAACAAGCTTCTACAAATACTGAAAAGCGAAAGTATGATTTTCTAATTATCTATTAAACAACTAAAATTCAACCGAGCTAAGCTTGCACCTCGTTGGAATGCGGTGCGGTCTACGCGAGGTGCAAACTTAGCTTGGTGGAGTTGCACTGATGTGTATTGTAGCTAAATATTTATAATTCACAGAGTGAGTTTGATTTTTTTAAATTACTTGGTAGATTTAATCATTGTTCAAACCAGAAGTACAAATTATTATCCGAAAGCAGAATGAAGTGTTTGTTCCTGCTTCCGTTCGTGATCGCATTTGCGACGGCAATGGTTTCCTTGGAGGATTTGTTTCGAGAGGAATGGAATAAATTCAAGGTAAGTGCTTTAAATAGATCTCTTATTAAACAATAAATAATAATAACTCGACCTGTCAAACGAGGTAAGTGGCATGTGGGGCGTTATTTCGACGATCATGGTCCCAATAGTCAGCTCTGCGAACGGCCTAATAGCGAAGTATCTCGAACAATATCTATAGGGTGCCTTTCCAGCAGAACTGTGCTATGCTACGTTGGTATGGATGCATTCATATGCACCAATCATTATTCATTGGTTTACATATTTAGCACAGCACTGGTGGAAACGGAAAGCTATCACATCCTAGCAGCATAGCTGCATATCATAGCTCTGGTTTTCCACCTTAGTCAAATGCAGCCTTAGTCAAATGTCATATACAGAAGACGATATCCCTGGATAGGGCGTCTAGAAACCACCGGTAGCTTAAGCTCCGCCCCGATGCTATGTTTTATAATGGTTTTATATTTCGTTTTATATTTTACTTTTTATAACAACCTATTCAAAGAATTAAAATGAGTAAAGAACTAAACTTCCATTGATTTTTGTGACAGGGAAAAATGGAAAATACTCCACCGACAAGAGGATAACTCTTAAATTTGATGATGAGGTAGAGGCCATTCTAAGTACATATCTTTATTATTGCGAACATTGCCACGAATAACAACTCTGTATTATCTGATCCTGGTGATTCATTTTGTCAGGCTCAACACAAAAAGAGCTACAAGTCAGCAGCGGAAGACATACGTCGTATGACTATATACGCTCTTAACAAGTACAGGGCGGTTCAGCATAACGAGCTCTTTGAACAAGGACTGGTACCCTACAAACTTAGAGTTAACAAGTACTCTGACATGGAAAACGACGAGTTCGTGCGTACCATGAACGGTGTCATCTACCATACCGAGTGAGTAACTTTTGTTATAACATGAACACTATTTTTATACTACAAAAGTGGCAAACACATCCATTTACGGTCTTCATGAAGCAGTACTATAAGTTTATTCGAAACAAATCACAGACAAGCGAGTTTGTATATTCAATTTGTATGGCAAATAATAGTTACCACCAGAGGTGCAGATCACGTTTCCATTCATATTGAAGGGATATTTACAAAAACAACATAACTGACAAGACTGGTGGACATGGACACCTGTTGTCATTTAAATTGTTCGTGAGAGAGTGTCAACCAGTCTAGCAGTTATGTTCTTTTTGTAAACATCCATTGAGAGTGTTGAAACTAGACGCAAACGCGTTCGTGTTTTGTTTACATACTAGAGGTACAGATAATCTTAGACTACGGAGCTTATAGCACCTTGCGTGGAGCCTTGAGTCCAGAGGAGTCACAAGCTAGTTGTCCACCCTTGATTTGAGGATCCGTTGTGTTGTGTTATGTGGATTATGGCTGCGGTCTTCTATAAGGTTGAGATACTTCCTAAGTTGGACATCTTTAAATATGAGCGAAAACATTCCGTTGCGCTTACCTCTACTTCTCTAAAAGGATAAATGATGTTGTACGGTGGGCATAGTGGCTTCGCAATGATTGATCGGCCGATGTATCCCATGCCGGAGCGTTTAGTCAATGAATTCTTCATTTCTATGACAATGTCAGTTCCGGGTGTTGGCGAAACAGATGCACGTGTGAATATCACGTAGAAAACACAATTAAGCTACATAATAAGTATCAACGAACATTTAGACGAATTATTTACCAGTTCGTACTAAATCCTACTACGTACTAAACTACCTATCCTGTAATGTGCTCTATTTTCAAGAACTGAGCATTCATGAGCAATCAAATTCCCATTGGAATGATTAATGTTGATGTTTCGAGAATTTGGCAATGTATCACTTGAGACTGTTTGAGTTGTCAACGTGGCACAGTCGTAGATAATCTGTAGTACGATCCATGTTAATGTGCTTGTACTGCATAAATTGTTCTGGTGAAGTAGGTCGACAACATTGATTTAAATTTAGGAAAAGGAAAAGGACGCTCTTGAACACCAAAGCATAAGATAAAAAGTTGCTAATATTCATAAGCAACGGAGTGGGTGCCGCAAGATGCTCGGAGACGACGTGGCAGACTGGGGTGGAGATGGCGGGATGACCTAGACACATTTCTAAACGACTGGCCCGAAACAGCCTGAAGCCGGGACGAGGTCAAGGGGAGAGGTCATTTCCCAGCAGTGGGACATTTTATAGACTTAGAAAAAATGCTTAATGGCTTATTTAAGTTCAATGGTTGTTTCTATTTTTAGTGATAATTCCACAAGTCAAGGCTCTCGAGTCAGGAGATCAGTTTCAAACTTGCCCGACCACGTGGACTGGCGGGAGAGAGGAGCAGTGACAGACGTCAAGGACCAGGGACAGTGCGGCTCCTGCTGGGCATTCAGCACCGTAAGTACAACTTCTTCTTCTTCTTCTTCTCCCTTGACCGTAAGTACAACACTATGGCTAATAAGATGAATACGTTACGCACGTTTACTGCCTTCACCCAGGTGTCTGTTTACAAACCCACAAAAAAAGGAACATTAAAATCAGTATCACTTGCTTACGTTTTATCCACTGTACGTTCAATATCATACCTCATGTTTAGGAACAGACATGCGGACAGAATTATTGCTTAAACTATTAGAAACATATTCTTTAGAAGTCTTTAATTACAATAGTTTGAGAACACACAGTTGTGTTCGCGATACCCGGCTCTTGCACATCTGCAGGTAGTTCAGCTACAATGTATTTTTTCCCTCGAGGATTAATTACTAATTGATGCATTTGAGAATCATTGAATCTTAGTACCACACAGGCTCGTAACTGTAGTTTTATCAGTATTTTTTTATCAAAAACTTCAATAAACTCCTATGTTAACAGACGGGCGCCCTAGAAGGCCAAGTGTTCATCAAGAAAAATCGCCTGACATCTTTGTCAGAGCAAAACTTGGTCGATTGTACGGGTAAATACGGATGTCATGGCTGCAATGGCGGTTGGATGAACGGTGCCTTCTCATACGTTAAGGACAATGGTGGGATTGATACTGAGGTTTCTTATCTCTATCAAGCAAAGGATGAGCAATGCAGGTAAAATATTCAAGCAGCAACCGTTACTTATTATAATAATTTTCACACCTCTTGCTCCACAATGCCCAATTATATATCATGCAAACCTTAGGTACCGAAAGCAAATCATTTCATATGACCCTTGGCTTTAGCCGGGTTGTAATGTTCACATTTCTAAAAAGTGGCGGCCATTCTGATTTTGTTTATTTATGGTCCAATTACGTTGTTCGCATGCATGCATGCGTGCTTGCTTACGTGTATGCATGCATGCGTGCTTCTATGCTTGCTTGCTTGCATGCATGCATGCACGCATGCGTGCAACTTGCTTGTTAAGGAACATCATGTTAGACAAATCAACGGATATATCGACATTGTTATCTTTAGCAATATTTGGGTAATGACATTTTGGTATTTTAACCCTACTGACAATAAAATATTTGGCAAATGAATGTACGGAATTATAACCATTGGGATTTCAAATCAATTGGATAATAAAATTGTGACCATACAAAAATCTGTCAATAGTAAATATAGAAAATTAACCTTCGGACAAATATTGAAAAAAAATGATCAGCTAAAAAAGGCGTTTCGTTTTCGGAACTTTAATATTCGGTATAAAAATTCTTAGTTGATAGATATAGTCATAGGTAACCCTCGGAACGGACCAGAAACGGAATCATTCTTACCTATCTGACTAAATGCGATATTGACTTGTTCCTGTCTTAATGAAAAAGGAACAATTCTACTTTTCTGATCATTCCTTGTCGACAGTGACAGATACACATCGATTCGAAACTTATTCCATTCCTTGTAGGTATAACCCCAAGAACATTGGCGCAACTAGCAATGGATACGTGACAATCGTGAATGATGAAGACAAATTGAAGGAGGCAGTAGCAAACATTGGCCCTATAGCAGTAGCAATTGATGCTTCGCACGCTTTCCAGCAATACGCAGACGGAGTTTACTACGAAAAAGACTGCTCATCCAGCAAACTCAACCATGGGGTAAGCTTATAACAAGTGAAACTCTAGGTCATACATCATACCACAAACAATATGCTCGGAGGATCGTTATCATTGGATGATCCACATAATATGCCACTAGCGTAGTTCGATTTGCCTCAAGAAATTATGAGTCTTTCTGTAAATATTTGATAGAAAATTTACCAACGGTTTTCCAAATATTATTCACTTTTGCTCTCATCTCATTATTGTACTATTATTCATTGTCAATAAGCGGCTTGAAATTTTTGGCTTAAATTGTGAAGTTTAGGCGATGAATTTAATAAATCTACTTCTGTATCTACTTTTAAATATGCCATACGAATAAATAAATTTAATAAATAACAATTACTCGTAATATCAACAGGTCCTGGTTGTGGGCTATGGCACAGATGCAAATGGTGGTGATTACTGGCTCGTTAAGAACTCCTGGAGCAAGGGATGGGGTAACAACGGCTACATCAAGATGGCACGGAACCGTGGGAATAACTGTGGTATCGCTAGCGCGGCGTCGTACCCTACTGTTTAGCCTAATTCCTACCAAGCAAATGTGATCGACGTAGTGTTAACATAAACTGCACTACACTATAGTAAAAAATATATAATATTATTGTCTGCATTAATTAAAACATGTGGTTTTTTTTATTATAAACGTTTAATTATTGTGGCACTTAAGATTACCCCACTCTTTATCGTTACTGGCAGCTCAGCTATTCTAACAGTAGCTTTAGGAGAATCAATATGGGTATCAATACTAACTCAAAATAAAAACCGAAATTTTTCAAGTAACTAATATGATATTTTTAAAACTATCCTTGCCCTGTGGCGCATATAATTTTTTATGAAATCAAAACGATGTCCGTTGTCACAAAGTAAATCCAATACTAATAATAATAATATCTTAGGCACAAAAATAATGAAATTAAAATAAATAGGTAACACCATGAAGTATTGCGCAGTAAAACAGCAAACAAATCAGAAAGTTGAATGCTCTTTAATTTTTCCAAGATTTAAATAAGTTTAGTCTTTGTTTTTATGTAGTTCAAAATATTTCCACGGAATGTATACATACCCAAATAGAGGAGAGCAGGGAACCTTACCCCTATATGGTAAAAGGTACTGATAAGAATGTATCACATACCATATCATACATATGGTTACCATATCATTTCATACATATTGTATGAAAATGTATAATATGTACATATGGAAGAACATATTGAATTTATGTGACTGACAATAGGTACTTTATAAACTTTATATTAATTAATTGTCATCATGCCTAATATTGTTCATTCCATAAACAGTTTCCGGTTAGTCAAATACATAACGGACAAACATGCCTGCGTTTGCATTGTGCATATTTGCAGTGTGCCATAAGATTTTTTTATGAAGCCAACATGTTTAACAGTTTTATGTCGTATAGGTATCATTTCAGTTTTGTCATCGTGTGTCGAGCATGTTTCAAAACATTCGACTTATAAATTCATAACAGAAAAAGATTATTCATTTCGGTTTACAGGTTCAAAACACGCAAACAATCACAGCAAATAAGCGCAATAATCACATTTAGAACGGGTGCAATCCGCCCGTGTAATGGAGCATACTGTTCACGAGGCAGACATAATAACGATTTTTGTAGCTTAGTGCAACAAAGGCTTAACTTGTAACTCTTGTAAGGCATTCCCAGTCAGATACACCCTTGTCTCTGCAAGGGTAGTGTAACTTACACGCGCGCCCGCGGCACTCGCTTTCGTAGGTATCTTGTTCAGGCGGACACGTGCTGCTATTGTGCCCCTGAGATCTAGCAGACAATGCTCAAATTAAAACAGGGCAAGCTTTGTTTTTTAATTTGCATTTTTTTTTTCGGGAGAAACTGCATACATACTCGTAGTTCAGTGATTGCATTCCTTTTTAAATAGAAAACTCTCGTGAATCTCAGGCATTCGACAAGTTTCATAAAGAATCAGTACCAAAACAATTTGCACGTCATTCAGAAGTACAATAAAGGCGAAAACGACTGTGTATTTCATGACGAGGCAATATTTGATAGGTACTACTACTACCTTTTACGAGATCATATAAATGACGGCAGAAACAAGTTTGCGCTACGCCGTATAAAAGTAGTAAAACCCACCGACACGGGTTTACATTTACCTGGCTTGCTCTTATCTTACATTTAGGGCTCTTTTATTAGTTCAGCCAATACCATTATAAGTGTAATAGAGAAATCAGGTATGTAATTATCTTTATGAATTGCCTTTAGGATGTTGACTACTATGAAAGATTCTATCTATTAGTGTGCGCTACAGGAAAATACATTTGCATGGCTTAGAGACCGGGGCTGAAGGTATTATACGTTGTCATTATAATACGAAATACGAGCACAAAACGTTTTCAGAGTTTTCTTTAAACGAACATAGGTATAAGAATACGGTATTAAACCCATAGTCAAATCAGCAACTTTTTATTAAATGTCAAAAACGATTTGTTAATATGAAGTTTGTAGGGAAATACTGTCTTAGTGACGTCACTAAGACAGTGTGAGTAGGCTTGTTCAAATCAGCGTCCTTTTAAAAATCTTTATGCTTATAAAATCTTTCAATTAGCTAAAATAAATTAATAATTGATGTTTTTCGAGTATTTTCGTTAGATCTTTTATTAGTCAAGTAAAAAATAATTTATTTTTACCTAATACCCTATTGTACACTCTCGGACTTTAATAGTTGGGCCATTTAGGTCTCAAACAAATTATATTTTTTAATAGTTAAGATATAAAGGTGTGCAGTATAAGGAGAACTCTAAATGGCCCAACAAATTAAAGTCCGTGACCGTACCAAATTAACATGGAACACGTTATTTTATTTTCCGCATATCGCACTGAATTTGTTAAGAGCCCACATATGCAAATTTACCAATGTTTATCGACATCTCAACATGTATTGTGATTAAATATCTGTTCTTTCCTCCAGTCTGCTAAAAGTGAAAGCACGATTTGCAAAAATTTTCTCGATACTTTTATTTTTCAAACATAACCCTTCATTTCGATGTTTTTGGTTGGATCTAAAGATCCCTAAACCCTCCTAAAAAAAGCTCCCATCTTTAACAATGATTTTTGGTTTAATAGTTGTACAATGATAAGTTCTAAAACCTGAGAAAAAAGATTATCCTTATA
This sequence comes from Cenopis cana, assembly GCA_951800055.1. Classification (NCBI taxonomy): domain Eukaryota; kingdom Metazoa; phylum Arthropoda; class Insecta; order Lepidoptera; family Tortricidae; genus Cenopis; species Cenopis cana. The sequence continues at coordinate 10,347,750 of OX637484.1, forward strand.
AATGTACATGTTTAGAATAAACATCAATATTTACGAAAAGTTCGCGATGAGCTTTCGTAGAGAGTGGGATGGTTAATTGCAAACTCACGCATGTTAGAGTGGGAGATTTGCAATGCCAACATCATCATTAACTAGTCAACTAGTGCGAAGTGCGAAGTTAATCCTTGATAAATAAAACTAAACCCGATTTATTAAAAGTATTTATTAATTTAAAATTGAGGTCGAACTTAACAAACAAGCCTATTATAACATTAACATAGGTACCTATAAGTTTTTGCTTGGCACAATTTGAGCAGATAATATAATTGTTTTAAGTAGGTATAAGGGCCAATTTTTATTTAGTTGTAAGTAGTGTTTTTTTTAGATTAAAAATGGTGGCTGGATTGAGTTCCTTATTCTGAACAATATTTTCACAATTTCCCACAGAGTCCTACAATTTTTTTTCAATTGAGAACACACCAAACAACACCAAAAAAAATTGGCCCATAGAACGCCCCATGCCTTTGACAGCGAGCCGTCGTGTTATCACACCAAAGAAATGCCCTTCGATCTATGTACGCGACGCCATAGTACACTTTTGCATCTTAACTTATTACAATGGAATAAGGTGCAAAAGTGTAAATGTATCTTATGGCGTGGCGTCGCCTGTACTCTCGATCATAAGAAAAACAATTACGATGGTAGATTGACATGTATCCGTTTGTGTGATACTGCTGGCCCCTATACCACAAAACTTTACAAGTCTACAATTTGACACAATTGTACAATTTTCCATAGAAAAAGTTCACAAATTTGTCGAATTGTACGCTTGTAAAGTATTGTGGTACAGGCCCCTGGCCGCCAACGTTCTGTATGCAATATGCATATTAGGAACTGGTAGAATGTTGACTGGATCCATAGATAATTCAATAGGCAGAAAACATAGAAGAACGTTATGTTTGTTATTGCATAGTACCTACTTACAAAAAATCATATAATGAAATTAATTACAACTGTCAATAAATCCGTACTCTGTTCGTATATCTACAACATCCTGCCCGCTAATTCATTCGGTCACATCACATTATCAACCCGCATCCTGTATATTATTAATAAATCTGGTAGGTAACACTAATTAGTTTCAATATCGTGGTCATTTATTGTATTTAATTGTTTGATTATTATACATTGCTCATTTTATATACACGTATCACTAAACTTAAAACTAACTGAATTCCAAATGGGTTTGTTTCAAATACTCCAATTAAGAAAAATTTAAAATGTATTTATAACATTTGTTATCTTGACTGTAACAACACTAATAAATTAAGAATGTGGCCTATGATCGTTTGCATTTATATCCAACATCAGAGGATTCAGAAGAATCACATAGTGGAAAACCATTTTGTTGTTTAACATAACTTTAACAACAACAACATAACATAATATTAACCTTTCACCTATTACAAATAATTTCACAAAATGGCAGTATTATTGTTTACAACACTTACGAGTACAAACCTGACTTATCCATTTTCTAGTATTATTTAATTATCATTTATCTTTATCTAAATTAGTTTAGACAAAATCTTAAAACATTTAAGATACTTACGTAAACAATTATAAACATTCTAAAATAAAACCACCAATGTGTCAAAATAGTCCATTCTCATTGGTCACTGTCGGTTTTTACATTATAATAAAGTCTTGTTCACAATTTCGCTTCGAAAATTGGCACGTTAACACTGATTGCACTGTCAATTAGCTTTAAACAACGATACACTCTTGATATCTATTCTATACGCACTATCGAGATATGAGTTAGATATTTACACTCACCAAACTAGCTAGCACGATTGCCTATTAAATCCGATATAAAACAACCGTCCCTTGCTAAGGCCGGCCGCAGACGCACGGAATTCAGAACGGAAACGGAGGAGAGGGGAGTTGAAGCCTCTCGCTCTTAGAAAGAGAGGCGTCAACTCCCCTCCCCTCCGATTCCGTCCGGAATTCCGTGCGTCTGCGGCCGGCCTAAGGGTCCACTCCGTCCGTTACACATCTCTCTTTGCCCCTCTCCCGTCACGGCCTAAAGCGATTGTGGGCGTGCGAGAGGAAGGAAGGCGTAATGTCGGACAAACACGATCATGCTAGACTATACCTTAGTATAGTCACTAAAAGTCCATGGTCGCCTACACATCGCTTGGAGACGAGGAGGCGGACGTTGGCCGCTAGTGAAGCTGGCTCTTGGTGCTGAACCCATAGTGCAGATAGGGCGACGAGGCCCCGTCTCTAGGCCCGGAGGCGTTGCCCCCCGCAGCGCCGCTGGGGCACTTCAGCGCCGAACGCAGTTCCGATGCCATTTCAGAACACAGTGAAGCCTGACCACACAAAGCCACGGTACATTTTCACACATCTTTATAAAAAATAAAAAATTATTAGAAAAATTGTACCTCTTCTTTCTGTTGTCCCATTAAACAGCAGCGTTAGAAAAAGAAAAATGTTTTTAAATTACATATTTTATTTATTCATAATGTATTACGCAAAACCTAGCTATACCTAGCTGTCTACTAGATAGAAAACAAGTGCTAGCCTTAGGGCAGATTTTACAATCTCCAGAAAAATTAAAAAATTAAGACTGTTTTTTCTGAAGTCTAATGAAAGAAAAAGACAGAGCTAATATTTATCTGACATATACCTACTTTTATCTGGGGATTGAAAATCAGCCGTTAGTCAACTGTTATATTATTGAATAACTTTACCCATTGTGACACTATCTGCAGATTAAAAGTAAACCTAGAACAAAATAAAACAAAACAATGAAAATTAACATGGCTTTGACAGCCAAAGTAAACAATAGTAGTTTATGCAACTGGTACATAATGAGGGGCATTAAAATACGAGTGTGTTTTATGAAACGAGCTGAAGGCGAGTCTCATAATAAGGTCACACGAGTGTTTTAATGCCTAATTATGTACAGTTGCATACATTACTTTAACTACACACATATTATAACTACTCTAAGATGGGTTCAGAAACCGTAGTAGATTAATACAATAATTGTGTTAATACAACCTTTTTTGCACGGTTGCGGAAATATCGAAATCAGAACTGGCAACCGATACCTGAATGTTATTTTAAAAAGTAAAGAGTCCCTATTCTGATGTGATCATGTCGTTCTAGCTCAAATTTCGTGCGATATATACAAAAAAACATCGAGCTGACATTTCGCATCGACTGAATTTGAATTTTCAGTGATACTAGAATAGGGACATGTCAACTTTGACATTTAAATTTTGACAGTTTTGTTTGACGTTTAATATTTTTTAAACATCATATATGAGATTAAAATGAAAAATTATATTACTGCTGTAGCCTTAGCCACAGATAAGAAAATTGCCATAAGTTCATTGAATGTTGAAATGAGAGTCATTTTCTACGGTTTCCGAACGCATATTAGAGGATTTATGATATGTGTGTAGATAAAGATATATTAATCAGAATGAATGTACCTATTCCATTCCTCCAGTGGTATAATAACCATCATGTAATCAAAATACAAAACAGAGGATTACCAGAATTCGATATTTGAATATCGGAATCAATTAAACGAGTTTATTTTCAATGCTCATAATAAGCTCTGGCTTTGGATGAAAGGTTCAGCAAATGATTCCCCGAATCCGTGTATTCAACAAAGCGATGCTATTGAAGCTACAAAATAAACAAATGCGATACAATTATGTTATATATATACGTGTATATGTGTTAGTATATCGACAATTGTAGTCATTAGTCGACTTCCTGATTTGGTGGGGCAGGATAAATAAATATGTGACATTTTCTTCTTTGACTTTGATGTTTAAACACTGACCTCGCAAAGATTCTCAGGCGACTTCCTGATTTGTCGTTGCGGAGGCGGTACGATATGAGCAAGCTGTCAAATATCAGTATCAACTGTCAGTCGAGGCAGTACCGCTTTTTATACGCCCTTATACATTTAAATGAGTGCTCCCTGACTGGCGCGGGATGCGCGGTAGCGTGGCCATGCGAGACAGTACTGCTTCGCTTCTGCGCATTATATTACTACTGCGTAAATGTAATACTGACAGTATTCCGTCAAGTGAAAATCTTTGCGACGTCAGTAAGTTTACGTCAAAGACGAAAATGTCACATATCGATCCCGCCCCGCCAAGTCAGGAAGTCGCCTCACTTGACGGAATATTGTCGGTATTGGCTTCTGCGCGTAGTAATATCATGCGCAGAAAAGCGGAGCAGTACTGCCTTCGCATCTCCCCGCTACCGCGCATCCCGCGCCAGTCAGGAAGCGCACATTTAAATGCAGGGGCGCAGTAAAAATCGGCACTGACTGACAGTTGACACTGACGTTTGACAGTTTCTTCATATCGTACTACATCCGCACCGACAAATCAGGAAGTCGCCTTAGGCATTCACTGAGCTGATACATGAATTACAGATGAAAATAAATAAATATTAGGGGACAATTTTAGACAATTATTACGTACGTATAGTATAAGTCACTCAAGCACACACGTCCACGTTTCGACTCTTAGACACAAACTCGTATATACGGCGATGAAGCACGCAAAGCCCAATGTCATATACGACCCATCATTAAACTCCGCTGGTCCACAGTCACTTTGCAACACTTTCACGTGAACTCTCCGAACACCGAAATACCCAATTGCACAACTATTTTGCTTATCCACACGAACTCAAGACAATGCTGCGCACAGCAATGATGCGCACTAAAAACCCGTGTCGGTCGTCGATCTACCCATTCATATTCATATATTTATTAGTAATATTATATTACAGGAGGGCCAGGAGGGTCTCAGTGGCTGCCGCGCATTGCTACCGGACGGTCGCGTCGTCGCGTCATTGACTTGGTGTAAATTGGGGGTTTGTTAACAGCGGGACTTCTGTACGTATTTAGTACTATTACTTATTCTGTGCCATTTCTTCGAACTTACCCGTTCATCCACGGCCACTTTGCGGCTCTTCCACACAAACTCGCAGACAGCGATGACGCAGGCGACCCCCATGCCACCCATGAGCACCACGAACACACCGCCGACGTTCGCGAGACCCAACTCGTTCGCCGTCGATGACGATTTCGACGTGTCATCCTAGGAAAAAATTAATATCGTTTGTCGCAATGATTTAAAACTTGGTTGATTGGTTTATATTAATTGCTATTATTTTTGACAGCAAGACTAAATAAAGCACCAAAACAATTTGTTTGTCAAGTCACGAATCGCACACTTAAGAGCTCAGGACCTAATAAAATAGAGCTCAGCAGGCGCTTAAAGTTTCCCCTAATAAAATTCAGTTTGTCGGGCTGTTGCCGTCGTTCAACATTACAACAAATTCTGTTATTTTACCGCCTTTGTGGTCTCTGAAACATTTTCTTGGTTTTATTATCTGTTCATATTAATTCTTTCATAACCCTCCCAACAAGGTGCACTGACGATCTATTCAAACCGTTACATGAGGGCGGCGCAAGAGCAGTTACTGTGGAGCTCCTCGGAAGAGGCCTTTGTTTAGCAGTGAACATCTTTCGGCTGATATGGTGATGTCGATGATGAGAAAACAAGGACGCTTACATAAGAAGATTTAAATCAGCATAAAACACGCACCTAAAGCTGACATACACAATCTGATATGATATTAGAAACCATCACTTGACCCCGTGTACTTAGCGTTGCCTCACCCATCTCAACTTACCCTACAGGATCCTCCGCCTCTTTTTTCCTTCCACCATTTTGTTTTCAGAATGTGCAATCTGCCTTCCTCTTGCAATTTTAATACGGCGCCACTGATAGCAGTACGATATGGGGAATCTAAACAAAATTAAGAGCACATTATTAAAACTTTGACCATAGTTATGTTGTAGTAGAATATGTTGAATACATTATTATCAGCATGACTCAATCACATTAAGGAAATTGAAATCTATCAAATGATTAAGAGTACAATTTTGTGTCTTTTGGATTCGGTCCCAGAATCTAGGAATTATATTTACACTGATCTGTCACAGAACATGATTGTGATTTAGAAACTAACTAGTGCCTACGCCAAATCTTGGGATTAGGTAGCGGACCCCAGGCATCCTTCAGGATGCAACTGTACTGGGATAACGCTAGGAGGATGATGACTATATAGAAACATCCTTACTTGGTGGCATCGCAATCCCGTAGCCCTTGGAGTCGAGCATACCCCCCACTTGAGTGAGGTCACAATTCCGCTCAACAACGTACTCAATGGTGGTGGACTCCATCAGGTACGCGTACGCGCCCTTGCCCCGCATCACCCGTTCCTCGCCCTCCTTGTTGCTGGTCGCGAACACAGAGGGCCGCGCTGATTCCATGAACGACCACATTCGTTGGTAAGTCGAGAAGTTCGAGTCCTGTTGGACGAATCTTATTAGTTAAGTAAGATAAAAGTACATACTATGTTCTCGAGACTGGCCAAATAGGTACTTAAGACATTCAACCTTAATTTATAACAATAAAACAGAGCTGACAACTATGGAAATACTTATTTGTGCAACAAGAAAGCGAATTAGATTTTGCTGCCTTTTGGTGGTCTTGAAGATGTGTCTTAAACATTGAGAATTTACTACTTTATTAAAAACACTTAATTTACTAAGAAAGGATTTAAATTTATCTCCCTAAACTAAAGAATCCATCATCCAGTGACTTGAGAAACAAAGCTGCGCGAGAAATCCCGGAGAGCGTCCCCAAAAACAAATTTTGTAAATTCTAGTTTACATTTCGTTAACATTCGCTTTCTTCTACTCATCCTTCACTCTGCTTGAATAAGTACATAAATGAGACAACTCGTTATGTAAAATGCTTAATTGTCTTGCCTAAAACTTTATATTTTAAAAAATTGACCTAAATAACTTACCCTGAAGAAAGCAGCCGTGGAGCCTCCTTTCAGAGCTCCGTACTTAATTTTTGTCTGCTTTGCGAGATCTTCTGCGCTCTCAATGGGTGAGTCCATTCGTTCAACAGTTAAAAAAGCAGCCAAATTCGCGGTGTACGATGATATCATGATCAAAGTGAAGAACCACCACATCCCAGCCACCATTCGTGTTGAAACCGCTCTGGTAATGCATTCAGTTGATGTGAGTTAGTCACTATTAAAAACTTGTGCAAGTGTCGCTACGTCAAATCAAGTGTTCACATGAGCGGAAATCACTAAACTAACGCGTTAACATATTGAGCATCTACTTGATTGAAAAGTGATTTTTATAAATTGTGAAGTGTGTTTCCAAAGGAAAATGTTTGTAGCTTATCTACAAAGTACTGAAATGGTTCCTCAACTGTAAATATTTAATATCGTTATGGAGATCGATGTCGCATATTCCATGAGAATTTTAATTTAATAGTCAACATTATAACAAAAAAAACACATTAAAATTTAAATATTATGCTCCATCGGTCTTTTGAACTTATTTATGACTTAATTTTAAATTTTGATGCAGCAAGCTATGGATACTACACAAGCACAGAAGTATTATCAGGTGCACAGTAATTAACCCTAAATTACCAAATCTTTGTCTGACTTTTGTGAATCCAAAGCTTAATAAAGTACCCACACGTTTCTATCAAAACTGGACGGTGTAGCCTTACTTACTTAGTAACTACCGATGCTTGAAATTCACAAAGGGCTGTGGTCGCTTTGAAACATTAGTGAAAAGGAGTTCGTCATCCAAGCTTTGTAGTAACCATCAGCTACATTTCCTTATTTACATAGACCTATTCATAAATTCGATCTTTTCAACTAATGGGAACAATGTTTCAAAAAGACTTTGGGACAATCCGCGAAATCTTCTAAATTAAAGGTGCAGAATTGTAGCCAACCGTTAGTAGATTAGATGGGACTTACTTCGGTGCGATATCCGAACCTTGCTGCATCAAGGAGCCGATAGTGAACCACAGCGAGTTCAACAGAGTGAATTGATTCTCCAGCACCTGCGGCTCGTCAAGACAGTTCCTCGGGCTGTCCCACTCGTACGGGCTGAACCTGCGCCCAAATACCGCCCATTTAATCACTCTGCACCAACTCACGCTCGCCATCTATAATGCTCTTCATCTATTTGATGTTTCGAGCGTATTACGCAAGAGGGGTCTCTGTCTATCGCACAGATAAGGTAGTAGGTGCCTAACTCTAACGGATGTGCCTAACACTATTCCAAGAAAACGGACGCGCCATTCCCGACCGCCCCAGCTTTTCGTGATTCAAACTGTATTGATTTCGCTGAGGTCACTATTTACCAGCGACGCTAAAACCACACTTGAACCAACTTGCGTCAAATGTGTTTTCAAAATCGCTTTTGCGTTTTTCTTCTATTCGTTATCTTACTTGGGTAAAAAGTCACAGCTCTGCTGCATGAGGGATCCAATGGCAAACCACAAACAGTTAGCGAGTGAAAAGATATTTTCCATTTTCTCCCCGTCCGGCGACCGCGTTTGATGCCATTCGTACGGTGTAAACCTATTGGATTAGTGAATTAAGCATACGAGTAAAAAGAGGATTCATTTACACGAGAGGATTGTTTGAGCAATTAATCAATAGTTTATGGCTTAAAAAACGAGAAAACGTACCTGGCTAAAATAAATAGTAATACAGAAACACCCAAATATGCGGTGGCCATATAAATCCATACGTCCAGAGACAATGGCGAGAGGAACGAAAACAGGTTCGGCGGTTGTTTTATAGGTTTGCGGTAGAGCACCGAAATTCCGAGATTCATGAAAGGCATTGTGAAGTCGACCACTTGCTCCCTGTTTTAGAAAAATAAAACACTGTAAAATCTGTGTTATTTCCTTTGTGCAAAAACACTGCGCATTTTTTTCTCAAGGGTACTTACCGGTCATATGTTATGGTGAGATCGGCAATTGCGACATCAGCGCGTTGTTCCAATAATTCTCTTATCATGCCATCCCATTCTTTAGTCTCCCGATTGAAGGAACCGTATCGACCGTCGGGGGCGAGCTTGAATGTGTAATTGAAGCCCAGAACTTGAGATATCTCATGAATGAGATCGATGGCATACCCTTCAAATTGTGCATTTCCCGTCAACTTTTCGCTTGCCTCCTTCCGCATACAATATGGAGCACTCTACGGAAAATAAAAGGACGATAAGAAAGAAAATATATGTATACGTACCTAATTTTACTGTCATAAACTCGCACAATTTTATTAATTATTGGTTATGGGTTTGAAACACTTGGGATAATTTAAGGGAACAAATAAAATGATCACCTAAATAACTTTTGATATCATCAAATTTTCGAACCCTAAAATAAGGTTGAACACTCAAAAAAATTTATCGATCAGCAATTCCGAGTCACCAAAAAAATTCTACCTATTTTTACAGCACTTGCACCTATTTTAGTTATTGCGTTCCTATAAATTTATAATCGCATCAAAAAAATTGTCAAGTACCACCAAAAACACTAAACTACCACCTAATCTCATGCACCTTTTTTCATTAGAATTACATCTAAATATTATACACATCGCATGCTACATTTTAGTAAACAGTTACAAATTAATTGTTTTTAGCACTATAAATATTTTAGTCATTTCCAAAATGTTATAAATTAGAAAGTAAAATTCTAAATTAATTTAAAAAGCAACGCGCAATGTGGCTGTGTGAAATAACACGTATACTGCTATCTCACTCAATCAAATACAAAGAATTGTCTGAAGCATAAAACCTATTGATATGTCGTTAGAGTGAAAGGTACCTATTGCTGTTTCATTCTAACTACCTATTGCTGATGGTTTACCAACTGCAAGAAGTTTTATTAATAATTTTTTAATGCGTTGACGTGAGCGCGTTTGATTGAAAACTTTTATTTGAAAATGAGTTTTGTTGATTTTTTAATTGTTGGTTTGTTATGAAAATGGATAAAGGTCCTCAAATGAGTTTACTTTATTAATTTAGATAGACTTTCATGGAAAAATTAAAGGAAGTTAATAGGTAGAAATAGGTATAGGTAGGTTTAGGTTATGTTAGTTTTGCATCGGCCCGAAGGGCCAAAACAACTCAAAATAGGAGCTCCGCGCCAGCGGAGATCCGTCAATACTGTTCCAATGTCCACTAGTTTGAAATAAAAATAGATGTCATAGAAAAATACTACTACCTAGGCAAATTGACGATTATCAGCGAATAGAGTAGAGGCAAAAACATCTGAGAACAAATAGCTGTATGCGACCAGTAAGGAAAGCACAGTTGAAAATATATTAAATTAAATTATGTTATGTACGTGTCTCATTAAAGTTACAGAAATTTTGAAGCTTCTATAAAATAAAATCATTTAGCGCTGTCTTGCTCGCACGCGGTACGACGTGCGAGCGAGACGGACCGTATGGAAAACCGCATTACTGTGCTAGCAATGAGGTTAGACCAGATTGGAACTGCTTTGCGCTTCGGGCGTTAAAAAACAATTGCCGCGTGAAATTTGGTGATCATGATGTAGTATTTCTGGGTATCGAAAGAATTATTTGGGTGTAAATCATTTTAATAGGATTACGAGCCCTGTAATATTTGGATGTAAATTATATAAAATTTGGGGTTTGAAATTAGGTGATCATTAAGTATTTTTGGGTAGTGACTAATTTATTTGGTAACAATTTAATTTAATAGGTTATCGACATGTTACTTCTTTGAGTTGCACTTTATATTTAAAAGGAGTTGAAAATTTGGTGCGAATCTAGTATTTTTGGTAATCAATGTAATTTTTTAGTGCATCATTCGGCAACTAATTTGGTGGTTCGTTAAATGCTACCCATAATTTAATAGCGATCGGTGATTTAACATGTTTACCACAGCAACTGGATCGATGTCACGCGAGTCACGCGTCGGAAGGGTTTTGTGTCGATATTAAATCTCCTAAAGAATTACAAACCCCCATCACAATTTGTGCAAGTTAAGTACAATAACCCTTTGCTAAAGGGGATTTAATTTTAATCATACGTTACACACTGGTGTTGTGATTTAATATCATACTTATGTGAGTCAAGAGAGAAAATGTACACGAATATTGGGCTCTAATTTAGGTTTTGTGGGACTCGCGAGGGTAGTAAATGTTATTGGATGAGAGATGTTTGTGGGTCTTACCAAAATCGTTGTCACTATGAGGGTCTTATTCTGAAGAATTTCGACTATCTGCTTTTGATTTTCGCCATAAGACCTAGTGTAGTTGACGCCTTCTGAGGAGTTCCAAATGCCAGCTCTCTGAAGACCGTCCCTCGTCAGCTCTATTATGTCGAGCGTGAAGTCGCTTCTAAATCCTTGATGGTCAAACTTTATAACTCCGGTTAAGCCCTTTATCTCTACCTGTGTAAGAAAGAAACGAGCGTTGTGAAACTTGCTTAATCAGACTCTTAAACTATTTAGTTGCGGAGTGAGAACTTTGCATTGTATTTGCACGACACGTTTATTTGGTTCGTGTAACAATTTTCGTTATAGCAGGCAATGCGTACAAGTTTTGGGCTAGTTTCAGTAGCACTCAGACGCTTAACTCACTATTGCTGAAAGTGTTGAAACTAGCCCAATACTTGTAATTTTTTATCTTAATTTGTGTCAATAGAGGTGAGCAATGGTTATCAACTATTAGATATAAAGGTGTCAAACATTGGAACGGTTACCTTAATCGATTCATTCATTAGGTTAAGGTATATACCCACTAAATTAGGCACATGACATTTTATCTCTACAACAAAAAGGAAAGTTCAATCGGAGATTGCAATAAAATTTTCATAATAAGCCAGAGCAGAATAGATAACAAAAAGAAAATTTAATTTTATTACTCCTTCCTACACAGACGCCTTTATGAATTAGCGTAATAGTCTTGCAGGCAAATCCTTGATGTCACAAAGATTATGTTTAGCAGCTAAAAAATTACTCTGGATTCCAGATTACTTTCATTTAACTTTAGAGGTCTTGAAGCAGAGTAAGTTTAACAAATTCGCTATGATTATATTGTGTTTAATATTTTATGTGTTCATTTACAAATGGCTACTAGTTGCCTAGTGAAACGCAGACAATTATTAAGCCTGCCCTGCTAACAATGCGGGGACAGCTAATCCTGTGGTACCAACTAATCCGGTCTAATCCGCCCTACATTCATGGCATCAAAACCGGGGAACTATTATCTTGTCTCTTTACAGAAATAGGAACCTTCTCTAACGCTACTAGCCCTTTCTCTGACGTGATACTTAAATCTCTCTATTTAGAGCTCTTGTTCATTCGTAAGAACCTAATGTGTCCAGAAGGTTTTGTTTATCCAACAAAGCAAGCGGATGAAGGCAAAAATACTTATTTCAATTGGCGCGCGCTGTAGTTTTTCTCCGCTGCAGTTTGTTTTATTTGTTGTTATTTAACAAGCAATTTGCAGCAATCCACTCAACTATCCTCGCGGTTCGTTAGCATAAAATAGAGTAGGTAGATTTTTTACAAGACTATGATGATGATGTCCTAATGGCCGATTTCGATCACAGTTAACAATATTATAAGTTGGTCTGCTCAAGTGACTTACGAGCCCTAAGTATTAGATGACGTTAAAAAAATAATGTATCTATTTTGTTTTCAACGGACTAACTTTGAAGTTGAGAAAGTACAATATGACACTAATGACCAACCATAATTATGTGAAAAGTACGGCTACTGTACTGTATAGATAAAGAACGTCTTTCAAACAAAGCATCGCAAATTACACACTTACATATTAGTCCTTTATGACGATGATAGGTTTGTTTGTATTTTTTTTAACAATATGCGTGTTTTCGTGACAGTGAATAAAAGTTTTTTTCTTTCCTAAAAACTTGCTCTCCAAAAAGTTGCACTTAACAATAATATTCATACTCGTAGATACAAATACACCTACGTCTGCAAACATAAGTTCACTGCCTTATCTGCGCGCATCGTCATAAAGTAAGTGCTTTCATGACCAAGTATAGAGTACAATAGAATGGCGAAAGTGCTCACGGTCGTCACAGACTTATGATTATGAGACTTAACCCCAGAGGTCACAGATTTGCTTACACTGTCCATGATTTTCTTAAAGTAGTGCCTGAATAAATATATTAGGATACTCACAATTTTCATATAGTTGATGAGACTGTAACCGTGGGGCCACGTGTCTTCTGCTTCACAAGATAATGGTCGCACGTCTATTTGTTGCGACGTGTCCAGATCATGCAGTGCCTTCGCGAACAAATGTACGGCATCGTACATCAATGCGGTTTCCGTCTGTGTTCATACATTTATAATCAATTATCTAAACATGAAAGACTTGAAAGAGCGTACAATGAACCCAAAAGGCAAATTTAGATTTCTTTCATTCATTTACAATTTACAACAGGAAGAAAATATTTCCATTTTATGTACTTGTAAATCAAACGGCCCGCTTAATTTACATTTAACATTGTTCAAATAATCCTAATTATATTCCAATGGGAACACGGCTTGCAGACAAATTAACTTGGTACAAATGTAAATATTGAAATAGCTTGTGAACTTGTATACTCACTTTAATAAAGGTCATGTTTTCCTGTAAACAGAACAAGTATAATTATGCAAAACAAGTTCAATCAACCTCAACTCTATTAATAAGAACTAACTAACATGCTAACTTTGAAACTGGTGAATCAATTAAATATACCTTAGCAGAAGTATGTCCTAATTGCAGCTTTCTTCCTTTTCTGGCCTCATCATAAACCCAGTCTCTCACTACTCTTTGCACATCTGCTCTTTCAGGATCCAGTAGTCTCAATGAAGTTATATTAGTACCACCGTACTTAAATTCTTCTAAATCAACGCTATGTAAATCCTGTTAAAAAGTAATTATAAATATTTTTCTATAGAAATATTCACGAACAGACTAGCGAAGATAAGAATTGGAAAATATATTAGTAATCATTTTTATACTCTTGGAAAAAGTCTTCATAGCAAAAGACTGAAAATGAACCGATAGCACGCAGCTTGCCTTTACATCGAATTGATCGACTCTATATGAAGTCATTGGCGTGTGGGGCACCTAATGTCTTGACTTTATATCAAGTCAATGGCGGTGAAAACGTTAAATACCTAATAAATTAATAACAACGATAATTACCAGTGAGGTGATGAGATAGCTGTGGTAGTCCGACATCATGCCAATCTGTTGTGCCTGTTGCAGTACATCGCGTATTCTGTCCGTCGCGCAATCTAGCACTATATGGGATTCCGCAGAATTCTTAATTTGCTTTAGTAGCGGCCTAAGCACACAAACATTCTATATTAGAACAACTCATCATGCATCGGGATTTAGTAAAAAAAATAAGCAATAACCTAATAGTTGACAAAGTAATTTTTCACAAAGTACCTGTAGTCATGAGAGTCTGGCAATTGTCGTACAGCGACCGGCAGCTCCGATGGCCCGTGGGCCTTCAGTAGCTCCTGCAGTCGCACCAAGCCGTCGCTGTTTTCGTACACGATCGTGAACGACTTCCAGCCCCACGCACGCACCAGGTCCACATAGGCCTGTATAATAAGGGGAAATAATAAAAGCTCCGTAAAAATATAACGTAATAACCTAACCTACAAAAAACTAATTCGTACTGACTGAAATACTAACTCTGCGAATATCCATGTACGACTAATTATAAGTGTGTATACTCGTATGTACCTAAGTACCTATATAGGTACTTTGGTAACTGTGTATTGTATAAACCTACCCATCATTTTGCGTATCGGGTTCAAGCCAGATAATTAAATTTAATAATGCCAACAGACTCGTTGACTTACGGTTACTTACTAAAAATGCCCGTCAAGTTTTCATGTTTCAATGAAGATTACTTGTTTAGAAGCGGAAACTGATCGCGAAATTTCCTCAAATTCAATATTTTCTATAACTCTTAGCTATGCTTTCAAGCGCCCTTTAAACAGTGAAGTGGAATTATTGATGAAGACATAGAAACATCTCAGTAAATCCGATAAAAATCGTTAGAAACTGAACCAAAAATTTATTTTCTGAAACTGATACTCCCCCCTATCAAAGTTTAAGTGGTAATTATCCGCCTCAAAGCAACGGGATGTGAATATATACAGGTTGACAAGGTAAGGCGGTTGTCACACTGCTGCGGTTTCCGGACGGTTTCCGTGTCTAGCCACTACTATAAACTTGCATAGCGATATCCCGCTCGCTCTGCGGAAACCGCATCAGTGTGACAACCGCATCAGTGTGACAACCGCCTAGTCCTTGCGATGCGTGCCTTTAGAACCCACAGAGTTTCCAGATGTGGTATGGCGCCAGATAACGGGCTCTGCAAGGCAAAGACGGTTGCCACTTCGCTCTGATCATATAAGTATAAGCGGTACTGACCCTGCTCAAGGCGGCAGGATGAGGATAGAGGTTGACGAGGCAGGACTCCCGGCGTGTGCGGTAATCCCACCGGGTCTCCAGATGTGGCAGCTCCATGGTGTCGCAGATGGACTGCACGTGGGCAGCGGCCGGCGCGCTCTGCGGCCCGAAGATGGCCGCAACGCCGCTCCGAAGCAGGTGGCATACTGCGTACGATACGTCCACATCACTTGCAGTTCCAAATTACTTTTCTCAAAAATGGTCCGCAAAGTGGACATAACTCGCTTCATATTGGAAGAACACACTTGTGATCTTGTTAAAATATATAAACGGCGGAAAAGAATGAAGAGTCTCAAATCTTAATAGAAATTTCGTCTTACTTCCACCATTTTTTGAGAAATGTATATTAGCCTCGGCCGGAATGGCAATCGCAGACTCGCGAATTCGTCCGTTTAAACAAATGCTCAGCCTGCAATTGCCTCCTTCCCATCCACGGCAATAATGTGCTATGACCGTGCATGTTCCATGTTTTCAAATAGATCAAAAACCGTTACCGTTAGTTATCATTATTAAGATGTGACCGACAGCTGGGCACAGGTCCATGTGTGGGATGGGATGGGACTGGAACTTTATACTTTTGAGTTTTTTCGCAGATGTAATCAGATTATTCCGTGATGTATTCCTTCACCCAGAATGTTAAATGAATATCACCGCCCCATAAATTCTAGACATTCCATTGAAACATAATTCAATTAAGGCGATATATCGATTGAAAGAGACACCCTTTGTTTTTCGCTCACGACAAAACGGGATGCAACCCTCTCCGAGAATGGCTTTATAGACAAATCTCGTTAAATATCTGACTGTGTGCAGGTTTATAAAATTTCCTCTTGTCAGTACCTAGATGAGGTAAAATACCATCATATTAACTTAATTGTGTCTTTTAATAATGTGTTGTTTTAGTAGGCTGAGGAAAAAAAGGAAAATATAGACTCGACTTTGGATTTATTTTCTATCGAGAAAATTTTAAGCAATCATGTTTTGCTATTGTCAGTACCGCAATCATATAGTCAAGAATCATATATCTGAAAATCAGCCCCTACTGTTTGCTAGTCTGGGCAGGACAGCGTTTCAAAGTCTCCAAATTTCTCAGTGTAGCGCCTTAAATTCAATTTCATTTCTTTTCAGACTACAAATGGTCCACACATACAGATAATTTAAAGGAATATAACAATAAAAAAATTGAATTAGTCATAATAATAAAATCACAAACCAAATTAAATTTAAATTACAAATTAAACAATTACAAAATAAAAATAAAAATGTCAAGAAAAAATTACATTTTACCATTTTGATGTATAATGTCCTGTGCTTCTGTGGTTTCAATAAACTTAAAGAGCTCTTACCAAACTCACGACATCCGACAAAAATGTCGAATCACTCAGCTTAAAAACGTTTGAAATTACGATGATTTGAAAATCGGTACAGTCGCAAGTAGGTAAGTGCAGTAGCTACGAGTATATTGTTGTGCTTGCAACAAAAAAGTATTTGACTATACCTACTCGTAAATAAAATGCCAGTAAAAATGTTGTTCTCAATCTTGCCCTTCACTCAGACACGCTGAAAATAACTTTAGCTTTAGCGAAGGAGTAAATAGTCAGACATTTCTGTACAAAAAGTAGGCACTTAAAAAGTTCCTTGAGCTACTTTGTATTCAAAGAAAGTGTTTGTCTTCTCGTCATCCCATTTGGTAAAATTGGATACTTACCTACAGGCAAAGGGTCTAAACAGTGCTTGTAGAAATTTACTGCTTGACCTTTTCAAATATTCTAGAAGTGTTTTGTTTTTAAAAACGAAATTAAGGGCAAGGTATGCTGCTGTTTACTGCCTTAATAGCTTGTTGTTTACTTTTTACAGTAATCTCCTGAGACAAAATGGTGCAATTGAATGAAATCATTAAGAAAAAGTTGATTTTGTTTTGTCCATTTTAAGTTTATAAGTTTATAACAAGTGACTTATCGAAACTATTGTCAGAGCCACTTGTTCCAAATTACATTGTAAGTTTTTTTGTATGCGGACTTTAAGAAACAAAATTTCCGGCAACTTTTTATGGTTTCATCTTAATTTTTTTTGTTTTATTTACTAAGTTATATGTAAAATATAATTTAATTTCATCAAATATTTATATACATATATAGTAGAATCCGCTTATAACCACTCCGCATATAACATTTTACCGCTTTTAAAGACTTCGAAATCACCTCACGATAGGTTTCATACCAAACGTTTTCAAAGTAAATGTCCTTTTTGTGTGACGTGACGTTCTGTTAGTGCGACGTAATATCACTGGTCCCTTGACTGTCGTATCCGGATTATATATATATATATATAAAGATATATATATATATATATATATATATAAAGATATATATATATATATAGAGATATATATATATATATATAATATTTATTATAGGTAAACGGCTCAGTGCACTGACCCTTTCCTAGAAACCTTCAATATATATAGGCATGATGACTTGTTTTTCTCATGCCATTCGAACCAGATTTTAGAGACGATCAAATGTTTATATGGGACCACCTACAATTAGAGCCACACAAAAGACTAAAATGAGACACTGCGAGAGAGCACTGAATACGCTCATACTGATTGACAGTGACGCCACAACTGCTTTCTCGTACTGTTGTATGGAAAAAAAGGGTAATTAGCTGTTTTGCTTGTAAAATATTGTGTTTATGTATGTACATAGTAGTAGTAGTAGTAGTAAAACTCTTTATTGTACACAATAAAACACAGTAAACATAGTTGCCATACAATGTATTTTTAATTGAAACAATCTTCGAATCTTTATAGTTTCATAACTTTTTATGTTTATGATTAATTTGTCTAATTTACTGTTTAATTGTGTCAATTTGATTGTGTTTTTTATCCATTAATTTTAAAATGTAACATGAGTCATCTACATCTACCCAATTTTAATTCGTAGCAGTAAAGGTGAACAACAGGCTGTAAATTATTGGAATTAACACGTTTACCTTGTCCACTACAACCTGTATTAGAAACATGGAAGCTGTCTTGTGGCGATATGGTCTCAAACTTGAGCCAGCAGTTTCGCTCGCGGCAGAAGGTCTTCGTTAGGTTTAGTGTTACCACAGCTTGCGATCCCATCAGCCTACATATTATCTCTATTGACTGTTTATGTAGGTAATAAGTAAAGGGTTATTCTTAACCTTGTCCATTACATACCTCGCTTAGAAGCATGGAAGCTGTCTTGTGGCGAGATGGTCTCAACTTGAGCCAGCAGTTTCGCTCGCGGCAGAATCGCTCGGTCCGCGTTGACTCGCTCCACAGCGTAGCGGAACGCTACCTCTTGCTTATCATCTTCTGGATGGAACAGGCCACCTGCCACAACCACCGAGGGCTTAACAATTTTACAACGACACGCTTAGTGTAAGGCCTGAGTTGACGCTCGGAGCGGAGCGTTCGGCGTCGCGTCCAGCGTTGCGGCCGAGCGTCCATACTATTTGTGCGGCGGCGACTCAGGACACCAGTATGAGTTTCAATTGTTTGACATGCACGCCCCGCTGGACGCAACGCTCGAGCGTCCACTCAGGTTCTACACTTTTGGTATTAATTGACATCGAGACGGGGGAAATATGTGTCATATTACAAAAGGTATTAAAACTATTGTTTCGCAAAATTAAAACTTGAAAAACTTTTTTTTCAAAAGGGTCGCAGTTTCCAACATAATTATCAAACTGTCATTTTCAATTACAAAAAATTACAACTGAACCTAACGCGCGTTCGAAAAGTTAATTCAATTTTAGTACTCTTCTCTAAGGGTATTAAAAAAAAAAATTACAGAGAAAAGAGCTATAACCTTTTGTCATTGCTGTGACACTAATTACAAAGCCTATTATTCTCTTTCCAAAGTATCGTTCTTTTGAAACAGTATTTCGTAAAGCCATTTTTTTGGCGAACCAAAGAGCGACGTAATATGGCTGCGCATTAAAGTAAAAAAAAATCGTACTTTTACTTTAAAAAAGGCATTAATTTAAGAGGCACGTATTATAAATGTAATTATAATATCCAACATATACAACAGATATAATTCCAACTCTCATAAATAATAATTTAAAACCTAAAACTAACCCAAGTTACATATATGTTGTATTATTTATTTGCACCATGAGGTTATGAAAGATATATTAATTTAGTATACAGCTACTAACTATTTAACATATTAATATTATCACAAAATCGTAGCTACATCGCATCCCTGAATAATCTATTTTGCTTTAATGTTATAGTGTTTGTACTGTTTCAAGGCTGCTTTCATAAAAAATAGGCCGCTAATATAACGACACATATTCCTTCACTAGCAACTTGAGTTGCCGGCAAACATCTTGACATGAGTGATTTGTGCGTAAATCGGCTACTGTGCACTCAAGGTCATGTCAAGATGTTTGCCAGCAACTGTACAAATTCTTACTAAGCATCCATACTAAAACAACTGGTTCGGGTACTGTGCAAATACATTAATGTAGATGTCCTAGTGCTTACTTAGGTACGAATTTTGGAATAGAACAGACACATTTTATTTCGAGTAACATAAGACTCATATCTACATATCAATTATTATTAAGTCGACGTTTAAGTTGTGTAAGACGCTAATAAATCAAACTAGGCGTCTACCTGCATAAGTAAAAAAATCTACTTTCTTGGAATTACACTGAGCGAAAAGAGAACTGATTATTAGTAAGTTTTAGTGAATCCTAGGACAAGGAGATTATATACTGACGGTTACAAACCAGTTTTTGATAATAGTAGTTATTTAGTAATACCAAAAAATTTGTCCTTGTAACTACTAAACTGTTTTGTAACCGTTAATATAAAATCTCCTTGTCTTGGGATTCACTAAAACTTACTAACAATTAGTATTTTTTTCGCTCAGTGTACGCTAGATTTGAAATAACATCACAAGTTATAGATAAAACTTATTCATAGTACATATCAAGATTCTTACCAATCCTAATTGTATCTGGTAGAGCAGAAAGGTGACCGAAAAATAATATCAAATAGATTGCCTTGGCTCCTCTCATCCTGAAACAAAAAGAGATAAATCACTTCGTACTTCTTGGATCATAAGTCAAAAGTCATAGTGATTTATTCGTAAACATAGGTAACAGTGTTGGTAAAAATATAATAATGAATCCTTTGTTTCACCGATAAGCATACAAATTAAAACTTAAAATTAATTCCAATAATATTTCGTACATTATAATTATCATATATTCCAACTTATAATGATGTCAACAAATTAAAATAATAAATACAAGCGGCAGTTAAAATAAATAAAATAGAATACACATTAACATGCAATGTTTTCGCTCTTGTAGGTACTATTTTTACGGTGTTTATGGTATTTTTACGGTATTTATATTTTTTGTAGTTTTCAACGACTAAACGGAATACGCTCTTTCGCATTAGGGCAGATCCGTGCAAAATGTGCCTGCCTAGTGCCTACTTCTGTAATTTCCTTAACAAAGGGTGTAGAAGACAATCTGTATTTCCGGGTTTATATAACCTGACCTTTAAGGCACGAGTGAGCCCGTTTCACCGTCGGCCTCGTCTTTACCCCCGGCTAGATGCTGGCGAAGAGCAATCTCATTTCAATTAAAATAATAAAAATGAGAAATTTAAGCAACAAATGAATACGACAAATCGAGCACATAACTTGAAGAAACAATACCCATACCATATACAGGCCTTGACGATAAATATAAAATTGCTAGTATATTTTGTGATTTGTCGAAAGCTTTTGACGTCATTAGTCATGAGCTACTCATAAAAAAGCTGACGTGTTATGGGCTGCACGGAAGAAGTAGCGACTTACTAAAATCGTTTTTGGAAAACCGAACTCAAACGGTTGAAGTGACGGCAGGCGGTAAAAGAATGAGATCAGGGAGTGGCAGCGTGACGGTTGGGATTCCGCAAGGGTCGGCATTAGGTAATACCCTATTCCTTGCATATATAAACGACCTGCCATCAGCCATCACAGAAGGTCAGATCACCCTATTTGCCGATGATACGACAGTGGTAGTTAAAGCGCGTTCATATGACGAACTGAATGATAAAATCTCAACCGTATGTGAACAGCTAAAGAAATGGTTCTCGGCAAATGGGTTGATCTTAAATATCAACAAATCCAATGTTATGATTTTCGGTAGTAGGTGTGTCCCAAGCGTAAGTCTTGTGTGCCCAATCCCAATGAGCGATAAGTGTAAGTTTCTGGGCTTTACGTTGGACCCTACCTTAAATTGGAAAAATCATGTGGACTCGCTGTGTGATAGGCTGAGCGGCGCGGTGTTTGCACTGCGCAAACTAAAGCCATTGGTTTCTCGTGATGCGCTGAGGCAAACTTATTTCTCTCATTTCCACTCGCTGATGACTTACGGTGTAGTACTTTGGGGTAACTCGACTGATGCTGTGAGGGTGATGCGTATGCAGAAGCGAGCACTGCGGACCATGCTTGGCCTCAATCAGAGGCAGTCCTGCAAGACGTTGTTCGCTGAGCACCGGATCATGACGCACTACTCACAGTATCTTTTCGAGGTAATTATGTTTACTCGAGAACACCTGTCACAGTTTAAGCGAGTGGAAGTGATAGGTAAGTGCCTCCGCAGCACGGGAAAACTGCGGACAGTACCGCGTCGAACTGTACTACACGCCAAAAACGCGAGGGTAATAGGGCCGACCTACTACGAACACCTACCCGCTGACATAAAAAATGAACAAAGCGAGGAAACGTTTAGGCGCAAACTGAAGAACCTTCTATTGGATAAGTCATTTTACTCCGTAAATGAATATATTACAATCCTTAAATAGTTGACATTTTATTTTATCATAACTAAATTGTAATTATTACAATTCTTATTGTACTTGTTAGTTATAAGACACCGTTTATATAATTTTTCGTTCCTAGTTTTTAAGATATGACTTTAATTATTATGCTGACATTGTTTATATAATTGGAATTAATTTGTATTTAATTTACGATTTTTATTAATTTTTATTTTTTTATTATTGTTACCTTATACATCCTGACGATCTTTTTGTGAATTCATGCTATTTAATTATATAAAATGACATGTAAATTTTCATTAAGTAATAAATAAACTAAACTAAACTAACTAAAACATTATTTTTATCAAACAGGCAGTTCAAAAAATTGCTGTCGTTGTATTCAGTTCATTTTAAAATATCACCTATCACTAATGAGTTAAAAGAGAAATGAAAAAAATATATATATTAGAGGACAATCTTACAAAAATCAACCTAGTCCCAAACAAAGCAAAGCTTGTACTATGGAAACTAAGCGACGACATACATACTTATATAGATAAATTGATACTTAAATACATAGAAAACATCCAAGACCCAAGAACAAATATTCGTGTTCATCACACAAATAAATGCCCTGGCCGGCATTCGAACCCGGGACCTCCAGCTTCGTAGGCAGAGTCACTACCAACTAAGCAAAAGCGGCCGTCATCATCATCGGTGGTATCATGTAATTTGTTGAAATCCCAATAGTTAGTTTTTTTTTCGATTGACCCTTTAAAGTAAGGTTTATTGTAATTCAGATCATATGAAAATCAACTCCTACAACAAGCCAGATGGCACAGTAGGATAGATAACATTAGTAATCATTGTCTTCTAGGCGTTAGTTCGACTGCTCCGTCATCTCCCGGGCACATAACAAAACAATCTCATTGTTCTTTTTTTCGCCGTGAGGCAACAGGCGTGTGATACTCGTATAGTATGGGAGTGGTTCAATCCTCTATCAGGGCATTTTCACTTTAAAGTGTACCCCCTTCTTTTTTTTCGGATCTCAGTGATTTTGGGTATTCTTCTTCAGAATCACGAGTACTATCCATTTCCGCGAAGAAAAAAAGTGTCCCACCAAAAAAGTCAGTTTTGTGACGCTTTTTTCATAGTTTATATGGCTCGTCACAAAACTGACACAAGAAAATTGTATGGAAAATCAAGGACATTTTTTTCTTCATCTGAATCAATAGTACTCGTGATTCTGAGTCAGAATACCCAAAATCACTGAGATCCGAAATCAACCTACGGTCATGGGTAAACAACGTGACCTAAACCTGCATACATCTTCGAAGAAATTCAAAGGTGCCTGTGAAGTCCCCAACCCGAACTGTGGCAGCGTGGGGACTCCCGATCCCTCAGATCAATGAGAGGATGCCTGTGCCCAGCAATTGCAAGTATATAGGCTGATGATGATGATTATAATGTGACCAAGACCTCGACCAAAAAATGTCAGTAACAAACATTGTACAAAGTTTACATTCACTCCCAACTAGGTACCTAATTGCTGCTTCCACACAACTGCGTAAAAGCAATACCTTCGTCATTCACTGTCTTGGAACGTGCTTAATAAAATCAATTAGAAATGCCGCGGCATACTTGACGCGGGAATGTGGGGCGATTGAGCAAATGAGCATCTTGTAGGATTCGCGCATTTCAGGAGCTTCTCATTACGGCCGTGTTGTAGGGTATTCCTTTCATGTTAATTTGTAAAATGATATATACAGGCGGTGTTTCAATGAGCTCTGATCTAACAAAGGCTAATTGAACTTCAATTGATAATGTAGAACACGTTTCATACTACCTATACGTTTCGTCGGTTTATTATCTGTTTCGTATTTCAGTGTGGTTCTGATACCTACGCTAGCTCGACATGTGTGGAAATGAGCTTTTAAACATGGAATGAAAATCAGAGGTTCTTTAATGTCTTTACGGAACACATTTAATACGAGACTCCAAACACATATGACTGGGCACGAAATATAAGAGAATTTCTGATGTACTGCTACTAGTACCTATCCATCATACTACATATTAGGGTGGGCCGTTGTTGTATGAGAAAAAATAAAAGTTCCAAATTCGAAGTGTAATAGGAATAAAAAGTTGCAGTTTAATAAGTAGATTATGGTGATAATATCAAATTTAAAAATATATACTACTTTTAGCCCTCTACCAGGTGCCAAAAATTTGAAGTTAGGGTAATATTTGATAATTATTTAAAGGTATAATATTACTAGTATTTAGCCCGTTTATTTTTGTAAATTAAAGACGATTGTTAATATAATAGAAATCATCACTATTATTTATTTCTGTTTTAATATAATCAATATTAAAAATATCCCAATTTTTTTGTAATTAAAAAAAATACCATCAAACGACCGATGTACTGTATTATAAAAAAATCGTTCTACGTATTTTTCAAATATAATCTCAAACAAAAGTACGAATGTTAATATTAAAATAAAGCAGGGTTTGATTGAAAATATATAACTTTTTAATAGTTTAAATAGACGGTCAATGGTCCGATTTCGCACTTTTCCGGGCATGTTGCCACGTAATTTTGGCCATATATTTGCTTTAATCATTATCATTTTTATGCTTTATGTAACGTGTTTAATCCACGACAGCTCTGACGAATGCTTTAAGCACCAATTTGGATATATTTAATAGATAAAAAAGCCTTTTTTGAAAAACCCCATTTACGTCGTCTAAGTGGGTCACAAAAAAAAAAACTTCTGGTAATAAATAATAACCAAAAACAAGTATAATTGATACCAAAAGATGTTATTTAATTAATAATAAAGTTTAAATAAATTTAAAATATAAGATATATTTTTTTTAAATTTTTGAATTTTCTGACATTTCATCGTCGGTAGAGGGCTAAAAGTATATGCCAAATTTTTTTTTATTATTTTTCCCCTAATCTACAAAAAATCATACAGCGTATGTATACTATTACATTACGAAATTCCAAAATTTTGAAAATCGGCCCACCCTACTACATATTTATAGGAGTAGCAGAGACAGCCGCGGAATATATAAGTAAGTATGCAAAGTAGGGAAGTAGGTAAATGCACGCAAGACCCCGTTGGGTTCAGGTGTACCCCAATAATAAAGTAAGATACCTAAGTCAAGATGCCACTGTGGCCCCGTCATTGTGTCACAAAATCACTATGACTCTCATTCATTTCTCGTTGTGTCACAAAATGACTCACATGCTTTTCTGGTTGTTTCATAAAATCACTTTGACTCACATGCTTTTCTTTCTCAACGCAGTGCATGTTAAATACTGCCTAAGTAGGTACACCTAGGTTAAATAATAGTTGAATTAATTTAGGAACTCATCCATATACCTCATATATAGGTACCTTGTAGTTGATAATTTGATTCTGTAACATTTCTTTACTCACAAGCAAAAGACCTATTATGCTCATATTATAGGTTAAATGTGAAAATGTGTAATTCAATCACATTAAAACGATATATATACGTATAGTAATAAGCAGTACAGCACAGCAGCAGATACATATGTAGTAATAAGCAGTATTTATTTCTCATTGATCTACTAATGGTTATACCCTAACCTAACCCTCCAATTCTCTCATATTTTGTTTATGTGGTAGTATTTATAGGGAACAAATAAAATGATCACCTAAATAACTTTTGATATCATCAAATTTTCAAACCCTAAAATAAGGTTAAACACTCAAAAAAATTTATCGATCAGCAATTCCGAGTCACCAAAAAAATTCTACCTATTTTTGCAGCACTTGCACCTATTTTACTTATTGCGTTCCTATAAATTTATAATCGCATCAAAAAAATTGTCAAGTACCACCAAAAACACTAAACTACCACCTAATCTCATGCACCTTTTTTCATTAGAATTACATCCAAATATTATATACATCGCATGCTACATTTTAATAAACAGTTACAAATTAATTGTTTTTAGCACTATAAATATTTCAGTTATTTCCAAAATGTTATAAATTAGAAAGTAAAATTTAAAATTAATTTAAAAAGCAACGCGCAATGTGGCTGTGTGAAATAATAACACGTATACTGCTATCTCACTCAATCAAATACAAAGAATTGTCTGAAGCATAAAACCTATTGATATGTCGTTAGAGTGAAAGGTACCTATTGCTGTTTCATTCTAACTACCTATTGCTGATGGTTTACAAACTGCAAGAAGTTTTTTTTTTTTTAATGCGTTGACGTGAGCGCGTTTGATTGAAACCTTTTATTTGAAAATGAGTTTTGTTGATTTATTAAATTGTTAGTTTGTTATGAAAATGGATAAAGGTCCTCAAATGAGTTTACTTTATTAATATAGATAGACTTTCATGGAAAAATTAAAGGAAGTTAATAGGTAGAAATAGGTATAGGTAGGTTTAGGTTATGTTAGTTTTGCATCGGCCCGAAGGGCCAAAACAACTCGAAATAGGAGCTCCGCGCCAGCGGAGATCCGTCAATACTGTTCCAATCTCCACTAGTTTGAAATTAAAATAGCTATTTTTATTTCAAACTTCAACTTCTTAAAATCATTTAGCGCTGTCTTGCTCGCACGCGGTGCGAGGTGCGAGCGAGACGGACCGTATGGAAAACCGCATCAGTGTGCTAGCAATGAGGTTAGACTAGATTGGAACTGCTTTGCAACGTCGGACATTAAAAAACAATTGCCGCGTGAAATTTGGTGATCATGTAGTATTTCTGGGTATCGAAAGAATTATTTGGGTGTAAATAATTTTAATAGGATTACGAGCCCTGTAATATTTGGATGTAAATTATATGAAATTTGGTGTTTGAAATTAGGTGATCATTAAGTATTTTTGGGTAGTGACTAATTTATTTGGTA
This sequence comes from Cenopis cana, assembly GCA_951800055.1. Taxonomy (NCBI): domain Eukaryota; kingdom Metazoa; phylum Arthropoda; class Insecta; order Lepidoptera; family Tortricidae; genus Cenopis; species Cenopis cana. Next base: position 10,374,877 of record OX637484.1, read on the forward strand.
ACAATTTAATTTATTAGGTTATCGACATGTTACTTCTTTGAGTTGCACTTTATATTTAAAAGGAGTTGAAAATTTGGTGCGAATCTAGTATTTTTGGTAATCAATGTAATTTTTTAGAGCATCATTCGGCAACTAATTTGGTGGTTCGTTAAATGCTACCCGTATTTATATTGCTTCGACCAATAATAAACCGTCAGTGTTTGTCAATAACCTAACACGTGGGACGTATATAAACGAGGACATAAATCCTGCCCTATCGTTGCTTGGTTGCGTTTGTTTCCATGAAATACCGTAGCTTAGGCTCGCCTTTTCGATTATCAACCTTAGACTGTTTAATATAAAGGTCATTTAGTGTCCACGTCAACGTCACGTAGGTAGCCGCGGCTTCAAAAATCTAATTTACGAGTAAGTACCAAATTGTTCTAGCGGAGTGGGCTGGATACTCAGTGTGGAGAAACCATTTCCATTACTTTCAATGTTACATTGCGTTAAATTCCTACGCGTGTAACTTGTGAAAATCATAGTCGAAATATTTTTGAATTCGAAACGTCATTAATGAAATACAAAAGGTGTACCTATTCCTTAAAGGGGTAGGCAGCAGAGCACGTGAATCTTGATGTTCAGTGCATAAATAATCATCATTCGTAGTACATAATTGCAGGTATAAAGAAGGAAAGATGTGATATTGCACATGTAGGTTGCTAATATGTAGCCCTATCCCATCGAACATAACATACTTCATCCCTATTCTTAAGTCGACTCTTACAACACCCGCATTGAAAGGGGTTAGTATTATTCTAATGTAATAGGGATGCAAAATATAAGTGTCTAATAGACCCAGTTACATTTTCCTATGAAAACGAGAACAAGTTATGCTCTGTGGGAACGTAATAGTCCATCAATCAACGTCAGGCAGCTCTTTGACCCGTGGGCACGGAAAAAGGAACCCAAGCCAACGGATTTGTCGATAGCGGAACCAAATCGAAGTCACTGCTTAATGAGTTTATACGCACGTACCGAACAATAATACGCGTATCATCTTTACGTCTGAAAAATAATGAGAATAATCCCAAATAATTATTTTTCGTCAGTTTGTTTTCGGTTTCAGGTCCGTGGTGCTCCCAATGTTTTGTCTTGCTCGCTCGCTAGTGATAACTCGATATGCTGTGCGGGGGGCCGATTTTTGAGTGTCGAACGCTCAACTCTTGCACTCGACATGTGTCAAAACATCATAGTCTTTTGACAGATCTCGAGTGAAAAGTCGAGCGTTCGACACTCAAAAATTGGCCCCCTGTTCGCCCGCGCACGCACTAACTTGCGAAATTGGAATTAAATTTCATGGCATCAATTGGAACGTATGATTATTTCAACAATCAAACGTTTGGCCCCTATTTCACCACGTCAAAAATTGTCAGTGACATATGTCGTGACAATTGTCAAGCGAAACGTGACATGTGACAATTCGAAAATAATTTTCTATAGAAATGCACGTAAACATGACAGGCATTTTGTTACAATTGTTTGTATGACAATTATGTCAATTATGTTGTGAAACAAAAATGATTTTTCCTAGTCGACATATTTGTAGATTTGTCGGTAAACACTACAAAGCCTGACACAGCTTTAATCTCATGTCAAAAATTTACTGACAAATGATCTCTTGACAGATGTATTAAAATACATGTAGGATATAAATTAGCCCACGATGGATATAAAAATGGATAAAAATAGTTTAGGACTATATTTTTGTCATATTTCCTTATTCTAATGCTGCCGACGAAATAATAAAGGTACTTAAATTGTTTATTCATTATTATACTACTTACACAATTACACTACCATTGCCACTACGGGTGACATGTTTTGAACTCTTCGAGATTTATAACTTAGCTTCTAGACATTATTACAGTCACATTTCGACGCCGCCTGAAACGCCTCTTATTGGAAAATCCATCATACTCGGTTAAAGAGTATATGGACCTTAACTTGTAAATAACTGAGATGTAAATAATTATTACTAAATTTGTATTAAATTGATTTGTATTTTGTAATGGACTTTGACTTGTATTTTGACTCGATTTGTATTTTGAAATGGACTTTGACGATTCCGAAGAAAGGTATATTTATTATAAAATGAAACAAACGTTCAGTTAGAAGTCAACGAACAGAATAATTTATTTGATGTAACCATGGTAACCATAAACAACCAATGTTTTTTTTTTAACAGCCCATCTACAGCAAATAAACTAATAATTCATTAGAAAAAATACACTAACAATGAGAAATACCAATATAGTCTAAACATTTATAATGTTTGACGGAACACAGAGCTTTTGTGAGAACGTCAGCAGGCATAGAAGTGGTTGGCATATATTCTAAATTCACAATTTTATCACTTACTGCATCCTTTACAAAATAATATCTAATGTCAATATGTTTACTTTTTCTATGACAAGAATTATTTGCCACAAACTTCTGTGCACTCTGAGAATCGTTATACAAAGGTACAGTACACAAATCACCAGTTATTTCACTAATAAAAGCTCTCAAATACATAGCCTCCTTACAAGCTTCCGTGATAGACATCAGTTCAGATTCCATGCTCGATAGAGCCACTGTTCTCTGTTTCTTGCTTTCCCAGGAAACAGCTGATCCTGACATTAGGAAACAATAGCCCGTATAAGATTTACGGTCTACAACATTACTTGCCCAGTCGGCATCAACATAACCCTCAAGTTCAGCTTTTCCCTTTACATACTTTAAACAAAAGCTTTTTGTTTTCTTTAAGTACCTGAGAATTCGTTTAGCATAGTTCCAGTGTACACTTGTATGACATTTATTAAATTGACTTAGAAAACTAACGCTAAACGCAATATCAGGCCTTGTTAAAACAGACAGATACAATAAACTTCCAATCAGCTGTTGATATGGAACCTCTTTATCACCAGCCTCACTTTGTTCAAGATTTAATTTACATTCCATTGGAGTAGTGGCACCTTTACAGCTTAACATGTTAAATCTTTCCAGTAATTGCTCAACATACTCTTCCTGGTCTAATGTAACAACATGAGCATCCTTGTCAACTTTGACACGCATGCCCAGGCATTGCTGAACCTGTCCTAAATTTTTTATTTTAAACTTAGAACTCAGTTCTGACACTAATTTCTCTGTTTCTTCCTTGCTGTTGGAATAAACAAAGAAATCGTCCACATACAAAGCAATTATGATCTTTATGTCATTATACATTTTTGTAAACACACAAGGTTCTAACTTGCATTTTTTAAACCCTAATTCACATAAACAACTCTCTACCCTCTCATACCAAGACCGGGATGATTGTTTCAAGCCATATATGGCTCTATTAAGTTTTACAATAACCTTTTCTTTTTTATTATCACAAGAAATGTCTGGTTGTACCATGTAAATGTCCTCTTTAAGGTAACCATTTAAAAACGCAGTTTTAACGTCTAGATGGGTAATGTCAAAGTTAAACTGCACTGACAATGCAAACAACAGTCTTAGTGTAGAGTGCCTGACTACAGGCGAGAAAGTCTCCTCATAGTCTATACCTGGCTTCTGCGTGAAGCCTTTAGCCACTAAACGCGCCCTATATCGCACACTTTTATCACTTTCAACCTTTTTCTTAAACACCCACTTACACTGCACTAAGGTTTTACCTGAAGGCAACTTGTCCACTGGCACCCATGCTTGATTATCCTCAAATGCCTGCAATTCATCCTGCATTGCCTCAATCCACAGGTCTTTGTCAGGACTATTCAGAGCTTGATAAACACTTACAGGATCGCTGATGCATTCTGGGTCGGATGTTGTACATAGATATCCATAACGGTCTGGCTGCTTTCTGACACGCTTTGGTAAGACCTTAACAGCTGGTTGCTCATCATCCGCAGGTGGTTGCTCCTCATCTACAGGTGGTTGCTCTTCTTCCGGTTCCTGTAATTGCTGTAAGGTGGAGTCCAAATCAGATTCAGCATTGTCATATTCAGATTCTACAGAAAGGTTCAGATCTGAGTGTTCAGGTTCACTCATCTTTATTTTCACCTGCTCTTCACAGACAGGGTCTTTATTGTCACAAGTATCCCCTACTGAAACTGATACTCTGACATCTGAACATTTCTTATCAGTATTTTCATGAATAATCACATCCCTACTTGTAGTGATACGTCTCTTTATGGGATCATAAACTCTGTATCCCTTGACATTTTCTGAGAAACCAACTAGGATATTTTTCTTCGACTTAGAGTCCCACTTAAGTCGTTTCTCTTTTGGCACATGAACCATAACTTGGCTTCCAAAGATTCGAATGTGGCTTACATCAGGCTTTGTATTGGTCCAGAGCTCAAACGGTGTCTTGTTATTTAAAGCTGATACAGCTGACCTATTTCTAAGATACACGGCAGTGTTCGTGGCTTCTGCCCAAAACTTCTTATCTAAGTTCGCATCAAATAACAAACAACGAGCTCGCTCAACAACAGTTCGAATATTCCGTTCGCTTAAGCCATTTTGTTCTGGAGTGTAAGCATTTGTCTTTTGATGTACTATGCCTGCCTCCTTTAAGTAACCTTCAAACTCATTGTTACAAAACTCTGAGCCGCCATCCGTTCTGAATATCCTAATCTTGCTATTCTGTTGGTTTTCTACCATTACTTTAAATTCTTTGAAATATTTAAACACTTCGCTTTTTGCTTTAAGGAAATAAACAAAAGCCATGCGTGAAAAATCGTCAATAAGAATAAGGAAATACCTTGATCCACCAATAGATGTAGACTCCATGGGTCCACAGACGTCCCCATGGATTTTATCCAACACTTTGTCGCTTCTGGTGCCTGCATGACCGAAGGGTAAACGCGACTGTTTCCCCTCGCAACAAACAGTGCAAGTGCTTTTGTCAAGCACTGACTTATCACTAAATGACAAACCAGTCACAGCTCCGTCTTTCATGGCCTTCAGATTCTTCATGTTTAGATGACCCATCCTCCTATGCCACATTTCACTAGTTTCTGAAGAACTCGACGTAAACAAACAGTGTTTGTAATCCACGTTTAACTTATACACACCGTCGATTAAGTCAGCCACAGCCACTAATTCGTTGTTTTTATTATAAACACAGCAGCTTTTATGTTTAAATACGACGTTATTGCCGTTTTCAATTAACCGACTTATGGAAATCAGGTTGGTAGTTAGGTTAGGCACATGCAAAGCGTCCTTCAATGTCACTTCATATTTACAATTTGGAGTCACAGTTACGATGTTGACATCACCCGAGCACAATACAGGCATAGCAATTTGGTTCGCTGCTATAATCTCCTTGATGTTGGGCGTAAAACACGTATTCTGCATCATGTTCTGGTCAAGCACAAGGTGAGTGCTTGCCCCACTATCGAGGTAATAATCATATTTGCTGAAGTTTCCATTCAGAAATACAGCAGAAAAAGCGTGTGTCTTCTTTATTTGTTGAGTCTGCTGGTTATTAGACTGACACTGGTTTCTGTAATGTCCGAATTGTTTGCACTTATAGCATTTAATTTTCTTCTCCGAATTGTTGACGTTATTATTGACATTGACACTTCCCATAGACATAGAAGTTCCGTTGCCATGTTGTGATTTGCTATTCTTGCCAGAGCTGCCAACTTTCAGATTTTGCTGTCGACTATACTGCCCTCTACTACTCAAGAATGCGCCGCCAAATTCACAATCATCACCTGCCAAGTCAATCAGTTTGGTTTTTATGACATCTGCAGTAATGGCGATCCCGGAATGTTCTATAGCCATTAACATTGGCATGTACTTTTCAGGCAATCCAGCTAACATCAAACAGCCAATCCACTCGTCGTTCACTTTAAAACCAGTTCCTGATAATTTCTGAGCCGTCTCAATAATTTGCGTAACATAATTTGTCATCGAATCACAGCTGTCAAGCCGAATCGAAATCAAATTTCGCAGCAATGAAATTCTACGGGCAAATCCTGAATCATCAAACATAGTTTTTAGCTTTGTCCATAAATCTTTGGTGGACGTAGCATCCTTTATATGGACATACAGCGACGGGTCGATTGTAAGGATTAATTTTGCTTTGGCTTTCGAATCTTCTGTGACTGCTGCTGCATCGGGTTCTGCTTTTATACACTTCTCGGTGCCTTCCAAAATCAGCAAATTCTCCACTGCAAAAGCCCATTCCCGGTAATTCTCTCGCCCCTTCAACTTCGGTATACTAGTTAGGTACGAGGTTGACGCCATTTTTAATTTACGGCACGAATACTCGGAAAAACAATCCTTTAGCTCTGATTCAATTTAAACCTGTGCTAGCTGCCTGAAAAAATGACTTTTAACTAAACCTAAAGGGCATAACTGAGCCCATGACCTATTATAAAATGAAACAAACGTTCAGTTAGAAGTCAACGAACAGAATAATTTATTTGATGTAACCATGGTAACCATAAACAACCAATGTTTTTTTTTTAACAATATTGCATTTATTTTATTTTTACTTTTTATTAACTATGTGTTTAATTTTGGTTGACATTATGTTATTATATTTTTTCCTGTGATGACGATCATGATAACAATTCTTGTAATTTTGACATGTGACAATATAATTCTTACCGTGAAATAAATTAATCTAATTTAATCTACCGTATCATTACCATAAGTAACAGAAATAGGCACTCATTATACATGGCATTAATACTACCTACACTAATAACTTCTACTGTCTTCCTTACCCTTATTTAGTTTTTTATTATTAACCTCTATGTGTCCCACTGCTGGGCATAGGCCTCCCCTAATTACTTAATAGGATTAGGTATACTAAATATTTTTGAACACTACCATGGGAATCATGACCAAAAATTCAGAAAATCTGAGCCATAGGTAAATATTCTAAATGGTCTAAGTTACAAACTACCTAATGGGCAAAATAATCATTCAAAGATGAAGATCATTACAAAAAATAAATAAGAATAATTAGTAATAACCTATAAAATAAATCTTGCTACAACAATACTCACTTAAAACTCAGCGAACACTTGTAAACACGCACTCACAGTAAAAAAACTAAATATAGGTAATTCGTTGTCGTCATGTTAGGTTGTCAGTTGACTTTGAGCACTCGATTACTGTTTTGGCACTCGATTGTTGGGTATCGATTCGGGAGCCCGGGGCCGGTGTGGCGGCCGCCCGCGCGCTCGTTCGGTTCTGCTGGGCGGGCGGGGGCGAAGCCTTTGCGCGCTTGCGTACCAGACCTACGCTTTGTAGTACACCATCCATGAAGATTGAAATATAATGCGGAAATAACAAGGGCCTGTGACACGGTTTGACAGAGAAAAATAGCCTTATTGTGATTCCTATTAAGAGGAAATAGAAAAGAGTGCCAATGTTCTCTATCACCGACCGAGTAGTTATAGTTTTTCATGGGTGGGTTATAGGCACAGGCACACTTCCATAATCAAGACATTGGACATGCAAACTGGTCAAATTGCGTAGTATAAATTTCACATAAATATTCTTTCTCTTGCTCCCGGTCGCTCGGCACATCTATAACTACTTGTGTATATACTATATCTTTTGGAAATAAGCAGTGGTTTATTCTGAGAGTCAGTGTGACTTCAGTCCATTTGAATGATTCGTCATGAAAAAAATAGTCTCAGCAATCATTAGTGTCAGTTTTAATACTCTTCGCCAGATATTAAAGTTTTGAGCAATGGGGCTAATAATAAGAAAAAGCGACAACGGTAAACGTATTAAGTAGTAAATGAAAATATTGATGTAAAACGTTACATGTCTAGAAGTCGAACCCGTGATACTTATTTAAGCAGCATCACGCGTATAGGTAGATTAAAGAATCAATCAACCCTACGCTTAAAACGTTTAGACACCACGTTTACGTGATTCAAGAATAAGTTAAATTTCTGTTACATTGTGAGGCGACGGGCTACCAATGTAAGACGAGCTCTAACAAACCTTACAATGAAAAGCGCGCGCAAACTCTTCCACCGTGTAAATGGGCCTTTATGCAGAAAAGTCTAGTCGACGTGATGTCAAGCTCCGACGTGCTCGATCCTTAAATGGATGCAGAATCACGTGAAGCGCGCCGCTCCACACCGCTCGTCCCCGCCGTCCGTTGAACTCGCGAGGATTCGCATCGTCAACGCAAATTGTCTTTTCATTATTCACGCGGCGATTCTTTCGCCCTTTCACATTCCACAATAAAAGTTTGTGCATAAAGATGAAGGGTGCAAGCCTAATCAAAGGGCCGTAGCGACAGCGGCCAACAAAACAATTAATCTTGTGACGGACAATCGGAATGAAACTGTACAATTGCCGGCGACGGTTTTTTGACAAAACAGGCCATTACGGCGATACTCAGTTGTTGTAAAGTTGGAGAAAATTGATCCTGCATGCCTGCATCCGCATCCAAGACCGATATGTGTCACGGGTGCCAACCAGTATGTGACAGAAATATCTGTCAGTTAATAAACTGATTAATCGCTCGCATAGCTTTATGGTATAGTGCTGATTTTTTAAGATTAAAATAAGAAACGTTTAGAGCAGTTAAAAACCAGCCAAGTGCGAGTCGGACTCGCGCACGAAGGGTTCCGTAACATTATCGATAAAAACGGCAAGAAAATAATGTCTGTTGTATCGGATCCCCCTTAAATATTTATTCTATTCTGTTTTTTAGTATTTGTTGTTATAGCAGCAACAGAAATACATCATCTGTGAAAATTTCAACTGTATAACTATCACGGTTCTTGAGATACAGCCTGGTGACAGACGGACAGCGGAGACTTAGTAATAGGGTCCCGTTTTACCCTTTGGGTACGGAACCCTAAAAAACGATATTTTAGTTCTAGTGACCATATTTATAACGCGGGTTGTATTAAATATTTCTACTCAACTAACCGTTATTCCAGTGATAGATCACTCGTTCCCAATGAGGTAGGTATTCAATATTTATTCATTTTCAAGTGAGAAATTAAGTAAGTACCTAGTTACATTAAAATGATAAGACATCTAGATATAAGTCGCCCCCAATAACCGAAACAGCCATTTCTTGAGAATTGTTTTTCAATATTCGAGTGAAGATATACCGAATACGAATCTATCTTCCTATCTGATACCACTTCAATGGGATAGCTTCTTCGTCTTGGTCGTATTTTCAGTGCAAAGCCACTTCCCGGATGACTTCGAGATATTACACTATTTGTCTATCCTCCTAAGATCTCGATTTAGTACTGTAGTTGCCTAGTACAATTTTGAGCTTATCGAGAGGGATATACCTAAATATTGAAATTTCTTTAGAAAAATGTCCGGCAATAAAACCCGATAGTACCTAGCAAACGGAGAGTTATGTCTTCGGAGTGTAATATGTTATTAAATATTAACCTTCTGTGATGTATGTATGTATGTTTCTCGTCCTTAAGTCTTGTCTCCCAATGCGGTGACGATATGCCGGTTAGTTTGGCTACCGCAAAAAAAAGCCCATTCAATCTGGCTCCTATACTTGCCGAAGTACAACCATGCCTGTAGCCAAAGACCTCGAGCTGCTTCGCATGAAGTTATGCTAAAACATTAAGTAACTTCGGCACTGCCATCGAGTTCAAAGGTTGAACAGCGGCCAAAAAGCGGAGCATCGTAAACAAGGTTAAGCCATATTTCACGCCTGGGCAGCTTTTTCCTTTATATACAAAGCCAAAGAAGTATTGTAGTCACCTTTGAGATGGCTCAGCTATAAGTACCAATCTGCCGCACTCGACTCGGTGAATCCCAGAGCCAGGAGGCTCATTGGCGACAGTACGGTAGTAGGACCTAAGCTGCAAAGCCTAGCACATAGACGCAAAGTTTGCTACCAGCGGGGTGGTCACGTAACTCTTCGAACGTACGGTAGGTAGGCATATTTTAATGTAATTTTTAGTTTATATATGGCGCCACGGCAACTGTCATCCCATAGAAACTTGTCAAACTTTCCATGCAATCCACATACAATCAGATTTGACGAACACCGCTTACAATTACAGACGGTTTGGTGCAACCCAGCCTTAGATCTACTTTACGAACGGTCGAAAACGTTCCGTAATCGCACCGCTGCGCTGGATAAAATTCCTCTTTAACGAACTAACGCTTTTTATCATCATGTATGCGCACTGATAAGATTTGAAATTCCCTGCCGGCGTCTGGTATTCGGAGTTCATGTAACCTAGACCTGTTTAAGGCACGGGTAAGGAATAGGCATCTTCTGGGTGAGCTCGCTTCCCCGTCGGCTTCATCTTTGCCCCAGGTTAGATGCTGGCCAAGAGCAATACCATTTCCAATAAAAAAAAAGTAGTATGTGTCTGTTTATTGGGACGCTCTGCAACTAAACGGGTCGGTAGATTTTAACAAGTGAAGTGTCGTTAGATTTCTCTTAGTCTTGCTAGTGACTACAGTCAAGCATTGAGTTCACTTGTTAATTAAAACAGTTATTTTCAACATTTCATAAAATCGGTCAATTCACATTTGGAAACATTTGAATTGCTATAATTACAATGCGGAGATTCAAAATGCGTACATTGATAAGTACTATTTTCCATGGAAACATTACTTTCTCTTTCATTTTCTCACAGGCAATAAAACAACCTTCCGACAGAAACAATTTCAGGTTTATAAGTAAGCGGGGATTTGGGCCTGGATCCAGAAGCCATTAAAGTTTCATTCGTTGTATTCCGAGCGAAAAATTAAACCGCCAAAAACGTAGCATAAATATTTTACATTAACAAAAATATTAATAAGTTGAGGGCTTGGTTTAACGGAAGCGATAAACATTTATTTATTTATTTTTTCAATAATATTTTGATTGGCACTCGGCTGAGCGAGATCGCCCGCTTCTGGTTTCCCATAATTGCTACTACAGTTGTTGTGTTGTGCTTGCAGCGGGTCATAAAATTCACACAGTTCATTATGTTTTGTGTGTGTGTGTGTGTGTGTTTGTATAGCATGATGCTTAAGCTCTAAATATGTTTTGCGCATTGAATATAAAGTTACTGACGCCTTCACAGCCATTAGAGCCATTATTAATTGTTAGTATTTTGAAGAATTTACTGCTGTTGTTTTTTTTGTATAAAATCTTCGTTTAGAACAGCATAGTATAGCTTTCCTTGTCACGTCTTATGCCCTTCTAAGCATCCAGTACGGTCAACCAATTTGATTTCTGGGCCACTTTGTACTTTGTCACAGTGACATTACTATGAGATCTCTAGCGGCTTTCATATTAATTTTCACTATGACAAGGTACAAAATGGCCCAGAAATCAAATTGGTTGACTCTACAATATATGAAAGATCACGTCTAAGCTGCTATAGCAGTCGAATGTTACAGCATACGTGCGACATTTTTATGCACTTTAAGTATACAACACATTCGACGAAGATGCTATAGCAGGTGACGTTATAGCATTTGCTGTCATAATTATATCACATCATACCTAGGCCGTGTGACGAAACTGCTATAACAGGTCCAAATATTCTATACTTACACATTATTAGTGTCAAACAGATGTGACTTACTGTCCGCGAACGTGTTAAGATAACTGTAACCCTCAAACTAGTCGACTCTTTGTGTGATAAAGTTAAAGACACTGTACTTACACAGTCAATACTGTAATCACAAATATAGAAATACTCGATAGTACCGGATCATATTCTCATTGCAAAGGTTAATCAGATTAAAATACAGACGAGTATAGGTGTGAAAATTCTCCCTTTAGACGTCTCAAAGAGATGATGGCCCGCATCCGGGGGCATGCACGTGGTCGTCTCGGTCGCGTGACCACGAACACTTGTTATTCAACACGATATGAAACACTGACAAATGTGCGCAGGAGGTCAAGCATTGAGTTTTAAGTAAGTTTACAAAACATCATAATATAGGTCAATATATTCCTGCGTATATACATATAGGTACGGTTTTCGGTCATCGCTGCGTGAATTCACGCAACGATGTTCGAGCTGCATGCGTGCACGCAGCTACTGGCCCGGGCATTATTTGATATTCACAATATAGATCAATATTTTCCTGCGTAGGTATATATGTATATTAGGCACGGTTTTCAGTCGGTTCATATGGTATTCATAAGTCAATAAAATCTTACTTTCCAACAAACACTGACACAAACATCCTAATAAGGTAATACCTAATACTCAAGAATATATTAATTAACTATAAGTACTTCTATCTATCTATCTATATAAGCCCCTTATCCTGAACCCTTTATTATTATTATTATTGTTCAGTGTACTCCTCTTTATAAGCTCTCTTCTGACCAGGGACCGTAGGATCGTCAATGAAGGAACTCCAGGATAGTACAAAATCTTCTTTAATGCATAAGTACATGCGTTTAGGTATTTAAAGTAAAATATAATATAGAATAATGTGTTGCCGCGATGGCTGTGCGGTGCAGTCTGACGAGCTCGGCGCGGGGTCGTGACGTATCCGTTACGTCACGATAGTACCGTTGCATCCCCGTATGCATTTATGTTGCGCCAACAATTATGCTTTTTTTTTACATTTTCTGTATATATATTATTATTTTTTCCTTTTCTCTTTCTGTACTTAAGAATATTCATTAATCTTTTCCGCAATCTGATAATAAATTTATCTTTATAATGTTCCTAATAGTTTATCGACTATATAATTATGACGATTATGACGAGTACTTCACTTATAACAGTCCCAATAGTTGGTTACTTATCTGTTATCGGATAATAAACAGGTGGCTGACTTAACATCGCATGTTTTCGTAATAAATCCTTAGTAAACATAGCTTACTGTTTCTCTAAGTGCTCTGTTTGTATGTACCTACCCTAATTGAATGTATTAGACAGTTATTTGGGGGATATTCCAGCTTCTTATTATTGTAAACCTCTTTGATTAGCTCGAGCTCGATTCCAGTATGTGACGTATCCTAATTTATATTTAGTTCATGAAAGAAACTTTAAGCTATAGAAGTAAAAAACTGATCACAAAAGTGGTTTAGTATAGAACTATGTAGATTTCCGTCGATTTACGTATAGCAATTATAGGACTCTAAATTAATAACAATATAACGTCGCAGCTATATAGTAAGCTTATACTATGACTTATATGATACGTATGAAGTGCTCTACCAGTCAGATACTGCTTGCTATTATTTTCTGGGACACTCTATAAACCTAAGCAAGTACTGACTAACACTAAGCACTATAATTAACAAGATAGGATAATATGTATCCCCATTACAGTAGTGGTTTTTATAGAAAACCCTCGTTCGGAAAATTAGTAAAACACATTCGTTCGTAAGAAACTTGACATTGTAAACAAATCGTCGTGGATCCAGCTTCATCCGTCTATGTTCAAAAGTACGAAGTTATAATAAGTAAGGTAACCCGCAACGTTATCTGGCTCTAAACAGTCTGGGATAACTTGAATTCGAAGGACAAGTTCCAGAGACCACAATCACCACAAGCCAGCCAGTGACTCAATTTTAATCACTTTAGTGTCTTTTGCTCGTTTTGTCATCGTTTGTCAAGTTATCTTAGCGAAAAATCATTCGTACCTGAGTGCATCAATATTTTTCGTTTCGTCTAAACAACAATTAGGGTGTGTAGGGCTTGGCAATTTGCATTCGGTTTACTAATGTTCGCCTAAAATTTATTTTCCTATTTTTTTACTGAATCCGTAAACCCTTCATGAATCAGAATCAGAATTTGAATCTTTATTGATAAAATGTCATTTTACATGTCAACAAATATTAAAGTTAATCATTAAGTGATGGGAGTGGTAATCAGTCATGGTAGTTATAAAAACAAAACGGACTCTATACGTAGTTTTTTTTTACATTCTGAAAAGTAAACGGTTTCATCGTTCGGGAAATGATACTTCTATGCGTGAAATGGAGCCCTCATGACAAATATCAAACCGATATCGGTTCAATACATGTAGGCGACTTCCTGTCTTGGCGGGGCGGGATCGATATGTGATTTTTTTTCTTTGACGTAAACTTACTGACGTCGGAAAGATTCCAACTTGACGGAATACTGTCAGTATTAAATTTGCGCAGTAGTAATATCATGCGCAGAAGTGGACCGCAAAACATCATAGTTTTTTGACAGGGCTCGAGTGAAAAGTCGAGCGTTCGACACTCAAAAATCGGCCCCCAGTACCAGTACTGCCTTCGTATCGTCCCGCTACCGCGCATCCCGCGCCAGTAAGGAAGCACACATTTAAATGTAGAGGCGTAGTAAAAAGCGGTACTGAGTTGACTGACAGTTAACACTGACATTTGGCAGTTTTCTCATATCGCACCGCCAATTTGTCGGTGCGGAGGCAGTACGATATGAGAAAAGTGTCAAATGTCAGTGTCAGCTGTCAGTCGACGCGATACCATTTTTTACTACGCCCCTACATTTAAATGAGTGCTTCCTGACTGGCGCGGGATGCGCGGTAGCGGGACGACGCGAAGGCGGTACTGCTCCATTTCTGCGCATGATATTACTACTGCGCAAACGTAATACTGACAGTATTATGTCAAGCGAGAATGTTTGCGACGTCAGTAAGTTTACGTCAAAGAAGAAAATGTCACATATCGATCCCGCCCCGCCAAGTCAGGAAGTCGCCTTAGTCTAATAGCCCCGGGAAGGCGGCAGTGTACAGATCTTCGGCGTGGGTTACATTACACTACAGCGATTAGCAGCCTAATTGGGAAATGTTTCCCGACGTATGTTTCAATTGTATTATTGCTATCTGATGTCATGACAAGTCAACGGGAAGCACTGTGTACAGTCGCCATCAGATACATCTATGCAACATGTACTCTATAGCCTTGCCAATGTTGCCAATGAAGTCGTATTCAGATATTCATTCAGATAGTCGTATTCAGTGAGTGTGGTGGCTTAGGCGTTCAATGCTTTGAATTTTGGTAAGTTTCGTGTTAGGTCTCGACTAATACGCGACCAAGTCGCGTGCTTTGCACGATACTCCATCGGAAATGTGGTAGCATTCGGAAGCCCCTACACAGTCACTACCATCACCACCACTGTTGTTGAAAACGTCTGCCACCGCTCTGTCCACGCCTTGCCTGGTACCGATGAGAAAGCGAAACAGTTTACGTCTCGTATGTATGACGCGTAATGTATGTTGCGCAAGAGTGGCTGGCTGATAAGGCGATCGTGTGAAAGAGCTGAAGATATTCAGTTCAGTGGCGCGTTAGCCACCGGCTGAGATGGCTGTGTCGTGGTACGCAGTGGTCGTCCTCGTAGCGACCGCACTCGGCGCGTCCATTGGCCGTGAGTTTTTTCGTAATCGTTACGTATTTGCGAATGCGAAATGTGCTCGCAATCGTTTTTCGTTTAGTTTTTAAGCAGTGTTCTTATGGCGATTTATCACGACTGATGGGAGATTTCAAATTACCGGTGATTGAATAGTCGATTAGGTTTTCGTCCGTTTTTGCTATTTAAATTCAACAACTTCGTCAATAAAAAGGCACCTTTCGAGGAAGAGATACCTTTGCTTATGTTGTCTTTGTCAATGTTTTACCTTGTTCGGACACAGGTACAAAGTGACATGTTTCCGAATAGTATAATAGTAATCCTGTTTTTCTGTGTAACAATGTTTTTCAAACATACTAAATACGTGCGTTTTACGAACAACGTGCTAATCTGACATTTGGTCTCTGTCTTATTTTTCTTCTAATTTACGTAAGCAGTGACAGTATGTATTATATTCTTTCGATAAACATAAAAGAGGGACTTGGTTAATCCAAAATTTCCCTACCAAAGTTGTTTAGCAATTGCTTCCGTATTCCTTCGACCAGGGGCCTATACCACAAAACTTTACAAGCGTACAATTCGACAAATTTGTCAACTATTTATATGTAAAATCGTAAAATTTTTCAAATTGTAGTCTTGTAAAGTTTTGTGGTAGTAGGCATCTGTAATAGGGTACGCTGAACCGAACAAAATTGTTGATACAGTTAAAAAAACAGCGCCAAATCTTTCATAACACTTAAGTCGCTTAATCATAACAGGCGTGAAGGAAACGTGCGTATATACTGTATTATATTACGATTACTTTAGAGTTTGACACTGACATATATACCCTTATTTCATTGGAAATTGAACTTTAATGCGAATGTAATAGAGTTTCTATCACAAACACACGATTTTTTGGCAGTTTGTATGTAATAGAAACTATTACATTAGTCTTAAAGTAAAATATCCCATAAATTAGAACATATATTATTGTCAGACTCAAAAGTATTACCTATGCAGACTCAAAAAGCACAGCCTACATCTACAATAATTACAAGAATTAATATGTTGGTTGCAGCGCGGAAAGTCATACATTATACGCTACTAAAGTATCATAGTGCGTACAAGCATTACGAGTAGGTACCTACCACCAATTATGTCATTACAATCCGCGTTTTGTAATGTCGGAACTAACGTTACTACTCATTAGCAGGCACCAAGTATCACTAAACCCTCATGAGGAGTTGGACAACTTAATTACAACCTTAATGACATTTTCAGACAGCATAATTTAAGAACGCTGTCCTAGTTTCTTATTAAACCCATATACATATTTAGCATGCAATGATATGGTAAAAGTCCTGACGCTTGACAACTTATGCCTAAATAGTTGATTATTGTTCACCTCCATAATTATGGATGATAATTAAGTGTCATGTTTAGGGCCAATATCAAGCACTGGATCTATACCTTACTAAGTGCTGTGACAGTTTTCCTTTTAAATTCATCGTATATACTACTACCATGATTTTTTTCACATGCCTAGTAGCCACCGTTGGGGGGGGGGGGGGGGGGAACACTTGCCCATAGCTAAAATTATCACTTCGAAGCTTAATATCACGCTATCCAAAATTGTACCACCAGTTTACATGTAGGGGAGGTACCCTAAAAAAAATTTTTTTTAGATTTTATTCTACCGTTTTGTCGGCGTCATTGATATGTAGGGCGATGGCACCAGTTACCGGCACTTTAAGGAGGTTGTGTACTTTCATCAATGATAAAAATAATATGGTTGTACTTAGGACAAAAATAACTGAATAAAAACGTTAAATATATCTCTGAGTAACAACATATTAGCTTTTTGTTGACTGAAGAGACACGGATAAATAAAAACATTCTAATAACCAAAAATATAGGCAATCTCCAGTTATCGGCAGCCAGTCTCCAGTGTTCGGCACCCAGTAATCGGCAGTCTCCAGTATTCGGCACCCAGTAATCGGCACTAGTTTAGTGCAAGTATTTCGAATAGGTACTTTTGTTTTGATGTATTTTACGGAACAGGATAAAAAGTTATCGTTGCATGAAACGAATAAATAAATAATAGAACTGTAGAAAGTTGCTTAGGGTGTTCTGTTTCTTTATATAACCTAAAAGAAACTTTTAGGTTATAAAATGTATGGAAATGAAAAGTGACAGTGAGAAGTTGAAATGTTCCGAGAGAGCTAGCTTGGAAAGGTAGACAAACAGTACGTAAGTATAGGCTAGAAAGACTACTGTAAAAAAACAAGCTTCTACGTTCAGTAGTTTTGTTAGGACGTTGATTTTTTAAATTGATATATTAGATTAACACTGCAGTTAGAATGAAAATCATGTATGTCTATCATGTTTCTCTCACTATCTGTCCTCGTATTGATATATTGGGAGTCATTGCGTCGGGCAAAATCTATGTATCTACGAATAATTGATTAATGGCATATTAATAATCATTATTATCAACATCTGCCGATTACTGGCGAAAGTGTACTTTCACGGGACCAGTATTCGGCACTATATTTTTTAACAAGAATAAGCTAACATTATTTTTTTCTAATACAACATTATTTGAAGGATATTTATAGCTATACATAACGTGAACAAAAACTCAAACATCTTTCATAGTTATTAAATAATCGACAAATATGTACAGTCACTCTCTTAACTATTTCCTTAAGGATTATTCATTTTCTTCAGAAGCACTGTTTTTCAAATCATTTTCATGTTATCATCTTTAAATAAAACCGCCTGTGTCTATGATATTGTCTTGGATGAGAGTAGAATATACACTGTCTATGGTCCAGTGTTGATTAATTGGAATAATTGTTGGCAGTCCTAATTTTAATCCAACTTGTAAAAAAAATGCCGATTACTGGAGCCTGCCGGTTACTGGTGCCATCACCCTATACTCATGCCAAATTACAGCTTTCTAGTACTAACGGTTACTGAGAAAAACGGGGGTCGGACGGACGGACGGACGGACGGACATGGCGAAACTATAAGGGTTCCTTGTTTACTACGGAACCCTAAAAACAGAGTTATAGAAGAGGGGCGTTCATTTTTAGAAAGGTTTACCTCTAGCGTAATTCTTAGGATAGGTAAGTGTCAAAGATAGCTTATTAATTATTAGTCCTTGGTCTTTGGTCATCCTTCACTGAACTGCGCTCGTCTGGGAATTTAATGTCAGTCAAGTTCAAACCATTATCGTTATCAGCAACATTTATACGGTCAAGGAAATATAAACATATACCTTTTTGAATCTTGCTATAATGACATAAGGTACAAAGTTGTTCAACGTAACTAATTTGTATTTTTTTTACACCATTTAAAAATAACTTAGGTATTTAACCCTTTGCACCCAGATTAAAACGAGTGTGAGCTCGAATTAAATTTAATAAACAAATAAAATACTTATTTTCTCATACAACGGTTGGTTCAATACTGTGCGCGTGACGACATTAGCCGGTGCTAATCTGGGGGGACCTTTTTGAAGGCCGCTAGTAGAGCTAGGTCTTTCCCTAATTTTTTGCCCTTTATGGTGCTCTAATTGTAGTCAGTCTCATATAGACATTTGATCGTCTCTAAAACTGGTTCGAATCATACCATATCGATCAATGGTTCCGCTATAGTATATGCATGGTAGTATGAGCTCCTCCAGTGCATGCTCTTTAAGAGAAGGCCTGTGCCCAGCAGTGGGACGTATATAGGCTGATGATGATGATGATGATATGCATGCATGGAAAACAAAAGGATCCCATTTTCTTTACTTAATTTCACTTATTGGTTCATGCAACCGCAATACCTAACTCACGTTTACCATCTTTTAATTTAAAATGCTGCACATGGCACTGATATTAATTTGCCTACAAGTCACAATAACTTTCATGGTGACTGTGCCAAGAGATAGAGAAATAATTAAAAAGCCCTACCAGGCCGCGTATTACGCAGTGAACGTTGCCACTCAAACTTTATTGGCGTCTGATTTTTGAAGCCTCGAGTGAAGTTTACGAGTAGGTATCACCGGGCATCAGTCGCAATATCCGATGAACCGGATATTATTTTTAATTTATTTGACATTTCCTTCAGAATGTCTCTGAAAAAATTAAGGCGCCGTAGGTTCAACGACAAACGCGTTAAGGCCGTGTATTACCACTATTGAGTTTTTAAAAACCATCTGAGACATAGAATATAGTGTCTAAAAATCTAAAAAATATATATGTGTTACATAAGGATCTTGTCTAGTCAAAATCGCAGTCAGTTACATGACCTGATGAATTTCACTCGATGGAATAAAATCGCGAAGTTACCCCTTTTTGGAATGTATTTTCAATACTACGGCTATATGACTGATATTTGACATTTAATTTTTGTACTCAATTAAAGATCGTAAATAGTTATAGACAAATTCGCAGGGTTTGCTTTGAAAAAATAATTGGCTTAATGACTATTGCTAAATATTTACAAAACTGCGCGCAGAGCTTGCGTAGAGAGCGGGATGGTTAATTGTAAACTCACGCGTGTTAGAGCGGGACATTTGCGTTGGGGATACCTCCCCTTAAATGTTTTCAAAAACTCTGTTCGCTGAACCCACTGCGCCTTAAGGCCGGGTTATAGTAAAAATCTGATTTGGTAAACGGTTTTATTTCGAAATACTACATATTAAAAATGTAAAAAAAATACGATGTTATATTTGAGACCTTTATCTAGTGCCGTCGGATGTCCGTTACAAAATTTGCAAAACTTTGTTCGATAGAAAAAAATTCCAAACATACCTCTATTTTCTATCTTAAAACTCATTTTATTTCAATCTTAGGTAACATGATGAGTAGAAAATAATACTAAAATAAACGTATTTGATGGTATGAGGGATGTCGGGATTAATATTGTTAATATAGTAAGCCATGCATTTTTCTCACCCAAAAATGTACTAAAAATTTACGAAAATTACGCGCACAGTTCCGTAGAGAGTGGGATGGTCAATTGCAAACTCACGCGTGTTAGAGCGGGACATTTGCAATGGAAGAACCTCGCCTTAAATGTAGTACATTGAAATAAATCGGACATTAAATAAATAGACATTTATTATTCATTTAGTGTACCTACATCGGATCCGAACTTGGCGTAATTACCCCTTGTGGTAACAAAACCTTCGAAAGTGTTATGACATAGTCAATAAAGATGAATCTATGACACGTGATTTTAGCATTAGTCATCATTCATGAAAATATATTGTGGTATTACCGGGCAGCGGGCACAGACGCCTTACCATAACTACTTATTATATTATAACGACCAATTTTCACCAGCCTATATACTTCCTACTGCTGACCGTTTATATTACCATTTATTTATAACGATCGACGACTAAACGCACCGCAGCAACCGCAAGTCTACGCAACTCCAACGCTTACTACCCGGTCACAATATATGGGTTAACCATTGTCTTGCAGACAACGTATGATCGAATTTTTAATTTATTATTTACTAGCGACCCGCCCCGGCTTCGCACGGGTGCAAATTACATATAAACCTTCCTCTTGAATCACTCTATTACAAAAACCCGCATTAAAATCCGTTGCGTAGTTTTAAAGATCTAAGCAATCTAAGCATACAACGGTACAGACAGCAGGAAGCGACTTGGTTTTATACTATGTAGTGATTACATAATTTTAATTTCGTAGAAAACTTTTTTTTACCAAAGGTTGCAGTTTTTACAACCTACTTTTCTGGTAGACAGCCCGTGCCAGCCCGTCGAAAACCGAGCGACCTTAATCCGCACGGACTGTGTACAGTTGTTTCCAGCAAGATTTCCTTTGAATATCGGTCTTTGCGGACCAAGGTCGTTCCGTCCTAGGGACTTGTCGGCGACCGTCTGGCACGGGCTTTAGGCGACGTCCCGATTTGTCGGTGCGGAGGCGGTACGATGAGAAAACCATCAAATATCAGTGTCAACTGTCAGTCGACTCAGTACCGCTTTTTACTGCGCGCCTTCCTGACTGGTGCTAGATGCGCGGTAGCGGGACCATACGAACGTACTGCTCGTTCTGCGCATGATATTACTACTGCATAATTGTAATATGGGTTCTACACAATGGCACCTATAAGTTAACGGTTTCTAAAAAAAATTGTATGAAATTCAAATTGTGCGAAATAATAGATTCTGTGATACGTTTTTCGATGATATATGGGGATATCCAATACATTATGTGAACCTTGCCGCGTGACGTTGACTCTCGTTTATTTTACACGTGGGAAGGTGCACAGATGTTGTGACCGGGTAGTACACCTTGCAAGCATTGAGTGCTCTGTGGCATGACCGAACTGTTATATAACGATCGGTTTTTGTTTTTACTGCGTCGCGTGCATTCTAATTTTCACAAGCAATATGTACGCGCGACATCCATTGCTCTTGCAACACGGTAATTGGAACTGGGGTAGCATTTGCATTTTAATTGGACGTCAAACAGGAACGTTCTAAATATGAAATAGCTAGACGTCATTTGTTTCATAAGTAGCCATGATGGTGTTTCTATTCCTATATTGGACTAGCTTTCACTCGTCCAAAGATATAGAGGTCGAACCCGTTGGGAATATTATATTTCATCGAGAAAAAAGGATGTCGAGACAAAGGCTTTTCCTGGGCTTTTCTAAATAATTGTACTTGCCCGTCGTCATGTCATGTTCATGACTCCCACGACTGACCGTCTGCGAACTATAATTGATTTTATTGGGATAATATGGCAAGCGGGCGGTAAATAAATACATAGTTTGAAATCAATTTGATCTTTAAACTTGTTCATTCTCAACTGCTATAGGAGCAAATTTAATCTCTTTAGAAATTTAATTTTGCGTTTCTAAGAGCACTTGATTTTAGATCCAATTTCAAGTAGTAGGTTTTATATTCAATTTTAATATAGTTTACTTAGGTTTTAGTTTGTAATGTGCTGTATTTATAATTAGTCAAATAAATGTTCAGTACGAGATAGTTATTAAAACTTACCAAGCGTAAAACCAATACGCTTGATTAGTTTTAATAATTTACCGTTTAAATATCTGCTCCTATTACAGACAAATATGTAGTTTTTTTCTATTTGTCATCAATATTTCAATGTAAATTTACAAATAAAAATCTGGTCAAGTTCGAGCCTGACTCGGGGCTTACTAATTAAGTTGATTTTTTTTATTTAAAAGCCTAGATATGGTTACATTTTTCTGTAATATGTATTTATATCAATATAATATTAACCATATGCAAGAAAAATGGTTTCAGGTCGATTACGTAACGTTTCGTACGAAGATTGTAATGTCATTTTTGGAGCAAATCAAAACAGTTGACTGGTCGCAGCTCGTGCGAAAAGTTACGCAATTTACGCCTGTATAGTCGACACGCTTCATCCGCTCATTTACCTACATTATATTATATGTATATTATGTAGTTATATATATCATCATCATTATTGTGTGTGCATTTTCAGTAAAGTTCATCCCATACCGCGTGCCATCTACTGAGCCCGTTATAAAGACGAGCCGCATCCTAAGGACCCTCAAACGTGCGTGTACGTAAGTCTGCGGCTTCAACACATCAGTAGGTAACGCACTATTGGTGACGGTGGCACGCAATTTATATAATAATATAGTTTTTTTTATTTTGACCTGACTTTGGCCTTAATAGGCCAGGCCCATTAACGCGATAGGAGTGCGCGGTTGGAGAATGGAGAGTGATATAATAGAACAGCCCATACCATAGCAGCATTTGACTGAAAATCAGCGTTGCAGTGTATTAAGCAGTGCAGTAAGTAGATTCGCTCCAACATAATGCTGAGCGATTTTTAGAACATCAGTAACTGTTATTACTATTCACCTAATGTTAGTTTTAATAATTTATTTTTTAAGTTTTATCATATGTATAAATGTGATGTCAAATAAATTTTAATGTAATGAGTACTACATAATCCGTCAATAGATATTAATTATGCCCTAATTAGAAGTAGGTATTTAAAGCTAATTCAGAGCTTTAGAACAATTAATTAGATTCAGGCATTTAATTACGCTCAAGTTAGGAAGTTTAGCACTTTCCTTGACAGTGACGTCTCAGCGTTTATATACCGATCGCTATTCTCATGCCGCTAATATTGAATTATAAATTGAATGTGAATTGCATTGCTAAAACACTTGCCCGCGTGGTCGTGTCGTTGGTCCAATCCAACACAGAAAACGCTTCATTATATCAGCCGTAAGACGTCCACTGTGACATAGGCCTCCCCCAAAGCCAGAAAACGCTTAAGGCGCCACAATTCGCGCAAAGTCGTGGCCGGAATAAAGGTGGATCGCTAACTACTCAATCCGTATTCAATTTCTATTCGCTTTTTACGCTACTAGAATTGTGGCTGGCTAATGAAAACCTTCAACTAATTAAATTAATATTGAACCAATTAAGAAACCGATGAAAAGGCATCGAGTTTATCTTCCGTTTTGTTTTTGAATTAATTAAAAAAATAATATATATATATTTTATCAAATAACGTTAACAAGTACAGTAACATTATTTCGATGGGTTATTCAAATAAATAATTTTCGAATGTTGCTTTTAGTAATTTTGTTTTGAACTTTTTGTGCTGTTTTGCATAGTCTCAATGTCGTTTAGCCAATAAATTCTCAATTCACATCGATAAAATGTGTGGCAAGATAAACTCTTTTGCGTATGCTTTGTGGAGATCGGCAAAAACTTGCAGCAGGAGGGGCTTACTACCGTGACGTCATCGCGCCGCGCAAAGTACATGCGGCCGCTGGCTCACACATTGTGTGACTATTCAATGGCTGCGGAGCAGCGTTACGGATCGCACGCGCACGCGCTTGTACGATCATAAAAAATAATTCTTTTCGTGTAGTTTCGTGTTAAATAATAATGTCAAAACCACAGCATTATTGTATTGCAGCAGGTTGCACCAATAATAATAAGAACGTAGACGTAAAAACGGTCATTGAGTTTGGTATTCACCAACGGTTGACATAAAAGAAAACGAAAATGATAACGTTGGTTTTAAGAAACCTCTTTTATTTTTTAAAGTGATGCCTTTAAAAATGGGTAGCATTTAACGAACCACCGAATTAGTTGCCGAATGATGCTCTAAAAAATTACATTGATTACCAAAAATACTAGATTCGCACCAAATTTTCAACTCCTTTTAAATATAAAGTGCAACTCAAAGAAGTAACATGTCGATAACCTATTAAATTAAATTGTTACCAAATAAATTAGTCACTACCCAAAAATACTTAATGATCACCTAATTTCAAACACCAAATTTCATATAATTTACATCCAAATATTACAGGGCTCGTAATCCTATTAAAATTATTTACACCCAAATAATTCATTCGATACCCAGAAATACTACATGATCACCAAATTTCACGCGGCAATTGTTTTTTAATGTCCGACGCGCAAAGCAGTTCCAATCTAGTCTAACCTCATTGCTAGCACACTGATGCGGTTTTCCATACGGTCCGTCTCGCTCGCACCTCGCACCGCGTGCGAGCAAGACAGCGCTAAATGATTTTAAGAAGTTGAAGTTTGAAATAAAAATAGCTATTTTAATTTCAAACTAGTGGAGATTGGAACAGTATTGACGGATCTCCGCTGGCGCGGAGCTCCTATTTTGAGTTGTTTTGGCCCTTCGGGCCGATGCAAAACTAACATAACCTAAACCTACCTATACCTATTTCTACCTATTAACTTCCTTTAATTTTTCCATGAAAGTCTATCTATATTAATAAAGTAAACTCATTTGAGGACCTTTATCCATTTTCATAACAAACTAACAATTTAATAAATCAACAAAACTCATTTTCAAATAAAAGGTTTCAATCAAACGCGCTCACGTCAACGCATTAAAAAAAAAAAAAAAAACTTCTTGCAGTTTGTAAACCATCAGCAATAAGTAGTTAGAATGAAACAGCAATAGGTACCTTTCACTCTAACGACATATCAATAGGTTTTATGCTTCAGACAATTCTTTGTATTTGATTGAGTGAGATAGCAGTATACGTGTTATTATTTCACACAGCCACATTGCGCGTTGCTTTTTAAATTAATTTTAAATTTTACTTTCTAATTTATAACATTTTGGAAATAACTGAAATATTTATAGTGCTAAAAACTATTAATTTGTAACTGTTTACTAAAATGTAGCATGCGATGTATATAATATTTGGATGTAATTCTAATGAAAAAAGGTGCATGAGATTAGGTGGTAGTTTAGTGTTTTTGGTGGTACTTGACAATTTTTTTGATGCGATTATAAATTTATAGGAACGCAATAAGTAAAATAGGTGCAAGTGCTGCAAAAAAAGGTAGAATTTTTTTGGTGACTCGGAATTGCTGATCGATAAATTTTTTTGAGTGTTTAACCTTATTTTAGGGTTCGAAAATTTGATGATATCAAAAGTTATTTAGGTGATCATTTTATTTGTTCCCTTTAAAAATTATATAAAACTTTGTATCCCTTGGTTACATGTATGGAGTACCCCCTCCCCCTACTTTAATATTTTTTCGTCATTTCACATCACTTTTACGTAGCGGTTCATACGAGTAGAACACACCTTCCTGCTAAATGTTTTAATTGTATTTGTAGTGCTTATAGTCTCCGAGTACATCGGCTGTCACATACAGACGAAAAGACGGACGGACGGGTTCCGTTTTCACCATTTTGGCTACGGAACCTTAAAAATACTATTCGTAATTGTATTGTAAACAACACTACTAATATTAAAGTACATATATTAAAATAGGTTCTCGCTGGTGGTAACCCTAGCGCTGAGGGTGGGGCCTCGAAAGAGCGCGTTGCGTGCGATAGAAAGAGATGGCCACGTTTAGGCACGTTTGGCATACCTAAACCAGGAATTTGTTAGCAGAGAAACTTCTGTACTTGTACTATTAGTAGAGAGGCCAATTTGAAAAAAGTCGTCAAATAACGAAGTTCGTTTGTACGAGCAGTCGCCTACCAACGACTGGTATCGTTGGATTCAGTGACGTCTCCCGAGTATGGAACTCGATGTCGTCACTCTCTAAAGTGGTGGAGGGGGTAACTATGACGTCACAAAGATGGCGGTTGGTGGTATCAGGTTTTATCGATTATCTCTTTAATTATTCAACGTATTGCAACAAATGAGGTGTCAAATGAAAGCTCTTTAAATTGCTAATAATTCGTTCTTAGGAATAAAATGTGAAAGTCTAATAATTAAAAAGTTTTTCTTAAAAAATCGTACTTTTGAAAAAGTCATTTTTTTTAAATTGCAAAAAACTCGATGAAAGAGGCCATTTCTTTAACAAATACCTCATATGATTGAAAATTCTAAATTCATCGTCTATACAATGCTTTTTGAATTATTAGAATCGGTTCATAAATGAGTACGCCAGGGACATTTCACCGCGGGCGGGGCGAACGTCGCGGGCGCGCGCGCGTTTGCTGATGAACGCGACTGTGTAGACATTCTCAAGTGTAGCTCAACAACTACTTAACCGATTTAGACAAATAGGGTATCATATGAAAGCTCTTTATATTGCCATTAATTTGTTTCAAGTAATGAAATGTGTAAGTCAAACAATTAAAAAGTTTTTCCAAAAATATAGTATTTTTGAAAAAGTAATTTTTATTTTAACTTCAAAAAACTCGATGAAAGACGCCATTTCTTTAAAAATTATTTCATATGTTTGAAAATGCTACATTCATCCTCTATATAATGCTTTTTGAATTATTAGAATCGGTTCATAAATGAGTACGCCAGGGACACTTCGCCACGGGCGGGGCGAACGTCGCGGCGCACGCGTGTTTGCTGACGAACGAGACTGAGTAGGCTTTCTTAAGTGCAGCTCAACAACTACCTAACCGATTTAGACAAATGAGGTGTCATATGAAAGGTATTTTATTACTTAATAAAAAAAATGTTGATAGCCAGAACACTTGCTCAGAGATAAAAAAAAAGAAAATAAATCAAAAAAAAATGTTTTCGCCTTATGTTAGACAACAAAATCATCATCATCATCACATCAGCCGCAAGACGTCCACTGCTGGACATAGGCCTCCCCCAAAAAGTGCCACAATGATTTGACATGATTCTCGTCTTATCCATGTTCATCCTTAGACCAACTCGCTCGGAGGCTTTACTGAGGTCATCGAGCATTGTACTTAAATCCTCCACGGTTTCAGCCAAGACTACTATGTCGTCAGCAAACCGAAAGTGAGTGATGTACTCGCCGTTTATGTTGATGCCTAGCCTTCTCCAGTCCAGAGTCAGAAAACATCCTCCAGTGCAGCGGAGAACACTTTAGGAAAAATATCTCCTTGCCTGACTTCCCGCTGCAGCGGAATGGGTTTCGAGTTCCAGTCCTAGAGTCAGACTAACATAGTAGCGTTTTCGTAGTTTCGTACAAACACTTCAGTACTTCGATATAGCGGTAGTCTACTTGGCACCTCTGTAGAGATTGTAAGTAATGCCATGGTTTCGGTCGAATCGAAGGCTTTCTCATAGTCCACAAAAGCTAAACAGTGGGGCAGGTTGTACTCTTTAGTCTTCTGTATACAGACCACCACTTCTGTATACAGAGTAACATAGACCACATCCATACGCTTCGTCAGGTTATAGCCTGCCGGACTTCAACGCGGAACTGGGCAAGAGAGATGGTGAAGAGCTGAGAGTGGGGCAATTTGGAGTTGGAAGTCAGAACCACCGGGGCCAACTACTGGCTGGTTTCTTGGAGAAGGAGGGACTCTACAATCTCTACATGATTAATTCCTTCTTCAAGAAACTTGAGCATAGAAAGTGGATCTGGATGAGTCCCGACGGTGCAACTAAAAACGAGATTGACTTCATCGTCGACGAAGAAGCATATATTCAATGATGTCTCTGTGATCAATACGGTTAAAACCGGAAGTGATCGCCGTCTGGTAAGAGGCACATTGAATATATGTGTTAAGCTAGAGCGCTCTCGTCTGATGAAGTCCACGCTCCGACCATCAGCAGCCCAAATCCAAAACCCCGAGAGCTTTCAGCTGGAACTCCAGAACCGTCTCGATTGCCTAAGTGGCGATGTGGATGAATTCAATGACGGGTTTGTGGACGCTGTCCATACTACAGGGTCTAAATTCTTTACTACTCCTCTTCTCTACTACTCCTCTTCTTTCCTACTCCTTTACTCAAAGGCTCTTCGAGTAAAGGAGTAGGATGGTTCTACAGTCTTCAGTCGATGCGACATTATATCGGCAGCTCAATAGATAGATCTCCAAATCCCTGACCCGTGATCTGCGCCAATTCAATACAAAACGTATTGAAGAGGCTATCGAGCGGGATAAGGGCTCAAAAGTTTTCGCAAGAGATCTGTCTATTGGGCAGAGCCAGCTCGCCAAATTAAAAACTGAGGATGGTAGAATTGTCTCATCCAGACCTGAGCTTCTGAGCGAGATAGAGCGCTTCTATGGACAGCTATACACGTCAACTAGCAGACCCCGAAGTTGGTCTAGTGGAAGATCCTAGAGCTAGACTAACCCTGCACTATACCGATGACATTCCGGACATCAGCCTGTAAGAGATTAGAATGGCTCTTAAACAGCTCAAAAACAACAGGGCACCCGGTGAAGACGGAATTACAGCCGAACTCCTGAAGGAGGGTGGAAAACCAGTCCTTACAGCCCTTCAGAATTTGTCCGACTCTGTCTTACTGGAAGGGAGAACGCCAAAGGCATGGAACACAGGCGTGGTGGTGCTGTTAAGAATTATCGATCCATCACGCTTTTGAGCCATGTCTACAAGCTGTTTTCAAGAGTCATTATAAACCGTCTGGCAGCACGCTTGATGACTTCCAGCCTGTCGAACAAGCCGGTTTCCGAAGAGGCTTTAGTACCATAGACCACATCCATACGCTTCGTCAGGTTATAACCGAAGCGTATGGATGTGGTCTATGTTACTCTGTATACAGAAGACTGAAGAGTACCCTGCCCCTCCGTTTAGCGTTTGTGGACTATGAGAAAGCCTTCGATTCGATCGAAACCTGGGCGGTACTACAATCTCTACAGCGGTGCTAAGTAGACTACCGCTATATCGAAGTACTGAAGTGTTTGTACGAAAACGCTACTATGTCAGTCCATTCCGCTGCAGCGGGGAGTCAGCAGGCAAGGAGATATTTTTCCTAAACTGTTCTCCGCTGCACTGGAGGATGTTTTCTAGAATCTGGACTGGAGAAGGCTAGGCATCAACTTTGGCGAGTACATCACTCACTTTCGGTTTGCTGACGACAACTATGTCGTCAGACTACTAACTCTTGGCTGAAATCATGGAGGATTTAAGTACAATGCTCAATGACCTCAGTAAAGCCTCCGAGCGAGTTGGTCTAAGGTAAGGATGAACATGGATAAGACGAAGATCATGTCAAATGCCCATGTAGCACCAACTCCTGTTACAATCGGACGCTTTACGCTCGAAGTTGTAGGCGATTATGTATACCTAGGACAGACTGTCCAGTTAGGTAGGTCCAACTTTGAGAAAGAGGTTAATCGTCGAATCCGACTCGGCTAGGCAGCGTTCGGGAAGCTACGGCATATCTTTTCGTCCAATATTGCGCAGTGTCTCAAGACGAGAGTCTTTGACCAGTGGGTGTTGCCAGTGATGACATATGGTACGGAAACGTGGTCGCTCACCATGGGCTCAAAGTCCCTCAGCAGAGGGCAATGGAGAGAGATATGCTGGGAGTTTTTCTGCGTGATCGCATCAGAAATGACGTCATTCGTAGCAGAACCAAAGTAACCGATATAGCCTTTCGAATCGCTAAACTTAAGTGGCAGTGGGCGGGGCACATTGCGCGTAGAACCGATGGCCGTTGGGGCTGAAAGGTTCTCGAGTGGCGACCACGGACCGGAAGGCGCAGCGTGGGTAGACCCCCCACAAGATCGACTGATGACCTGGTAAAGGTCGGTTAGGTAGTTGTTGAGCTACACTTAAGAAAGCCTACACAGTCGCGTTCGTCAGCAAACGCGCGCGCGCCGCGACGTTCGCCCCGCCCGCGGCGAAATATCCCTGGCGTACTCATTTATGAACCGATTCTAATAATTCAAAAACCATTATATATAGGATAAATGTCGCATTTCCAATCATATGAAGTATTTTTACAAGAAATAGCCTCTTTCATCGAGTTTTTAAGTTAAAATAAAAATGACTTTTTCAAAAATACGATTTTTTGGAAAAACTTTTTAATTGTTTGGCTTACACATTTCATTACTTAAAACAAATTAATGGCAATATAAAGAACTTTCATATGATATCTCATTTGTCTAAATCGGTTAAGTAGTTGTTGAGCTACACTTAAGAATGTCTTCACAGTCGCATTCGTCAGCAAACGCGCGCGCGCCGCGACGTTCGCCCCGCCCGTGGCGAAATGTCCCTGGCGTACTCATTTATGAACCGATTCTAATAATTCAAAAAGCATTGTATAGAAGATGAATTTAGCAATTTCAATCATATGAAGTATTTTTTAATGAAATGGCCTCTTTCATCGAGTTTTTTGCAGTTAAAAAAAAATGACTTTTTCAAAAGTACGATTTTTTAAGAAAATCTTTTTAATTATTAGACTTTCACATTTTATTCCTAAGAACGAATTATTAGCAATTTAAAGAGCTTTCATTTGACACCTCACTTGTTGCAATACGTTGAATAGTTAAAGAGATAATCGATAAAACTTGATACCACCAACCGCCATCTTTGTGACGTCATAGTTACCCCCTCCACCACTTTAGAGAGTGACGACATCGGGTTCCATACTCGGGAGACGTCACTGAATCCAACGATACCAGTCGTCGGTAGGCGACTGCTCGTACAAACGGAATTTTGATTTTAGCCACTTGGCCTCCCTACTAATTACCCTTGCAATTTTGTAACCTAAATGTAATACGACCGCTTTAGCTTAGTTGGTAGTGACCCTGCCTGCGAAGCTGGAGGTCCCGGGTTCGATTCCCGGCCGGTGCATTTATTTGTGTGATGAGCACGAATATTTGTTCTTGGGTCTTGGATGTCTTCTATGTATTTAAGTATTTATTACCCACGACGGAACGGAGAAGGTATATGCGTTTAGGGTGAGAGATTGTTTGTGTGTGCACACCAATTTCTCCAAAACGGCTTGGCTGATTTAGATACGGTTTTCTGCAATAGGTTTGTTTTATCTATATAAGTATGTATATCGTCGCTTAGTACCCATAGTACAAGCTTTGCTTAGTTTGGGACTAGGTTTGGTTTGATTTGTGTAAGATTGTTCACAAATATTTATTTATTATTTATACTGAATTCTAGAATAAAATATCTCGTCGCGAGACAGACTATCCGCCTGTTTCTGCGTGTACTAATAGGTATAAAACAAGTGCGAGTCGGACTCGCGCACGAAGTGTTCCGTACCATTATCTATAAAAACGGCAAAAAAATCATGTCTGTTGTGTGGGAGACCCCTTAAATATTTATATTATTCTTTTTTTTAGGGTTCCGTACCCAAAGGGTAAACAGGGACCCTATTACTAAGACTCCGCTGTCCGTTTGTCTGTCCGTCTGTCACCAGACTGTATAAGGCTGTGTTGTTATAGCGGCAACAGAAATACATCATCTGTGAAAATTTCAACTGTCTAACTATCACGGTTCATGATATACAGCCTGGTGACAGACGGACGGACAGCGGAGTCCCATAATAGGGTCCCTTTTTACCCTTTGGGTACGAAACCCTAAAAAAGACGGATAGTCCGAGACCGCCACAGCTAGCGCCGGTCAGTATTCTTTGTTAGAAACTTCATACTGCAACGCACACTTATCCACTCCGTAACGACTTCTCTCCAGCTCGGGACCATCTTGTGCTAGCCGTGCAGCGCAGTAATGCCGCCAGCCTTCGGCACCTATACCGTTGGGCTCCGAGCTTGAGCCCATTTTTACATTACCTACTTTATTTATGTTATAGTTTATTTTAGTCTAAGCTTTCTTTATTTTTGTTTTTATAAAGTAGTGATGTTGGAAATTCCAACATAATCTTATCAACATAGGGTTAACAAGGGTATGCAGACCCGGGGAACGGCTTTTGAGGAGGAGCGGCGGGAGTTCCGGGACTTTTCATGCAAACCAGTCCCAGGACTGCAGGCCCCAGTTGGAATAAATAATAAAATATTATGGTAATTTGGCAGCGGAGAAGCAAGTTCTGGAGAAGTCGTCATGCGGCCGGGTGTGGGTGACGGTGCACTCGCCCGACATCAAGCAGGCCGACCGGGTCGTGCTCTCTGACGCGATTGAACTCAACTGGGACTTCTCCGACTGTGCAGATGTACCCAAACAGGTGAGAAACAGTTTAGTGAGATTGTGACCTTTGACCATAGCAGCTTGACCTCTTTGTCCCGACCAGATTGACCTTTGTTCCGAGCAGCTTGACTTTCGTCCATAGCAGCTTGACCTTTGTCCCTAGCAGCTTGCGCTTTGTCCCTAACATACGAAGTCGTCATGTGGTCGCCATGTGACGATGCACTCGCCGGACATCAAGCAGGCCGACCTGCGGTGCGATTACGGGACGTTTTCGAGCGTTCGTACGATAGATCTAAAGCTTAAGCCACACAAAGAGCTTAGCTACCGCCCGCTCCCGCGCCGGTACCGCCCACCCGCTCTCTGTGTGGCTTAAGCTTAAATGTCAAATCCCATACTAAAAATGAGAAACAGGGCTGTTATTCACAAATGGACTCGTGGTCGCCTGTAACCTCTCCTCTCGCCCGTTTTTATGTGGAAACTGTCAAAAAGTAACAAATGACATTTGACAGTTTCCATACAAAAACGGTTGAGCTGTGAGGTGACAGGTGAGGACAAGTCGGTTAGTGATTCGCGTGCCAGTTTAGTGAGGGTGCTGTAGTGAGATTGTGACCTTTGACCATAGCAGCTTGACCTCTTTGTCCCGAGCAGCTTGACTTTGTCCATAGCAGCTTGACTTTTGTCCATAGCAACTGGGCCTTTGTACTGGCAGCTTGCCCTTTGTCCCTCATAACTAACATTCGTATGAAGATACGACGAAGCACATTATGATGTCGATACAACGCGCTTGTGCCAATCTGGAGGTTTCATTAGGTCGAGTTGCAAGCGTCCGTAGACTGCGGTGGTTTGTTTGCCACCAACACATTTTAATCCATTGACCTTCCGATATATCAGACAAAGAAACAGTATAGTTACTTGATTTTTTTTGAACTGAGCTCATCTTCTATTAGGTACCTATAGTTATAAATGACACCTTGATTTACGAGAGTGCTGAATATTGCGAGTCTTTTTGAACATTCTAAGAGGTGTTCCTCGGTGCTTCTAATAGGATTATCATATCACGCTCCAAAAAATAAATTACAAACGCAATTGATATTTCACGATCGAAACTGCAAATTACTCGGTTTTCCAAACAACATGGCTAGTTTGCTACTCAACATTGACGTCACATTTGAGTTTCAGTTAGTATGAAACGTTTTCAGCACTCGGCTGCTATGTTATACTTTGACTCGTATGTCCGTATTGCTCTAATTGTAGGTAACTCATAAAAGCAATTGTAGGACCCATTAAATCACATGATCAGCTATAAAAACTGGTTCAAATGGCATCGTAAATAAAGCGTCATAGCGTCATATGTTAACACCAATTTTATACAAGGAATCACGGAACAAAGAAAGTTATACTGCGAAATTACACAATTTATATTACTCATATTTGCATACTCGATTGACCCTGACGTTCAGGACAGCAATAAATTCGAATAAAAGCGTTGACTGTTGAGCTTGTTTAGATTATTCACGGACTTTAATTATATAATGAAGGAAAATTATACGGGATTGATCCTTTTAGACGGCCTTGTAACGGACTCCAATACCGAAATAAACATTTTCCTCCTTTAGAAATTATAATAAAAATTATCTGGTATCTAATATTTTTGTTGCGTTGAATACCCAAAAATATTTTTTACTGATTGTATCTATTCACTTTGCATACATATTTTTGTGTAGATTATACTCAATAGAAACATTGGTACCAAACACACCAAACATACACAATTACACCAAACATACAACTGCGAAACTAAATTATCCTGGAGATGTAACAAGGATTAAATCCATCTGACCACAACTTTAGCCTAGTTGGTGGTCCCGGGTTCGAATCATTTATTTGTCCGATAATCGGATAACCGATAATCCGTCCCTGAATCTTGGATGAATGGTTCCTGAATCTTGGATTCTTTGATGAATTTAAGTATCTAATTATATAAGTATGTGTATCGTCGTTTAGTACCCATTGTACAAGCTTTGCTTATGTTGGGACTAGGTCGATTTGTGTAAGATTGTCCACAAATAAGTATCATTATTTTCTTTAGGTACGTCTTATTACATATTATTCTCCTTATTATATCTCGAGAAAACGGTTCACGGAAAATTAAAGATCAATAACCAAGGTAAAATATTGTCTAAGAAACCTTATGGTTTATACAACGTTCAAGCATACTAGTATAAGCCTCGTAAACACAGCAAATTCGTCAGGGAACTCAGGGAGCCCCTTAATCTATAAAGGAAAACGAAATACCTAACTCGTACCAATTTTAATATTTCCGAATTTCCTTTGCGTAGGTAACCATCAGCATAGGATGTGACGATTGTCACTAAAGTAAAGATCGCTTTTTATTTACACACACGCATGTAGGTCAAATACTGTCATCCACAATTGTACTCAGACACCTTAGCACGTTACGAAACGTAATAACAGTGGAAGTGCCCAATCACCAATCGCACGGTTTACTCGCCTCGTAGGTAGTTGCCGTTGAAATTATTTAAAATGTCCGCCTCTTTATAATACTGTCATTAGATTTTGAATCGTCTTGCTATGACGGTAAAGTCGCTTTTTGAACAGACTAATTTGATACAACTCGGCCAGTTTAAATGATTTTAAGTTTACCAGCCGTGTTTACCTACTCGTAACTCGCATGTTGGCAACCAATCACTAATCACACTTTTTGCACTGATTCGAGTAATAACGTAAATTATTTACCCGTTTTTGCATAATAACATGAGAGTTCTAGACTATTCTGAATGAGAGTGGTTACACGATCGATTGCCTACTGCTTTCATTAACGGAAATATTACGTTTTAATTTGCATCCTCCGTACTTTCTTTCGCCGGTTACGTTTTATAACAATTCTTCAGTCGGATATACATACAAAGAAACGCAACGTAGGTAATATTTTTTTGTTGTGAATTAAGATGAAATTTTCATTGTTTGACACCGTTACTCCTTTAATGTATATCCTGATTTTCACCTTTAAGTATAAATTAAAATTGAAAGTGCAAACTCTATCTGATCAGTGTCCAGTACTGGGACGTTTACGTATTTGAGCACGGTTCATTATAATCCTCTAAGCGTTATCCCAGTACACTTGCATTCTGAAAGATTCCGCGAGATCCGCTACCTATTCCCAAGATTTGGCGAAGGCACTAGTTTTTACGGAAGCAACGTATAAACGTCCTATTCCCATCTTTACCTACACTCGCCGTTTATTTATTCGACTGTGCGGAAAAACATCTTACCTATTTGTTTTGGGGTAGGTACACAGAGGATAAGATTACCATTAGTCATAACAAAAATACGTATTACCAAATATAGCTCATACATAGCAAGAATAGATAATTTATAAAACATAATATTTACTATAAGTAACATGTATTACAGAACAAACTTAAGTAAATATTAAAACAGACAAAAGATATGTAAATATTAATAGGCTTTGGTGGCGCTAAAGGGATGGTTCACGCTAGACCGTTCCGTGTCCGGGCCGGCCCGTTTTCTAGTACTAGAAAACGGGCCGGCCCGGACACGGAACGGTCTAGCGTGAATCATCCTTTATGCGCCACTTATGATTATAAATTAAAATTAAAATTAAATTAAATATTTATTTATTTCGAACCATACAGTCCATATCTTAGGTAGGGTTATTTTATGACTCGTATCTAGAATTTGTGTCAATTATCAGTCAATACTCTTTTGCTATGTGAGTGAACTCCATCTAAGAGTTATCTGACAGCTTTTGTGTACAGTCGATTACAAAAATTTATATCCACTACTTTACTGCATTATAATAAGGTGCATTATAAAGTAGATAGGTAAGTACCTTTAATTTGTCGAGATTTTTATTTTTGAATCTTTAATATTAATGATCCCTGGTACATTGAGAATACGTATTACATATATGTAGTAATGTCGAGTATGCCACACTGTAATATAATCCTACTAATATTATAAAGAATGCTGCTGAATGAAAGTGAACGCGGACGAAGTCGCGGCCAAAAGCTAGTAATTTATAAAACACTAGCGACCCGACCAGCCCCGGCCTCGCACGGGTGCAAATTATACATATAAACCTTCCTCAATCATTTACAAAACATATAAACCTCAATTACAAAAAACCGCATCAAAATCCGTTGCGTAGTTTTAAAGATCTAAGCATACAACTGGACAGACAGCAGGAAATTACTTTGTTTTATACTATGTAGTGATAAGAAATGTATGTAACATAAAGTTTTACAAGTAGTACCTATCTAAATATAGATAGGTACTCTTTACAAAATTGAACATGAACATAGTTTTACACAAGAATGAGTATTCAGGAACACTTGGTCGGATTTACAACAACTACCTAACTACTTATCTTCTACAATTTTGTCATCATTGGCTTGCCCTTATCCCATTTAGTTGGGGTCGGCGCAGCATGTTTTTTTCTTCCATACCTCTCTATCGCTCGTCATCTCGGCACTCACATCCTTCCTCTCCATATCATCTTTCACGCAGTCCATCCACCTTTTTCTTGGCCTACCCCTTCTCTTGCATCCCTCCACATTCATAACACATTCATACATTCATAATTTCTACAATTTTGTATAATTCATAAAATGTCCACAGATCGGGCTATTCGACGACCGACCCGGATCATGGAACAGCGCCATCCAAGTATTCCCAATAGACGCGGATCAGGGATACGTCATCACTACTGTATCCCTGGGAGAGACAGCTCTGCCCGCCGGCTGGGATAAGGGCCCTGGCTTGAAGGGACCTCACTGCCTGTGGCCGTGGGCTGGCGCGGGGGATGCGTCAATCACCTCCTACAATTGCTTGAAGATACAACCATCCTGGATGGAAGATAACCCGTAAGTTACGCGCCATACTTATTATAAAATGGAGTTTTATCGTGATAGTATAAAATTTCAAAAGCAAAGTGTATACCTGTTATTTGCCCACCCTGTACTTACGTCAAAGTGAATGTAAATTGATAGCTATTTCATACCCAAACTAATCGTATACTAGGTAAATTATTATCTTCTTTCTATTTCCAGTGCAACTAGTAGAAATAGTATATACTATACTATTGTATACTAGTAGATAGACAAAGCCAGGTCTCTTGCCGGTTCGGCTAAACTCGGCCACCTCTTACGGATATCTGACGTGTAATTCTCCCGAAACTGTTGACAATGACACTCTACGTCCATCTTTAGTTATACTACAAAGATAATACGCAAACAGACCAAACAGTATCTGCTACACTGCACTAGTAATACTCTGATTTATTATGTGGCAAAGTGCTGAAATTTCTTTTACTCCAAACAACCCTATGCAAAGCAAAACCTTTATCTTATCAAGTTCACACTAAAATTTTGGAGAGTATTAGGTGCAGTCAGCGTCATATAGTATGTAGTAGCCAAAATGGCCAAATAGTTTGGTACACCATACAATAGTACATTACTTACCAAGGGCGATAAAACAAAGAATGTCTTAGATCGCAGGTATTTTACGCCCGAGCCGAAGGCAAGGGCGATAAATATGCGATCTGAGGCTTTCTTTATTATCGCCCGTGGTAAGTACAAAATTTTATGTCACCCCCTGGCCAGGAAGTGGGTTTTTTCGCGCGCGGAGCGTGCGATAATGGCCACTTTATGGCTAGGTGTGACATAAAATATATAGTGTACCGAACAATTTGGCCACTTTGGCTGCTACATAATACTACTCGTACCTCTACATTTACGATAAATAAAATAAACTTTGTCTTGGTTGCCTATCTTATCAAACACCAGTAAATAATTATTACATTCTGAGAGCAGAAACAAAGTCAGTGAGAATGATAATAATTATTGCATACGTAACGTAATACTAATAACCAAAATATGCGATTATGTAAACAAAACAACTTGGCACACTTTCTTACTGTATTTACCGCTTCAATTAGTGCAATAATGTGGATCATAAAGTCTGTTTCACTTAATATAGTTATAATGGTAATAAAATTAAACTGATTTGGTCTTAAAAAATGTTTCAATCTCATTGACCGAAATTCAATATTAACAATAATACACAGTGTAACTAGTAGAAATAGTATATTTGTACTTGTATACACTAGTATAATATATACTATTTCTACTAGTTGCACTGGAAATAGAAAGAAGTTAATAATTTACCTAGTATACGATTAGTTTTGGGTATGAAATAGCTATCAATTCACATACACTGACGTAAGTACAGGGTGGGCAAATAACAGGTATACATACACTTTGCTTTTGATATTTTATTCTATAAAATATAAAAATGATTAAGTATTTTTAAATCGATGAATACAATATTTAAGGCTGGCAATTCAATATAGACAATAACGTCAGACGAATGTTCGCCTCTAGCCGCATGGGAGATATCCCCTTTTATCGCGTTTTTCTTTACATTTTCACACATTTCCTGCGTTTACTCAATGTTGTATCTCGGATATTTTGTTTTAATTGTTGAAGGTTCATTGGCCTGTTAGCATAGACACCAACCAACACCAACCTCCCTTTATATAGCCCCACAAAAAGTCATCAGCTGTTAAATCAGGCGATCTTGGGGGCCCATCGATGTCACCGTTTCTCGGAATAAATCGAACGGGAAACGTTCTTTTTAATGTTTCTATTGTGGCTCGTGCCGTATGACACGTGGCCCCGTCTTGTCGAAACCACAAACGCTCCATAACAATTTTCCGTATCTACACGAAGTAATTTTTATGAAATAACTGTCATATTTGCCGTTTAAACAAATTGGCAGCAGACCTCCAAGTTGCCCTGCCCTGTATGGAAAATCTGGTCTATTTTAATCGTGACGTCTTATTTATCACGATGTCGACTAAGATTTTACCGCGTAAAGCAAAAGAATAGAAAGGTTTTCCTTTCTCACGTTGTATTTATTATTAAGAATCGATACACCAAAAGTTATAGTACGCTAATCCGTTAGATAAACAATGAAAGAGTAGGTATTAAAACAATTGAATTTGTTCCAGCGATATCAACAAGTTGCGAATCGGCGAGTTGGCGCTAGCTGGCACCCACAACGCGGGCGCCTGGCGCTTCGATACAGAGATCAGCACCGTGGCTCGGGACAGCTTTGTACTGTGCCAGGACCGCTCTATCTGGGCACAACTCGTCCACGGCATCAGATACTTCGACTTCCGGGTCGCGTATTATGACTTCTACACAAATGAGGACGATAGGTAAGTAACTATGATTAGCTAAGTTAGTTACTACTACACCTGTGAAATGCTAGCTGGAACTCACAATGTGCACCTAGCGGTTTGGTGATAAGGAAATATATCCAGAAAAAGATACTCTTGAGGGCTTCCTTCAAAAAGTAATATCAACACTAAAACCCCCAAATAATCTATTCTTAGTGGGTTCATCCATGATCATTATACCAAAACTTGTAAAACATGCAACATGTATAACATAACACCCATATATTGAACCACTGATGCAAAAATAAAAGCCGGGTGCGATCCTAAGTCCAGAGGGATAGAAGTTGAAGAATCGGCGCTCAATTTACAACATAATCTCTTTTGTAAAACAACGAAACCCAGAATTACTTCGGTTTTTAGTACACTATGCTTTGGGATTTTGCAAGTCATGCTTAATCCATAATTGCTTACAATTTGTCTGATCACCTAAATTGTCTGCATTTGGAACTATACTCTGTCAACTATATATTTTTTAATGATATAATGTCAATATATTAATGTCAAAACGAAATGTGATTATAACAACAAAATATTTAAGTTTTATTTACAACACAAACACATACAATAAACAAATTGCACATACTTAATATACGTCTTGCCTGGTATCAACTTGGTCTGTCAACTTATTTGCACTCTCATTCACATACCGATTGTAAATAGAGTTAGGCGACTTCCTGACTTGGCGGGGCGGGATCGATATGTGACATTTTCTTCTTTGACGTAAACTTACTGGCGTCGCAAAAATTCCCGCTTGACGGAATACTGTCAGTATTACATTAGCGCAGTAGTAATATCATGCGCAGAAGTCGAGCAGTACCGCCTTCGCGTCGTCCCGCATGCGCGCATCCCGCGCCAGTCAGGAATCATTCATTTAAATGTAGAGGCGCAGTAAAAAGTAGTACTGCGTTGACTGACAGTTGACACTGACATTTGACAGTTTTCTCATATCGTACCGCCTCCGCACCGACAAATCAGGAAGTCGCCTAAGGCGACTTCCTGACTTGGCGGGGCGGGATCGATATGTGACATTTTCTTCTTTGCTGTAATCTTACTGACGTCGCAAAGATTCTCACTTGACATAATACTGTCAGTATTACGTTTGCGCAGTAGTAATATCATGCGCAGAAACGGAGCAGTACCGCCTTCGCATCATCCCGCTACCGCGCATCCCGCGCCAGTCAGGAAGCACTCATTTAAATGTAGGGGCGTAGTAAAAAACGGTATGACTGACAGCTGACACTGACATTTGACAGTTTTCTCATATCGTACCGCCTCCGCACCGACAAATCAGGAAGTCGCCTTAGAGTTACTTGCACATGAGACACTGTCACGCCCACGGAATCAGTGAACGAAAAACATGAAATTAGTTGAGATGACGGCCATATCTTGTCATCCGTTGGATAACATTACAACACGTGTTTCTTTACCATTTTTATGCAATTGTAACCAATGCTAAAAAGTATTAGGTACGATTAACAATGCTTTAAACTTGGGCCGCTAACTTTAATTAACGTTAGTGCAATTGGCCATTATTTTAGGGTAGCATTTAACGAACCACCAAATTAGTTGCCGAATGATGCTCTAAAAAATCACATTGATTACCAAAAATACTAGATTCGCACCAAATTTTCAATTCCTTTTAAATATAAAGTGCAACTCAAAGAAGTAACATGTCGATAACCTATTAAATTAAATTGTTACCAAATAAATTAGTCACTACCCAAAATTACTTAATGATCACCTAATTTCTAACACCAAATTTCATATAATTTACATCCAAATATCCTATTAAAATTATCCTATTAAAATTATTTACACCCAAATAATTCTTTCGATACCCAGAAATACTACATGATCACCAAATTTCACGCGGCAATTTTTTTTTAACGCCGGACTCGCAAAGCAGTTCCAATCTAGTCTAACCTCATTGCTAGCACACTGATGCGGTTTTCCATACGGTCCGTCTCGCTCGCACGTGGCACCGCGTGCGAGCAAGACAGCGCTAAATGATTTTATTTTATAGAAGCTTCAAAATTTCTGTAACTTTAATGAGACACGTACATAACATAATTTAATTTAATATATTTTCAACAGTGCTTTCCTTACTGGTCGCATACAGCTATTTGTTCTCAGATGTTTTTGCCTCTACTCTATTCGCTGATAATCGTCAATTTGCCTAGGTAGTAGTATTTTTCTATGACATCTATTTTAATTTCAAACTAGTGGACATTGGCACACTATTGACGGATCTCCGCTGGCGCGGAGCTCCTATTTTGAGTTGTTTTGGCCCTTCGGGCCGATGCAAAACTAACATAACCTAAACCTACCTATACCTATTTCTACCTATTATCTTCCTTTAATTTTTCCATGAAAGTCTATCTAAATTAATAAAGTAAACTCATTTGAGGACCTTTATCCATTTTCATAACAAACTAACAATTTAATAAATCAACAAAACTCATTTTCAAATAAAAGTTTTCAATCAAACGCGCTCACGTCAACGCATTAAAAAATTAATAATAAAACTTCTTGCAGTTTGTAAACCATCAGCAATAGGTAGTTAGAATGAAACAGCAATAGGTACCTTTCACTCTAACGACATATCAATAGGTTTTATGCTTCAGGCAATTCTTTGTATTTGATTGAGTGAGATAGCAGTATACGTGTTATT
The DNA here is from genome assembly GCA_951800055.1 of Cenopis cana. Lineage (NCBI taxonomy): Eukaryota > Metazoa > Arthropoda > Insecta > Lepidoptera > Tortricidae > Cenopis > Cenopis cana. Next base: position 10,417,463 of record OX637484.1, read on the forward strand.
ATTTCACACAGCCACATTGCGTGTTGCTTTTTAAATTAATTTTGAATTTTACTTTCTAATTTATAACATTTTGGAAATGACTGTAATATTTATAGTGCTAAAAACAATTAATTTGTAACTGTTTACTAAAATGTAGCATGCGATGTGTATAATATTTGGATGTAATTCTAATGAAAAAAGGTGCATGAGATTAGGTGGTAGTTTAGTGTTTTTGGTGGTACTTGACAATTTTTTTGATGCGATTATAAATTTATAGGAACGCAATAAGTAAAATAGGTGCAAGTGCTGCAAAAATAGGTAGAATTTTTTTGGTGACTCGGAATTGCTGATCGATAAATTTTTTTGAGTGTTCAACCTTATTTTAGGGTTCGAAAATTTGATGATATCAAAAGTTATTTAGGTGGTCATTTTATTTGTTCCCATTATTTTATTATTAAATAATGGACTTGTTAAATAATGTCAGCAGACATAAGGCGATATTTTAATTAAAATGACGTGAAATTTTTACTGGGCAGTATGCTTTATATAAAATGGAGAGCAATTTGCCAAAAGGTACCTATACTATTAACAAAAGAAACAGTGTATTCATCTAATTGATACTTAAATTCTTTATCAACTTTTTGTATATGATATTCTAATCTAAGTAGATCTATACCTACCTTCTGTTTCAATTGACTGTAACTAGTGTTTCTAAAGTTTATCTGTGGTCAAAGTGTTTACAAAAACTTTGTTACGTTACAGACACACGAACCGAGATAAACATTGTTACGTGGAAACAGTGCAATCGGCTTTACATGGCTTCCGTGATTGTATCTTGCATAACGCGAACCTAATGTCTCGTACCTACATAACGACATGAATGATACTGGGTATCGATGGAAAATCAATCCTGACTGCTGTATTGTATAATACAAAACATCTCCTGTATTCCTCAGCAAAACTCTGAATCCATTACAATACTGAATATGTTTTAATAAAGAAACCAACGCTTTATGATATTATACCATCTATACATATAATAAAGCAGAAGAGGGTCGAAAATCTGTACATTGAAGATATTAGTAAAAAAATCGATGGAGGGGTCTAAGAATCGATAACAGAACACGTTTCAACTGTTTTTAGAATTCGTGTCTGTTTGTCTGTTTGTCTGTTTGTCTGTCTGTTTATTTGTCTAACTATCACGCGAAAACTAGCGAATGGATTTTAATACAGCCTTCACTAATATGTTTATTGGATCTTCGGCCAGGTTATAGGCTATAAAAATCATACAGGTTAGGGATGAAAGGGGGTGAAAAGAGGGGTTAAACTTTGTATGAGAAGTCTTTCAGTTCATGATTTACAGGCTTGAAAATTGGTAAGTATATACATGGACGCAAAGTAAATAGAACCCCATTCAAACATTTTATAATAAACAGATAGTATTTGAAAAAATGGGGGTTGAAATAACAATACCTCTGCCTCTCAGGGCTAAAGACAAAAATACAAAAGTCCCTCAAACCATATTAACTGTTTGAAATGAGAGATCTAATTATGTTGGTCAGTCAGTCTCTATCAATATTCACAAACCTTACTACGAAACCTCGGTTTTTTTTCGTTTTCGATGGAGGGTACCTACGCAGAGCGGCGGGCTCTCGGTTGCATGGTAGCACTTGCGACATGTACCTATATATTAGGTATGCGCATTTTTGTATAAAATATTGTTTTTTGAGGTGCTCATTACAAGAATGATATCCATTTTCAAATCGAAGATGGCGGACATTTATTTATTTACTTTCCTTAATAATCGATATGGGTGTCATTGAGGTTCTTCGAGGTGCCGATTAGTTGCGTTTTCCGTCAGCAAAATGTATAAAATACGTTCAGCGCGTAACAGACATAAATTTAGGGTATATTGGTATTCTTTAGTAAAATATACCTACGTAACAATAAACATCAAGTATGACCAAATTCGAAAGTTTTAGGCGGATAGGAAGCAAAAAAAGACAATTCTCAGAAAATCACATAACTCTTAGAAGCAACCAGGGTGGGTGCGCTATCAACCTAGGCCTCTACTCCATCTTCGAAAGTAAAAGAACAGACCAAAGTAGGTATTCAGTTATACCTATGTTTTACAATAAAGCACTTTGAACTTTGAAAGGTATTCCACTAATTTGTGAACAAAAAAATATCTATTCAACCACCTCTTTACAAAGCCATTTGATAGGTCAACAATTTCTTTTTGTTCAATCATCTACATTGCTTGATGCGTATGAAGTATTTTCCGTACCTGCATCATAATGTTCGAATCATTTCGCACTTGCTTTTTTATCTACATTACTTGACGCGTAGGAATTATTTTCCGCACCTGCATCATAATATTCAAAAACGTTAGCGCGCGCTACGCTCGCTTTTTCATCTACATTACTTGATGCGTTTGAAGTCTTTTCCACACCTGCATCATAATGTTTGTAAAAATTTCGCGTTCGCTACGCTCGCGTTTTCATCTGCATGACTTGATGCGTATGAATTATTTTACGCACCGGCATCATAATGTTCGAAATATTTCGCGCTCGCTACGCTCGCGTTTTCATACACATTACTTGATGAGTATGAAGTATTTTCCGCACCTGCATCATAATGTTCGAAAAATTTCGCGCTCGCTGCGCTCGCGTTTTCTTCTACACTACTTGATGAGCATTTTTCGCATCTACATCATAATGTTCGATAATTTTCGCGCGCCCTACACTCGCGTTTTCATCTACATTATAGTTGATGCGTATGAAATATTTTCCGCACCTGCATCATAATGTTCGAAACATTTCGCGCTCACTACGCTCGCGTTTTCATACACATTATTTGATGAGTATGAAGTATTTTCCGCAATTGCATCATAATGTTCGAAAAATTTTGCGCTCGCTGCGTTCGCGTTTTCTTCTAAATTACTTGATGAGCATTTTCCGCACTTACATCATAATGTTCAAAAACTTTAGCGTGCGCTACGCTCGCTTTTTCATCTACATTACTTGATGCGTTTGAAGTCTTTTCCGCACCTGCATCATAATGTTCGTAAAAATTTCGCGTTCGCTACGCTCGCGTTTTCATTTGCATGACTTGATGCGTATGAATTATTTTCCGCACCTGCATCACAATGTTCTTTTTTTTTATTTTGCGCTCGCTACGCTCGCGTTTTCATCTACATTACTTGGTGCGTATGAAGTCTTTTGCACACCTGCATCGTAATGTTTGAAAGAATTCGCGCTCGCTGCGCTCGCGTTTTCATCTTCATTACTTGATGCGTATGAAGTATTTTCCACACCCGTATCAGAATATCCGAAAAATTTTCCTCTACTTCCTTCTTAATATATATTTTGTCCTCTGTCATGTGTTTCATGTGGGCGCATTGAGCCGGCGTGCGCAATGTTTGGCGAGACAGCCGGTGTAGAAGTTGATATGGATATTCACGCGAATGAAGTCTCGGGAAAAAGCTTAGATAAATAAATTTAAATCATAAAAAATCCTCTCCCTGTGATCCTGATCTGTGTCCTTTAATTGAGGTGTGCAATGAAGATTAGGTATTTGTTGTTGTTTGTTGTTGTTTAAAAACTGGACTACCCGTGCGAAACCGGGGCGGGTTATACATGCGAAAGTAACTCTGTCTGCCTGTTTCCCCTTAAAATGCTCAACCGATTTAGATGAAATTTGGTATGGATATAGTTTGAGTCCTAGGGAAGGACATAGGATACTTTTATCCCGGAAATCATCCCTTAACGGGGTTTAAGTTAGAATGGAAGAGAGATAACTAGGTAAGCGCAAGAAATAGAAGAATGAAATAACATTCTAACGTGATGACCGAGTTCTACGCAGACGAAGTCGCGGGCAAAAGCTAGTACATAATATTATGCTACGCGAAGGCATTGTAAAACAATGAAATCATACTAATTTACATTACAGTAAAGTTAACAGGTTATTGCGACTTATTTTTCGGATACGTAGTGTACGTACTCGTGTCTATGTAAATAGCTCGAGTCCAAATAGGTATTATTATCGTATGAGCTTAAATCTCCGCTACGATTGATAAGTTTCAACAATAGTCAGGTTTACAGCAGACATCACTGATATCGTTATTTTATCACTTTATTATTCAAAAATAAGGTGCAAAATTGTACATATAGGTAGGTTTCATGTAGACCACACAAAAAAACTTACTAATCGTGCTGTATATAGATTAGAAGTTTTTCATTCATACTTAGGTACTTACCTAATGCATACATCGACCCTCTTGTAACACACTAGGTACCCTGCTGCGACAGTCAGGTAACATCGGTCATGATCGGTCTAATAACAATCTACATTGTACACGTGCCATTCAACACGGTTGATCGATGGCTGAGATAGATGGGAAGATGACAAAACTTATTCACATGATATTTAAATTATTTGTTTATGATGATTATTATTAGCGTTCTAAAGCATACAGTAAGTAAGGTAGTAGTCACAACCGTAATGCATTTCGGTAGCCCGTATAATTGGTAAATGCACCACCTAACTTTTGACTTACTTATCTGAACACACGTTAGTTTTTTTTATCTAAATTAATGCCGTGACCATTTTACGGTGTTAGTAGGTCTTTAGTAGGTACTGTTCTTTTTATTTCTTAATTAATTTACCTAGCTCCGTTGGAGTATGAGGGGTAGGTACAAAATGGCCGTGACACATTTATTAATGATCATGAGTTTATACAAGTAGTTAGGGAATATCCATATTTACGTTATTTATTACGATGTACGTGTATAATTTCATTATTTTGTATCGTTTTCAGGTATTGGTTGAACCATAACTTAATAAGAGTCCGTCCATTAGTACCTCTACTCAAAGAAATCAGGGCGTTTCTGGATAACACAAAAGAGGTAAGAGTTCCCAAAATACCCAAGCCATTGTAAGTAAAAGACAAAGCAACTAAAATATGTAAGTACCTATAAATGTGTATAAAATGAAAACAACTTTCATCTGGCAACTAAAGACGCGAGGATTATATTTCACGGACTTATATAAATCGCAGATAATTTGTCAAGGGAACGAAACGATCCATAATAAACGAACCATGATCATGCCAGTTACGAAAATGATACTGGATAAAAATACTTTTTATTAAATCATAATAACGTTTAGGTATACTACGTTTTATCTTCAATAGCCCAGTTTGGTTTTGTTTTGACCTGTGGCGGTCTACCGACCTTTGGTCGTAGGTATTTGCTTAAAAAGGGATCAGGGAATTGAATTGAAGAGAGCAAATACACCTTTGACTTTAATACCTACTCTTGAGACGGCCTAAACCGAACTGGGTAAATGGAAGGGGTTACGTACGTCACGAGCACGTATTCTATCCTGGCCGGGTGATTTGTCAATATTTAGGTTGTCTATTATTTCAAGGTCACACTGAAAGTTTTTAGAAAAACAAAAACTAAGCTAACAAGCAAGTTATTTATTGTAATTTTGTTTCATGGACTATTGTACGATTACATCAATATATCACTGAATTCGATGGAGCCTCTGAGAAAAACGATTTGCCCACTCGTTCTTATAGCTCGGTTTTACGGCGTTTTTGAGCTTCGGCCCTGATATATATTATTATACTCTTTGGCTTCGGCCAAATTATGAGGTGCCCAACGAGTTCAGAGTATCCTAACAGCTAAATACTCATGGACGATTTTCTGCACTTGACTCATACTGATGCCTAAGGTTGCCTGCATCTGCTGATATGTCAATCTCTTATCAGTCTCTATCATGAGCCGCCCAGGACTGATGTTTTTTTTTCAGTAATCGCCATAAAGTGACGTCTCTCACGAAGATCATCAGTGTCATTGATGCGATGACATTTGAACCCGTTAAACTAGTTGTAAATAGTCTTAAAGGATGTAGCTTCATCATCAAGGGCCCATCGAAAAGTCTTTCATAACTATATTGTTGGTTTCATTGCAATTGCAAAAAAATATCGACCAAAATTTCTCACTTTAAATTCATCTTAACGTGAAACAAACAATTTTCAATTTGACGCCAAATGATATAAACAAACGACAGACGAATGTAATATACTCCATAATGTTGCCAAAGAGTTCCACTTCAAAACGACATTTTTAGTTTTTTGATGTATGGTTTCTATGTAACCATTTCTAAAAACTTTCAGTGTGGCCTACGTATTAGGTACAACATTTGTGTAACTGTATTAAATGAAAATATACGGATATCGGACCGGCCGCTACATAATTTATTCAACCTTTTTAAAAAAATCTGAATAGATTGATTTTAACGTTACCTCGACTTTTGCCATTTTAATCCGAAAATTAAACCCGGAGACCGCATGAAAACGGAGGCTCGCAGATAGTATTATTTCTTTGCTCGCAGACCTTCTGCTTTCACCGGAATTTGATGACCTACTATGTCAATACAGAGAATCTTTATAAGGATCTGCAACACGTATGCTGCATCCTCGACATCGTAAGTCTACGGACAGATAGCCATCAGTCATGACTGACGTTTTTTTTAGCAAACATTTCGATTTTCATAATATATTAAAGGTTAACAACACCCTTGTGCTTTGCATAAAGGGGGAGAAAATGTCGTATTCGCCAAAATTTCGCCAAAAAAACGGTGGCCTTATCGCTAAAAAGCGATATATTCCAGACAACCCTATTCTGCCTGACTTATGTCCTGTCCTGTAGCACAGATATTTTTATACTTAAAAAGAGGTCCCATCAAAAAACAAATGTTTAAACCACATTTTTGGGTGAATAAATGATTGAAAGTATTATATTTAAACTAAACAGTTAAAACTCACGTATTAACTGTCAACTCGGGCGACATGTTTCGAACTCTTTGGGAGTTCTTCTTCAGGTTGAGCGCGTTCGCGACGAATCCGTAATGTGCAAGTTTTAACCGTTTAAGTAGTAGTAGTTTTGAGATGACTCACGAAAGTTTAAATTCAAATAATGTTATTATTTATTTATTTATTATTATTAACTTATATCCCGCCTCACTTACTTCAGCTCGTCTTTCTCGACGCGCACCACTTCCCAATCGGTTTCTACGAACCGGACGGCTCGCCGATCCGCCCCGTGCACCAGGGTCTGATCAGGCTGGTGCAGCGAGAGCTGGGCCCGCACCTAGCGTTCGCTACCGACTTCGGCACTGGCGCAGGAACCAGGGGACCCACGGTGCAGTCCTTGCTCGACGCTGATAAACGGCTGCTGTTCAGCTATGTCGACAACGCGATTGTGTCAGGTAAACATCATCAGACCGTATTATGGTCACAGTTATCGCGTGATAAACGACAAGATAAAGCATCTAACATTTTCTATTGATTGGTATCAGAAAGTGACAGATGCTTTACCTTGTCGTCTATCACACGATAAACCGTCCATGATAGTCCCCCGTCATTCCATGGGCGTTTCGACCACCGTCCGTCTATAGTTCGAAATATTTAAGAAATGAGCTACAGAAATTAAGTTTTAATACAACGTACGCAACATATTGTGATCATAGATGTTGTCAGAATTAGTCGAGTTTGAATCTTATTATAACTTCTAGACTAACGACTGTTGAAAAGCCCGCGGAACGAGCTATCACTACAACAAAGACCTGTAAACATGGTTAAAAACAATTTACATATAGTTAATGAACCTGCTGTAACCATGGATTTACTATGAAGTGTTATGTACTCTGTCACTTACTTCTCTGCTTAGTCCATTGGTGCTATCTATAAGGATCTTTTGTTGTGTTCATAGCTAAATTAACTAATAAAACTAGCTAGAGGAGGCTCATATAGATACGCCACAATGTGTAGGCACTGGCAGTCTATGTAATTTAGGTACTAGTCTCTGATTACAATCATAAAGCCTAATCCACTTGAGGAGGGGAGCACCTATATGATTACTGTTCTATTCATGTCACCGCCCACCTACAGCATATTTTGACCCCGAGATTCTTAAAAACTAAGTGCAGTCAAAGGTAAAATTACCGTGCATTCTCTGCTTAATTAACAGTTGCTTTCGAGCTACAACAACAACAACAACAAATATTCTTTATTGTTCACCAAATAATGTACATTAAACATAAATAACAGAAACAAATTGCACAATGGTAGACAACAGGCTGTCTTATCGCTAACAAGCGAGCTACCTATGTTGATCAAGCGGTTGAGTCAGGTATTCAACTTAGAGCAACCAAGGCATATGGTATCAGAACATTCTACCGTGACGTCATCGCGCCGCTCAAAGTACATGCGGCGGGACGGGTCCCCAGTCTTAGGACTATTTAGTGGTTGCGGCGCAACGATACGGATCGCACGCGCACGCGCTGCTGTACCGCAAAGAGAATATAATACTACGTTTTTAAGAGTCGGCACTCTCTAAGAAGGCTTGTACCGAATTGTGAACGTACTTTGTGCCAAACTACCACTAAATGCCAATAATGCCAACATAAAAAAGGAGAGCTAGGGCTTGACACCTCCTTTACCTGACATTTATCGATATCGATGAATCGATACGTGCTGCTGTACTGTAGGTACCTACCAGTAAATTTTGAGTATTTCGAGATAAAGTGCGAGTCTTCCACGAAGGTGCGCCCCGCTACAGTCCCATCCGTACAATTAATTACAATTAATATGGGATTCGCTGTGGATGGGCGCGTTGTCGTGGATGACGCGCTAATCGCTATACTACTATCATAAAATAAAACTAGGTCAGTTGTATTCAATGAATGTATTTAGCTCCAACCGTTTGGCTGTAAAACCTGTGTGACAGACGACGGTATAGGTAAATATGCCAGATCCTCATTTCCTGCTAATTTTACCCATAATCGACATCTGAAACAAGAGGATTATCGATAATTTTGTTCGTGCACTAGTCTTATTCGTCTTATTTCAAGTTACCTATTTTTTGTCAAGAATAACTTTATTCTCAGAATGTTCGTACAATCCATGATTTTATGTACTTCGAACTAATTAAATTATTAACTGTTCACGACTAAAAGTCAAGAATTATTGATAAATCACATTAAGAAATCAATTTTATGTCACACCTGGCCATAAAGTGGCCATTATCGCACGCTCCGCGCGCGAAAAATCCCACTTCCTGGCCAGGGGGTGACATAAAATTTTGTACTTACCACGGGCGATAATAAAGAAAGCCTCAGATCGCATATTTATCGCCCTTGCCTTCGGCTCGGGCGTAAAATACCTGCGATCTGAGACATTCTTTGTTTTATCGCCCTTGGTAAGTAATGTACTATACCGACCTGTCCGGATCTAGTGGAAATCTGGCCAAAAATACATCAGAAGTTAATCTTCGCACACGTCTAACACCGCAAACTTCACATTTCCTTAAGGATTTGCCCCCCATTTCAAAAACAGTTACGTTATTTTGCCAAAAACACAATAAATTACAAATATTTCAGACGATTTCAAATACCCCCGAGAAACGACGGCTGACGTTTTAATCAATCGTACCAACCCAAAGAAAAGTATAATACGTCTATATTCGAAAGGAACTATGGTATTTGATACCAAAATGCAGCAGCAGTCATTTTAATTCGGTAATATTATTTCTATGCCTCAACGTTGGTATAAAAGTACGTTCCTGAGTTATCTTACTATGAAGTGTCGACGGACTGCTGTACCGCTGTACAATCATAATTCGTGTCGTGAACTGACGTGTATAAATAATAAGGCAAAAACCAAAACATTATTGCATTGCAGCAGGTTGTGTAATAATAAAAACTCGGTCCATTAAATATTATATAAAACTTTGTATCCCCTGGTTACATGATTGTATGGAGTGCCTGCCCTTTAATATTTTTTTGTCATTTCACATCACTTTTACGTAGCAGTTCATACGAGTCGAACACACCTTCCTGCTAAATGTTTTAATTGTATTTGTAGTGCTTATAGTCTCCGAGTACATCGGCTGTCACATACCGGCGTAAAGACGGACGCACGGTTTCCGTTTTCACCGTTTTGGCTACGGAACCTTAAAAGTACTATTCGTAATTGTATTGTAAACAACACTACTAATAATAGAGTACATATATTAAAATAGGTTCTCGCTGGTGGTAACCCTAGCGCTGAGGGCGGGGCCTCGAAAAAGCGCGTTGCGTGCGATAGAAAGAGATGGCCACGTTTAGGCACATTTGGCATACCTAAACGGAGAATTTGTTAACAGAAAATCTTCTGTACTTGTACTATTACTTATTCTGTGTTATGCGCTCATACAGAGGCACATTATGTTAATTACAAGTGGACATACTCCTCTACTTAATACGTAATTAAACAGTGAAAACAGTGGTGGTGGTAGGTATGATATAAACACGGAGATAATACGGACGTACCTACTACGCAATTGCATACGTTTGCAATTGCGTATTAGGTCTAGGTAATTAAGAAAATATAATCACAATGGTGAAAGAGTTCAAAAGTCAAACAAAAAAGATAATAACTTATGATTATTTCAATATTTTAACGCAAATGCACATCATACGGATAAATGTAGGTAATAATAAATATTACCTAAAGTAATGATTCCTTACATCGGTTTTAAATCCCACCCAGCTAAATAAAATGTGGATGTCAAATTCAATTTGATTTAAGCATTTGTTTATTGTTTTGGGTGGGTTTACAGAATTACAATTACGAATTGTATTCTTGTATTTAAATTCTTGTAAATAAATTATTTTATCATTACAAATTGTAAAGGAATATTCACTGATTTACTGCATTATTAGTTTTGGCAGTTATAAACAAGTTTTTACTAACTTATTTGAGTAATAGAAACTCACAAAGTAATAGGCAACATTTAAACCCAAAGTAAACTTTTAAACTTTGTAAGGTACAGTCAAGGGCATAAATATGTATACATTTTTGAAACTTATTTCAATGGAGTAAGGTGAAAAAGTGTATACATATTGGTGCCCTTGACTGTACCTAAGCCTTGTTGGCCGCGATTCCATTCACCTTAACTGACAGACGTCCCTGGGATATCACCTTTGTTTCATGTATCTGACATCTATTTGTGTTAAGTGTCATTAGGCCGTTTTTTTTCTCAAACTTGACGATAAAAATAATCAAAATACCGTCACGTCATCAAATATGTTATTGTATTATAGGTCTTCAAAAACATAATTCCACAGATAGTTAATACCGATAACTTCATGGGTTTTAACCACGTTGACAACTTAATACTTTCAGATGGTTGGTTTCAGCTACCTAAAACTAATGAATCAGATTGATATTGTATTTTATCAATCTGATTGATATACAGTACCTAATCGCTTGAAATAAATCAGTGTAATGACGTGATTAGGATTAGGAATTACCTAAGTGCGTGTACGTAACAGATATATATGTTTGTATATTCTATCATAATTATGTAAGTAGTTATCTATGAAACAAGTGCCATGTTTATTTAATTTCCAGGGGTATGCTTTAATAAACGTTTTAATAAGAAATTTAGTAAGACAAGCTCAAGGCTCTTTCCAATGAAAGTGATAAATTTGATGTCAAACCGTTGACAAAACAGTACCGTTACCATGAGTTTGCAATGTTTGCATTACCGTACTCGCTAGCGACTGCGTAAACGATTTAGTATGGACAATAGTACAGCGCCTCTGGCGGTTACGCAATAGAACTAAGAATCGCCATACTAAATCGTTTACATAGTCGCTATCGAGTACGGTAATGTAAACATTGCAAACTCATGGTAAGGGTACAGGTAGCCCTCTACACTTATTCAGTCGTAAGTAATATAATAAACTGCGTTTATTTTGTACTAAGTAGTATTTGCCTATAGCACTCCCTATTTCATCCCTAAGGCGACTTCCTGCTTTGTCGGTGTGGAGGCAGTACGATATGAGAAAAGTGTCAAATGTCAGTGTCAGCTGTCAGTCGACGCGATATCATTTTTTACTACGCCCCTACATTTAAATGAGTGCTTCCTGACTGGCGCGGGATGCGCGGTAGGCGGTATGCGAAGGCGCGGGATGCGAAGGCGGTACTGCTCCTCGTCTGCGCATGATATTACTAGTGCGCAAACGTAATACTGACAGTATTATGTCAAGTGAGAATCTTTGCGACGTCAGTAAGTTTACGTCAAAGAAGAAAATGTCACATATGGATCCCGCCCCGCCAAGTCAGGAAGTCGCCTTAGAGGGATGATTTTCGGGATAAGATATGTTCTTTGTATATCCAGGCCATAAACTTGTCGTATACGAAGTTTCATTATAATCCGTTCAGCCGTTTTTGCGTGATTGAGTAACAAACATCCGAACATCTAATAGCCGGAGAGCTGGCTATGGCTAACCGTTTACAATTTTGAGAGACACGATATCCGTCTAGTTCGTGTGTCATACTATTTATTAATAGATCCGGTGACTGGCAGCTTTTCAGTGGTGGTTTTTTTTATTATAATTGAATTAAAGGTGTGCAATTTACAGAACTCTGAAGTAGTGCCAGAGGCTATTTTTCCCCCAAACAAAATGACTGGAAAAATTATATTAAAATTACGTATCGTATTCCAGAGCTCTAAATTGCACACAATTGTCACCCGGATCAATTAATAATAATGGTATGGCACGCTAACTAAACGAAATAGGTAGGTACCTTTCGAGTACCAACATTTTCACTGCCATTGAGATGCTGCTTCAAGTGCGTTGACTTTGACTTAATTTTAACGTCTATTTGTTCAGCACCGTGACGAGGAAGCTACGACCCAATAAGTATACAGGGCAGCGTAGCATCGAAAATTCGAAACATAAATATGATGCTAGTTAATAATTTCCATTTTACATGTAGTTAGGTACTCAAAAAAATAACGGCATGACTCCCAATAACAACATAAGTCCATCAAAACATATTTATCACTGATTATTTGATGATAATAATGTCAGCGATTTGAAATCTGTTTTAAGTAAGAAAAACAATGACTAGGTAATAGATGTTACTAATGAATTGTAGGTTAATTTAAATAGGTAGCTACTAGAGCTAGCTTACCAATAAAATCGTAGTTTCGTTTAGTTAGTACATACGCAGGGCTCAGACAGATTTATTCCCAGAATTATAATCTCTGGTAAATGATCCTTATGTTGCGAGCCTAAAAATGGATGTTACATCTAATTGTGCTCAGTTTTGCTACACGTTATTATAAGTGTAGTAGGTACATGCTGTTGAAAGACTTTTATAATCGGATAAGAAGCTTTGAAGATGACTTACCCCTACATACAATCCTACAAAGTTGCAACCGCACAAATCTACAACCTCACTAAGTATCTACATCTTTATGTTATACCAGATTATTATCAGCTATAAATTAGTCAATAATCTAGTTGAAACTTGTAATTAGTTTAACATGGTACTTCCAAAATAATATATGTATGGTAACCTATTCCATTAAAACACAAACCCACATACCTTTTTAATTCGCTAACTTAAGTATCTATACCTACATACAACAGATTAATATCCATTACAATAGTAGATTGTTTGACAAGGGGCTAAAGTAAGCCATATTACCACGAGATGGTTATTTTCCCGAACGTAGTGAGGGGAAATTGTTCGAGTGGTAATATGGCTTTTAGACCCGAGTTATACACTCTACTTTTCACTTCGATTGCGAGAAAACACATTAAACACAAATTATCCACCTTCAATGAATAATTTAACTCTTGGCGGGCGTATGTCTAATTTGACAGCATGTTTTTTTTTCTTAGGCCAGTACCATGCCTCGCTATGCGTGTTCGCTTAAAAGCCTTATCACACTACCCTATCGGTAGGGTAGTGTGATAAGGCTTTTACGTATTCGCCTCCCTTTCTTTTGCTATATTAAAGAAGGAGATGCAACACGCGCTTTTTTTTTCTTTTAAGAGACGCAAGTCCTTTGACCATAGACACCGCTTAATCTTTAAAGAACTGAAAAAGGTCTTTCCTGATTGGTCGATTTTAGTACAGCTGTATTCTGGTTGGTTGATATTTTTACCAAATATTTTTTAATCTGTCAAATTACTGTTCTGTGATTGGTGGATTTAATAGGTGAAGTATTTTGATTGGTCAAATTAAAATGTTAAGTGAATCATAAATATGTATACATATTTTCCCTAGGGCTTAAATGTACTACTTTAGCCCCGCTTCACAAGTCTAATATGACACACTTTTCGAGCATGAGAAGTGAAAAATTATTAATCTGCGTCCCTTTTCAAACCTTACGTAACCAGTTCAACGTACTTATTACATGAATGACTTTTTCAGAAAACAATTGGCTGTGGCCGATTCTACCTCATCTTTGGGCGAACACTAACAGCCCAACAGAGCTGTTCACGTACTTAGACCAGGCGATCAGCGCAGTGCACCAAAGCAACGCGCGCTCGCCCATGCACTCCGCTATGGCGCAAACCACGCCCACCGTGCTTGACATCCTCTTTCTCCGGGGCTCGCTCAGGTACACACCAGCAGCAGACGTCGTAGCAGACCCCCAACCCGGGGGTTCGCACGGCAACCACACCAGCAGCAGACGCCGTCCCCCAAATGACGGCCAGAAACCCGTCCCGCCGTAGCGGTGACGCGACCCGCAACAGCTCTCAATGCGCCAAGCGCAGGAAGAGCCACCTGTCATCCCTAGGAAGGGGTGCAGAATCTCCACCACCTCGCTCAGGTAAGTCAACTCAGCTAAGTGTAAGGACGCTCGAGTTGTGCGTGCAGCGACAATCAACAATTGAAACTCATACTGGTGTCCTGAGTCGCCGCTGCACAAATATTATGCACGCTCGCCCGCCCCGCTGCACGCCCCGCCGAACGCTGCGCTCCGAGCGTCCACTCAGGCCTTACACTAAATCTGTCTACAACCTCGGACCACCAGTTTACAATCGGATGCCCGAGACCATTCAGAAATGCAGCTTCTACCGCAGGTTTCAAATACAGACTGAAAAAGTTGCTATTAGAAAACATGTTTTACTATTACGTTGAGTCTTTCAACACACCACTGATATTATAACATCGTAAATATTGCAAAATAATAATAATCCATGTATCACATGTATGTAACTAAATTTATGTTGGAAGAGATCGATTTTTAGCGATAAGACCGCCTGTTGTTGCCTTAGTCATAGTATTAAGTTTATTTTGTTATAATTTCACTTTGTGGTGCACAATAATAGTACATTACTTACCAAGGGCGATAAAACAAATAATGTCTCAGATCGCAGGTATTCTACGCCCGAGCCGAAGGCAAGGGCGATAAATATGCGATCTGAGGCTTTCTTTATTATCGCCCGTGGTAAGTACAAAATTTTATGACACCCTGGCCAGGAAGTGGGTTTTTTCGCGCGCGGAGCGTGCGATAATGGCCACTTTATGGCCAGGTGTGACATAAAGTATATTATTATTATTATATGTTTCACTTTTGATAAAGACAAGCATTCATAATTATTTAATTGTAACTTGACTTGTAACAATTGTAATTAATAAATTTCATTTCATTTTATTTCATTTCAGGATCAATGCCAACGCCGTCAACCGAAACGTCACACAGCGTCTTGCGACGCGCTGGCGACTAAACGCCAACATAGTCGCCAGCGACTTCTTCTTAGGCAACGACGTCGTAGATGTATCCATAGCTTTAAGCCTCGAACGCGGTAGAGTCAAAAGCCAGTTATGACGTATTTCGAGCCCCCGCCACGGTGGACTACATCTCCAGGTGTTAAAGTCGCTCGTGCGCGCTACACATCGCTCACCCTGGCTCCCACAAACACGAACCCGCACCCAACCGCCTCACCTAAACTGGCCAATTTAACCAGTCGTCAGCTGATCAGTGACATCCGCTGCCCTAAGATCACTGCCCGACATTCTTAATATAAAGTGCAGCGGACAATAGTGAGATAATTTTAGTATTGTATATTTACGGCCAGAACTAGTCCTTAGGTACTTGTTGTTACTTATAAAGTAACGTAATGTTGTATATATTAAATAAATATATCTTGTGCCAAATGTACGGAAGGGGTTTTATTTTTCTGCTCACAACTTTATACGTGCTTTATACAACGATTTGACATCTAAGCAGTCACAAACCACTTAAAAAAAACTTCAAAAATGGTTCTGTCCTCTTTAGGTTCATGACTAGCCAACGACGTGGAAGTTTTATTTTTTTTATTTACGACACCGATATGTTTAAGCAAGCGAGGAATATATCTGTGGGAAGACACAATAAAATAACTGTTACGAATGTCACTTTTTTTACTTACCTAAATAAGATACAATAGTACCCATCAGCAAACAATAAATATTAAAAAATAATATTGTACTTGTACAACAAAAACGAGGTAGATAAATCGTGCTCCGTGCACATACAGTCTCTTTTTCAGCATCAGGCATGTGACGCTAGGAGGGACAAGAGCTCGCTGTGACTCATGCGCGTGAGTGCGCGTGTGTCGAGCCCCATGGCGGCTGCGGCACCGCGCACGTCCAGCCCGAAGCTTTGCAGCAGCGCAGCCAGCGCCACCTCCTCGCCCGTGCGCGGGTCTCGCAGCCGCGGACACGACCCGTTGCACTGCGGCCACGAACATCGTTCGATCAAACGCCTCGGTGCGCAGCCTTTGCGACGCACTCCTCCGCCGCCCCATAACCGTCTCTCCCAACAGCCCAACGCACGAGGCAAGGATATCCCCGATACGTTAATGGCCAGCCACTCCGGTCGCGCTAATGCGCCATGCGCGAGGCAAGCAGGCGCAAAAGTAGCACGTACCGGCTTCAAACTGTCGCGAATAGCCGAGCCCATGTCATGAACCGCGTCCCACTGGGCTCTAGTCCGCGGGGCGCGCACTCCCTCAGCCGCTAACTGCGCAGAATCAAACAGATATTGGAACACGAAGAGCGGCGTGCGAATGTGAGGGTACAACCGGTAGCCAAAGTAGCAGAGCCATGGTTTCTGCGGGTGTTCGCGTACGCATGAGCTCGGGGGCGACCCGCGCCACAGCGAGTGGCCGAGCCGGGCGACAGAATCCGCAGAGGAAGCGCGTCGCGTTCTAGCCGGGCGGTCCAGGAACCAGCCGGAGTCTGCGACTGCGGCCACTCTGATTCCATACGGGCGAAGCATTCTCCTGGCTGCATCGGCGTGGAATAGGACACCAGCGCCGCCAGCGCTGGAGCCCACAAGAAGGAGGCGACCTGAGAGGCCGACGTGGAGAAGCTCAGCGAGGACGGCGCGGACAATGAGCCGGCCGGCGAACGCGAAGCTGCCGTTGCGCGTGGCCCGTGTTCCGGCCCACATGTCGCTGGAGCAGTAGGGCAGCAGCACGTGGTTGGAAGCGTGCCACAGCGGGTTGGAGGTGGGGTCGGCGGAGAGCAGTGCCGGCGCGCGACGCTCGCGCGGCCAGCGCGTCGACGACATGAGGCCGGGCCGCCGGCGCCAGCGCTTGCCGCAAGACGCGGAGTCCCAGCAATACCCGCCGCCCTCGAGGTACACCACCCAATGATTGCTGTTACTGCCGCGCCGGATATAATACCTGTAAGTTACCAATATGTTGATTACTCAATTTGATATGGTGCATGAGCATTCGCAGCATTAAAATCCTGACAAGGTCACCCAAATAGTGAATTAGGGTAAGTACAAAGATTCATATTCTAAGTCATCTTTTGTGGCATATTATCCATGGACATCCACGGCTGGATTATTGGGTTATTTTTCATTGCTCACTAGTAAGAGGGTCTTACCCGGCGGGTGACGCATCGTTGCAAACGAGCGATGAATTCGAGAGCCACGTCAAACGTAGACTGTCAGCCGGCACGGCAGCCGCAGTAGACGTGTTGAAAACTACCTGTAAATAATAAATATCAACAAGTTAGTAAGATAAATAACATTATAGAAGTCATCCCTAGCAACAAAGAGAGAAAAATTGTCGTTGCAGCGATGGGCGAACCCATCACCCATTACGCACTTCTGCCATAAACCTATAGTCAACTCTAATGACACCAACGCAACGAAAAGATGGGCTACCTCTAAACCGACACCACACGGCGGGAACATACAAATTGATAAATGATAAAAAATCAACTAGGTAGGTATATATACATATGTATGGTGCGCGCCATCCACGACGACGCGCCCCTCCATAGCGAATCTCATACAAATCTGTGCGCAGTTGTAAGGCCTGGGCTCGAAGAACTATTATTATGTATAATCTGTGCTTGGGCTGTGGAGGGGCGCGTTCGTGGATGGCGCGCACTATACATACGGTACACCTAGGTACTATAATTATGCATCAAATTTTACTTTGGATATTCGATGAATACTTACCGTGTAAGATAATATTCATACATTTGCATTACATTACGACTCGTAGGTACATTCCCCGCGTCTAATTTGAATTAATCAGATATAGTTACTTTGAATTAATGCGGTAGTTAGTTGTCATACTGGTAAAACATTTGTCTGACTTATTCAAAATGTATTCTACTACAAATAAGTTGATAAGCACCCACAGTATAGTACAAGCTTTGATTAACTACACTCACGGACAAAGAATACGGGTCGGTAAAAACCGTCATATTTCCTAAAATAAGTTGCGATGTTGTAAGTTTATTTAATCATGTCATTATCTCTATTTAATTTGTCATCTACTGCAAAAGTAATAGCCAAAAAAAGTAACGTTTCCAAGTTTAAATCGGATTTGTAAAAACCCATGAAAAAAACAACGTTAACGGAGCGAGATATCGCGAAAATCGTCATTTTTGGACATTGATATTTTTATGATAGGATCCCGGAAATTGCTAATAAAGTTGGTTAATACGAAGAATAGTATAATATGTAAATAAAACGAGTGTAGAATATTTAACAAAACCTATTGAAGCTATTTAAACTAGGGTGACCCGAAATTATTGACCGCGAGTGTAGTTTGGAACTAGATTGATATTGTTTAAGATGACAAATATTTATGAACACGACAACAACACGACGACTACAAATGTAAATATTTATTGATTAAAACAATTACATACAAGATAAACCTAAATGAAATAAAAATAAACTTAAAATATATCCAATTAAAATTAAAGGTAACCTAGAAACTAAAATCTAATTATAAAACTAATAAAAATTAAAACTTTTATGAACAAATAAATATGTAGGTACAGAAAGTATATAATCACATTATTATTTTAACTAACTACAACTTAATCGCCAACTTTTTCTTTACAATATTCGCCAGAAATACGATGTTGATTAATCTATAATAGTGATGTCCCGTTAACCGGGAATATTGAAGAATTGCCGGTAATAAAGCAATATTACCGACTACCTGGGGAGTGACAACCGTTAGTCTAATTAATAATTTACCTACTCCTCATTATAGTAGTAGTTATTTTATTACCAATCTTAAAAAAAAAAAACATTATAGTCGAGGAAACAAATAATGTCTTGTAATCTTTTTCTATGCATTAGAAAGCGTTTTCAGATTATCATCGTGCGTTTATCCCCACGTATATCACCAATAATACATTATCGTCAATAACTGGCGCAATATGTTCGCTAATGCGGACGACCGCTTTAGCTTAGTTGGTAGTGACCCTGCCTACGAAGTTGGAGGTCCCGGGTTCGAATCCCGGCCGGGGCATTTATTTGTGTGATGAGCACGAATATTTGTTTTCGGGTCTTGGATGTTTTCTAAGTATCTATTTATCTATATAAGTATGTATATCGTCGCTTAGTACCCATAGTACAAGCTGTGCTTAGTTTGGGACTAGGTTGATTTGTGTAAGATTGTCCACAAATATTTATTTATTTAATTATTTAATTCTTATAATCGGGATTATATTATTATATATTATATATTTAAAAAAAAAACGAAGAATAAAAACTTTTTTTTAGAAGATCTTAATATATATATTTTTTTTTTGGGAAAAACAATGGAAAAAATAATGTTCTATCAGAATGCAAAAACAAATACAGTGTAGGATTTAATGTGTAATTCTCGAACAACTGAAAGTTTCTTTCCCCTTTGTCTTACGTTCCGTCACAAACGGGTATTTAACAATTTTCTGTATTTTTAAAATTATTTTCACATAGACGAATATATATACAGGTCAAATGAATTAACTACCTAGTCCACAGACATCATATTCACACACAATCAAATATTGTAACGCAGCTGGTGACAATGATACCGAATCTGAATAGGTACTATGTATTTATTACGATTACCTTCCGAACAATCCGAACAGACTTCCGCTCGCAGATAAATTTTAGACTCTTAATTTTATACCCTTGCTGAGATATCAATAACGAGATAACGAAACGAAATAAGTAGCTTTAAATCCCTGCTAATTATGACGACATTGATATCTTGATTTCATATTTTAATTTGTTTTTACCTCCTACCTACAACTAGTGCTTTCATTCTAACGCGGTTGAGTTGATCTCAATTATTTTATTTTGATTTCAACAAGAACTTAAGCTTTTATTTTAGTACTTATTCCGTTGACGAAATGGCAAAAATAAGTACAGTTTCGTAATTTCCGTGGATATGTCTATTAGTTGTACAATGTGTTATAATTACAGGGCAGATACTTGAAAAAATTGTCGTTTTTTCAAAAAAATTTTTTCTAAATTATTTGCATATTTTAATTTTTTTAAGGTTTACTACTTTAATAAAACTTGAAGGTTGTAGGAACCTTTTTAATAAAGTATCTATTTTGGGAGATCACTTCAAAAGTCGCAGAATTTATCCTTGCAACTTTCAAACTGCGCGATCTAATAACTTGAATGCGACTGAGTTAAAATTCTTAAAAATATCCTCCCGAATCGCAATTAGTGAGACTCTTCTTTTTTTTCATTCTAATTATAAAACAAATTTCTTAATACTGCGTTTCTGTCAGTCTGTTCGCAGATTAAATCGCAAACTAGGAACTTTATATTAGTTATTTACTAATTTTGGTACAGTTTTCACGTTTTTAGTTTTTGCAACTTGCATAAATCATTTTAAATTGACACACTAGACTTGGTTGATACTTGTTGTTAATGTATTGTTGATTATTGATTCTGTTTATTAATCAAAATGTGCTGAGCTGTGAAATATTAAAATATCCTACTGTTCGAAAAATATACGTATATCTATTAGATATTACAATAATTATTTAAAACTTTAAATACGTAAAAGCTGCCAAATTGTTAATAAAGTATGTAAGCAAAAGCATTTATTCTTTATTTTAGTAATGGAGATATCATAATCTGAAATAAATCGGCAACATTTTCACTTCAATACGATTCGCATTTCTAATTCAGAGGCAAGCTCTAACGTCACAACATAAACAAACACCGTTATCAAAATAATAAATAAATGCGTACACAGAGTATCCATGTGATCCAGAGGGTTCGAGACAGGCAGGCGCGGCCGCGTCCGCCGCGACACGCACTCATCACTGGCAGCGCCCGCGCCGAGCCTGGCACAGGGCAGGGTGGGCAGCACACAGAACACACCCCATACTGACGCGCGCGCACGGCCTGCCGCAGCGCACTACTGCAGGCTCCTAGCCTTAGCCCGCGCACAGTAGCTCTCCCGCTGTTTACAAAATAAAGCCTCTATTTAGAGCGAAAAGCCGAACTTCTCGCTGCGCGGCGTCGGACCGAATAAAGGTAAGGCAAGCGGCGGCTCGTTTGTGCGCAGGGGCAGCGGGACCGGCTCCGCGGCGAGATCAAACGCGGCGCAGATCAAAGGCGCCGCCGCGCGATCGGCATCCGTCATTATTATTATGCAAGCATTACGAGCGCGTGACTCAAGCGAGAGAGCCACGCGAGCGCGGGCGCCGCGCCGGCTGCCCCTCCCCTCTCCCACCTGTCAACGGCATCCCGACATAATAAAATATGACGTCCTTTATCCCTCACCGACCACTTTGACGGTCGCCAACCCCGACGCGAAAGGATACGTCTCGATTCCCGAAATGTCTCCAGCAAAACACCCCGCAATGAAGGATAATGGATGGCTCGTCGAGATCATGCCTGCGCCGCTCCACTGATTAGCCACGCATTACACACATGTTCTTTTTGAACATTTTTGACACCTCATTAAATTTTATAAGTTTGTTTGGCGAGCACTGCTAAAATCGCTACCGGAGCAGCACTGTTTACATTTTATATTCTTAGGGATCGTCCTAATTGGCGCGCGACTACGCGATGATCGCGCGATCGCGCGACTTTAACTTAGAATATTTACTAGTAAAAGTCGCGAATTCGCGCGATAATCGCGTAGTCACGTTTGTTTAAGGACGATCCCTTTAGGACACCCATTCGAGTTCAATATATTCGCGAATTTCACTTGCGCGATCGCGCGATCATCGCGTTGTATTAAGACGATCCCTTATTCTGATCTTAATGACCGAAGACCGCGAATATAGGTACCTAATGACAGGCAGGGCAGTCTGAAGTTTGTTAACCACCGTTTGCTAAACGTTCCCACCTAAGTATGTAAATATGGTTAATTTGGACGTTCTAAAAAATTAGATCTAAATCCAGCCAGAGTATAGCAGTACTAAACCTAGATAATTAAATACCGTATTGAAATAATTACATTGAGTATACAAACCTCTCGTTTCAGTCGTTTCTTCAGTCAATGATAGAATAAAATGTTATAAATCACAACATGGCACAATAGAAAAGCTGGCGAAGGCAACAAAAACACTGGTTCGGTTCACCAATACGAGTTTGAAATTTTGTTCGGGAATCGGGAGATATGAAATATCGGGGGAATCCAGACGAGTCCCGACCATCTGGCAACCCTAATTAGGCCCACAAAACAAGTTACAGGCATTCAAAGACTCACGATGTTAAAGCTTAACTAGATCAGATCAATCAGATCTGGAAGAAGATTTAGCACTGGACTATAACTCTAAATAAGTATGTGCACAGAAAAATGTACAGTGTTAGGTTAGGTAACAAAATGTTATTATTCAAAAGGTTGCTTTAGCTTTAAACATCAACAGAAATGTTATAAGTCATTACATTAAATATGATCTATTATTTTAGGTCCGAATGGTTTTGAAACTTTCACTCTCAGTAGATTGAAAGAACCATCAATCAAGATGTAGGTAGGTAGGTATAGGTATACTCTACGAGTACTTCTGAAGTCCGTATGTGGTAGCAGCATAAAATAAGAAGAAAATGAACATGAATGATCACAATAACAGACCCCCGTATTTCTTATGTATTAATAAGAAGAAAGGACATGATTTAACGAACCGAATAAAAAATATATTGTATTCTTTGTTAAGTAAAATGAACCGTATAATAGTCTTTTATATTAAAACGCTTTTAAAAAGGCCGTCCTACTAAATCTTAATGGAATTGAATAATAACCTTATGGTTTAATGGTTTAAAAGGTTCTTTGAATCGGCTGGGGGTACTGGGAGATCAGGACGGGATAGGAGTGTTGATTTACTATTCGGTGAGTAGAGCGGGATGCTGGCAGCCGATAAAACGTTTAATGAGAGCGGCATCATAAGGCCGGTGCAACTGTCAAAGGGCTCGTTGTGGCAGCCCGGTTTTATGATGGCATTTTTACAGGTAGGTACAGGCTTTGAACGTTTGCCGTGCCGCCCGCCAATTATATTCTACTTAACTTGGTGTCCACGCACGCACGAATCCTGTGGGATAGCTTTTCCCTGGTTTAGCATGATTTTTATGATAACAGCGCAGTTCTAGAGTGAGGATTTAACTTTATAATAGACGGTAGTGATGATGTGGAATACGGAGAAAGTGGTTATTCTTGAGATATGCACTACATTCTGTATTATTAATTTTGTTGAATAGTGTAAATAGTGCGTCCCGTTTAGCACGCTTAAATAGTGCGAGACACTGTGTAAGTAGGTATAGTGATGGGCCGATCGCGGGAATATTACCGAAAACGGCCGTTGTCGGTAATGTTGCGGGTACCTAAACTACCTAATATATTAGTTACCTAGGTTTTTTTGGGAAGTCAATTTTAAGAAATTTTAAAAAATAGTTTCAAGTTTTGCTTGCACTCATGTTGTTACAAATAACACTTGTTACAATATAAGTATCAAACAATAACCCTGTAAGGGCAACGCAATGTATATAATTTATAATATAATTTGTGGACAATCTTACACAAATCAACCTAGTCCCAAACTAAGCAAAGCTTGTACTACTATGGGTACTAAGCGACGATATACATACTTATATAGATAAATATATACTTAAATACATAGAAAACATCCAAGACCCAAGAACAAATATTCGTGCTCATCACACAAATAAATGCCCCGGCCGGGATTCGAACCCGGGACCTTCAGCTTCGTAGGCAGGGTCACTACCAAATAAGCTAAAGCGGTCGTCAATATTGTGAGATAAATTAAAAAATTACGTCAAATTATTTGAATTAAAATATTCAACCATAACCATATCTTGGCTACCCTACACCCTACAACTAAAACTCTGAGAAGCGTAAATTAGTCCAGAAACGATGTACAATTACTTACTTGGCTTACATGCGAGGGAACATCTTTGCTGCTCGTAGATAGTAAATTATTTTGTTATTCCGCCTACAGCAGGTGTTGGGAGGTCGTTTTTCATAGAGACCGATTTGCACCTATAGGCCCAATAGGACTATCAAACGAAGTAATTGAGTGATGCAAGAATTTGGGTGACAGTATTGTATTGTCTTTAGTGGAGACATTGAAGACACTGTACGGTCAAGATTGTGAAACGTAATATGCCACAATTCTGTTTTAACCATGTTAAAATAAACAGCATGTGCCGTTGATCTTTCATTTTCAGTTTAGGTACGCTTGTTGAATGAAATTCTGTTACTTACTATTTTTTTATTTCAGTCGAAAATTTTAGCTGAATACCTAATTGCACGGATTGAATCCGCTAGGTAAATCTTAAAGGGTGCTGCTATGACTAGACAATCAAAAATGCAGTTGTTCAATGAATAATTTAAAATGTCAACATTGGTTAAAAATAGGTTTATCCTCATTTTGACACCTAGTGGAGGTATTTTTGCTACAATTTTTTATTAGTATATATTTTTTAAATTTACAACAATATAGATATCCATAAAAGCTCTATGAATGAGTTGGTAATATCTGTGTCATTAAACTCATAGTCAAATCAGCAACTTTTTATTAAATGTCAAAAACGATTTGTTAATATGAAGTTTGTAGGGAAATACTGTCTTAGTGACGTCACTAAGACAGTGTGAATTGGTTTGTTCAAATCAGCGTCTTTTTTAAATCTTTATGCTTATAAAATCTTTCAATTAGCTAAAATAAATTAATAATTGATGTTTTTCGAGTATTTTCGTTAGATCTTTTATTAGTCAAGTAAAAAATAATTTATTTTTACCTTAGTTTGATACCCTATTCCTTCCGCGGTGATTTTTTTAAGGATATGTAGTTGTAGGTGGGAATCTCCGGACTCGGGTAATGACCAGTTAAAGATACCACTAAGAACATTGTCAAAAGCTAAAATATTTTAGGGACTAAAGACGAATCACAAATCGTGACAAGCAAAAAATAATTTAATGTGTTTAATTTATGTAAATCGACATCTGTCAAAACATCATAGTTTTTTGACAGATCTCGAGTGAAAAGTCGAGCGTTCGATACTCAAAAATCGGCCCCCATGTTCGATAGTTAGATTTTTTCGATAAACTATCTAAGAATTAAAAATAGTAAAAATAAACTCCCAAGTCTACAGCTCACAAAGCTACTATGTAGTTAAAAATGTGAAACGGAAGTTTGTGTTTATAGGTACTGAAATAATAGCCAAAACCTAAATCATAGGTTTTAATTAGCAAAAGTTGACGTAAGTGAATGACAATAATAAGGTGACACAAATGTATAGAAAATAGGAAATGCAAAAGAGGTTTACTACATTCACCCCGGCCAAATGTAATCCAATAACCGCTTTGGCGGATTCCTTGTTCGACCAGACCTCCGCGGTGGTTCAGGTTCATCAGTGTCTGAGCTTGCTCGTTGCGACACTTCATGCTCCGACGGGGTCGGTGAGCGAATTGCCGGAGGCGAGACAGGTGGCGGTGCTGGTGAAGAATGTGGTGTTGTCGGAGGCGACGGCGATGGTGGTGGCGTCGGCGATATATCAGCTTCTTCAAAGTGCTCAGCGTCTTCAAAGTTATCGATCGCAGGGATGTCTTCTCCGTTGCATCCCAAAGGCGCTAAATGCCGGTTGGACACAGTAGTTTCCCGACCATCCATCGTCCGAACATACGAATAACTGGGGTTAGTCTCCAGTACTTCCACCTCTTCGGCTACTGGTTGATATTTTGTTTTTCGATCAAACCTTCGCATTAAAACTTTGCTGGAGCTCGTCAACCATGTAGGGATTGAGTCTCCGTTCATCGATCTTCGCGCGTGGCGAAACATTCTTTCATGCGGTGTGCAATTAGTACTAGTGCATAAAAGCGAACGTATTGAGTGTAAAGCTTGCGGCAGGACAACTTCCCAGTTGTCTATTGGCAGATTCTTGCTTTTTAATGCCAGCTGGATAGCTTTCCAGAGCGTAGAGTTTAATTTCTCAACTTGGCCGTTGCCTTGAGGGTTATATGGGGTGTACGACTTGTGGCTATTTGTCTCGAGTTAAGGAAATCTTTGACTTCAGCCGATAAAAATGATGTCCCCCGGTCCGAGTGTACATAGGCTGGCATGCCAAACATGCTAAAAATGCTGTCTAAGTGCTTGATAACAGTCTTCGCACTAATGTCTGAGCACGGGAAGGCGAAAGGAAATCGAGAGTATTCGTCGATCACAGTTAATATAAATCTGTTATTTGATTTGGAAGGCACTGGGCCTTTAAAATCCATGCTCAGCCTTTCAAAGGGCGCTACCGCTTTGATTAATTTGTTTTGCGGGTCAGCTTTTATAAATTTAGGCTTAACCTCAGAGCATATACGACATTCGCTTGTCATCTTCCTAATATCTTCAATCGAATAGGCCAGGTTTTTGGAACGAACCCAATGCGCCATTCTAGTTACTCCCGGGTGACAAAGGGCCTCGTGAAGCGATCGTAACTTCGCAGGTGTTTCGACCATGGCGCAAACACGGGAGAGGGCATCTGCTACATGGTTCTGTGTACCAGGCCGTATTTGTATGGTGACAGTTCTAAACGCCAGCGTTGGATTTTCTCATTTTTGATCTTGCTCGTGTGCTTAACATTGAACATGAACGAGACAGATCGTTGATCAGTAACAAGCAGGAATATTTTTCCAATGAGAAAATGTCGCCATTTCTTCAAAGACTCTACGATTGCGTAAGCTTCTTTCTCGATGGCAGAGTGATTTTGTTCACTTCGGTTAAGTGTCCGGGAATAAAATGCTACGGGTCTTCCCGTTTGCGAAAGGGTTGCCGCAATAGTGTGGTCCGATGCATCAGTCTCAACTGTAAATGGCACGTTAGGGTCAATGGCATGGACGCAAGACTTCAATATATCGTTCTTCAGTTCTTGAAAATCTTTGACTATCGTAGCATTCAGTGGAAAAGTCTTGGCTTTTGATAGCTCATGTACCTTTTCTGAGAAATTCGGTATCCACTTTGAGTAATGGGCGAACATGCCAAGAGCTCTTCGCATACTTGGCAAATCGTGAGGTGGAGGTAAATTTAGAAGAGGTTGTAATCTGTCATTGTCGGGTTTGATTTGATTGTTTAAGATCGTATAACCAAGTATGTTTATTGAAGTCTGTTTGTAAATAGACTTATTTTCATTTAAAGTAAGACCATACTTTTTAGCAGCCGTAAGAAAATTTTGCAGATTCTCGTCATGTTCTTCTGGGTTCTTGCCACAAACCGTTATATCATCGAGGTAAGCGAACGTGCCCTCGAGCTTTTCCGTCCGAATCAGCCAATCAATAGTTCTCTGGAAGCTGGAAACTCCGTTGGTGACTCCAAAAGGGATTCGACGGAATTGGTATAGATTCCCAGCAGCTTCAAAAGCAGTATATGGTCTTTCCTCCGACAGGATTGGCACTTGATGATAGGCACTTTTCAGGTCTATAGCGCTAAACATAGAATATTTGGCCACTTTAGACATTAATTCCTCTATGTTAGGAAGTGGATAGGCGTCCAGTTCAGTATATTGATTTATTGTTCTCGAGTAGTCGATTACTAGGCGTTTCTTATGATTCGCATTCTTAGTGATTAATACTTGCGCTCGCCATGGTGACCTGCTTTCTTCGATAATACCTTCCTTCAGAAGATTCTTAACCTCTTCCTCAATAAAACGCTGATCGTCGTCGCTGTATCTTCGTGACTTGATAGCAATCGGTTTGCATCCAGGAGTTAGGTTGGCGAATAAAGGCACAGCAGGGACGGAAGCTTCAGCGACGTTGCAGACGACTAGAGGGTCTTTGGGGCCGCCAAATGCAAATTCAAGAGAGGAATGTTTTCCTAATACGTCATGGCCTATAATCATGTCAGAGCATAAGTTTTCTACTACAAGAAGATAGACGTCGTCGTATGAGTGTTTGCCCATTGTAAGCTTGAGACAGGTTTCTCCTTTAACTGCGGAGGTATGATTGAGAGATGCCATTGATATAGTTTGCCGACTAGGTTTCATGTTCAAGGAACACAGTTTCGCAAACTCGAAATTGATGAAACTCTTAGAACTTCCAGTATCGAGCAGAGCTTCAGCTCTAATGCCCTTGATATAAGCAGGAACTGTTGCTTTACGTAGGGACGATGGTGATGCAGCAATGATGCAGGCGTTGATGTTATCAGGGTCCGAAGTGGCAGCGCTGGTTGGGTTCTTACTTCGACAGACGTTTGCGAAATGCCCTTTCTTGTTACATATCTGACATAAAGCATCAAAGGCGGGGCAGGTCTTGCGCGGGTGCACGCGTCCTCCACAGAAGAAGCATTTCCGATTTGAGCGGTTTGGGTAGGTCGGCGTTGCTGCTGCGGAAGCATTTCCACTTGACATAGAAATATTCCGTACTTCGTTGCTACTGGGATTATACTCGCTCGTCGCATTCACGGATGTGTTCGTGTAGTGCAGCGTGTTGACTTCGGCCATCTCCAAGGAGCGCGCCTGGTTATGCGCTTCGTCCAATGTAAGGGATAGGTTTTCAAGAAGTCTCTCCCTTATCTTTGTAGAGGAAATGCCGGCTATGAATGCATCGCGAATATTGTCATCCCGGTTCGTCTTACTGTCAACAGCGGCAAAATTACAATCTTTGGATAATTGTTTTAAGGCTTGTATATAGGTGTCAATACTCTCGTGACTATTCTGTCTCCGTGTAGCGAGGGCGTGGCGTGCATACAAGATGTTGTTTGGTTTTACATACAGTCGATCCAAGATGCTTATTGCTTGTTCATACGTTTCGCACTCGCTTATGTAATTGTACACGTTTGGAGACACATGATTAATGAGTAAGGTAAGCTTGACCTGGTCGGTTTCGAAGGTCTGCGCTGCAAGAAAGTTGAGGAACGTTTTCTTCCAGTGTGTCCATTCCGCGGCCGCCGAAGTTTGCGACGGGTCCCCATCGAATCGCTCTGGTCGTAGATATTTGTCCATGCGGACTGTAGTCGTTTTATTTGCTAATTAAATTGAAATAATAGCCAAAACCTAAATCATAGGTTTTAATTAGCAAAAGTTGACGTAAGTGAATGACAATAATAAGGTGACACAAATGTATAGAAAATAGGAAATGCAAAAGAGGTTTACTACAGGTACCTACCTATTATTTATTTCTCCCGACAAAAAGTCAGAAATCCCGACATTTAAAAAATTGTCCGGATATTTGGACCCACCGATCTGGCAACCCTAGGCCTAATCCTAATAATAACATTAGAAACGTGAAAGTTTATGCGGATGGATGTAAGGTATGTTGGGCTAAGATCGGACTAATTTTCTTTTTTTACTAACTTATCTAACGATTCCTTGAATTATTATCGTTATAAATAAGTATGAAATATATTTTCAACCCATATTTTTCATTTCCTCATATGTGAAACCGTTTTTATTTCATATACGTTTAAAGATAGTATTTGTTAATATTTTTCATCGGGAAACATCGGACGTAAACGGGAAACAACGGACTATGTTCAAAACTGAACTCTGTACAATTACGCGTAAGGCTTATAAAAATAAATATCCGATCTTTTCCTGTCAAACTAGGCAAAAAAACTAATTTTATATTTCACGCTGTCGCACACAAGCTGTCGCTTTACATCCACGCGGCTGACTGAGGTGTGGGGCGCAACAAAATGGGGTAGGCAGGTGTGTTGCCACCAATCGACAATCTCTCTAGTTTAGTAGAAAATTGAATTATCCGATCTTGACCCGATCCGATCTTATCCCAACATACCTTACGTTCGACTTAATCTCAAAAAATCCATTCTTGGCGTGTAGGCTCTCAGTTTAAATATAAAAAAAGTTATTCCAGGGTTTTTGACAATTCATCAATTAGGGTATAAAAGAGGGGTTCGAATGTTATACTTATAGTAGATAAATAGATTAAAAACTGGACTACCTGTGCGATGCCTGGGCGGGTCGCTAGTAAATTTAAAAAAACCATCAAAATCTGTTACTTCATATTTAATTTAAACCACTAATGTTATCTGGGCCATTTTACGGAAAGTTGTACACCCGACTTTTTTTTAATTTGGATAAAACCGGGTTTTTTCTACTCAGAATCGAAAGCACTTTCGAACCTAATAGGAGAAAAAAAGTGTCCCAAATTTTTCTTACAATTTTCAGTTTTTCCGTTCCGTTACCACCATAGTATGAAAACGGTAACGGAATGGAATAAAAAAAATTTGGGCACTTTTTTTCCCCTTTATCATTTGAAAGTGCTTTCGATTCGGAGTAGAAAAAACCCGATTTTATCCAAATTAAAAAAAAAGTCGAGTGTACAACTTTCCGTAAAATGGCCCATCTACGTACTCTAGTTTCGGGTCAGGGAACCGATTTTTGAGTGTCGAACGCTCCACTTTTCACTCGAGATTTGTCAAAAAACTATGGTGTTTTCACAGATGTCGAGTGAAAGTCGAACGTTCGACACTCAAAAATCGGCCCCCAGTTTGTAGGAAATTCGATACAATTTATGACCATATTTGTTCCTGTTTCTGACCCATTAGTCCATTTTGGCATATCGCGGTAGTATTGGGCCGCGGGCCTGCCTCCACATCACAATAAATCTGAACCGATAAGTAGCGGCCGGATTGTCGGCGGCCGATCAAAAGGGGGAGGCACATGAAAGAAGCCGCCACGCGCCGAGATGGTTCATTTGATTCTGTTTCCACTGGCAACCGTTAGCTGAGCCCTTTGTGCGATGACAATTTAATTAATTTCATTTAAATTGTGCGTGACGCGTGCGACAAGGGTATATGATTTCCGAAATCACGGTTTATAATCGCTTTACACTTTACATTGTACTTGTTCTTCTTTTGTCTTTAATAACAACGATCACAGTACTTATATTGCACTTAGTAAAAAATACACGTTTACATGTACGTAATCTACGGCTCCTCAAATCAATAAATAGTCGCTCTGGAATCGCAAGCGTCGATAGGCTACGGTATCAGACACGTAGTTAGCTAGTTCACCACTGAGAAATTATTTAGAGTTACTTAAGGCTGGGTATTACCACTTTCGAGTTTTTTAAAACCATCTGAGACATAGAATACAGTGTTTTAAATTCTAAAAAAATATATGTGTTAGGTACATAAGGATCTTGTCTAGTCAAAATCGCAGTCAGTTACATGACCTGATGAATTTCACTCGATAATAAAATCGCAAAGTTACCACTTTTTGGAATGTTTTTTCAATATTACGGCTATATTACTATTAGAGCGGGACATTTGCATTGGGAATACCTCCCCTTAACGTAATAGGGATGTCGACTCAAAAAATTGTATTACTTCAATAGAAAGAAGACATAAAACTATGCCAAATAGTGAAAATCCTATTCAAATATCTCAAAAAATAACGAAACTACAACGGTTAGAATGTTCGTAGTTAGAGTGAGAAAGTGCTACCTAACCGTGACGTCACTTTTAAGTAGCGCCATAGTAAATGACGATCGTTCAATACAAAGGTGCGTTTTGCGGAAAAGGGACAGAACATACCCACTCTTAAAACTTTGAAGACTTATAATTACGTAATTATTTATTTGTTTGAATTACTTTTTTCGCCATTTGATTGAGAATTTGAGCCTTTATGTAGAAAATTTGGATTTATTGATTTTCTTTTATAGTGTCGTCATCCCTATTAAAAACAACTGACCACGACTTACAAGTGTTTAGAGCGAAGGACCTAAATTTGTCCTTTCTGCTGTCAACACGGTGAATCCTCAAATTTGTATAAACGGTCTGCATCGCGCACGGCACGTGACTGCTTTGGCGTTGCGGGCGTCTTTAGACTGCGGTGTCCACTTAGGTGGACCGTACTCTTGTTTGCCACAGGCGTACAAAAAAAGTATTCAGAGGGCTTAACGAAATAGTACATTACTTACCAAGGGCGATAAAACAAAGAATGTCTCAGATCGCAGGTATTTTACGCCCGAGCCGAAGGCAAGGGCGATAAATATGCGATCTGAGGCTTTCTTTATTATCGCCCGTGGTAAGTACAAAATTTTATGTCACCCCCTGGCCAGGAAGTGGGTTTTTTCGCGCGCGGAGCGTGCGATAATGGCCACTTTATGGCTAGGTATGACATAAAAGAAGTTAAGTACAACGAATTTACAAGACAGAGCGAGAGATACACAAACGAACTTTCTTTTCAGCCCTCAGTACTTCTGAAGAAAATAAGTTCACTGAATATATATCATTCTCAGAATTCGCATCGTACATAGCAATGGACTCTAAGAAGTAGGTAGTGCCCACTCCAGTGGCTTATTTCCCACTTTATATGCATGAGGCAATATCCCGTAGTGGTACTAGTGGTAGTGGTATACCTTGGTCCGATACCGCCTTTTAATTAATTTTCCATACGCTCCTTATGTAAATACGTAATGATGTTTACGGGCCGTAAAACAGCATGGTGCTGATGTACATCAAACTAATAAGATCAAACAAATAACATCCAACTAATAAGATGCCGACGGTTGAAAAAGATTACACACCTGTATTTAAAAAAAAATTGATTGAATTTCATCATCTATTGTTTTTCATTGGTATAGGTATTTTGAATTAAGTAAATCTATCAATGATATTTTTATAATGTTTCAATATTTATTTTGAATAGAGTCGCTATTTGAAACTGGAGGTTTGTTGATAGTAGGTATGTTCATTATTATGTCAATAATTAGTTAGGTAAGCCCTATCAAGCCACCTTTATTTTTCCCGGAGTAGTGGAGTCACCCTTAGGCACAATATCTTTCTACAATCACATAATATAAGAGAACTACTATGTATCTATTTCTACTCTATATTGTGCATAAGTACTAACTTTTCTACATTACATAGTTTTTTTTGTTTGTTTTCTTTTGTTTTAATAGCATTATTTTTTGTTAAAAGTCCATACAAGTTGCAGTGTAAAGCAAACATGTGAATAAAATAACGCAGACAAATAGCCTTTTTACTCGTATAGCTACGGCGAGCTTCTATTTGCATATAATTATAAACATTAATAAGAGGTATCAGTTATCTCCCTCGATCAGTGGAACAAGGCTGTCGTGTCTAATTTATTGCTAAAAATCTTTATAATGTTGTAAAACTTTTGCAACTTATACAGGTGGCACATTTAGATCGGTCAGTCTGGACAAGTCTGTAACTATACTGTTCTGAGTAACAAACATAAATTTTAGGGACGAAAAACCAAAAAATGCATACATTAAAAAGCAAACCCCGCCAAGTGCGTGTCGGGCCCCGCACAATGTAGGGTTCCGTAGTTGTCCACCCGTTTCCTTATGTGGACTAAATAGTTTGCGAACTTATATTTACTATGTTTTTGACAGAATTAACAACATTATATAAGTTATCAATGGAAATTGTATGTACCTACGAAAGTTTGCTTTTGCAAAGTACATTTCTTAAGTTCGATTATTACTCGTTAACTAGAAATGTCTACTTAGCGTTTAGGGGTATGAAAGAAAAAAAAATGAACCATCACTTTACATGTAGGGGAGGTACCCTAAATTTTTTTTAAAGATTTATTCTACCGTTATCGTCCGCGTCATTGATATGTATACTCATGCCAAATTACAGCTTTCTAGTACTAACTGTTACTGAGAAAAACGGGGGACAGACAGACAGACGGACGGATGGACATGGTGAAACTATAAGGGTTCCTTGTTTATTACGGAACCCTAAAAATTGGACTCAATTCGGAAACTGAATCCGATCGTATTGGAAAATAAAACTTACATTAATTTCTATTTGGATATCGATTGTGTCGGTCATAACTTATGACTCATAAGCAGTAATTGCTAATTGGTATGGTACCTAGGTACTATGAAATAATTGATATCTCAAATGAATAAAATACTTTGAATTTCATTCAGTTCAAAATTCATACAAGTTTTTTTTATCTATGTATGCAGTATTAATAGTATCGATGACATCGCTGCAAAGTATATTTCTGAAGTTCGACTATTACTCGTTAAGTAGTAATGTCTACTTAGCTGTGATAGTTTTCCTTTTAAATTCATCGTATATACTACTACCATGATTTTTTTCACATACCTAGTTGGCAGGGTTGGGGGACACTTGACCATAACAACAATTATCACTTCAAAGCTAACCAACCGCCAACTGATGCCAACCGATTCTTGAATCAATAAAACGCTTTTAGAAACTATATAATATTTTTGAAAGAGCTATCCAACGACACACCACACGATGGGGTTTACGAAAAAAAATGCACTACCACTTTTACAAGATTTAATTCCACCGTTTTGTCTGCGTCATTAATGGGTAAGGCCGTAAAATTGGGCTGATTTTGTCATAGGTACGTAACCATACGTTACTTTGCAAATTGCCAATAATAAGTGAGAAAGTCAAATAATGATTTATGTAAATATGTTTTTATCTACACCCATATAGTAAATCCTCTTTTATAAGTTCAAATACCGTAGATAAGACCCCGCTTTATAATATACTGTGCGGCTGCTGCGTGCGTCCCCTATTAGATCACGAAATATAACACTTTAACGAGATCACGTACAAAATTAAGACACAGCTGCGGGCTGGCGGCGGAGGCGCGGGCCGGCCTGTCGACGCAAACATGGCGCACGCCGGCGAGAAGTGCCCACACGAAACACATGAAAGAGGATTTAATATATGTATGTAGATAAAGTAATGTATGCAACTGTACATAATTAGGCATTAAAACACTCGTGTGACCTTATTATGAAACTCGCCTTCGGCTCGTTTCATAAAACACACTCGTGTTTTAATGCCCCTCATTATGTACCAGTTGCATAAACTACTATTTTTAAATCGCTTCTTGTAACTCAAGGCGGCTTTCGGCACAAATAGCGACATCGTCACCGTAAATGAATGACCATGCTTCCAATTCTGCACTGCCTCGGTGAGAGAGTCTAATACCAAGCAAAACAGAAAAGGGCTCAGTACTGAGCCTTGGTGAACAGAACACCTTCTGTGACTGCTATCGGATTTGTTTCACCCACCACTCCGTACCTACCATTGATTCTGCACCTCTATACATGTCAGCGATGATGATGTTAATATGCTTAGTGTTTGAGGACATTGTTCTGAAGGCTCCGCCAGATTGTGTCTCCCAGTACCCGATCAGATGCCTTTTCCATATCTAGATATTATAAATTACGTACACTAGTAAGTTAAAAACCCCCAAAAGATAATCCGCCCACATCGCGTCGCTTTAAATAAAACATACAACAACACACACACACATACACAACATATTTGTTTTTGGGTCTTGAATGTCTTCTATGTATTTAAGTATTTATTTATCTATATAAGTATGTATATCGTCGCTTAGTACCCATAGTACAAGCTTTGCTTAGTTTGGGACTAGTAGTACGACTTGTTAGCTCGAAGTACGGTCACATCTGGAAGAGAGCACGAAACTTGATATGCATGTAGCTTAAATTTTTGTGTTTCAAAAATTTTAGGGAAACATGTTGACAGATTTCCCCCCCCCCCCCCCCCCCCCCTCCCCCCCACTTTTGTGTGCCAAATTACAGTTTTTTTTTATTTCATTGAAAACGGCTGAAGCTAGGAGAAAACCGTCAATGGAAAAAATGTTCCTTATAAAATTATCTAAAAGTCATTCTTTGGATATATTTTGATTGGACCTATAGTTTTCAAAATATACGAGCATTCATTAGGGTAAGTACAGCAGAAAAGGTGCTAGAGGGCAGATTACTAACATTTTTGTGCGCATCGGGTTACAAGCAAGAAATTTGTACCATAGGTAAAGTGTTCCGCAGTAATTTTTTTCAGATGTGGAGATTAGTTAGATTCGTCCCCTGTGCGCGGGGAGAACGGGGTGAATTGGACCAAGCACACCTTTTTTTCGTCTCTTTCTCACTGATCAGTTAAGGCTACTATGGCTTGCAGGGTATCGTTTTCGTGTAAAACAGACATCAGGAATTCATTTTTAGGGTTCCTTACCCGAAAGCTCGAAGCGGAACCCTATTGTTGTGAGTCATTCGTCCGTCAGTCGTCTGTTTTACAGGTTTCACAGCCAAACGGTTAGAGCTACAGGATAAAAAAATTCACAGTATAAGCATCTTGTTAACCCAAAACCACACTAATTGTCAAAAATATTTTTAATAATATTTGATAGGGGCTCCCATAGAGCTGAAGGGGGGCGCAAAAAAATTTCTTTTACCCATCCCATCGAGTGGGGTGTCGTTGTTTAGAGCTCATTGCGTAGATAAATACTGTATTTTCTGTTTAAAAAAATATTTGAAAACAAAGGCGTGAGAAGTCACTAAAGTCCGCTTTTGTCGTGAGCGAAAAACAAAGGGTGTCTCTTTCAATCGATATATCGCCTTAAGTAGACCAAAATCGAAAGTCATAAGCCAATAGGAAGCAAAAAAATCAACTCTCAGACAATCACACACCTCGCAGAAGCAACCAGGGTGCGCTGTCAACCTAGGCCTCTACTCCATCTTCGATAGTGACAGAGGACAGACCAAAGGTGGTATTGATAAGGTATTCCAATAAGTTTTAAACCAAAAAATATCTATTCAACCACCTCTCGATGGGTCAACTGATTATTTTTTGTTCAAAATTTCGCACTCGCTACGCTCGGTTTTTCATCTACATAACTTGATGCGTATGTAGTACTTTCCGCACCCGCATCATAATGTTCCAACAATTTCGCGCTCGCTACGCTCGCGTTTTCATCTACATTATTTGATGCGTATGAAGTATTTTCCGCACCCGAGTCATAATGTTCGAAATATTTCGCGCTCGCTACGCTCGCGTTTTCATCTACACTACTTGATGCGTATGAAGTTATGAAGTCTTTTCCGCACCCGCATCATAATATTCGTAAAATTTCGCGCTCGCTACGCTCGCGTTTTTATCTGCATGAATTAATGCGTGTGAATTATTTTCCGCACCTGCATCATAATGTTCGAAACATTTCGCGCTCGCTACGCTCGCGTTTTCATCTACATTAATTAATACGTTTGAAGTCTTTTCCGCACCTGCATCATAATATTCGTAAAATTTCGAGATCGCTTCACTCGCGTTACCATCTACATTACTTGATGCGTATGAAGTATTTTCCGCCCCTGCATCATAATGTTCGAAAATTTTCGAGCGCCCTACGCTCGCGTTTTCTTCTACGGTAACGGTATGGTACCTGCATCATAATGTTCGTAAAATTTCGCGCTCGCTTCGCTCGCGTTTTCATCTACATGAATTGATGCGAATGAAGTATTTTCCAAACCTGTATCATAATGTCTGAAAATTTTCGCGCTCGCTTCGCTCGCGTTTTCATCTACATTAATTTATATGTATGAAGTATCTTCCGCACCTGCATCATAATGTTCGAAACATTTCACGCTCGCTACGCTCGCTCGCGTTTTAATCTGCATGACTTGATGCGTATGAATTATTTTCCGCACCTGCATCATAATTTTCGAAACATTTCGCGCTCACTACGCTCGCGTTTTCATCTACAGAGTCAATTTCACCAAACGGGCATTTTTGTCAAATTCCCATGGAATTTTGAAATACCAATAATATATAGAAAATTTTATGCTGATAATTTGATAAAAAAATTAATAAACATAAATTTTCTTACGGGGTACTTATACATATAAAATTACGGAAGTTATTGCAATTTGAAAATTTGACCTGGGCACGGGAATTTATCTGTCCATGGGAATTGCCTTTTCTTAGTAAAAATTGTATTAAAATTATTATTTACCATCTAATTTATCAAGAATTATAAAGTTCAATTGTATCGTAGTTATTTAGCCTAATTTTACCAATCATGGGTTCAATTTTCAACCGAGGAAATTTATATTAACCAAAAATCTATATTTTAAGTTAAATTTCTCTTTATACAATCACATATCAACTTCTTTGCAGAAAATCATACAAGTATTAATATTTAAAACTATCACTAAATGCAGATGCACATATAGATGCTCGCAACTCCAAAAGCGTCACGGGCACGTTGCTGACCTTTTATAAAATTTGAG
Source organism: Cenopis cana (assembly GCA_951800055.1). NCBI lineage: Eukaryota > Metazoa > Arthropoda > Insecta > Lepidoptera > Tortricidae > Cenopis > Cenopis cana. The sequence goes on from OX637484.1 coordinate 10,456,085, forward strand.
ATGTCCGCTTACTTGTTTGCCACCGTCGTTGTATATAAAATGCGTATGTATCGATATATACCTACATGATTTTATGTACATAATGTTCATTGACTTTGTTTATTGATTCTTTTCAAATATTTAAGAAGCTAAGTGTAATTGTAGCAGTTGGCCTGTTTTTTTAAATAAACGCATAAACTACAACTCTAATCGATATACTTAGTACAAATTATATTTATTTATGCATTTCATCCATAATTATTGTTATTAAATGCGATTTATTAACAAAAGAAGTGACCCTTCCCAATTCCCGTGCCCCAAAATCAGCTGTTTTGGGTAAACAAGCTATGGGAATTAGGACACGGGAATTGGAAATCGATATAAAAAAATCATAAAAAAATCAAATCACATGTTAATAATATTTTAAGTTATCGTTTATATAGAGACACCAAAGTGCTTTATAATGCATACATATGTTAATGATTACTTATGTAAGAATTTGAATTTCTAAGGGCCACCGAAATTGCAAGCAAAAGCAAAAAAAATGTCGCCCACCCAGAAACCGAAGTACTTAGGTGGTTTACTCGAACTTAATGCGGTTTGCTATATATAATTTTTTTATATATAATAGCTGACATTTGAGAGCACATGTGAAGCAGGACGCGAAGCTGATCAAATGTAAACGATGGCTGCCAGGGACCTTTGAATTTTGCCGACAAAATTTAACTCTCGCGCTCGGACGATTTTTAAACATCAATTACAAGTTATTCACCACTGTGAAGTGAATAGTGTCTGTGCTCAGTGATAGTAAATATAATCGAGTTAAAGTTTTTGACACGAAATCAATGATTCTAATGTACAGTTTTTGATAGGAATTTTCTATTGATTCAACACTCGATGCCGGACAGGGCACGGAGTCTTAATTTGAGCGTTTAGGTATTTTTTAATGTATTTTAAAAACATATAAGTCAGTGAATTTGAGTGGACCTCAACGTGGAAACATGTATTCTTTATGAAAAAAAAAAATGGTACGTATTATCTCATGCTACACTACGATTTTCAGCTCGGACACAAAAAAAATCGAGTTTAGAAAATGACCCTACAGTACTTGATGCGTACTATGAAGTCTTTTCCGCACCTACATAAGAATGTTCGAAACAATTCGCGCTTGCTACGCTCGCGTTTTCATCTACATAACTTGATGCTTATGAAGTCTTTTCCACACCTGCATCATAATACTCGAAACATTTCGCGCTCGCTGCGCTCGCGTTTTTATCTTCATTATTTGATGCGTATGAAGTGTTTTCCGCACTTTCATCGTAATGTTCTAAACAATTCCTCTGTCACGTGTTTTATGCGGGCGCGTTGAGCCGGCGTGCGCCATGTTTGTACCCGGCGCCGGCGAAATACGGTGTAGAAGTTGATATGGATATTCACGCGAACGAAGTCGCGGGGAAAAACTTAGATAAATAAATTTAAAACTGAACTACCCGTGCGAAACGGCGGATTATGAATGCGAAAGTAAAGCTCTGTCTGCCTGTTACCCGTTAAACCGCTGAACCAATTTTTTTTATATGAAATTTGGCATGGATATAGTTTGAGTCCCAGGGAAGGACATGGGATACTTTTTATCCTGGAAATCATCCCTTAACGGGGTTGTAGTTAGAATGGAAGAGATAACTAGGTAAGCGCCTGAAATAGAAAAATAGAATCACATTCTAACGCGATGACTGAGTTCTACGCAGACGAAGTCGCGGGCAAAAGCTAGTAGTAAATATAAGTTTGCGAACTTTTTAGTCCACATAATGTACGGGTGGACGACTACGGAACCCCACCTTGCGCGTGGCCCGACACGCACTTGGCCGGTTTTTTTATTTAAACATTAACTACATAGAATAGGGTTTATGCATGAAATAGCACATCAGGCAAATACCCACCACGACTTTGCTGGCACATACGAATTCTTTTGATGAAATTTTCCTTGACCATTTTGCACAAAAGTGGCTGAATGTCGCGAATGCAACATTAAACCTCCACCTTGAATGCATTAGGACTTTTGGCATAAACCTTGACTTCAAATAACCCCATAGCCATACAAAGAAATCTAATGGTGTTAAATCACATGACATAGGGGACTAAATCTGCTACCGAAACGAATCAGTACACGAAATTTGCAAGTGTTCGTAGCCAAATTTTCATTGTTTTTTGTTCAAGAATAAAAATGAGGTGTTCTCTGGTATAGTGTGCTGCATTTTTATAAACCCTAAACTATCAGCTGTCAAATAGTATTTTTTTAGGGTTACAAGCACTAAAATGCAAAAATGGCGGCAAATTTAAATGTTGCGTGCTTTTTGGGACATCCTTTATAATAGTAGTTTATGCAACTGGTACATAATGAGGGGCATTAAAACACGAGTGTGTTTTATGAAACGAGCCGAAGGCGAGTTTCATAATAAGGTCACACGAGTGTTTTAATGCCTAATTATGTACAGTTGCATACATTACTTTATCTACACACATATTATAATTACTCTAAGATGGGTTCAGAAACCGTAGTAAATAAATACAATAATTGTGTTAATACAACCTTTTTTGCACGGTTGCGGAAATATCGAAATCAGAACTGGCAACCGATACCTGAATGTTATTTTAAAAAGTAAAGAGTCCTTATTCTGATGTGATCATGTCGTTCTAGCTCAAATTTCGTGCGATATACTAAAAAAACATCGAGCTGACATTTCGCATCGACTGAATTTGAATTTTCAGTGATACTAGAATAGGGACATGTCAACTTTGACATTTAAATTTTGACAGTTTTGTTTGACGTAATATTTTAACATCATATATGAGATTAAAATGAAATATTTTATTACTGCTGTAGCCTTAGCCACAGATAAGAAAATTGCCATAAATTCATTGAATGTTGAAATGAGAGTCATTTTCTACGGTTTCCGAACGCATATTAGAGGATTTATGATATGTGTGTAGATAAAAGTATATAGAGGTTCGCTAATTAAAAATAAATTGAACTGAAACAATCAAAGAAGTAAATACACTTTTATTGGCGTTTATTTAATATCAAAATAAAGATATTACAAAAAAAAACAATAAATATTTTAGTATGACGAAACAGATTTTTTTTAAAGAAACCTTTCAGAGACGAGTAGGTAGATGCATAGCATTAAGGTAAGGCACATCTCTTTATCACAGAACATAGCAGCTACTAAAATTAGATTATTTATGTATAAAAATAGGTTTAAGGCCAAACCAAAAAGTATGAAATTTCGTTACTTATAAGCGAAATTTCTTTGCTCTTACATTTTAATCCGTGGATGCGTGTAGCATTTTCGAATTCATACGATACATAAATAAGTCGTCGAGCCTACCAAACAAGCAACGTCTTTTCGAATTTATTTTTAAACTTAGAGGTGTGTACATTATAAGGACAGTTGAGTACACCATCTATCGATAAACTAATTTCAGGGGCAGGGGCCCGATTTTTCAGTATCGAACGCTCGACTTTTCACTCGACATCTGTAAAAACATCATAGTATTTTGACAGATCTCGAGTGAAAAGTCGAGCGTTCGACACTCAAATATTCCCCCCCCCCCCCCCCTCCCCCGACAACATTATTTATATTACATCGAATAAATAAACAAATAAGTTAACGCTACAAGTTCTGACAAAATCGATAAAAAAAATTGATATATCGAAATTTAATATAGGTACAATGTTTACATATTTCAGGTTGAAAATGATTAACGGAAACTCATTGGGTTTTCTATTGTGTACCCATAATACAATTTAAAAGGGGGACAAATTGAAAGACAAAGCCAGACTATGTAAACTCAAACGAGTTCTACAAATAGGACGAGATTCCAAGGCCATAATAATCACACAATTATTTTACATACATAAACATCATAAGTTCATCTATCAGTCTATACAACAAATGTTGTTGTTGTGTACTTTTAATATCGCTTACGATAATTATTAATTATTATACATGAGTAGATACGTAGCGAATAATTCTTAAGTTTCATCGCATTCTGGCGTTTAACTGAGTCGTGCTTGTAGTTGCCATGAGATAATTAAGACAGATGAACACAAACTTATCCGCCAAAATACGACGGTAAAATATTGTTCACAGCATCTATAAAACCAGTCCAAACAAACGCAACAGAGAAAATCTCATAACACCACGAGACCACATCTCTCATAACACGAGTAAAAGTAGCCTCGCAAACATTTTCTTTCATTGACTTACAGTATAGGAAAATAGGTAAAATTATTGTCAGACAATTAGCATAATGAAATAAATTATTGCCAACAATACAATATTCGTGCTCCAATCAAATACACTTTTTTTCATGGTAGATGTTTCATTACACACACACTAACACTAGGTACTACTGTAATACACTTTCAATCTAGGTATGTAGGACCTCTTTTCTAAGCCTAAATAGCCTGGACCTTCAACCTGGATTATTCGGACATTCATTCACTTAAGTATTACTCGTAACTAAGTTTGGTTTTATACCAGCACGATCTGTCAAGAATAGGGATGTTGACACCGAATAAGACAATCAATAACTTCGAATTTTCTACAAAAACGATCAAATACGGAACCAAATGGCGACAAAAGTAACTGAAAAGAATAAATAATAATTACATAGGTACCTAGTTCTAAGACTTCAAAATTTTACCTCTTAAAATTTTGAAGTCTTTTTGGATTGGAACGATCGTCTTTTAATATGGCGATCGAGGTCCGTGACGACACGTTATGGCTTCGTTAGTTTTCGACATATTTGAAAAGGATTTTCACCATTTGTGATATTTTTTGCCTTGTTTCTTTTGGACTAATAAAAAAAATCAGTCAACAAAGCTCTCACCAAAAAATGATTTATGGATTTGGTCTACTTAGCACGGAACACAGCCCCTATGCTTACTTATAGAAAAATCATATTAGCTATACATTAAGGAAGGACGGCGTATGGTTCAACTGAGCGAGAAGAACTGCTTGCCGGGCATCTTCTGTCTCTGCTTCTTGATGAACTCCCGCGCTTGTTTATCACCCTGCCGCGACTCGAGCGCTTTTATCGCGTCCCCATCTGAAACAACATTCGAATAAAGGTTAGTTTCTAACCAAGACCATAGAGCAGGCTTCAGTTTTTCTCCCACCAGCAGTATTATGATGAGTATCTTGTGGGTATTCAACCTTAGCACCTGCTAGGGATGTTTTGTTAACACACAGTCCCACATAAAAAATAAACAGGTACAATAAAGCTACCATAGATAATGTATATGTACGATAGTATTAACGAATATTATAGACGCAATTAATTTCGCTTTATAAAACTTGCATTACCACCTAGATATTATACAGGCTTAACGAGGCACAACGCGGCAGGTGACAACCCTATAAATTGACTGCTAGGATAGGACACTCGACAACCGACGAACGCTTTGCTCATGCTGAGCATGTGCTCGTCCTTGATTACGGAGTGAATCAACCCGTCTCGCTCGCAACGCAAGGCTGGGCTGGCGAGCGGCAGATGCTGTTGCAGTCTGGAGGAGCTGATATAGACCTCGCCGACGAACACGTGGCTCACGACTGAACAGTTGCTTGTCCTTGATTACGAAGTGGATCAGCCCGTCCTTTGAAACGCTGGGCTGGAGTGACCCTGCTATACCTGTAGCACAGAACCGGCGAGCGGCAGGTGCTGTTGCAGTCTGGAGAAGCTGATATAGACCTCGCCGACGAACGCGTGGCTCACGGCTGAACAGTTGCTTGTCCTTGATTACGAAGTGGATCAGCCCGTCCTTTGAAATGCTGGGCTGGAGTGACCCTGCTATACCTGTAGCACAGAGCCTGGCGAGCGGCAGATGCTGATGCAGTCTAGAGAAGCTGATATAAACTATATGCTGCTGCTACTGGCTGGAGATGGGCGGTTGATCACTGGATCGGCCCGTCTGTCACGCGACGCTGTTTATCAAAGGAAGGAATATAAGTGAACCCTGGTACCTATGGCACTGGGCCTGGTGAGCGGCAGATGCTGTTGCTGCAGGCTTGAGATGGGCGCCGGCGTGTCGGGCACCTCGCCGAAGCTAAGATAGGCCTCTCCGACGAACGCGTTGGTCACGCTGAACATGTCCTTGTCTTTGATCACGAAGTGGATGAGACCGTCTCGCACGCGCCGCTGCTCGCTGGACAAGGGGCTGAGAAAGAATAAAGATGATACATTGATATTTTTTTACTGACTCCAAAAAAGAAGGAGGTTCTCAATGCGGTTGTATGTCCTTTCATTTATTTTTTGTCTGTTTCCTGAGAACTCCGTCGTTTATGAACCGATTCAAATTTCTTTTCTGGGTTTGTAACCATTTATTCAGGGTTTCCATTTACTTCAGGATTGGTCCCGTTGTTATCAAAATCCAGTTCTGATGACGGGATTAATGAGGAATTGAGGGAACTCCTCAAAATTTCAAGAGGAACATATACCTAGTGATTATGTTAGTATTTTTGGTAACAAATCGAGCATTTGCCACGATTCGTCACGAAATTGTGACCTTGTGTGATCCTTTAGTGACTATTATATTATTTTGTCTTTATCTTTCCTCCTCTTGTGTCTCTGTCTTAACGAACATCATATGGTCATGCCATATGATGTTCGTTAAGACAAGATTGATTATAAATTACCGTTACGCCAGATAGCTATACATTAGTGCATCTTCTCATCAGCATGATGTTCTATAGATTTTTCGACGTGGTTACATGGTTTCTGAAGTGACCTCACCTCAAGATATTTAGCAGCTGAGTTTCAACTTTGGCGAAGTGCGAATTACAAATGGAAGCGTATATATTTTCCGTATCTACAACTGATATACAGAGAAATGGTTAAAAATAAATAAAGGCGACTCACATGAGAAACATTTCGTCGTACAGAGGGTAGAGGTTTTTGTTGTGTGTCTGAGTCTTGGGTTTGACGACGTTCGCAAACGAGTCCTCTGGAAGAAGACCCACGCGCACGTACGAATCGCACAGACCTGGAAAACATGACAATCTTTCATTATCTGGGGCTCGATCGTATGGTACCAATTTATTTACTTTTAACGAACATATAACGCTGCGTCGCCACTTCTCACCATCGTTTCTCCGGGCAATGTGGCCTGCCCAGTGCCGCATAAGTTTGTCAATATTATTCTTCGGGCTATGTCGCAGTTACTTAGTTCCTTCTGCGGATTTCATCATTTCTGATTCGGTAACTTTAGGAGGTGTTAAATTTGTAATCTCTTGATAATCCTAGATTTCTGACTCAATTCTAAAAAGTAATCCAACTAAGAAATAATTAGACAACTCACCATTAGAATCCGTCGCCACCAAATTCCTAGCATTCAAAATCTCTAGCTTCAAATTGTCCTCGATAAACTGAGCCCTGACAGTCAGTATTCCCATCTTCGGTTCGCTTATCGCCTGCTGTTCCTGCCACCTCTCTAAATGATACTGCTGTATCAACTCCCTTGTCTCCATGCCGTGAAGTTTGAGTAAATATTCTACGCGTTTCAGAGTTTCTGAAGAGTATATGTCTTTGTGGTCTTGGCGGAAGGATCGAATCATTATCTTTAGGCATTCGTGGAGATTCGAGAAAAAGCTAGGTGGTCTTCGTTTCTGGAAAATTTAACGGCTATTAGTAATCAAATTATTGCCTATGCTTATCGTACCTTTAGGTATGAATTGGTAACAAACTTTAGGTGAATTTCAAGAAAGACGGACAAATGTTAAATTAACGGTTAATTCGTTTTATTTGACACGATAGATTTTTGTTAAAAGTTTGTAGTTATGCTTCTAAAAAGGTAGATTTCTTGTATTAGATATTATAATTGTTATGTCTATGCGTTAATTAAACTTCAAATAAATATTAAAGTATTTAAGTTATTCTTAAATTATAAAAGCATAGAATTCCATCACCGCAGTGCAAATCGCTATAAGTACTTATAAGAATAGCCACTTCTATGGCTTCATGCAAAAAACACATGCAATGATATAGATCTATGTTAAGAGACGTTCGTTGCAGTAGATATCTCAAATAAATTACTATCAAATAAATCGTCTTTTTGTCTAAATTATATCACGTCGATAAACGATTGAAATGGAGATCACATTCGCTAAATCCTATTAATAATAATTCTATGACATTTGCTAAAGTTCAAAACACATTCGAAACTATCCAGGCGACTTACTAAAAGCAACATTCATCGTAACAACACAAACGAAAGTACCACGTATAAATGTGGTTACTAGGTACTGCTCGGACGAGGCGAGAAACATAACAAGCCCACATTGTATAAAAATCTATACAAGTATACATTCAACACAAGTAACATAATATAAGGTAGGGTAGATACATATACAAGGTGCTTTCTATGAACTATGTTTACCGCATCTAAATTGGCAGCAGCCGTTTTGTTCAGGCGCCTTGGGTCGATATACCGTGTTATCTTTGCCTTTCGGTGCTATATCAAAACATAAAATGATTTAGAATAATCATACATAAAATTACAATACATAAATAAAATATAAACACTCTAAAAAAATGGGTGCACTCTCAAATATTGCAATAGCGTGTGGTTATATGCAATATTTACCCGTAACAGAGTGTAGTTGCTATGGGGGGCTATTTTGTTTTTGTCGAAATACCTACGCCTAATCAAGCGGATACGGGTGGCGAGTTTCTCTTTCTACAATACAAAATTAAAGTACAGTTAGTGTTACGAATGATAGAAATATTAATTACAATGAGGATCAGGTGAAAGACGGACATGTCATTGAATAATTAATCGAGCAATGTAATAAAGTTGGTAACTAAGATGACTTGTAGGTATGTATGTTCCCAAATACAAAATTTCAGTACCTCTACAAAATATGCAACTTCCGAGTCGTATGAAGGTTGGTATTATAGATTGACTTTCACCTGATCCTCTCATTAAGTATTAAAATTAGTAAAAAGATATAAATGATAAAAAATACGTTAATGTTACAAATCTAAGCAATATTACAATTAGCAGCATTAAACAAAAACAACAACATTCAAGAAAACTAACCTCTAAGTTAGCCTGGATTAACTCGTAAAGGACCTCTCCTAACTGCTCCCAAACGATGTCGAGAGTCCGCGAGAAGTTGTCATTATTGAGCTGCTGATAAAGCGTGTCGAGGTTGGCTTCGAGGTAGCGCATAACGCGGTCCATGCTCGAGCAGTCTTGGTGGAGCAGCTCCGCGCCCTCCATTAAGAACCGAGTGATGGATGGCATCATCTGAAAATAACCAAGCATTTGTTTCGTCAATTCTATCCTAATCTCGAAAGTCACTAAAACCTTTCACTCAGAGGTGGTTCAACGTATGAAAGGTGAAAAGATTAAAACGAATCATACTTTTTATAGTACAAATCAAAATTGTTTTCCAAATCTCGTGATACTTAGTTTGAATGATAAGTGAATATTCGGAAACATACAAATAAGATCATTCATGAGTAAGTACGACACAACTCACCTTTTTCACCATTATTTCCAAGATTTCCACGATCTTATTCTTAACAGTGTCTATAGCGTTTGCAATAACACACTGCAAGGTGTCCTTGCATCTGTAACATAAAATGGTTCCCTTTTGTTTAAGATCTGAAAGGGATCTGATCTAAGGGATAGTTTTGAAAAAAGAAGTGAATGTTTTTGTAATTGGGAAAGGGAGAAGGCGTGCCGAGCTCCACGCGTTTTATAATGATTGGCGGCACTGTACACGTTACAGAGCCGAGATGATGTAGAAAAATAAGTGAGTTCCAAGTTTACAGAGGGATCGCTGTTCAGTCATACATAAAATAAAATAAAAGTTACGGCTTGGTCACACAGCGTGCGCAACGCAACCGGAACGCCACGCAGGTGTGGCGTCGCTAACCTGTTACCATACATTTCGGTGCACAGTGCAGGACAGTTACCTCTGAGCCTCTACCGGCGACTTGCACTCGCACAGCTTCTGTATGATATCGTCCATGCCCAGCTCTTCGACGAAGGGCTCCAAGCTCTGCCGCACGTAGTCTATGTTGTTGATGGCCACACACCACTCCGACGTCACTTCGAACCGCTCCTCGAACACGGTGCTGACGTGGCCAGTATTGTCCACGCGACCGGACATGCGGTCCGAGTAGAATACGCAGCAACGGCATATGTCCTGTAATAGGGACGTTTTTAGCATCAAGTAGCAAATGAATGGTCAATTGTTAATATTTTAGGGGGTTCCAACCCGAGGGTGGAATAGTAGATTGTTAACCACGGGTTGAAAGCGACCCATTTCACCCGAGATATTTTGGCGCTCGAACGACGTGAGAGCGCCAATAGTTCAAGGGTGAAATGGGTGCTTTCATCCGAGTTAAACACTCTACTTAATAATGATGTTTTTTCCTAAAGTAACCTTTGTATTTGCAGATGTTTCGCTCGAAAAGTAAAGTAAAAACAAATGAATACTTACATCAATAATCTTAGCTACAAATGTGTAGCTTCCCTCAACGTCAGGCCAAGCCAACTGCGTCCAGAATATTTTTATCTGATAGAATATCTGCAGCGTGTCCACTGCAGAGCTGCTGTATTTCACGTTACTATCAATAACAGTCAGTGTATCTAAGTCAACTGCTTTCTCGATGCGCGTGAGAGCCTTGTATGCAGCAATATCGAGCCATTGAGCAACGCCGCCGAAGAACCACCAGTGGAATTTAGATATGGCGTATGAGCTCCAATCTGTTTCGTTTAGCCCTTGGCCTAGACTGTAATATAAAGGTGATTACGTGTTAATTTAAATGTGTTCGCAAGTACTATAAACCAACTTAATTATTGTAATAAAATAAATATTAACGCATATACCTATAGGTGCTGTTTGGTCAGCCCCTTTGATGTTTTTTTTATTATTAGGCATGGGCAGTTAGAGTTAGTTATAAGCCGTTTATTGTTCATACGCGTTAAAAATTAAAGCAGCATGGACAATCACCAAAATTGGCCAATTCTTTAATGCTCAAAGTTCCTGTGGAAGACTTAGCCATTTTGCGATAAAACCACTGTAATCTTTACTAACAAAAAAAGACAGCCAAGTTGAAAACCTCCTCGTTTTTTGTTTGATGTACGAATGGCCTCTTGTATATTATGACAACTTGGATATTCTGACACCTTGGCTAATACACCCCGAAGGGTAAAAAATTAAGTAATTGCTACATTATGCTGTTTAAATAATTAAATAAACACGTCACACTCACGTCAAAAACCTCTGTAACGCCAGATACAACTCGAAGAGCGCAGTTCCCATGGCCAAAGGCTCATCTTCAACGCTCGGCGCGCCCATCCCCGTGGCACCGTTGATACCGCCCGCTAGATGCACACTGTTCGTCGACCCCTCATTGTAGTGCAACCGTTTTAGACTCTTGCACACTTCTATGACTTCAGACTCCACTAGTGAGGCGATTTTGCTCTCGTATAGGCCGTATAGCGCTTTGGAGTAGGGGAAATTCATTACCCTGGGAAGAGAAATTTTAAGGTTAAAGGGTGCTTTTGCGACAACTTAGAAAGTAGGTACGTAAACACAAGTTTTTGGCAATAATGCACAATTTAAGTCAAGCTATATTGCTGATTAAAAAAGAAACGCAACCTTTATTAGCTTGCATTTTTTGTAAGGCTTGTTCGTCAAATCAGCGCATCATCATCACACACTAAGTGCATTATCGTTCGTCAATTATATCCAAACCAATGATAAAAGTAGTATACAGATATACATATACAAGACACCACTTGGTAGTTGGGTGAATTTTCAAACAAACGTATCTAACGTTATCGACTGTCAGTTTCAGCGTGGTTTCAACCAAAGAATGGTACTTAACTTCCTTGCGGAACAGATGAAACTGATATAAGCTTGAAGTAGGCACAGAAATACTTACTCAATAAAAACTCTGTCATGATATTCGATAGCCCTCTGCAGATCCGAGCGCACAAACTGAATCACCCTGATGAGGTGTTGCAGCCGCGAATCCTCGGTCTTATCTTTAATCTCGTTGTTGTCCAGAAAATGCACGAAACAATCGGAAGCGCCTTGGATCGCCGCCTGGTTCAAAACCTCGTGAATCGTCAACTTCCCCTCTTCGCTGTTCCTCAACCAACCATACAAGTTCGTTGGAAACAGGTCTACGGAGTCTGGAATGTCCAGCATTGACAGCCTGTAAAGTATTTTCATGACTTCTCTAAGCGTTTTCACCACGGTTTTGTCGCTAGTCGTCTTTTTCCTCAGCTTTCTGATTTGTCCGAAGCATGTCGGGAGCAGTTTTTTTGCACCATCCCAAAATAGCTTGACGTCCTCTTCTTTTATGAGACCTGTAATTTTGATTCATTTATGTAAAAGGACTGTAAGGTAGATTAGGTACATCGACTTTAATCTACATATTTCGTAACTTATCACATTGTAGACACAATCAGTGTTTAGTCACCAGCAGGATGTTAACCGTCATCCATCTCGACAAACAGATGTTATCAGTTTTTAAATATTGTCAATATCCTAATCTCCGACGCCGTAGCAACGACACCTTATGACTAGATTTCGCATTAAATAGTAACGAAAAAATCTTAGCCTTAAAAGAAACATATAATTCCGCTGATATAACAATCACAGGGATCATAATACTGATCGGAATCGGCCTCTTTCAATATCCTATATTGTTTAAATTATAGTGCCACGAAAAGTTAGGTCAAAATGGAATTGCTCTTGGGTAGCATCTAGCCAGGGGGCAAAGATGAGGCCGATGGTGAAGCGAGCTTAGCCAGAAAATGCCTATAATATTTCCAATGTTGTCTTACCAGATTGCAATGGTTTAGTGATCTTCTCCAACAGCGTATTGAAGAGGGCGAAGCTAAGCGGGTGGTCGACGGTGAGCGCGCAGTACACGCTCCATTGCGCGAGCGCGTTGTCGGTCGCTGACAGCCCGCTCTGCGCCACGTGCTGTGTCAAGATGGCCTCCGCCGGCCCGCTGAAGTTGCCGCACCACCAGTACGGCGCCACCTAGAACCAAATGTTGGCAGTCGAATAACCAAACCTAACCATTTCGTTAATCCGCTATTTGACTAAATTTTCATTATGGTGCCATTCGAATCAGTTTTTAGAGGCTATCTATATGGGACCAACTACAATTAGATCACAATAAAGACCAAAAATTAGGCCCAAACCTAGGTCGACGCAAGCGTCCCCCGAAAAGACTCCTACAAATTCGCAATTTGACTATTTTTTTACGGTGTCATTCGAACCAGTTTTTAGAGACGACCAAATGTCTATAAGGGACCAACTACAATTAGAACAAAAACCTAGCTCGACGCAAGCGGCCCCCGAAAAGACCTACAAATTGGCACTGGAATGACGTCACGCGCACAGTATTACCAACCGTTGTATAGGAAAATAAGTATTTGGCTGTTTTAGTCGTGAAATAATGCGTTTAGGTAGGTGCATAGTTGCTGTACAGTTTATTCTTTATTTTTACATAAGCATTCTATTGATACGTGACTGATTTTATATGAATTTTGGACGATTAAAAAGGCATAATTTAAGACGAAATTTGATTTTGTACATATCTTTTTATGATTTTGTTATAATTTACAATTTAAATATTGTTTGTTATCCATAAAGTGACTCCATGTTATAAATTTTAACTTGCACGATCTTCAAACATTATTGTAAACCATCGAAGGTGTCTAACCTTGGAATGCTCCAATTCGTGGAGCAGCAATATCCTGAGCAGATGCCTGTGCTCCTGCGCAGCGACCTGCGAGTTCTTCTCCGAGGAGAAGTTGAGCCGCACCTTCACCACGCCCTGCCGTCGCAGCTTGCTCTTCTTGCTCAGGTTGAACCACATCGTCATACCGCTCGCTGGGATCGACTGGAATCACGACATTACAAACACGTCACGAAATTGTTTATGGATCTGGTTCGCGACCGCCTTTTATTTGTATTATGATGCAAACTTTTTGATACTGGCCGTTACGCGGCCGCTAGCTGGCGAAAAAGGAAAAAACAATAGACTTCTGCACCGTGAACACATCTCCTCAAATGGAGGAATAGGTGCGACAAACTTTGCACACTGGTCACAAATGTCACAATCGGCACACGACTTTACGTTAGTATATATATTCCTTGACAGGACAAAACGGTTTCACACCTCTTTTGAACTTTAAGAAAGAATGTGATAACTATTATGCACTATATCTTAAGGTCGATTTTAAATTACTTGAATATTGCACGCATATAAAGTTCTTGCTAGACTAAACCGCGCTTTACGAGTAATTTTTTACACCTGCCGGAAAAGATACAACATAAGATCGGTTTAAGCCCTATCGTACAGTCAGCCTCAAAAGTAGCTTGGCATAATATGAAAACGTCAAAAGCCTTTATTAAGTACCTGTACCTTATTCCAAGCCTAACAAATTCAATTGGAGATGGCAACATCCGTTTCCACTGGCAACGCTGCCATGTTCCTAGTGACGTAGGTGCAATTACCCCACCCCTTGTTAGGAACCCAGAGCCGTCAATGGCTGCGCGCCATTAGCGAGCACTCATTGGCGTTCTGTTTCTTGCAGAGGCAACACGTAAAGTACCTGCTCCGGCGGTACTTCAATCTGCCTTTTTAACGGAAAATAATTCGAAATTTTCTGATCAAGTTCCATGATAGTGACAAAATAGATTGTTTGGATCCTGGTAATCAAGCAGGGTGATGGTGGTTTCATATATCAAGATACTTTTGATGCTGACTGTGCGCATCATTCTGTTAATCCTCCCAATTTTGAGTAGTTAGTTATATTACAAAAAGATTGCCTTGCCTTGTATGAAACATCTTAGAATGAGAGTGGTATAGTCATTGATTGATTATTGTCTGAATTCAAAAATAATAGGATATATCGGCTAGATAAGTAACGAGATTGTTTAACCTACTTTGAGTGGAATATTTGCTGTGCCGATGAGCTCGTTGTCATGTTTCCCGTAAGACGCCGTGATGGCGATCTCCTTCATCAGCTTACGGAAGCCTTTTACTCCTTTAACTTCAAACACCTTTGTCATCTTTTCCTTTACGGTCTCAGCAGGGTCGAAATCCCTGTTAAAAGTTGGTCAAATTACTATTTAATCGCGCTCTATACCAATGAATCGGCGCTTGTCTCTTAATCCAGTAACCTTGTCGCCTGGAAACTATTGGGTCTACAGACACAATTCTAATCTCATGTTATAGCAAATTTAGTCTACTTTAAAAACATCAAGGTATTATCAGCAACTAGCACTTTAGGGTTGTATTTTTTTTTGTTTTTGTGGGCCTTCTATGCCGCCTCGACCAGTTATTGATCTATTGTGGCAGCCTTTAAAGTTCTTCCAGACTCTTTGGGTAGCAATCTGCTGTATCTCCTCTGGATGCATGATGTGCATCCCTAGGTAGATACTTCTTCAAATAAATAATAATTAGGGTTGTAGTCTTTTTTTCGATTTTTGAGATAGTTGCGTTTGGCGCTCGAGGTCACAAACTTAGATTATTTATGTATTGGGCCAACATCATAAACTAGTCTGCAAAAAATCAGAACTACCGGATTTAAAGCACGAACATAATGTATAAAGTTACTGGATTATCTCTTGACCATCCAATACAGCCCTTTTTCACTGCCCAGCGGGGTAATCACGTAACGATATGTACACCCGCCCCCCTTGGTACGTACTTAATGTCAGTTTTAGTATGGGATTTGACATTTAAATCTATCGTACTGTACTAATGGTCGTAAACGTTACGTGATTACCGCGCTGGTATCGTTTATTAACACCTAATAATTTACGTCTTTAATATTACATAAATACCTATAAAATATTATAGTACCTACTATTGAAGTACTGTTTACGTTAACTGTACATATATTCGTCAGCGTCTTTATGATACGCAATTTATTGAAACAAAAGAATATCAAAAACAAAACAATGACGTGACGTGTGTGAACTTACCAGACTTCTATACAAAGAGAATCTTCCTGAAGGTTTTCTTGCATCGGCCTGTAATGGACAAATCCATTTTTTTACAAAATTAATCAATTACAGGATGATTCACGCTAGACCGTTCCGTGTCCGGGCCGGCCCGTTTTCTAGTACAGTCAAGGTCCAAAAATGTATACATATTTATGCCCTCGACTGTACAATAAATCGACGGCCGTCGCACGTCCGTAGATATCTTGTACTATAAAACGGGCCGGCCCGGATACGGAACGGTCTAGCGTGAATCCTTAATTGACCTAGTAACATTCACTCGTTATATTTAACATGAATGGCTACAACGGAAACGTTTCAAAGTTAAACATTTGTTTAATTTTTGGCAAGAGCAAGGCCGTTACGTACGGCGTGCAATCGTAAAATTACGTCTATGATTGCTCACCTACATTTCCCGTGGTCTAAAATAGTCTAAATATGTATCTATCGAACATTGAAGTACTATTTTATGCAACACTTATGTAAATAGGTACCTATATTGTTTACAAGAGGAACTATATACATATAATGATACTAATATCTGGGCGACCGAGCTTCGCTCGGCGTTTTCCCGGGCATGAAACCTACCTAGATCGATTGCTCGTTCCCGAAATTTCATCAAAATTGTTAGAGCCATTTCCGAGATCCCCGAAATAAATATATATAGATATATACAAGAATTGCTCGTTTAAAGATATAAGATGTACTAAGTAGGTACTAGAAAAGATGGCAAATATTTCTGCAAGAATGATTTGACGATGCGAATTGTAAGTCTCCACCATACAATTAACTTGACCAAATTAATACCTATTAGCTTTCTAGACTCTGGCATGTTGATTGTTGCTAAAGTTATATCGGCCATTTTAAGACAAGTGTGAGCTTTTTTCATTAAAATTGGATTATGAGGATGATAAACATCGAAACATCCCTTAAAGCTTTTACAAATGTGCGAAACGCCTATTTTCCAACCGTAAAGGTGTGTCTACGTTAGCAATTAACTCAAAAGTAACATACTCACAGCGAGAAATATTCTTCCCAAACTGGATTGAGCGTGCCCGACTTCACCGACGTATTATACCTATGCGAGGAGTTGGACATTAAATATATCGTCACAAACGGGTCGCTTAACCCATTAGGGTCTTTTGGCACTAAGTCTTTAGCCTCTACTAGTTCCACATTCAACATCAGTTCTGGAGGCTCCTTGGCCTCTGCCTGTGTGAGGAGTTGCGTGTGTTTCTCGTTGGAGATCTTGAAGGCATCCTGGACGTATGACAGCATCGCCAGCTGCGTCGCCTCGCAGCCTACGTCACATCCGCCGACATTGTGTAGGATCTCATACAGAATTTCCAGGTAAAGTTCATCGATCTGCGAAAAAACGGGGTGGGATTTAGTCGCAGACTAGCAGCTAATTTGACGTTACCTGCACATTTTATAGAGCAGGAAGCTTAAACTGAGTAGCGTAGTATACATGAACATTGCATAAAACGACAATGACAAACTGTCGTGACTATAGAAGGCCAAGATACGCGAGATAAAGAGCGAGAACCCTATGTATACTAATAATGATAATATTGATAATGGTGCATCACGCAAGGATAAATTTTATCTCGTCTAGATTGCTTTGCTTTACCTGCTCGTACTCTTTAATCTGTCAGGCCTTCACAACGCTTAGGTAAATACTGACAACTCGCCATAAAGTTAGGTACCAGTATAATTTGACCTCCAGCAACGCATAGGGTGACACCACCAGTAATGGACACTAAGCTGACAAGCACCAGTAGGTAATGGACACTTCAATCCTAATTCAAAGTTCATGCGGTTTTAAATTGATAGTTTTGTTTATAACAAATGAATGGCTCTTATTTTCTTTTACATAAGAGTCAATATAGGTACATAATACCATGGGCCTTGTCCATTACTGGTGGTGTCACCCTAGTTATTTTGGTGGTGGACCGTACGCCTGTTTGCCACCGTCGTTATATATAAAAAATATACCAGTATAATTTGACCTCCGACAACGCATAGTTGTTTTTAATCTCGGGGTCAGGTTACACGAGACGAATGGTGAGGAAGTTTGTTGTGAATCACATAGCTGCAGTGTAATTTATCAAACCCATAGTGGGCCACACGCGAGCTTCTATTAATGGAAATTACTCACAGTCTATCAATTTTAAATATATGAGCCTGAAACTATTGTGAACAATGTGACAACTCGCTCATTAATCACCATTTAAAATATATGTAACTCCTTCACATCATGGGTAATAGGTATGTAAAACACTAAGGCTGGGTTGCACCAAACTGTCTGTAATCGTAAGCGGTGTTCGTCAAATCCGATTGTATGGAAAGTTTGACAAGTTTCTATGGGATGACAGCGGCGCCATATTTGACGATGACCGGTCTGTGTTCGTACGTTGGTGCAACTGGCACTAAGATGTGAATTGAGGATGTGTCAGGACTTTAAAAATCGTAGAACCCATTGAGTAACTTAATTTTTTTTTATAAAAATCGTGAAAGATTTATTATTAACATAGGCTGCAGCATAATCATAGTGGTTGGCTGGTTGGCCCATTAGAGCGTTATTTGGAGAATATGAATCGTACTTTTCGAAGTTATATAAACAGCCTAATTAGGAGTATTTTTTTAATAATCTGTAAAACCATGAAAGTACAATACAATCCTAAATTTGTATACAAAAAAATATATAAATTATTACAAAAATGATTAAAATTAAACATGTAATGGTAGACTACAGGCGGTCGAGACAACCTTTAAAGTATAATCTTTCTTTATTGTAAATACCTATTTTTTAGTTCCTAGCCAGCAAAATAAACTTGAAACGAATGAAAATTTTGAAATCTGTTCTGTACTAAAATTTTCGCTCTTTTAAAGTTCAGAAAAAAGGTTAAATGGTTATACATACTTAAGTTGTAAAGGAAACGTAGCTTCGATGATATTTTTTTCCGAAGTCTATAAACATAGTTAAAAAGTAAAAATCTAATTTCATATATATCTTTCCGTTACCTACTTACACGCACTTCATCATAATATTCATAATATAAGTAGTGACAACAAAATGTTAGGTAAATATTAAAGTGACATACCGACGTGTCGTAATAATATCGTAATTTCATAGATTCGGCGACACCCGTATGTTCCTCGCACTGTACTGCACGTTTCCTATACAAAGTGATTGAAGGCACAAAGTAAATAGCGGCGGCGCGCGCCGGAGCAGAGAGTCCGCTCAGTACAAAGTGCCATTTTCGCCGCACGCACACAGACGTAACATTTACAGGCATTCTCGGTTGATCTCGGCAATGCTTAGTCGCGACTGTCACTGTCGCGTCGCGAGTGCTAGTTGTGCGCGCATTGATCACTCGACGTCCCCGCCGCTACGTAGGTACTTTGTGTCACGTACGTCAAAATGAATAACCGATATTATTACAGTTGGAATGTATTTTATTGTTTAAATACAACAAAAAACTGTGCCTACACTTTCTTCAAATTTTCAAACGATATTGAAAGGTAAATAAAACGGTTTTCTCATTTTGGTAGTTACAATACCTAGGTAGGTAGGTAATTTTTTGAAACTAGCCGCTTTGATAACGACGATCAACCATTACACATTCATCTAATCGTTCGCTGGTAAAACGCCAGTATTTAAGTACTATGGTTTAGTTAAGTAGGTAGCTAATTAATTAGGTATATTCTTTGTTGGCGCTCTCGACCGCCGCCGGTCACAAGTCACAACTCGCAGCGGGTCACGCATCAATTTATTAGGGTTCTATTGGTGTCGCCCAGACGTCCGTCCGTCCGTCCGTCGTCTGTCACAAAATTTGTTCCGAAAAATTTTTAGACTTCTCATTGACCTATGAACTTGAAATTTAGTGAAAATGTTCAATATTACGTATATTTTAACAACAAATACTAATATATTGATAAATCATATTTTTGAGGTTGATTCGGAACCCTAAATGTGTGAAGTCCGACTCGCACTTGGCCGGTTTTTTATCAAGATACGCTGGTTCATATTTAAATGTCATGTTGAAGAATTTTTATTATACCTACTCCTTTTTAAAATTCAGAATCAATACAGAAGCAACCCTGTGTGTCGGGCAAGTTTAGGTATGTATTTTCAAGAACGGCGGGAACGGACCTTCTGTATATTTTTTATTTTGTGTTGAAGGGGTGTCGTTATTACCACGTTACTACGATACCGGAGGAATCAACCATAATATGCGAACAAATTGAGAATGCCGGTGCGAGGGTGAACTGTTTAAATTATGGGTATATCCCTAACCCGGCGGGGTTACAGCACGTCGTGGGAAGCGAGCTATTGATCTAGCACCCAGTGCTGCTTTCTGTTAGCCGCATGGCTCACTCTGAACAGACGACCTGTGTGCCGCAAACTGAACCACAAAGTTCTCAAGCCACGCAGAATGTGACTATGAGCCGTTTGTCTGTTTAGTCGTTTAAACTATTAACCCTTTGAATGCCAAGAACGCCTAAAGTTGTCGCGTGTTGTCGGGCCTACAGCGCCAATAACGACTATAGGTGTTATGACGTACAGCCTACGTTGTTAAAGTCACCTTCGTGCTTTACACTAAAGTTCATATTCAATCTCTTATGGAAAATGAGCTGGCGTGATAGGTTTCACTGCCGTACATGAGCTTCTAAGCTTTTCCATCTTTTTTTTCAGGATGTCATTCAAAGCAGTTTTTAAGGAGTAGGTACCATGTCTGTATGGAACCACCTATTCAACTACAAATAAAAACAATAAAAGCCCAAAATCTACGAGAATAGTAAAGTCAGATATTTCTGGCTAGCTCTGCAAGCGATTCATAGTAGGTAAAAATTGACAACTAGGTAAATATGACGTCACAACGTTAAGCCGCGTGCTAACCGCTCTATAAAAAAATATATTGTTCGTAAAATAGGTAGGTATTGCGGTTAGTTACATTGGGTTACTTGCTGTAAAACTTATTTTCAACATAAAAAAATATTGGTAGCTTAATATACTTTTAGACGCAAAAAAATACCTACATATTAGGTACTATCGTTTTATTTAAATTTGCATAAAATGTGTTGATATGTTGATTACCTACATTTTATAATGTAGGTAGGTACACTTTATTGTGATAAGTTGACAGCTTAGGGTACTGTTAACGAGTAATAAGACTCTATTACGTTAGAGTTAGTTACTCTTTTTCTACGTATTGTAGGTAGATGCTACCATCTACCTATTCTATACCTACGTAGAAAAAAAACTTACAACTTAAATTCTCTCAAGAAATGTATCGAAGTTAGATCGTAGGAAGTTAATTTTATTCAACTCAACGACGTCTCTATCGTCAGTTCTTGTTAAACTTGTAAAAGTGGAGCTAGTTTATCTAATAAATACCATGGCAATCACACCATACAAAAATATTTCTGTATTTCATAGCAAGCAGCAAGTCAACAATAAGTACAACCGCCATATATCTGTTAAGCGAGTGTCGAATAAATACAAAGCTTACGGTTTTTACTTTATAAACTTTAAAAAGTATAGGTTTTTTGTACAAAGCGGGAATACCGTCTAAACAGGTTCACTCTGAATGACTGGTATATCCCTAACCAATATACCAATATTTTAAATCCGACCACAATAAAATTATAATACAGTTAGAAGTACTTATATGTAAGTACCTACATTATTATTCTGTTTACTAGATAAAATGTGTTTTGTCCTCTTTTTGTCCCTCACGCACAAAACAGACATAAAATCGGATGACATTGTAGGTAGAGTCAGCATCAAAAGTAACTACTTACGTAGAGCTCAAAAGTCTTTATTGCAATAGAATAAGAGGTTTTAACCTCTTCATTTTCGTAGAGCTGTCTCGCCTATCTCACATTTTATACCCGTATGAAATAGGGATATGAAATACAATAAGAGTTAAATAGTTCAAAGAAAGAATAGTAGATTGTTTGACAAGGGGCTAAAGTAAGCCATATTACCACGAGATGGTTATTTTCCCGAACGTAGTGAGGGAAAATTGTTCGAGTGGTAATATGCCTTTTAGGCCCGAGTTATACACTACTTTTCACTTCGATTGCGAGAAAACACATTCAACACAAATTATTCACCTTAAATGAATAATTTAACTCTTGGCGGGCATATGTCTAATTTGACAGCATGTTTTTTTTTTCTAAGGCCAGCACCATGCCTCGCCAATCGCCATGCGTGTTCGCTTTGCGTATTCGCCTTCCTTTCTTTTGCTATATGAATGAAAGAGATGCAACATGCGCTTTTTTTTCTTTTAAGAGACGCAATTGCTTTGGTCATAGACACCGCTTGATCTTTAGAAAACTGAAAAACGTCTTTCCTGATTGGTCGATTTTAGTACAGTTGTATTCTGGTTGGTTGATATTTTTACCAAATATTTTTTAATCTGTCCAATTACTGTTCTGTGATTGGTGGATTTAATAGGATTTTGATTGGTTAAATTAAAGTGTTTTGTAAATCATAAATATGTATACATATTTTCCCTAGGGCTTAAATGTACTACTTTAGCCCCGCTTCACAAGTCTAATATGACACACTTTTCGAGCATGAGAAGTGAAAAATAATTAAATTCCGAAACGTAGGTTACTAAGTCACCGTTAAGATCACTTCTAATGAGAAACACTAATTCAATATATGAGACTTTTTAATTTATTTTGTTTATTTCGTCAAGAAACAATCGTATAGTTTTATAGCAATTGAAAATTATAAAGAAAGGTTTTTTTTTATTTTATAAGTATTTTGTAGTAAGTACCAAGGAAGTAGGTTGTACGTCAATTAAGGTAAGCTTTAGGCGGTTAAATTATAGGCCATTTTTATTTCAAATATTATAAGATTGACTAAAAAAAATTATTTGTAAACATTAGTTACTAGACTTACTAGAAGGTGTAATGTAATAAAATATGATTCAACTGTGTTTTGTCATAAGACATACAAATCATTATAGGTACAAAACTAAAATACACAATTAAATAAACGAATGAATAATTGTCTAGTAACTAATGTTTACAAATAAACATTTTTAGTCAATCTTATTGATTGATTGATTGGTTCGAGCTGATTAAATACGTCATTTAAGGCATATCTGAATTTTCCTATTTTGTTAGCAATACGAAAATTTTAATTTAATTGACGTACATATTTAATCAGTACAAACTTCTTTTTAATTCTCATGACGGCCTAAGTACCCAATACACACAGTCATAGACTGGATGAGCAAGCTGGTCTGCCGCTCCAAGAGCTCCTTCTTCACGCCCCTGAACTTGGTCCGCAACGTTGCCGTCCCATTCATTTTCACTACACTATACACCACAGCCACTACACACTCATCACTGAAAGCTCCACGGCTAACTGAGACCACAATCTGTACAATAAGTTATTGTTTTCATGTGTAAGTCCCTCGGGACGTGAGTCAATTCGATAACTCTCAGGTGGGACTCCCCGATGCACTGCGCTCGGTCCGCCCGGGACTCTGGATCGCACCACACTACCGCCAAATTCTATTTTTGCAAGACGCAGACGTATGTGAACTCAACGAAATAATAAAAAATGTTTAATTCACTCTTTGGGACGTCATTTCAAAGAAACGACTTCTTTTTATACTCATTGGTGCGCTCTCCGCCTATGACTCGATTTTGAGCAAACTGGAACTTCAATTAATTACTTTTTCATATAAATTTTCTTACCGACTTTAGTTCTTGGAATAAGCTCTTTTCTTGGTTGTTCGAATGATTATTTAGCAATAATTAAGGATTATGGAATTCACTGACTGCAAAAATTCGAATAAACAAGGACTTATAATTAACTGTCCTACACCCGTAGGTGCACCCCAGTTATACTGTAATTATACTATTTTGTAACCCAGTAGTACAAGTCATTACCGCTAATGATTCCTTAACATTTGTTTTTAATTTCTGAGTTGTTTCTGAAAAGATAAGCGATATATATATCACACAACTATCCTATGCTTAACTACACATTAGATTATTGATTCTTTCTTTTGCACTCCTACGTTGTAACTTGTAACTGTAACTAACGTGATGATATTTTTTTTTAAGTCTTATATTAAGTTCAAAACCTTTTTAACCTAATGATATTAGGTTAAAAACGGTCTCTTATGAAATGGTTTAGCTTATCAAAACAGTCAAATAAATTGTATTCGTACCTATAATAAATTAACAATAACGATAATTCAGTGTCTAACAGTTATTTAACAGGATATAGCTACTACAGTAAAACTACCGTCAAGTATTAGCTAATGGATAATTACGATTTATGTATCAGTTCAATTACATTAATACGCCTATAAACATAATGAAAAGTTTTATGGAGGCCATTTAGGCATTCCAGACAAGTAATGTAAACCTATATAAAGGGGTTTTAGGCACTTGAGCCGAATATTATGAGCTAAACTACATTTTACTATCGTGTGCCTTTCATGAGTGTTATATAGTTTGGGACTAGATGGTTTGTGTAAGAGCGTACACAATTTTTTTTAATTTATTACATAAGTAACAAGATATAATAGCTGATAGAAGCTTTTGTACAATAACATTTTTTAAACCATTATAGGTATTAAGTGAGTGAAACGGGAAGGGGATATCCAAGACATGGAAACGCGAATAAAATTTGATTATAAATATGAATAACAAATATTCATTATTCCCGAATCTTTAGGCCCTTTAGGGTAATGTATTACCTACAAAAAATATTGATATTTCGTATCTTTCCAACGCAAAAAAAGAAAAAAAGAAAGAATACATTGTGTAAATATAAATGAAAGTCGACAATACCTGTCGAAGTATCTGCATATCATAAACCGAATACAGTCCACTTCACAAACGTTTAGTCTCACAAAAAAACTATTTTAGTGTTATTTTAGTGTTATAACGCTCGCCAAGGTTCCTGTTTCCACGAAGCACACGTGCCGAACGATTTATTTATTTTATTCGGCACATCGTTTACCGTGTGCCGGGAACTACCAAGGATTGTTGTAACAATAACTGTTTTATTTACTCCAAGTCTTTAGCGATTATCAAGTGAAGTGGTACAGTAGGTACACGTACAGTACAACAAAGAGATGTAGGTATACAGTTTTCCACCTTATTGCACTGATATAAGATCCAAACGAGTATACAACTCATCGTAGTCCACTTTAAATGATATTAATCGCTGTCTCTAGGTAATAAAGTAGTAGTTAGGTACCTAATAACAATCTCTCCGTAGGTACAAGTGTTTCTACGAATGAGCTGTTTGAGCTAAGAGATACTTAGGTGCAAAATTTTGCGTCGAACAGAAGGAATACAAGGAATGCGTCAAATGCGTGGATATTATCTTTGATTAGTTTAAAAGTATTAAGTAAAGGAAAGACTAAGCGTAAGGTACGTCGCACTGCGTTTCATTGTATTAAGTTGTATGTACAGTCGAGGGCATAAATATGTATACATTTTTGGACCTTATTTCAATGGAATAAGGTAAAAAAGTGTATACATATTGGTGCCCATGACTGTACAGGTACACTCAGCACAGAAGTATTATATGCGCACTGCATAGGAGTTTATAAGTACATAGAAAGGGGAAGCTTTTGTCTATATGTAAGTATAAAAACACATTAAAATTACCTAACACCATTTTGATAATAATTGACATTGCTATGCAACATTTTACCTTGTTATTGCGATACGTTCAGATAAGACTAATGCTACTAAGTAAGATCTACTTCTTGTTTCCGAATTGATCATAAAGTAACCTAATGCAAATCTTGAGCCTACGCAGATCTACCAGATGCTTAATCTAGACATTACACTAAAATAGGTGTGCTGTTTGAAAACGAACAGATTCTTAAGAGGGCGTAGTTGCATTGCAAAATGTCCCACTCTAACACGCGCGAGTTTGCAATTAACCATCCCGCTCTCTACGGAAGCTTAGCGCGTAGGTACTTTTTGTAAATATTGATGTTTATTCTAAACGTGTACATTTATAAGGATAATCTTTTTTCTCAGGTTTGAGAACTCATCAAAAATCATTATTAAAGATGGGAGGGTTTTAAAGATCCAACCAAAAACATCGAAAAAAGGGTTAAGTTTGAAAAATAAAAGTACCTATCGAGAATTTAGCAGACTGGAGGAAAATAGTTCAAGATTAATATACTGAAAGGACAGATATCTAAATCACTATGTTGAGATCTTCGTGGATAAACATTGGAAATTTTGCATATGTGGGCTCTGAGATACATTTCTAGTTGAAGGGATTGGGATCAAAGTGATGCTTTATTTTGCCATACTTCTTGTATGGAGATACAAGCATTCATCCATATGTTATGGTGTCTGCTTACACACACCCTTTATGCTTGTTTGCGACTGTCAAGCACTGCTGTCAAGGTATATTAAATTCAAGAATTTCTAGACATACAAGTAGGTTATGTGTACCTGCAAAGATTACCAATGATTCATGATGAGAGAGATGCAAAGATTGGTCAAACTATACAAATTTATACTTAAAATCATTTCATTTGAACGAATTGCTCCGAAGCAATTCCTTCAAAAAGCTACTTTACCGTTCAAACAATAAGGTTCAAATCCAATAACATTTTAATAGAAATACGTTCAACAAAAAAAAATTCAACCATAACTATCTGTAAAAACCAAAATGAAAACAATAAAATAAAAATATAGATAAATAGATAATAGAAGAAGAAACAGAGAAACCGCAAATATATTTTAGAGTGATAAGATTTTTTTTAACATGAAATAAACATAGAAACCGTTGCCCAGCTTTCCTGGTAATCTAAAGGGGAATGACATTGGAAATGAGAGCGCATTCTCTAATGACGTGGGTCATTCGGCGGCCCTGGCGGGAAGTTGACAAAATAGCCAGAGGAAAGTAAGAGCTGGCACCACGCCATACTTATTGTGAACCGAATTGACTTCTGTAATTCACAAACTCTACTCCACTAGTCTCACAGCTCAGCTCTAGTATTAGATCCGTTACAACAATGCGTAATCAGAGATCAGACGTACACTGGTCCGCTGTGGCCAATTAATCGGCCTT
This sequence comes from Cenopis cana, assembly GCA_951800055.1. Lineage (NCBI taxonomy): Eukaryota > Metazoa > Arthropoda > Insecta > Lepidoptera > Tortricidae > Cenopis > Cenopis cana. The sequence goes on from OX637484.1 coordinate 10,483,208, forward strand.
CAGGTTTGTGAACAGGGCTTCTACTCTGCAGTCACTGTGGTGCAATTTTAGAAAGAAACAAGTATCAAAAACCGGCCAAGTGCGAGTCGGACTCTCGCAAGAAGGGTTCCGTACCTAATAGCCTTAGTTATGGGGTCCCGTTTTACCCTTTGGGTACTGAACCCTAAAAACGGCGTAGGTTCATGATACTTTTTATTTGCTTTGTTTTTATTTTTTTATTTTGTTGTTGTTGTATCAGATATCATCATCATCATCATCATCATGTTAGGTACTTTTTATTTGTTGTTATAGATATAATTGGACGAAATGACGGTTGAAGCCAAATAACCAATCTCATTGATTATTTGAGGGTTTAACCGCCCGCGTAGTCGTGTCGGAGGTTTCCTCTGGATTTCCTCGAGGCTACTCTACAATCGAGCACTGCTATCGCTTTATTGGGCCCAGCCTATAAAGCCACATTCAGGTTAAAAAATAGCCCATTCCGGCATTAGAGACCGCAGGAAGAACTATTATTATATTCTGTGCCGCAGGCAAAAACCGAACACGGTCCAGAATATCTGTGTTGGGTAACTAGCACATGACACACCTCTGTAGTTGAAATCCCGATAGGCATCCCACAGTGATTCGGTAATAGCGGAATGACGTAGCGAAGGGCCGTGCTGTATATTTAGCAGTTTATAAGCGGATTTCTCGGTCGGTTTTGTTTTTATCGCGCTGAACTAGACATTGAGTTAGAATGGCGTAAGTGGGACACCTACGAGCGTGGAATTCGTAATGAATGTTATGTAAACATGCTACATATGCGAGTATTGTTCCGTTTAATACTGTTTTTAATGCCTCAATTGGTAAACATAGTAGGGACCGCTAATGATCAGATAATTACCTACTTCACTTTTATGTATTGTACTAACAATTTTATCTTTATCATCAATTTTTAAGTTCCTATAAACTTTCATTGTGCCATTAAAGCAACTAAGATAATGGAAGAGCGGTGTCTCTTGACACAGGAATCTCGATACTTATAAAGAGGCACCAACCTGAATATTGTTAAACCGATTGTGTTACTAAATAAAACATTTTTATTTATTTTTTATTTATTATTATTTATGTATTTATCAGTTGATAAAACGTCTATTTCATGTGATATATAGGTACAGTCGAGTTCATTAATATATGTACAGTTGAAGCACTCTATTCCTTTCTGATAGGGCCAAAAATGTGTATATTAGTGAACATGACTGCACCTACGCCTTCAAACAAAAGGAATTAGAAACCATTATAGGAAGCCATTAAGGGCACCCCAGTTTACTCGTTTGCCATAATTCATGACCATGACTCGACTCGGAATGGGAACGATAATAAAAAGTTAAGTGGCTACCTAAAGGATCGTCCACTTCACGAGGACGCTGAATCACTAACTCTTTCTCATCTCGTTGGGTACTAGTTTGTATTTTTTCCGTTGCGTAATAAGAATGGCACTATGAGATTCCGAAGTCTTTTGCATGAGAACGTAAATGTAAACCACCGTGTAGTTAAATAATGGATAAAATACAACATAACGCAGTCATCCCCCAATAGTTGGGGTGCAGTGCAGTCCGCATCATAATAAATACCTAGCTGTCAAAGTAGCCAAATATGCACCTATATATACCTACCGTAACACATCCTTATTACTAGGTACCTAAGTAACCTTGAATGTCGCTATATGATGTTGTCAATATACATATATGATGCAGACAGTTCCTATGTAGTTAGTCCCTAGGTTTAGTGCATAAGGAAGACACGCCCGGTACTACTAAAGCGGGTAGGTACTGACCTGAATTCAGAAGGTTTAGAGCGGTACGTACCTATATGTTAGAGCGAGATGCTTCAACTCCCCTCCCCTAGTCAGAATTCTGAATTCAGGACAGTGTAATACCCGCTTAACTACCGGACGCGCCTTTCTTGATTGAACAATCTACATATAGGTACTTACATTCCAATCAATAGACTCAACCAGCCTCTCAATCTTATCAGGATCTTCTGGTTCTGAATCTGTGTCCAATAGCGTTTCATTTCCGCTGTCGGAGTCCCTCGCGACACTCCTACTCTCTCCCAGTAGATCTGCTTCTACTTTCTCTCCGTCTTGCTCTTCTACTTCTTTCAAAGGGGCCAAAGGTGTCGCCTCTTCAATAGCGGCCTTCTGTGACGCTTGCTTCAATATTGATCCGAATTTCTCGAAGAAACTGTCGTCCACTTCTTGAATCCTGTGAAACAAATATACTATGTTAAATATATGTACAGTCAGCAGCAATCGTTGCTACGCGGGCGAGGTGTTCAAAATGATCTACACACGCTCTTATTCCCTTATAATAAAGATGTGTGAAGATCATTTTGAGCACCTCGCCCACGTAGCAACCATTGCTGCTGACTGTACAAATGAATTTGGTTAGGATATAAAATTAGAAAAGGAGACAATTACCGTTGTTCTGTAGCGGTCACTTCGTATATTTAGTAGTATTGATTTTATTTAAAAAGGTCAATGAAACAAAACTAAACAAGCTAAAATTATATTTCAACAACATATGTACACGATTATTCACAGTGTAAGTCAAGTACAGTCGGCATCAAAAGTAGGTAACTATGTCTGTAGGTACTAATCCTAATGAGCAGTTCTGCATTGCCATTTTTGTTGCCGAATGTACCACTTATTATGGGGCCTATACAACATAAATCGTAAACACATTAAAAATAATTATTGCACTGTTTCCACAGACTTTTACAGGCTATATTATTACATTGTATTAACTATTGAGTATTATAATGATATTAATTACAATCATATTTTGTTGTTTATTTATTTCCTATACACTGATCAAGAATTACACTGTAATTACATTCTTCTTCAAGTCTATTTAAATACCCAATGTCACAAATAGGAACCTGATTATTTTATTTCTAAATCACAATTTTCTGGAAGACTGGAATGGTTAAAAGATAACATTTATATAAACTTATTTCTAACTTATATCTATATTTCTACATGAGAAGCTGGAACCAACTCAATATGAATTATATTTATTTCAAGAAAGAGCATGTGTGGAAGTTAAATATGCATTAACTTCAAATTTTATAACAAGAAAGTTCATCAACAATAATACTTAAAAATCAAAAGTTCGCAATGAATTTTATCTTATTAACAATTTTATCTTACAACTTTCTCTTAGGTACATAACATGGCACACACTCAAGAACTTAAGATAACATGATTTATGACATGACTTATTTATCTAGACCTGACATTAAAGTATATTTGATGTCAGTGTACTCTTCAATACCATGCTTGCTTCCCTCCCTGCCAATTCCAGATTCCTTGATTCCACCAAAAGGCGGCTCAGCGGCAGATAAAATTCCGTCATTCACTGCAACCATTCCAAACTCCAGTTTCTGGGACATTCTGAATGCTTGCCCTAGGTCTTTAGTAAACACATAGGCTGCCAAGCCACTTCTAGTACTATTCGCAATCTCTAAAGCTTCCGCTTCCTCTTTGAACTTGTAGCAAACAGCCACTGGCCCAAACACTTCCTCATGGTATATTTCCATATTAGATGTGACATCGACTAACAGTGTAGATTCATAAAACTTGTCGCCGATTTCTTTGGCGAATTTTCCACCTTTCAATACCTTTGCTCCCTTAGATACAGCATCATCAACAAGCCCAGACACTTTATCAGCTTGCATTTTGTTAATAAGTGGTCCGCATGTCACACCTTCCTTATTTCCCGGCCCCAGAATACATTTCTGTCCGATGCGACCAGTGAATCCCTGTACAAACTTGTCAAAGACACTCTCATGGATCAGGAACCGATTAGCCCCAACGCAAGCTTGTCCATTATTTCTAAACTTAGCTAACATAGCTTGGTCAAGAGCATTATCAATGTCAGCGCTAGGAAAAACTATAAATGGAGCATTGCCGCCTAGCTCTAAAGACACTCTTTTGATACCTTTCGCAGCCATACCATACAATATTTTCCCGACATGGGTAGAGCCTGTAAATGAAATGCAGGCAATAGAAGGATCTTCACATAGAACTGTACCAACAGCAGCAGCATTCATTCGGCTAGATGTGACCACGTTAACAACACCTTTCGGGACACCCGCTTGTATAGCTAATTCAACGGCTGCCAGTGCTGACAGCGGTGTATCTTCCGATGGCTTAATCACACAGGTACATCCCGCTGCCATGAGTGCCCCGACTTTACGGGTTATCATTGCGAAGGGAAAATTCCAAGGGGTAATAACAGAGACCACACCAACTGGGTGCCGTGTCACAAGGATCTGCTTATTAGGCCAGGGACTGGGGATGATTTCTCCATTAATATGGCGTGCGGTATCCGCAAAATATTCAAGGAAAGACGTGCCATACAAAATTTCGCCCTTCGCTTCAGCCAAAGGCTTTCCCGATTCAGCTGTCAATACTTCCGCCAGATGATCTACATTTTTCAAGCAGAGATCGTTCCATTTGCGAAGAACAGCCGCGCGTTCCCTCGCTGTTGTGTCTCTCCAGGTTTTGAACGCTTTGGAAGCGATATCGACGGCGAATTTCGCGTCGTGAGCGCCCATGTCCGGTATTTCGGCGATCACGGAGTCGTCCGCGGGATTAGTGACGGGAAACACGGCATTATTAGCCGCGAGCACCCACTCGCCGTCGACAAAAGCTCGCTTTTTCAATAGATGCATGTTTCTATAAGTCGTAGTAAACAACTGCAAATGCCTCGTCGCACTGAATCGCAACAGTTCCATTATCACGGCTTTTTATGTACACTAGACTGATAAAACGATAGCGAACCGAGTGTCGGACGCTGACGCTCTGAGTGGTTGATAAACACAACTAGCTTTCAAGAACAATTCAGTACAATTTATCTCAATAGAAAGACAATAAAATCTTTTATCAGTTCACCAGTGACAGACAGACTACCATAAATAAGCAGACTACAGAGTACACACAAAGTAATGTCAAATGTCATGTCGGATGACAACTACATACATAACAATATGAATAGCTTGTGCTGCCATCTATCTGTTATTATCTGTACTACTTTGTCTTTTAGCGTAACTACGACACAATTTACATTCTTTACTTTTTACTATTTGTATGATGTTGTACGTGTCAAATCAGATTATAAAAAACCGGCCAAGTGCGTGTCGAGCCACGCACAACAAGTTCGAAATGAAAATGTAAATTGCACGAAAGCTGGCTTTTCAAAGTACATTTCTCATACTCGTTAAGCCGCGGCACGGACAGACAAGCTCTTAAGAATTACTATATACCTAATTATTTTCACCAATATCTACCTTGTTAACAAAGTTTTTGCAAGAAAGCATAATCGAATGTTTTAAGAAGTATAAATCGACTAATACGTATACAGTTTCGACATATCTGTTGGGTTTTTTTTTCAGAGTTTCTTCTGACTTCTTTTGAGAAACGCTAGTAGATTTTGGCTTGCAAAAGTGCCATTACAGGCCGTAGTCTTGCAGAATAAAGTTCATTTACTTCATAATAATATTTCATGGCGGAACTACAAGGGTTGTATGCTACGGATCCCTAAAAACCCCATTGTGGCCAAATTATACATATGTCATATGTTGTGCATTTTGGGTGGACAATCTTCATTTATTTATTTTCTAGCAATCATGTACAAAAATAGTGTATAACTCTGGTCTGAAAGCAATACGTGAGTTTCATCCATCGGTCTCGTTGTAATATGGCTCACTTTAGACGCTAGTTATATACCTATACCTATAGTATTTGCCTCCATTGACAGAACAATTAAGTGACGTTTCACACATTTGACATAGATATAATAATTGACATTTAAAAAGTTTTTAATAAGTCTCAGTCTTGAGTCAGATTCTATTTATTTCTACTGTTAACACCAAGGGCCTGACACGCTTTGTAAGAGAAAGATAGCCTTATTGCGATTCCTATGAGAGGAAGTAGAAAAAAGTGCGATGTTTTGTCCTTATCACCGACCGGACATTTTTTCATGGTCGGGTAAATGTAATCTGTCATTAGTGTCAAGAAGATTGCAAAACAAAGTGGCAATATTTTGCAGTGCAATTTATAAGTGGAAAATTAATGATGAATTTGGTTTAAATGAATAATAATTTACCAATCATCAGATCCGTAGTGTTTGGTTGTTCAGTGCAAACATGGTGGGGTGTTCAGTGTTTGGCTGTAAAAGCAATTTCGACCGAAAAAAGGCGGATGTTACATTCCATGCGTAAGTACATTTTCTTTGAATTTTGGACCCGTGTTTATTTCTAAAATCTCACCGGAACCAAATTACTGAGCTAAATCATTAGTTATATCATGAGACAATAGATGAAATAGGAAAAATATGTGAATTAATTAAAAAATAACCTCCAAACATTTGACATACAAACCGGTCAAATCGCGTAGTAGAAATCTACCATAGAAGCCAGCTTAGCATTGATGTCCCACCATTCAGTCGGTTTATAATTCGATTTCGGGATACCAACAAATAATAAAAAAAAACCCTAAAGATTACCCCACGTTTCGGGAATTTCAAGTAATTTGATTTTTTCAGTTTTTCAACAGAGGATGAATCCCGAAAAAATGGATTTCAGGACTGAGGGAACAGGAAATTAAATTGGGTAAAATAATCTATAACTGCTTATTACATATTTGTTTATTTATTGAAAAATAAAGTTATAAATGTAATATATTATTGTAAATAAATTACCTGTTCTAAATTGAAGTTTGTTCTTTTATTCCAACAACTACATAATTTATCTGTGAAAGACAAAAAGGGGCATGGAAATAGTAAGCACTATCTGGTTACATTACTTACTACTTTCATCGTCTAGAGCCTTAAACATTTAGCATGGTTCTTTGGGTGACGTGATGACCAGCAAGTCAAGCGGCGAGCAGGAAGGCCAGCGACCAGCGGCGAGCGGCGAGAACAAAATGTATAGATTTGGATCAGTGAAATCGCCGTTTGATGCAACGGTGATAACCGGTGACTATGTATTTATAGGTAAGATTATCCCAAAAAAAGTGGCCGGTCGAGATCACTTATTTTACGATATCGCCTACGATGTTGTGTAAATTTAGTTAGTGAGTCAAAATGGCGACTTAGTCACTATGGAATTTGATCACTTGTAACTAAGTACTATCCGACTAAATTTTTGGGGTAATTTTTTGCAACCATGGTATCCCCATATTTTGACGTCATAATATGAGAAAGACATAGCCCCGGTCGCTTGTTGGCGCATCTATAACTACAGAGTATATACTATATCTATGGTTAACACTGTTAGTGTTAACTGTCCGTGTACGTGCAAAGAAATAAAAAAAAGTTCAGATGAGTTCAGATTTTTTGGAATATTTCGACTTAGTTTTTACTTGTTATCAATTTTACAGAAGTTAAAGAAAAAGTTTTATCTACACCCATATAGTAAATCCTCTTTTATAAGTTCAAATACCGTAGATAAGACCCCGCTTTATAATATACTGTGCGGCTGTTGCGTGCGTCCCCTATTAGATCACGAAATATAACACTTTAACGAGATCACGTACAAAATTAAGACACAGCTGCGGGCTGGCGGCGGAGGCGCGGGCCGGCCTGTCGAAGCAAACATGGCGCACGCCGGCGAGAAGTGCCCACACGAAACACATGAAAGAGTATTTAATATATGGATGTAGATAAAGTAGTGTATGCAACTGTACATAATTAGGCATTATGTACCAGTTGCATAAACTACTATTCTATGTAAATCAATATGCATGCAGCATTTTTAACATTATTTGGGAATCCGCGGTTCGACCTTTGTCGACCCTTGAACTAGGCTAAAGCGGTCGTCGTAGTGTAGTTGTCGTAAAGCCAGCCACACACGATCAATTTTACTTGACGCCGCTTCAAGCGTCAAGCAAACTTGACAGTAGAATTGATCGTGGGTGGCTGGTATGGCATAGTATCGTCGTAGATGTAGAGGAGATATTCAATCCTGAGTGAAGAGAAAGATACTACAACAACGAAACCAGAGCGTAGCGAGGGAAATCCTCATCTTAAAAATAATTTTGCCACCGAGTGGCACATACTTATAGCTTTTCACACCTTCTATGACGATAAGAGTTTGTTCCACTCAAATAGCTAAGTAGTCAGAAAAGTAGCGACTTTGATTCCTCATTCGAATGCAACAATGAACTTGTTTCTGAATAGCAGGTGTAAAAAGAATAAAGTCATCGATTCTTCGTCGAAAGTATTCGAAAGTATAATGGTCGTGAGAATTAAAGTGGCACTATAGTAGGTTTTTGATAATCTGATGAACAGTGAACACAGAATCAAACTTAGGAGAGTGTACCTACATTGATGAAAAATTATTATACCTAAGTTATTTATTGAGATCTTTCGTATGTATGTCTTAAAGTTAGGTGTAGGTACCTACCCAATTATTTACAAAGTGCTATTTGAATTGGCGAGGTTAGATAAGGAAAACTACAACACGCACGCCCCTGTCCATGAAAGGAAATGCTTAATTTTATGCACAACGACGCCGATCATAACAAAGAAACATTCACATTAGTTTGGTATTTAATATCACGACCGGTACCGGTACTCTACAATTACCCTCAATTACTAAGACTACTTACTTGCTTTCATGCACTTGTTCTTCTATCGATTTCTGTTGCTGCAATTTGTCGTAAAAGCCTTTCCACATCGATTCCTCATCCATTTTAGAAAAGTTTTAATTTTTAACAACACACAATAACAACTAGTTACAGTGTAAGTAACTATATCAAGATCTGCCGGTACTGTGTTACCATACCAATATGCAGATATAGTGAGTCACTAAAATAAGATCGAGTCATAGATTCTTCCAGTCTGACGTAACGCAAAAGGCACTAACTTCACGGGAATCTAACCGAAACAACACCGTCTCGCGACCGAGTTAACTAAATACTGATTCACAATCTCGTCTTTATAATACATACGGTCACTGACTTTAAAACTAGTTTATGCATGTAGGCGTTGCATTCGCGGTACACTCCAAACTAAGCACGATATAGAAAATAAGAAATAACTGGTTTGTTTTGCTTAGCGTTTGGCAGCTGAATTGAGTCTGCGTGCTACGCAGCTTGGTATAGGTACTGACGTAATCCAAAGACAGCTGATGAGCTGGCGGGGCGGTTCGCGTCTGACACGCCGGGCAAACCGACTAACGCCATGCAATAACTCACGTGCTTTTAATGTCACACAATCGCTATGTAAACAATGTTAATGTGATCTCATTACCGCGCCTAATATGCATTTCCTTCGTTATAACACGATCAAGTAAAATTTCCACCTCGCCAATTTAGCGTTCCACAGCGAGGTGCACATTTCATTTAACTGTGTTACACTTACCTATATACCTACGGGTTTTAACGATGATCATAATGTACAGTCAGCATCAAAAGTAACTGCGAAAATTAAGAGGCGAAAAGCTCTTATTCCCGATGCTGACTGTAGGGTACCAAGAATGAGATGACAAATTGTTCATCAGTTTACTTACCTATACATACGTGAATGAATGCATTATTTGTACCGAAGTAGACAAAGTTAATGCGTATTCATAAAGAGCTACTTACTGCATGTTAGAATATGGGTCGCTCACAAGAAAAAGGGACTTTAGTACCCTTAGCCTTAAGATTCCTTTTTTCCAAGCCAGAGACGAACAACCTTTCTTAAGTGCGCTATTTACCCACCAGCCATAAATGACAATCACTTGTGAAGTATATAATGGACAATCCTAATAGTATGTCAGTTATCATTAGTTAATGAGCCCTAACTAATAAGCAGATGTTTATACATTAAAGACATTTACAAACATATTAAGGGCATTTACACCTACTTGCCTGTTTTGTTGTTGTATTCTAAATAATTGATCATTTGAATTGGATTAGTTTAGATAATAAGTACTTTGTTTTGAAGACGCTGCATTATCTGATTGATGAGAGCTTTTAATTAAGACATATAGGAAGGCTTTTCATTCAAGATAAAGGGTATTTCTTTTGTTACATACTTATTACTTAACTTAAGAAGAAAATAAATTGAACTATATTTTTTCTAAATAAATTGATTCAACTTGCACTGAACATAGGAAGGTATTTTTAAATGGTGGGCGGTTTCAAGTGCCACTGGTGGGCGGTACCAATATCAGGTTACGCTAACCTGACCCCCCTGACTTTTAGGTTGGTTTGTGATATTTAGCAAAAAAAGCTTACGAGAAACCAGGTCCCAATTTCTAACTGCCTGTATTCCATTTCTTAAAGAAATGTAATTAATAATACCTAAGGTAATTGGGCACAATATTGTTACTGCCACCGAATAACATAAAATATCAACTTTTGTAATTGGGGATCTGCATTACGTACCTAGGTGTTTGAAAGACACATAGACATGCATGATGATCACTATTGTGTGCAAATTGTAGCTCATAATAACCTTAGGTTACCTATTCATAAGTTGTTTGCACACTACTTGGTTAGCTTTAGTAGCTATGCCAGTTAGTTAGGTACCTAAATACGTTCCTACTTAATATTTTAATTAAAATTTGGCACGCTAATTTCTGTCACAATCACATAGGTAATTTATTTGACGTCATCTCGGCAATGCCTGCAGTGCGCAAAATAAGTCTAGGCGACTTCCTGATTTGTCGGTGCGGAGGCAGTACGATATGAGAAAAGTGTCAAATGTCAGTGTCAGCTGTCAGTCGACGCGATACCATTTTTTACTACGCCCCTACATTTAAATGAGTGCTTCCTGACTGGCGCGGGATACGCGGTAGCGGGACGATGCGAAGGCAGTACTTCTTCGCTTCTGCGCATGATGTACTACTGCGCAAACGTAATACTGACAGTATTATGTCAAGTGAGAATCTTTGCGACGTCAGTAAGTTTACGTCAAAGAAGAAATTTGTCACATATCGATCCCGCCCCGCCAAGTCAGGAAGTCGCCTAGGTTAAATAACTTGTAAACTAAGTTTTTTTTTAATTTACAATTAATATTCTAGATCCTCACCACAACCAATTTGATGCAATTATTATTATATGAGTGTAAGAAAAAAACTTAACCCGTTCACGTGCGGTTGGTTGGTAATGTTTAATTTTGTCCCCAAAAGTGACCTCACTCTTCTAATTTATAAAATTTACGTTACACGTTCTGGGTACGTTACAGTAACAGAAATGATCAGTGTACCAAATTCCATACAATTCAATTATCTCTAACAGGCAGGCCCGTGTTATTGTGAGTGGTGGTATCTACACAAGTGGTGCTGGGTTTTCATAAAAACATGAGAAATACCATAACCTTAGCAAGAACAACGACCGGTTTTTTTTAAATTACAAGATCATAGTTTCGGCCAATTGCGTAGCGTTCACAATGGTGTTGCTGCGGTGATGTAAAGAGTTTAGTTAGCCTCAAGGTTGGCCGGACGTACTAGAGGTACTTACTAGCTCCATTCAAGGCTATAACAATTTGTTTGGATTATTTCACGCTTTTTAGGACAATTTGCTTATTTACGTGACTTAGTTTATTGACCTCTAGAAACGGGGAAACACTAAGATAATGCTTTAGTCCTCTTTCGAAGGCAAAATAAGCGTTTTTAAGACTCACATTTCATTAGCGGGTTCAGTGCCCACTCAACGCTTTGAGGCAGACAATGGCCAAGAGTTGAAATTAATAATTCAGTCAGAAAATATAAATTGTTATCCATAACAGAAATACCTATGAATGACGCGAAGCTTATCCAAAAAGAGGGAATCCCCGCCAGAAAAATTCGACATCTGTTCGAATATCAAGAAATGAACAAATTACATATCGGGGTCTTTTTTTCAGAACTCGTGACGTCGTCGTGACTTGTCATGTCATGACGTTGGATATCGTGAATACGTTGAGTCAAATAGACCTCCTACTCAAATATACTAGATTGATTCGCGAATATGTCACGAAACTAATCAAAAGATGCTTGTCATAAGCCATCAATCATTATGAAATCGATGAAATCGTATAAGAACAGGAGCGGTATTCGACACCGTATTGACAGCATGAGACATCCCCAAGATGTACCTACAGATCTTTACGCTCTCCTTTGTGATATCATATACTTTTCCATTTTGTAACATAAGAAGGCAAAAAAAAGGAAATTTTGTCTGCACTCCGTCTTCCGTCAATCAAGGACTGTCAATGTTGGACGAGGATATGAAAAATATCATATGAAAAGGCTGAATTAAAAGTTGCAAAAGTTATTTTGCGGTATTTAGTTTACGTAATTCGTTCGTTGTAGATATAGTGCGCGCCATCCACGAAGGCGCGCCCCTCCACAGCCCAAGCCGTACAACTACCACTGGTCAACTGCGCATTAGTTACGCATTAGTACTAGATTCGCTGTGGAGGGGCGCGTCGTCGTGGATGGCGCGCACTATATAAGGCTGGGATTAGATGCATCCGGAAGAAGTGAATGATAACACCCACGGCCGCCTTCGCAGTCCCGAGGTCCGGGACCGCTTCGTCACTGATTGCTTTTTTTTTAAATCTGACTGTGGCTTTATGAAGTGCGCGGTTGGAGGGTGGCCTGGTTAAAATCCAGGGGAAACCTCCTATACGTCCACGCGGGCGGTTTAAACACTGGAATACTCTAAGAGGTTGCGCTCTAGTGAGCTTGGTTGAGTGGTTTCAACCGAATCTGAAGTGTGTCAGTGGAATCGAGTTACTGGGAGTTTTGTCGCTGGTTCACTAATGCTTCGTCACTCTCGTAAAGTCAAGTTTACGCACAAGCAACATATTGACTTTACGCGAGCATCATCGCGAGCGGAGCATTCACGCGTGGTGAACGTTGTGAACGGGGTCTAATACCAGCTGTACACTCTCGTAGTGCGAGGGAGTCTCTCCCAAGTCTCGCCGGCGATTCCCATACATACTGTACACAGCGAGGCAGGCCGAGCACGAGTGCTCTCGCAGGAGAGTGTACAGCGGGGGTAGGAGTTTAAATTTTTTGGGTTCAGTCAGTTATCATCACACATCTCGTGACGCACAGACATAAAATTATAGTCTGTACTGGTTAATGCGCTCTTGCGCTGGTGCAAATTGGTTATTAAGTACATAGGCCGTCACTGAAATCGCGCTTTAATAGTTTTCAGTGTTTTTAGTTTTTTTTTTCAGCTGCGGGACGTAAAGGTTCGGTCTCTTTTGAACTTTAGCGGCATTGCAATAAAATCGAAAATAGTCGAACCTTTTCATTCCTCAACCATTATATGTTTGTTTCCTACATATTTTTTTTGTACGCGCAGCTTTTGTCTACAAGGTCTTTTTTTACGAGGTACGGATAACAAAGTCACGGTTAGAACCCGGAGTATAGGTTCATACAAGATCATGGCATAGGAAACTTTTGTACTTTTTTTATCCATATAATGGAGGTACAGTTAATACTTACCTACATTAGGAAATAATAGTCGTCACTAAATCGGCACGTCTGTTGTGTGAGCCCATGAGCTTAATTTCTATGATCGGATGTAATGTATGATTGTAAAAGATGACTAGAAGACATATTTACACTTTGATTGTCTCAACGGATGTGGTGTCATGTAGATTTCCTTGGTAGACCGTTAAGTTTGTATTGCTTGGGTTTTCCTCATAAAATTAGTCTCGAAGAAATGTGAAAAGAACAAGAAATGTGAAGTGAGATTTATGAGTTTTATGACTGACAGAAAACTGACTTGATTAACGAAGATTATACCAGCCCCTTGGCTCAATTTTAAATCATAATTCTTTAAAAAAAAATCTATTTAGCAATGGTTTTCATAAGGATCTCTTCCATTAGACTACTTTTATAAAAACTGAAATTAAATGAATATTTGCGTACATGATGCCTGCGTTGCATGCATATTGCGCGTGCATAATATACATGTATGTATGTTTTCTGTAAAAAAAAAAAAAACAATAAATGTGTAGGTATAAATAATCTATGTTAATACATTTTAATACTCACTTCCTCTTACTGATAACCTCCGTATCTCGTAACTTTTTGAACACAAACTTCCACGGATCATCATGTTTTTGCTTATGTACATTTTCTGCTGAACTCATAATTCACGGAAAACTTCACAAGGCACTTCAAATCAAACTAAAGTTTAACCAACCACACGAGTCTATCTTAATGTCTCATAGAATTTTTTTAAATGTTTGCGCTTTTAATACCCCAAAAAGCACCACAAATTTAAATTGCATATTAAAAAAAGAAAATTGTTTAATAGGTCGTGCGCTGTGAATCCTAAGGGCGCAACAAGAATTACGAATCACTTAGTATGTTTAATGGGTCCATGCGAATTTTCAGGCTTCGCATAGCGCAGAAGGTTACATACTGACGTCGTTCTTAGAATTGTTTGCGTGAGGTTTACCCGCGTTAGTGCCACCAGGGTTCGTTGGGCAGTATTAAAACCCACCAATAAACTAGCGTAAACAAGCTCCCTTGTCCGCTTCGCCGATAAAAGCCACCTCATTAGGCGTTCCATTAGTGTAATTGTTACATAAACTAGTTTTTGCCCGCAACTTTTCGGGCGATCTCCCATTTCTACTCCATATTTCATGCCTTTAAGGAATGATTTCTGGAATAAAATGTAAGTACATTATATGTTTAAATTTGTACTGTAGCTTAATGGGGCACCGAAGCTCGTATATCTGAAGTTAGTTTGAAGTTAAAGTTATACCCAAACACTGCAATGTTATAATCAAGTAGTTAAACCATTACGATTCCTTTCAGCTTATCATTATACCTAGGCGGTAGTATAAATATTTTGTTATTTTGGGTTTCAAGTGCAAATTGGAGAAAACCAGTCATAAAGTGACCTCAAGAAGAAGTAGAGTGGTAACAAAAAATGTACTCCGTGCCTAATTATTAGTTCCTAATAGAGAAACATCCTATTATTCTCGTTTCCGGGATATCTTAGGATTTGATCCAAAATCAAACCTAAATAAAACACTAGCCAAGTGCGTGTTGGACTCCGCACAATTAGGGTTCCGAACCAACCGCAAAATTAAGTTGTTTTTTTTTTAGGAAAAATAGATAATTTTCAAAGAAAAAATTGATAAAAGTATCAATATATCGGTATTTGTTGGTAAAATATACGTAAGAATAAACATTATCAACAAATTTCAAGTCCATAGCTCAATGGGAAGTTCAAAAATTCGTTTGTGACAGACGACGGATGGACGGACGGAGTGACAGCAATATTCCCTAATATTGCTGTCACTCCATCCGTCCGTTTGGACCGTTCGGGTACGGGAGCATAAAAAGCAATATATCGGATTAAAACGTGAAGTTTGTATGAAATAGGTAATTAGTCGAATTCAAGTAGGTACACTTCGGTCTACAAGTGAAAGGTTACGTAAATAAACTGTAACTATCGGTTATCACAAAACCTCTGTAATACGATATACTTGCTCATAAGATGTGCACAATTTATGTGCGTGCGACATTTATTAGATTACACAGTTACTGTTGGGTGGGTACTGACTAAACTAAACTATACATCCTCAATTTATTCAAATATGGTATTATTATTTAATTATTAATTAAGGTGTTATTTCTTAATATAGAGTAGTACATCATGGACCCTGTTAGAGTGTAGATGGCAAAGGAAATACGGAAGCCTGAGATGACTGACAAAACATGTCATATAAAGAAATCACCTCGTCATCTGACGTAATATTCATAGATAAAATGAAATATAGTAATATTAAACAATATCGTCGTGTGTAATCGAGTAATCGAACTACTCCAGAACACCTGAACCTTTAAGGCCGTGTATTACCACTTTTGAGTTTTTAAAAACCATCTGAGACATAGAATATAGTGTCTTATAAAATCTAAAAAAAATATATGTGTTACATGAATTGAATTATGGGTTCTAGCGGAAATAAAAAGCATAGTTACGTTTAAATAAATTAGATAAATCGTATATTAAACGTATCCTAGCGCACTGAGAAGTTAACAGTTCTAGCTCCTGTCACAGAGTGAGTTGAAGTAAAGAAAACATTGAGGAGGCCAGGCTTTCAGGTTGAATACATATGAGGTTGTATATACCTTAATATGATAGAGTAATTTTTGCATTACAAAGTCAATATTCCAACACGCCCCCTCAAAAATTAATCACCATGTATACAAACATAGCCCTAAGCAGAACATGTCACTTCCCAGTGTTTCCTGGGACAATACAATAATCATGGTCCAACATTCGTTGCGAGGATTAGGGAAACCCAGAAAACCTAATCAGACCATTTCATTAATCTAATTTGTCATTAGCTTATAAATATTGTGTTTCATAATTATAACACATTTAATCATTTAAAACAAAACCATTTTTATGAATGTGTATATCAAACTTAAGACATTAAATAAAGTAAAACAAAACAATATTTTTTGCGTATGTGTATCCATCACTACACATTATATCTATAGGTATCTAACTTAAGTTTTGAAATACCTAGTTGTTGTTAGAGTACAATAGGTTCACATTCAATAGCGTAAAGCAAATAATGCTTAATATTTTATCATAGTAACCAAAACTCATTCTATCTGTCATAACCTGAAGAGTTATATAGATCCATCCACCAGTATTTTCATGGATGATACGAAACTAAATCGTCTACCTTTAATTAGATGATAACTGAAAAGAAAAGGCATCACACCTATCTCACAGCCTCATACATGTTAGTCTAAGAAAACTGCTACGATTGTCAGCAATTACAAGTTATTGTAATGTTATCAAATAATTTGGGTAAAAACTCAGTTGTACTTTTTCTAAATACCTACTGCATCATTACCACTCCACTCCAAATCTAAATAGCTGAACTAATTCAAACAGTTTTAAATTCTGATCATTTTAGTGTAGGTACTACTTGTCAAATCAACGGTCTCAGAATGTCCTGTACCATAATATGTCTCACCCTCAATCAAAACTGTCATTCACATGCGACCAGCATTGCTATACTCGTAGCAAATGTAACCCTTACTAGAAATCATTAAAGTTACTTTGACAGCGTAAACCTTGACGGTTGCTATGGTTCATGGATCTGTAACCCAACAACATACTCCACACGGCATCTTTAGAAGTCCTTAGCGTTAAAAGGGTTAAAATATACCTCAGTGTTACTTTCGTTTGTATGTCTAATTCGTATATTAATGCTTGACATTTACATCCTACCACCGCATTAATTACATGACATACATTGTAAAGATATGTTAACAAAGTAAAGAATCTATAGAGATTCTAAACGCATGCCACCAAGAAAATAAAACAGAAAACCTCTTATGCAGATAAATTAAGAACTCGTTTTAACACTTTGAATGAATTCTGTCAGTCAGCCGTGTGTCACATATGGAGCAAAGATAGACCTTATTTAACAGGCATGTAAGTTGCTTTGACATTTTATGAATTAACACCTATACGTGTCGTCGGCGCTCAATAGCTTTAAATTGCCTGACAATTTTTCTGCCACCAAGACATAATATCGAATAGCTTACGGCAATCAAAAAAAAATTAAACTATGACAAGTCAAGGACAACAAATTTAATGCCTCTCTCTCTCTCTCTCTCTGTCGCTCATACACAAAGCTATATAATGACCATCTCACTCAGTAGTGATATTATTATTTGATGTCTAGTCTGGTCATTCTCAACTTATATATAACGTTTCTATAGCGTTATTTATTATATTACTCATACTGGAATCAATACCTCGTTATTCAGTTTTGGTACTTTTATACTTTTACTGACAGAGCTACAAGCATACTGCACATCACCTTTAGAACTGCGTTTTCGCATGCTAATTCATTCATAGAAGGTTATTCGTTTGACTATTAACGTTGTATATCAAAACATGTCTTTTGTATGACATTTCAGATCTTATCAAGAACATTTTGATACAGTGTACATTTCCATTTGCACATATAGCCACTAGATCATCTACAATCGCGTAGAATTCTTACTATTTACTCACTGAGTTTACACTTGTCAACTTTCTCATTACATACCTACCACCATTGGTAAATAACAATTAAACAATTGATACATTATAGTGTACCTTTATGTAAACTCTGGCAACGCTTGATTATTATTAATTCTAGTTAATCGATATCTGTGCCTTTAAGGTTAGTGTCTTATATCCGATATTTCATGGTTTATATGTATGCTACAAACTGTAGGTACAAACATACCTAGTCATTATTCAGATTATTAACATATCTGATTTGTTATTGTCAGATTTTTGGGACTTCATAATATAAGTACTGATTTAGGCTCGCCAGCACAATCAGTTTCATTCTGAGAATTTCCAATATTCTCTTCAGGCTACGTAGTAGACCTGCACCGACCAGAGTCAGTGTCGTGTCCTAGGTTTCATTCTGAGAATTTCCAATATTCTCTTCAGGCTACATAGTAGACCTGCACCGACCAGAGTCAGTGTCGTGTCCTAGGTTTCATTCTGAGAATTTCCAATATTCTCTTCAGGCTACATAGTAGACCTGCACCGACCAGAGTCAGTGTCGTGTCCTAGGTTTCATTCTGACCACTACATACTTTTCAATTTGGTTTCAACACTATGTAACCGTTTAGTGCTTATAATTATTTATTACCATGATTTATCGTCAATACATACTTTACTTAGTTTAATCCTGTCACATAAATTATGATAGATTCTTAAACTTGCAAAACAGGTCACATTTGAATTGTGATTATTTAACAATTAATTACTTAAAGAATTCCTCACTTATCTCACTATACTCTAGGACCCAACATTTAACTGTGATCCAACTGTGTAGTCCTGGGAACTATCATAGCAAGTGTTCCCTTAACACAGTATGTTATTACGATAGATTGCTATCATTAGTATAGTACGTAGGTACTTACTCATTCGGTACCCATTGAATTTGTCCCACTCTCGTTACTAATATAACTTTACAATTTCTGATTTGTATATTATCAGATACATAAGATAATCATCATCATCATCATCATCAGCCTATATACGTCCCACTGCTGGGCACAGGCCTCCTCTCATAGATAAGAAAATATTGATACGCAAATAGTACACTTTATTATGTGACCAATATTCATAACAGCAGTAATTAAGCAATAGAAACAAGACCTGCACGTATCAGAAAATATATAAAACAATAGTCACTAAATATGACATTTCTCTTTCGCCGTGCAATATAGCAATATACTCTCTTTGTCTCTCACTGAGGCATGCTCAACTTAAAAAAAAATCATCACTTTAATGGATACCGTGATTGTATTAACCTTTTCAACGCCCTGTCAAATACAACATCTGCCACCCACACGCCATGACATCGGAATGCCAAATGTGAAGATGAACCCTACAGAAGTGCATGCAGGTCGATACGACACTGCACACCGTGACGGCAAATATATCCGTTGTTGGCGTCCAAAAGGTTAAACTTAACATTGTTTTTCAAATCCAACATTTTATGTAACTATTATTTTAGCACGCTTGAGAAACATGGTGACGTATATGTCATACAATATACGAGTACTAGTATTTGCTTTTAATAAAATCTGGCAAACATACCTTGCATGGTAGTATTACCTCCCTTCCGTATTACATATAGGATGTCTATTGCAATAGCCTGCTGCATTTTTGGTTACAACTTGTACGGTACATAGGGGCAGATACGTTGTCAAGTACTTCTTGAATGTCAGCACCCAAGTCGCAAGTGGCGAACAAGTTTCACCTTTCAGCAGCTGAAATAAATTGCAGATGTTTAGCAAATATACATCTTAAGAGGTTACCATATTAGTTAAGGTATTTGAAAAGATCATCCCTTATTAGTTCGAAGCTCAGGGATCTGTTAAGACTGTATGTATATTGTCTTCTTGTGCCTCTTTCCTCAGTTCTCTCCGGTCATGAAATCAAAGCTAAAATAGTCCGCTGACGTGGATGGTTAATTCACTCATCTCAACTGCTTGCAATGTTTTAGCTGCTTGCCATTCTAGTCTGCTAATCTTTTGGCAGTATTTCTTTTGTAATAACAACAGTCCGATTTCAGTTATCCTTTACGCCCACAGTGATGAAGCTTCTTCAAAATGGTTCACTTTCTCGGTCGTAATTTTCGTAATTATAGTTGAATTATAGTGCTCAAATCTTCTCGTAACATATAAGGCTCTATTTCGACTCGTAATACGTATTAATTTACATATAATGGCAGCTTCGATAGAGTATTTACAAAAGCCCATGTGTGACTATATCTTCCGCTAGTCTCGATTGCTGTCATAGATTGTTGATAAGTAATGTAAGAAGTAAATGAGCAATTTTATCGGTCTCTTCTAGTTTAGCTCCTGCTACTAGCCGTTCAATCATCATAACAGGCGAAATGTTTGAGGAGTACATCACCTAGTAGTTTTGGAACCAATGAGCCAGCCAACTGGGTAGTAACGCTCTTCCACTCATACAGTACGGGCAAACATTTAGGTCGCCGCGTTCTCTTCTTATACAAACCCAAGATAGGTATCGAATACGTTCTTTCAGCAATTGGATTTTGTCTCTTCAACTCGCTGTTTTCCAATATGTGGTTCTGGTCTGTAACTTGTCATACGTACTTGAAAAAAAAACATGACGCTGGATTCAATCGTGAAATTCACATAATAATGCACGAATTATACACTTCCAAAATACTATTTATATTTTTCTCCGTCGAATGACACATTTCATTTTTACTTTCCATTTTTCATTTTTTTCTTGACAAACTTGACGTGCGTCTGTCAGATAACTCAGATATGAAGATTTTTACAATTTAGGTATTCTTCATTCAGATAAATATTATTTAAAAGCTCTGGGCCCATAACCAATTGAATTATGGGTTCTAGCGGAAATAAAAAGCATAGTTACGTTTAAATAAATTAGATAAATCGTATATTAAACGTATCCTAGCGCACTGAGAAGTTAACAGTTCTAGCTCCTGTCACAGAGTGAGTTGAAGTAAAGAAAACATTGAGGAGGCCAGGCTTTCAGGTTGAATACATATGAGGTTGTATATACCTTAATATGATAGAGTAATTTTTGCATTACAAAGTCAATATTCCAACAACATGAGGATCTTGTCTAGTCAAAATCGCAGTCAGTTACATGATCTGATGAATTTCACTCGATAGAAAAATATCGCGAAGTTACCCCTTTTTGGAATGTATTTTCAATACTACGGCTATATTACTGATATTTAACATTTAATTTTTGTACTCAATTAAAGATCGTAAATAGTTATAGACAAATTCGCAGGGTTTGCTTTGATAAAATGATTGGCTTAATGACTATAGCTAAATATTCACAAAACTGCGCGCAGAGCTTGCGTAGAGAGCGGGATGGTTAATTGTAAACTCACGCGTGTTAGAGCGGTACAGTTGCGTTGGGGATACCTCCCCTTAAGATCCGCTAAAGCCGGCTACACAAAGCCCTGCCTGCAGGGCCCTGCTTGCAGTGCCACTGCCAAATCGTATTGTGTGTAGGCATGCAGGGCCGATTTTTTTATCTGTTAAATCGGCCCTGCATGCCTACACACAATACGATTTGGCAGTGGCACTGCAAGCAGGGCCCTGCAGGCAGGGCTTTGTGTAGCCGGCTTAAGAACTAATCTGATCGCATGGAACTTACCGCGCGGGTACTAGGAAGGCAGTACTATTTTGTTTGCTGTTATAGAGATATTACTAGTCTTTTTGGTATTTTTCTCTTTCTCTATTTACGCGCATTCGATGTGTGAAATAAAGACTGGTCCAGCCATCAACATATTTAGAGAAATATCTTGAGATATTGATTAAGACTCGGCAAACGGCAAAAAATTCAAATGCCTTTACAATAATTGTTCAATGTTACCAAACCAACTACCGGCGCAGTGAAAAATTGAACACATAATTTTATTGTGTTGTGGAACCCACCCACATACGTACCTAGTCCTAATAGCCTAAGTTTTCAAGTAGATACCCGCCGATTCTATCGCTTATATTTGATGAAAGAAAAAACTCTCAGGACGTATGCCCTACTCGCACTTGTCCGGTTTTTGCTGCTCTACAAAAAGGTCTGGTTAAGAAACACATGCAAAAACCCAGTAAAACTTATTATTGATAGTCGGCACGAAAGCACGTTTCTTTACGTATTTATATGAACTAGTAACTATATGAGTGCACTTACTTAGTATTTAAATGAAGATTATGATATCATATGCAGTAAAAGTACACAGAACTGTTGGAAAAATACTGAGTCATCATGTGTCTTGATGGCAACTCATTAGCACATTAACAAAAGAGTTGCGATGTTGTTTGAAGAATGACGGTGCTCTCATAACAGTCATAATCTTTAAAATAGAGCAATGTCTAAATACTAGCAATATGCATGTATAAGTATTTAAGTATATACCTACAGGACGAAATTTTATTCGTGATATCGAAATATGGTTTTCGAATTGTAGAGTTCAAAAAGCCTGCTTCAATTTATACTCTATAATAGAGTATGTTAGACGAAACAGAGAGGTTAGATATATGGAAAAAGTCAGAGGACCATTTAAATTACAAAGATGTAAGTATGTATTGTATTCCTTATTTTCCTTGTAATGCCCTTAAAATACCCTTTACTTAGGTCATGAAGAACATCATGACCTCAAACGTACTCAATATTTCATCTTCAAAATCGATAAACTAACGTCTAAACTAAGCTCACATTTTTCCTGCTAACGCAAGCTTGAGGCAAAACGTTAACTGCATGCTCAGGTCTTATTTCTATAGGTACTTATTTGAATTTATCCTGTTTAGATAATCAGTCATTTTGGTCCATAACCATATCAAGGCAAGGCTGCACGGCAAACAAGACCCGTATATCACGTCACGCAGTAATCTGCTGCAAACAAGCTGGTTATCATCAAGGCATCGTGATAAAATGCCTCTCAACGTAGTACGGTGGAGAGATATGTCGTCGCTTAGTTCCCATAGTACTACAAGCTTTGCTTAGTTTGGAACTAGGTCGATTTGTGGGTGAATTTCAAAAAAAATGTACGGAACACAACGGAATATTCACAAAAATGTTATACAAATGTCATACAGAGGAATTAATTTGTATGGGATTTTTTTTTGTGTAACGTCAAAACGTCACACAAAAGTCGCAAAACAACAAAGGATGCAAATCGTTGGAAATGTCAATTTAAAAAAAAACTTTACGAAATTCTAGCATTCGAATATGCAAAGCAGTTTACCCACTAACTCCACCATCCAATTATTTAAAAACAGCAGTAAGGAATAATTAAATTACCTATTTTAGGCATGTTATAAAGTGGAATTAAATGTGGGAAAAAACGGTCTGTCACTCTTTATCTCAAAAACTAATAGAGCTATCGACATATTCGCTTGTGTTGGTAGTAGACTACTTGTAGCCCGACATCCACATCAAAATTGTTACATGTAATGTATCCACAATTCCACATTATCTATGTTAAACACAAAATTCAGCGCTACACGGCTGACGTAACACAAAGGAACAAAATCTTTCCCCGAACGTTGCAAAAATATTTTGATATAATATCTATAGTACATTGTTGTAGAGGCTAGAAAGTATGCAATAGATGGACGAGTTAGTTCGAAAGTACGAGATCCATCTATTGCACTTTCGGCCGAGGCTTAACATAGTGCTTTTAACGTCTACTGAGAGGAAATCAAATCCATTTTTACGAGTTGTGATTGGTTGATTTGGTGTCATATGAAGTACGGGCGTATTCTGATTGGACGATAGCACTACTATAACCGCTACAACAATATAACATTGTTGTAGCGGTTTAGGTGTGGTTTAGGTTCATAGCTGTCCTGTTCATGAGTCTACTACTATTGCCAATTTTGACGCCCCAATTCCCGCCATCCATATCCATATTTCCGAGCAGTGGCGTGAAAATATATATGTTCGTTTTAGAAACCTAACAAACCATTTTCTAGATATTTCATTATGTACATTTCAATAACAAATGTTGAGTTTTGACTTAAAAATATATATGTGACACTTACAATCAATACCATGTCATATTTAATTGGGCATAATAAAACCAAAATGATGATAAAAAATAAAATAACAAAATGAATAAAAAATAAAATAAAAATGATAAAAAATTACGTTAACATTATATTTTTTAATTGATATACAGTAGAATCCATACATATCTCGTACATATCTGGAAAACATTCTACTCTAATACTTATTTTTTTTACAAATTTTTGAAGTAGGAGGACAATAATTTTTTTTGGAATGTACAATTTTTTTTGAAATTCACCCTTGTGCAAGTTTGTCCAGAAATATTTATTTATTTATTTTTATTATACATAATCATATTTACAATTTTCGTTTACTTACAAAGAAATAAGGCGTAAAAGTGTATTCATATATTTTTGCCGTGGAAGTGGAACTCGTGGAAGTTACGAAAAGTAATGTGAGGTAGCCAAGCGCGTCCTCAAGGCCTAGCCTGTATACGATCATGGGCAGGCCGTGACTACCGAAAAGGTTTTTTGTTTGTTACATTCCGACATGAGCCAAACAGCGTAGATCATGCAGTTTTAATTACCTGTGGGGCTAAGACAATCGCTTATATGTCGGACATATAGTATTCGTTCCTTACTGAATTATGTAATTGAGAGTAGGGACGAATGCTACTTATACGTCCGACATAATTATACGCGATCATCTTAGCCCGACTGTTTTCATGAACTACAATCTACATGATAAGGGTCCGCGGTGCGCGTGGTAGATATGTGCACCTGGTAAAGGTTTAGCAAATTAGATTTCCCCTACGTAATCATGTCATCCATCATTTAAGTAAATAGTCAAAATACCTACCATCTCATTCCATATCTAGGTACTCTACTTAAAAAAAAAAAAAAAAAAAAAAAAAAAAAGGTACTCTACTTACAAACTCACTGAGATACAAATAGACAAACTTTTGCATAGGTACTTGTCCATCCGTTTATGAGTTATACAGATTGATGGACGTTAAATTAAGCAAAAAGTTGAAAGGATAACTAGGTACCATAAATAGATAATACCTAAATATAGTACAGCAGAAAACATTCTAAACAGCTAAAAATAGAGACAGATGAAACGTGATAAACCTTCTTTTATACTATACTAACATGCAAGGCATTTTTGATATAAACATCTAAAGTAGTACCTACAGATAACATCTTAGTCATGTCACAGAATAGTATAATAGGTCATGTCTTGCCTTTGTTTTCGGAGAATCAGCTCGAGTACTTTTTGGCGTGACGTGTCTGTAAGTAACATACTTAACATAATGTATTGTATATAGATTACCACAGTAGATGACCAAGCCGAGGACACCTATTTTTTATTCGACTATGCTTAACGACCCGACAAACATTAAGCAGGTTATTGTGTTGCGTTAAACTAATTATAATGTTCCACATCTTCAGTAAGTACATACGTAGCGCCGCTCTTATTCGCATATATCGCGTTCTTATACAACACAACCAGTAACAGAATTATATGACAATATGGTAAGTCCTGCAATAATTTCCCAAAATGTCACCCAGTACCTAATAAATCAACTAAAACATATCTGGGTCTGTCGAGTACATAGATAAAGCTAAATGAGACTAGCTATCTGTGGGGTGGGAGTATATGTACGATTCTCAATGACTATTTTTAGGTACAGTCGACAACTAAAAAATCGAATGTAGTATCCATGTTTCAAAGGGAAAAAAACCTAACTTTTGGCTGGACTGATAAAAATACGCACAACCGGTGTCTTTTTCTATAAATCAGCCCTTTACTATTGACCACAGGATAACAGGAGACCAATTTTGATTATTCTACTATGTACTTATATGACCCACGAGCTGTGATAGATCTTCCGCTACTTATGTTTATTATTTGTTAAATTTCTTCCTATGCACAACCGCGCAATTATTATTATTAGTGAAGTAACTTGACTTGAATATCCAATTTTATTCATCGATCAATTTTAGTGACTGTAAACGACATCTACCGACGTGGTTCCAAACGTCAACGCAGAGTAATTGGACAATAATGTCCGAGCGAACGTGAGTCACTATGTCTACGTAAGTGGATGGGGGCGCTAGCGTCGCTGATGCAGAACGGTTTATTATACAAATATCGATTCTATAGTCTAAGCAAGTTTCTAATTGTGTTAGACAATAATATAGGTAGTTTTCATTAAATTCACGATGGAAATTAGAATGTAACGTAATAATAATAAGGACGAAGGCAAGCATCGTGAAATAATACGATTAAACCTTAGGATGACTTGGATGAATCACAAAGTTCACGGCCGTATTATTTTCCACCAAAAAACTTCGCACCTGTAACTGCAATTTAGCGGTTTAGGGAATTTGAGTGACGCTAGCTTAGCAGTTACTTTACGGTTCAATAATTTCAACGTAGGTAATTGACGTACCTAGTTTAGACGGTTTAATGGCTGGCAATACTTTTTAGGATTCCGTATCCAAATGGTAAATTACTAAGACTCCGCTGTCGGTCTGTCTGTCTGTCTGTCACCAGGCTGTACTCATGAACCGTGATGTTAGACAGTTGAAATTTTAACAGATGATGTATTTCTATTGCAGCTGCGCTATAACAAATACTAAAAAACAGAATAAAATAAATATTTAAAGGGGCTCCTATACAACAGACATGTTTTTTTGCCGTTTTTATTGATAATGGTACGGAACCCCTCGTGCGCGAGTCCGACTCGCACTTGGCCGGTTTTTAACTAATCCCATAAGGGGAGTCCGGGGAGTCCCTCAGTTTGTCGTTTTTCCATCGAAATTTTAATTTGGTCGATGAATTTCCATAAAAGGAATGAATTTTCAAATAAGAGGCATTGCTACCAGTGCTACCGGTTACATAATATTTATAGGTGTTACTTAATCTAATATACAAATTAAAATAAGAAATGTATTAATACAACCTTTTTTGCACAGTAAACAAAATGGCGGAAATCAGAACTGGCAACCGAAACCTGAATTTTTAAATTTTATTTTATTTTTAAAAAAAGCATAGTGTTCCATTCTGATTCTTATGTCGTTCTGGTTCTGGCTCAAATGTCGTGCGATATACCCAAGATACCTATACTAAAAAAAACATATCGAGCTGACATTTCGCATCGACTGAGTTTGAATTTTCAGTGATACTTACTAGAATAGGGACATATTTTTTTGTTGGTTTTGTATGACGTTCCGTGGACGTTCCATATTTGAACAAAAATTGTGATATCATAATTAGGTATGCTGTGCCTAACCTTCTACCACAGATAAGAAAATTTACATAAAGACATTTTCTGTCATAATTAGTGTCCGACCGTAGAAAGAGGATATATAGAAGGAGGGTTAGCAAATCACACACAAGGACGGAGATATTGTGACAGTTTTTTCTGGGGTTACCACAAAAAGAATAATCTCCCCATTTTTACTGACAAGTAGGTTTTTAATTATTGGGAATGTTCAAAATAAACTCTTAGTAAATATTAGCGGGCAAACACAAAACATCCGATGTCCTCCCAATTACGATATAAATGTGTACTAATTTAATACCTACATTAAAGTTAACAAAATCACGATTAGATTAAAACGTCTTAGTTATTCAGCCATTATAATAATGAAATTCACAATAGTATTCTAGTCACGTCACAATTAAATTTTTTATCTGTTATTTTTAACATTCGAGCCGGTTTAGTTTACCCAACATTATGGGTAACATATTTTTTTATACTCTGGCCACTGGTTCATCGATGACATTTCGGTGACAACGGCCGGTGACAAATAATCGGTTCCTTATACGCGATGAGGGACAGAAGATATGTCATTTTTTCTCGCTCCCACTTGTGTTATTGTCTATGCTTACATCTCCTTCACACACCTTTGTATGTGTGTATCACCAGTTCCATCTTATACTTGTTCCATGTGTCCGACCGATGATTTGGTTTCGGTTTCGGCACAAAAATAATGTTTCGGCCGAAGGTTCGGTTTCGGTCAAAAATCTGCCATGCCTTCGGCGAGTAACCTATACGTAGGACGTTATTTGAAGATCCCTATGACACTGACAGTGACATACCATATAGTGATGTGCATGTGTCGATCGATACTTCAATTGTTTTTTTATCTGTGGCGGTTCTTATCAGCGTCCTCTCACGTACATTAATTTAAACCTCAAATGCGGTTATCGTGTAAAAGACGTTTCTGGCTACTAAACCGCCATTTTTAGGGTTCCGTTTCAGAATGGTCCAAACGGAACCCTATTGTTGTCACTCATGCGTCCTTCCGTCGGTCGTCTGTCACAAAAATATTTTTCGAAGATGTTTTCAACTTCCCTTTGACCTATTGACATAAAATTTGGACATAACGTATTCTTACGCCGCACCAGAAGAAAGACCAGTACCTACAGGTCAAAACATTTTTACACAGTCACGTAACAATTAAAATGAAATATGACACGTTTTATTATTATCACTTCAATTATCGACATCTGTTATCGACGGCACCGCTTCCTTAGTCGATACAGACCAAAGATATAACTTTTGCAGTACGTCACCTTGTATATTCCGTTAAGCATATTTCTGGGAAATAAGGGACAATTCAAGTTTCTTTCATATTGTAACATTTACTACAATCCTACATAAATTAATTAGCTACATTCCCAAAAGATGCTTATTAACATTTCGATGTGACATCGACGCTGTTCCAAGGTTATATAAATGAACTGTCACTGCAAGTGTCATAGGGATCTTCAAATAACGTCCTACGTATAACGCCCTTTAGGCTGTAGGTCAGGTAAATGTCCCAACGTTTGGCACATTCATACACTAATAGTTACACCTACCTACTGATTACCTTATCATTATGACATAAGATTGCAAGATTTGCGAGTGTTAAGTATTAGTTCAGTGTCGAGCACTGGGACGTTTAGTTTCCAAATATTTGAATTTAAACTCACGTAAGTCATGTTAAAACTATATTACGCTAAACGGTTAAAACTCACGTATAAATTGTCACTCCGGGCGACATGTTTCGAACTCTTCGGGAGTCCTTCTTCAGGTTGAGAGCGTTCGCGACGGTTCACCGACACCATGTCGCCCGAAGTGACAATATTTAGGACTTCAGTTTTTTGAATTATATTTCCCGTTACCGCAATTACTCATAAAATTAAACTATTTAAACGGATTATTCCGCATAATAATTGTGTATGTAATAAAACTAATAAAATCCCGACGTTTTATAATCATTTCCAGCGATGATATCGTAATTTTAAAAACTTCATAAAATATAATAGGCTATGAGAAATGGTGATAATTAGGTACACGGTACACAACACAAATACATACCTGGGGGCCGATTTTTGAGTTTCGAACGCTCGAATTTTCACTCGACATCTGTCAAAACGTCATAGTATTTTGATAGATCTCGAGTAAAAAGTCGAGCGTTCGAAACTCAAAAATCGGCTCCCAGAACATTCAAACCATCTTATGATACCTAGGTGATCTAGTTATCAGTATATGTTAAGTAGCGTCATGCTGATATTAATGTTCTATAATATAGTTGTTATCAATCTTAACAACTACAACATGCCCCTTGAACGCAATAAGTACGTAGCTTGTACTCAGCAATTAACTAAGTTGTCCGTTAGATGACCGAGAGATTAATCGAGTAAAGCTTCCGTGTGGAAACATCCACTTCACTTTCAGCTTGCGGTTAAGATTTAAAACGGGAGCAATTTATGGCATGGCGCAGGCGCTAAATAAATGGCTACGGCCGAGTACTTCTACCGTCACGGTCTGAAATAAATAATGACTCACCTCGCTTCCGGGGACCGCTGTTTCTTCCCTCGCCACCTTATCAAACAATCCAATGTTCCTTTCCGAAACGGAGGCTTCAGCAACTTCCACCTACTCTTCAAAGTCTTTTTGGAACCCACCGTCCCCACAGATTCCTCACTCGCACTCAGAATGTCCGGCTCTGAACTGCCCTTCCTTAATGCACTATCTTCACTAGAATATTTAGAACACTTCTCGAAACCCGGCACATTTTCACTCACTGCTCTCCTCCTAGAAATAGGAGTCGAAGTAGCGAAATTCGTCCTCACTTCAATACCACTGTCCTTGAGATCCGATGTGCTTAATCCATCTTCACTGATACTTTGTAATCTTTTTGGTAACACGTCCTGAGTAACGACTTTAGCATTTAAAATGCTGTTTTCTTCAAAATGCTTGCTTTTCTTGTTGCGATCGATGTCGACAAACGCGGTGATATCCTCACAGCTTCTGGCGTTGTACTTGCTGAAGTTGAATCGCGAATTGATTTCCGCCGAGGGGTCAGGGTGATCCATAATCGTCGCTTGCACGAGGTTATCTTCGCTCTTGGATAATTTCAAATTAGATTGAATCTTTTTGTGTCTGGCAGGGCGTTGGGGCGGCGTCTGGACATTATTTATCGGTGCAGCACTGTGTTCGACCGTCCGCTTGTTGGGCTTGGAGTACTTTGCGATAATTCTGTTTATTTCAGCGCTGTTTTTGCGTCTGTTTGTGTGTCGTTTGAAGTTGAGTGGTTGTTGATAAGACTCGGCCACACTCGCCCCGGCGACCCGCGCTGACCTCTCGCGCCACTCATTCACTTTGTCTTCGAGCAATCGCTGCAGCTCTAACGCCCGCATCACTGGTCCCATCTCAGGCATTTTGATTTCAGATTTATATCGAATTATATATCTAAATTTTGGTTAATTCTTTGGTAACAAATTCTCATAATCTTGACTTGACATATGTATTATCCTTGTTATCATTACTCAAAGAGTACATCTGAATGCATAATAAAGCTTTTCACCATTTATACCTTTAATTCCATTTGTACCTGAAAATGAATCCAATTTAAACTTTATTTAAGTAATTGAGGTAGTATCAGACATCGGAAATAATTATCGTAATTTAAGAATACAATAAATACGATACTTATTGCAGGATTTCCTAATGGGAGTACCTAATAAAGGGGTCATTACCCGGAGTACGTTTAATTGCCGTTGAGGCGAATTAACGGTGCGAGGCCCTTGGGTTGTGTAGATTATAGCTGTCTTTACTTAGTAAAAGAAGTAACCGTACTATCTCATTAAATAATTGTCTATGAGAGTTAGGTAACCATAATAAAATTAATAAGGAATCAGTCTTCCCTAAAAAAAACTGTGATATGAACGGCGATTTCTCTACCTATCTGCGAAGTGCGAATGCAATTTACTAAAGCACTGCATTTAATTGCTAAGTAACAGGATATCATTCAATTTATCGCCAACGATCGAAATACCTAATACAACTTTCCAATCTACAATCTACATCTAGTTGCTTCAAAACTATAGCAAATTAATCCCTTATGGTTAAACAAATCTCGAACAAGATATTATGAATCACTGTAAGTACCTACCTACTGTACCTATGTGCAATAAAGTTGTCTCTTCTCGAGTATGTAGTTATCTACGTACCTATGTCTACATTCCCTCGGATCTAATCTAACTATTACTATACCTACTAGGCATATGGTCGGCCTCACACGGGGCTTAACACATTGTACCGTGTCGCTTCAATGTCCTGTTTAAACTGTAATACTAAATGCCAAACGGATGAAAAGGGACAAAGTCCCAAAGTGTACCGCCAGGCCGACTGTACCAATGGTCTATCTGAAACTCGATTTCGATCCTTGTTTGTTGTTACAAGTACCGTTGACGTTAGGACACTGGGACAAAGTCGATATGTAACTAGTAGCTAATCAATGATTATTGGGAGTTTCCGAGTTCTCTTGGCATGACAAAGGATGTGGCACGATTTCTATAATAGCCACCACGTCCTTCCTAGCAGCAATGAGTTGGATACCGCCGACCGCCTCCGGTAACGATTAGCTATTACCTTTGCCGGCTTCGCCCAACGCACCTAAAACTCGGGAAGTATCGATACTTATTCAATTAAATATAATTCTTTGTGTTACAAAGAAACTATGTATTCTTCTTCCCGTCTGCGAAGGTTTCTCGGATATCTATACCGATTAATTTGTTTTTTATGAGGATATTCGTACCGTACCTAGGTACTTTGGTGCTTAATATTGTGTACAAAAACGCCTGAACGGATTTGGATAAAACCTAGTTTATTTATTACCTAACCTACATTAAAACACAGAATATACCTACTTTATAGAGTGAAATCGGGATTGGAAATTGGTTTTATGAGTTTACATAATCTTTGACGCGGGCAAAAGCTAATGTCAAAAAAGTTCTTTAGTAGGTATGCATTTTCTTCCCCATCATTAATGAACGACCTTTTGCCTATTAGATATTATTTTTATTTGGATCGGCTCTCCACGTTGTCACACTCTTCCTCGTTGCCTCAGGTCGGTCTACCTACGTGGCTCACCAATCTAGCCTGTGATCTCTCGTAGCGAAACTAGACAATTCGAAGGCAATATAATAAGGAAGTCTCATAGGATCTTTTATTTATATACACTTTCACTGGCAGTGCCTGATTAACCCTTAAACCAATTAAGCAATTGCCTAGGGCACCACGTCTAGGGGGGCACCAGAAACACCACGAAAAAATAGTCATTTATCTATTCAACGAGCTCTAAACAACGACCGGTCAAATGATAATGTATTTTTTCACGCCTTTAAAATATTTTTCGATAATTTGTATGGCTTTGGGTAAACCGCATGCTTTAGGCTGCGTTTCCACCAGAGTTGTGCGAGGATGCGTTTTCATACATTTGACACCTCGCAACGCGCCGAGCGAGGTGTCAAATATATGAAAAGACATCCTCGCACATCTTTGGTGGAAACGCAGCCTTAAACTATGAAAATTTGAAAACGGAATTTCCAGCCGTTTGGCTTGAAAACCTGTGACAGGTGACAGGCGTACACATGAAAGAACTCCTATTGGACCCTTCGGGTATGAACGAAACCCTAAAAATAAGTAGATTAACATCGTGGTTTGCGTAGTTATATTTTTTTAGTGTCGATTTCTACTGGGTATTTATTTATTCGGAGAGATTGGGATTCGGAGATTTCTACTGGGTATTCAACAGCTGCTATTTTTACATTATTTATGTATGGTTTTTTATGCGTGCCTGCATCATAATGTTCGAAAAATTTCGCGCTCGCTACGCTCGCGTTTTCGTCTAAATATGTTATGCCTTGATGCGATGGAGTATTTTCCACGCCTGCATCATATTGTTCGAAAAATTTGGCGCTCGCTAATACGCTCGCGTTTTCGTCTAGATATGTTATGACTTGATGATGTGTATGAAGTATTTTCTGCTCATGCATCATAATATTTGAAAAATTTCTCGTTCGCTGTGCTCGCGTTTTTGCGGATGGGGGCCCACAGGCGTGGATTGCCTAGGGCATCAAATAGTCTTAATCCGGCACTGTTCACTGGCAACGATTTTATAGCAAGACACGTGTAGCCAATATGCGAAAACCTATAGTGAGCTGTGGGTTCCTGGTACTGAAAGTGTTACCGAAGAAAAACAGCCTGTGAAACTAGTTTCTCTGTGTTTAGAACACTGTTGAAATACCTAGGCCATATCAATTTCAATAAGTATAGGTAGACACTGACCTGATCAATATTAACCAGATCTATCTAGCACTTCACTACACACATGAAGACTATGAACGTTGTTTACGATGAACTCGTAGGTACGTAAAATGTTTGCTGTAAACCTAAATATCACTATTGAGATAATGATAACAGATATCGTAGACATGTGAGAACAGATAACATTCTAGAAGAGACATCGCAAGTTCGCAACATATAGACCTTCATGTGAACTCGCCAAACTTCACACCATTATAGATGATAACTTCAAAATGTTAATTTAGGCATAAAAAACTTCATATGAACTTCATCTTTGAGATAATATTGGTATGATTCATCTATTTCTGGAAGGTGTTGTGGTATGTGGTTTAGGTAATACGAATCAATGTGGGAATGAAAACAAAGGAAGAGTATTTCCTAATGCATAACTCCCTCGTTACCTATGGTTGGTTGGCTAACTAGGCGTAGTGTGTACAATTCAGATCCTATTGTTATTTTTGAGTCATCATTGCATGTTAAATTGAATAGCCTTTCTCTTCAGGCAAAAACTGTTTTCTCACAATTTTTACAACAATGTTTACCTACTTTTACTACAAAATATTTACGTTTTAACAACCCACAAAATCTGCCTAAAATATAAAGACGACGGTTGTGAGGATTTCTGTAAGTTTAATTGTTACCTACTCTTTCACTTTCAAGTAAAATTTTGCCACACAACATCAATGGTAAAGGGTATATCTTGATCAAATATCTGGGATACTGAAAAAGGCTAGGTCAGAAGTACCCGCAACGAACCTGTATGAGGAGGCATGTACGATATTTGATTGAAGCAAAAGATGTAAGGACCGTAGTTTTTGGCGTTCTTTGGCCTACCCCAATGGGACACGGGCGTAAGTACATTTATGTGTGTATGCACAACATCAGAATAACAGGTCCCATTTATCGCAATCGCAACAAAAAAACTAGTACTTCATTATAAATATAAAACTGTACTTACCTACATGCTGGAGATAGGAGCGAATTTTCCAAAACACCACAAAACTTTTCACAATAATCCTCGTATTCGGTTCGTAACGCAGGCAAGTATACGGGCTAGAGCACACTGAGTCTCCACATTATGCAGCAGGTTGCTGGGAATGTTATGTCAGACGCACGTGTGTCTACGTCACGTGCGGTCTCCACAGTGAGCTGCGCGCGTTCCAAGCGACCGACTCTGCACTTGACTCGGTGCCCTGCCCATCCTGGCTATATCACCGGCTAAATGGACCACCATACATGTATTATTGTTGAAATTGTAACAAAGGGGAATAGGTACTACCCGAGGTGCATGCAGTCGAAACACGAGATTGCGCAATGAGCGGATGTTACTTAGATACTTTTTTATTATGAACTTAAGTAAACACTTCTAATTAATATATTCCATTACGTGATCATAAGAATTCCAATCTTGCCCTTACACAGAATAAAATCGTATTACCTACGTAGTTTAACTAGTTAACTATGCGACCGCAGATGTGTTTGACTCATAAGATGATTGATTAACGCAGATTTTTCATTTAGACGGGGAGGCCGAATAACAAAAGGACCTAGCGATTCCTTGAAGTAAAGCAAATAATTCGCATTTAACTCTTCTTGGTAAGAAACTTAATTGCCATTAGAACAAAAACATGTACCTATGTATTCTACCTAAACAAGGTCCCGCTTGGGGTTGTATTGTACTCACCGTCTAAAATAACAGAATCGAAAACTTTACTTTCATTCAGGTTGTCATGGCTAGGTCGCATGGTACACTTATAATTTGTATTGCAATTACACACAATAGATGAGAAAAATAGAACTTACTCCTTTTTTGAACTAGGTTATCAAATGAATATATTAAGTAATCGCCGATAGTATGAAATTTTCCTTTCCATCTCCCCTCGTAAGTCTCGCAGCGCCTCTGAAAAGTGCCTTAGCACCATTTCATCATCATCAGCCTATATACGTCCCACTGCTGGGCACAGGCCTCCTCTCATAGATGAGAGGGATTGGGCAGTAGTCCCCACGCTGGCCCAGAGCGGGTTGGGGACTTCACATACAACTTTGAATTTCTTCGCGGATGTATGCAGGTTTCCTCACGATGTTTTCCTTCACCGAAAAGCTAACGGTAAATATCAAATGATATTCCGTACATAAGTTCCGAAAAATTCATTGGTACGAGCACCATTACCGATAACTATTTAAAGCTGCAAAGCTGCATTGTTAAATTCAAATAATTTATTTCAGAACATTAATCCCATAATACATGTCATTACAATCAAAGCCGAAGTCCTACCCAAGTCCCTCCAGTCCCATCCCACGCAAGAATGGTTAATACCTATGCCAATTTTAGACAAACCCAAATAGGTGGCAATGGCAGTGCAGTGGTGGTTAAAATACCACCCAGTCACAACATCAGTGCTCATCAAAGCCTGACGTCATTACGGAGTTTGCACAGATATTACGATAGGGTAGTTCTCGATATCCAAATGTTGCCAAAGCAAAAGAGGTAGGGAAAAGCAAAATATCTTGCTCGAATTTGGAGCAGCCCAACTGGGGAAGTACTACGGAGGTACTCCGCCTTGCAGAATACCACAGCCATAATAACATTATTTACTTACTACTTTTATAAGTATGTATTAGTGTTCCTGGAGGTGAGCAAGGTTACCAGAGCTCCCGAGCATGCGAGAATCCTCAAATTTTTTATAAAAGGTCGGCAACGCGCACCTGTCTCCTTAGGAGTTACGAGGGTCTATACGCTGCGGTGTCCGCTTACCATCAGGTGACCCGTACGTTTTTTTTCGTGCCAAAGCAAGACTAGTTGTACGATTGTATGTCTACCGGTAGCACTCGAGACTGTCCCAAATACGAATGTTGGTGGTGTTAGAATAGGTAATTGTCACTATCGGCGGGGGCATTGCTCGGTGCTGCGGGCGTGACAATGGTTTCCGCCAAGTTCATTGTCGTGTCAACGCTCATGCCCTGCTAACTGAACATGCTCATATCTATTGTGGCGCTTAAGTAATTTTTTACTACGATAAAAAAACGCATATGTAATTAAAGCGATAATTATTTAATATAATTTAACTAAGTATAAAGAATGTTATTAATTTGTATAAAGAGTGGATTTTCTTTTTGGGTCAGTGAGGGTAGCTACCAGACCCCGTGCTGCTACGCGAAAATGGTCTTCCCTCGATTTCAAATTAATGAAGATTGGCTTTTTCAGATTTTGGAAAAAACATACAGAATGCGAGAAAAAGGTAAATTTTGACAATCTTCTAAGATCATTTTCACGTAGCAGTACGGGATCTGGTAGCTGCCCTCACTGACCCAAAAAGAAAATCCACCCTGTATACATGGCAATAAGCTATCGGCCAGTGTACAGTAGTAGAGAGAAGTCTCATTCATGATAGGAGGTCAGTGTCCACTAGTGCATCGGTTTCGAATTTGGGTTAATAACCCTCCGGGGTGAAACAGCAATTCTTTGGGTTTACAGAACTAGCTAGGTACAGATGTATTGCAAAATGATTTTCTTTCGGGAAAACTCGGATCTCAATCGGAATACGATGGCACCCGAACTGTCAATCAATGATTGTATTAAATGAGTGACGTTTTCATATCCATTATTATGGAACTTTATTGTTTAGTGTCAAATAACGGGAACAGGGACCCCGACCCCGAATAACGGGAACAGGGACGGAAAGGAAAGAATTGTTTAGTCTCAAATGTCAAAGTGAAAAATGTCAAAGTGTCAAAGTTACCCCTACGGCTGTAAGATGGGTAGGTACTGAAGCTAATTGAGAGAGCAGGATAAATACAAATTACGAACTTTTCCGATAAAGTACGAAGGAAAATCATTTTGCACTACATCTGTATCGAAAGTGGACGAATAACTTAAATGGGGTGTCACGTCACGAATCACGATACCTATTGAAAAGGTTATGAAGCACTGCAGTAGTGTTAATTATCGAGGCTGATGATAATGTTGAGGTGTAAACAAATACCTACACGGTAACAGATTTGTTAAAAGTGTAAAATCAGGTCAAGTGCCTCGATACGTCGATATCATCGCTTTTCTATCAACACTGTTATAATTG
The DNA here is from genome assembly GCA_951800055.1 of Cenopis cana. Lineage (NCBI taxonomy): Eukaryota > Metazoa > Arthropoda > Insecta > Lepidoptera > Tortricidae > Cenopis > Cenopis cana. The sequence continues at coordinate 10,520,994 of OX637484.1, forward strand.
CAAGGCCGCCACTTCCACACGGCTAAGGCTAACCTATTTAAATAATGATCACTACAATTTAATGTATACCGAAGAAAGTATCTACTATATATACATAAATGTTGGACACCGAAAGTCGGAACACGTTCGACGAAGGCATGGCGATTAGATATTCATACGAAAATGACACGAATTCGCGTATGAATATGCGCATTTTTGTGACATAAGGTTGAAAGTGTCATGTATCGGTTCAGTGTCAAACACTGGGACGTTTACCTGAAACCTATTGTTATGTGTCCCGGAACGAGCTAGTAATTACGTACTATGATATACTCGTATTTATTTTTCTTTAATGTCGTAAAAGGAGTTACGCCGAGTTACTCATAGATATTGTGCACAGATTGCACAACTGCACAACTTTTTATAGCTTTTTACTTTTAATACTTTTTATTGACTTTGGTTTTCATGCATTTTACGTCATGTATTTGATTGATTGAAAAATTTTACATTATAGCTTTTGTCTACAACACGTACCAGTGTATTTTCCTTTAATAATTAATAGAATATTCCTATCCTTCAACGAATAGAAACCCGTCATTACGAAAGTTAGCGGCAAACAAGCACACGAATTAGTTAAGTAAATTGAAACGACCTCCTACAGTCAGTGATCTCAAGTATCACACAGATGCCAAGTGGGATGACTACGTACCTAAAATTCTGGATATTATGCCAAAGTATTAGCAAAAGGGGCAGATGCCCAGAGATCTTTAGTCGATGACAAAGAGATAAATAGGGAAAATACCCACTCTTGCAGGCCAGGCGAAATTCAATCCTATGTCAATATTATAATGTGAATTATGTTAAAACGACGTTACATAGATAACGTGTACTCATAGCTCCTATTACGCTGACACGCACATAGACAATGTGCATGTATAGCTCAACACACAACCATGGCTCACCCACGCTCATGAGATAAAAGTACTCTACTCGTAATTAAACATTACACCTAAGGAAAATATCAATACACAGATAATGTAACATCTACTTTATCGTGTGTTGTGTCCAGTGCGTCAATTGCTTAAATTGGATTGAATTAACTTTAGTCTGCAGAGCTTACATGGAATGGAACTCAATTGGAGCAAGAATAGCCGTTTAGTGGTTCCAAGAAACTAATCATTTTAATCAACGGATTAGGAACACAGGAAACAAAAACAGTGCATGGCTAAAATTCAATATCAAAAGTAAATACGCATTCCAAGACGTCAAAATGGTCTACACAATTTATTATAAGACAATAACAGCTTGTCTAGTTCATTTTGGACACTTACTTCAGGTAGCTATTGCTTCTGGTGATATGGAGCTGGAGGGTCGAAAATTTCGGGATACAATGACAAATATTGTTCTTTACGGCATATCAAAAACCTATAACAATCGGACCATAGTTAGGACACCGGAACAACGATTTACCAAATGTACAACGAAAAAATTTGTATGGGCTGCACATTTTCCGGTATAACATACTTCCGGCTCAAATTTGGGAACGGAGACAGGCAGATCCGTATTCTGCAAGGTGTAAGCCCTCTGATAACGTTGTCACCCCAACTGTTACATGATTTGCTTCTTGCATGCTACTTCTTCAAAAACGGTCCCTGATTATTGCTTAAGGCGCTACAACGAGAAATTTAGAAACTTTGAAACGCTGTTCTGCCCAGACGAGGAAACAACAGGGGCTGATTTTCAGATATATGATTCTTGACTATATGATTGTGGTACTGACAATAGCCGAAACATGATTGCGTAAAATTTTCTCGATAGAAAATAAATCTAAAGTTGAGTCTTTATTTTCCTTTTTTTACTCAGCCTACTAAAACAACGCATTATTAAAAGACACGATTAAGTTAATATGATGGTATTTTACCTCATCTATACTCTGACAAGAGGAAATTTAATAAACCTGCACACAGTCGGATATTTATGGAGATTTGTCTAAAAAAGCCATTCCCGGAGTGTTGCATCCCGTTTTGTCGTGAATGAAAAATATACGCTCGTCTCTTTCAATCAATATATCGCCTTAATGTAATCCGTATTATCACACGGACGCAGCGCTCTCCAACTTCCGCACACAGAGACAATGTACATATTTAATTGCATATTGATTATTACGAGGTGTTTATGTAGCCTGTGTTAGACCATTTTTTTGTCTAAAACACATAGTTAGGTTTTAGTATAGTTATATCGTAGGGAGATAGTAATTTTAGCTACTTTTAGTCAGGTCATAATCGCTGTTTGCTTTTTTTAATAAAATATTATCCTAACTAATTACCTACACGAACATCCGGCCTTAATACGTCCGACACCAATAAACTTTCCTACTGCACTTACACATATCGAGTACCAACTTGTACGGTCAACCTATTTGATTTCTGGGCCACTTCGTACCCTGTCACAGTGAAAATCTATGAAAGCCGCTAGTAATCTCATATTGATGTCACCACGGTGACATGGTACGAAGTAGCCCTGTGCCGACTGCGTAAACGATTTAGTATGGACAAAAGTACAGCGCCTCTGGCGGTTACGCAATACTTAGAACTAAGAATCGCCGTACTAATTCGTTTACGCAGTCGCTAGCGAGTACGGTAAGTTTTCGATACAAACTCATAGTTAAGGGTAGGTACTAGGTACTGAAATCAAATTGGTTCATTGTACCTACATCAAGTACCGCTTACCTAATGCTCTAAATTGACACGGACAATAACAATTGATGGGTGCATTAGCATGCAGCGGGGGTCCCGAGCATGCTGCGTCGTGGCTCCGTGATCCCTAAACTGATACGGTGAAAGTAGATTTCACCGAAAAAGGTGAAACTGTTTTTTTTAATTCAAATATAACGATGACGCACTAGCGGAAAGTTATGATTATGAGAACTATTTTTTAATAATGATTATAGATAGGTGAAAATAGGGAAACGGATAGTAGGTACCTATACTCGTAGTCGCTACGGCGTAGGTGTGTAGCCTATTCCGCTATTGTGAAAATTGCATGTAGTTATTATACCTAATATACTCTGTTTTTTTTAACTATGAATGAGTATCAGTACCCTCATAGTAAAATGTGTGACGCGTTCATTTATTTTTTGCATACAACTTGTATAGCAGAGTACTTCATAGATAAAACAAACAGAGTAAGTACTCAGTCCTTTGTCCTTTCACGAAATGCATCGTGATGAACGCTCAATGGGTTAAATGCATGGTTGAGTGCATTTATAATTTCTGTGAAACAAAATACCTTTAATTAAACCTAAATACTTTTTCATTCATCCAAAATGACATATTTTTAAATAAGTAAAAAAAATAGAGGGACACTATGATGGGATGCGTGATAAAGTGATAAATTACAATGTGTTATATACAAATTAATTTATTTGGCTAAAGGATGTTACACATTTCATAAATACTTAATCTAATACAATAAATTATGACTTTTACCTTGTATCGAATGGCACCGATAATTATATATGTAATTCACCTACGCTCACGCGTTGTGCCTGAAAAGAAAATAATTATTAGAAATATTGCATCTTGCATCAAACGTACCTATTACTCATAAAACCATAACAGTTTGCATGACGCGATCATAACATTATATTAAAATTATGTGTCATTCTGTTCGGCATTAGAATATTTTGCGAGTAATAGGAAAAAGGACCTTAACGAAGAGTGCTCTAAAGTCCTATTTTCCACTTTATCCCATAATACACTAGTATCCTTTCCAAGAAGAAAGCAAATGGGAGAGAAATATCAAATAATAGGCTGGCGATTGCCTCGCACAACGTATCATACAATTACATTGCGATACAGCGAGGAAATGCCGCTATACCTCAAGGGCCTGTTTCAGATTTAAGTTATTGTTGTTAAGTATTCTTGTCAATAAATGTTTGGAATTGTAGTAAGTCTTTATTCACCTGACATAAGGTTGGAATTCGTAGATGTCGTCGACTACCCTCCGGAGCCGACACGTGACCCCGCACGCGGGCTCCTGTCGCCCGTACACAGATATGGCGCGTTCCAACAGCTGCTGTGCCGATGTTAGTTGCACAACTAGACAAAACAATCATTCACTAAATATACTGAAGCATTAGAACATAAATTCAACGTATAAACGTAGTCAGCATGTATTTAAAATTATCTAGGTACACACGTTTTTACTTACTACAAAGTCTATAAAGAACTTGTTTAGATCATTTTGAGCTCTTCGCCCGTGTAGCAAATTCATCTGCTGACTGTATATACAGTTTCATATTTTTTGTATGGAGCGCTAGATTGGAACGGAAGCGGACCAAATCGGGAATCGAACCCTGTCCCATTTCATTTTCAATGTATCCCTGCTATTTGTAATGTAACAACTGTTTTACTCCCCACTGACCGCGGACCGAACCAATTCTTTGTAATTTTAATGCATGCAGTAATTTGTGAATAGCCTGAATTTTCACAATTTCAGAAACTTGAATATATTTTTTATTTTTTTATTTGAATCAGGCAACAAGTCTCATATTTACATATACCTTACAGACTAAAATACATATATATATAGCATTTCAATCATGGTGTTCACTGTCCACGGTTAAATATAAGTATCTACAACACAAACTATTTAAAAGAAAAGATTGGGTAGCCCTGTAGTCACGCCACAATAGTGAAAATAAATTCTAAATTTCTTTAGGGATAAATTTGTTTAAATAAACTCACCATTGTTACTTCCAAAAGTCCTCTCATCCTCATCATTACTGGCGCCGCTGTCCTTCTTGAACGAGATCAGCTTCGGAATCACCAGCAGCATACACACAACAGCGATCATCGTCACAATCTTCTTGAAGATCAGCAGCTTAAGCAACAACTTAGCAATCGTCAATATGTCCAGTTTAAACGCCAACTTGTCCAGGAAACCCATGCCTGGAGCCGTGTACGGTACGCCGTATGAAGGCTGAGGAGGCCCGTAGGCAGGAGGCAGTGGCTTGGGAGGCCCATACACGGGTGCAGGGGGGCCGTAGTTCTGTGCAGGGGGGCCGTATGTCTGCGTGGGAGGTCCATAATTCTGCGCTGGTGGCCCATAAGTGTTCGCCGGAGGCCCATACTTCTGCGCAGGAGGTCCGTAGTTGTTTGTTGGGGCGTTATAAGTGATTTCCGATTCGAATTTTACAGGGTTCGAAGGCAGATAGTTGTTTGACGGTGAGCCTGAATACCCGGAACCCGAAGAACTGAAGCTGCCATCGCTGGAATATGATGGGGAGTAATCGTAGCCAGAATAACTGTCGTCGCGATTCGAAATCTTCTTCTCCCCGTCCTTGGCTGTTACAATGATGACTCCTTTTTTGGCCTTTTCAGCTTCGATCCGCGATTTGGAGTACGCATCCAGATACGTGTCAGTCTTGGACTTAGTGCCATTTGCGACTGGTCCTACGATTGCAGAAACACACACGCAAAGCGACAATACTGCTACGCAGCGCGCGGACAATTCCATTATGGGGGTGTAAATTCTTGAGCTTCCTGACGAAAGACGTTGCCTCCATCGATCGCGGTTGACGAATGACGGGGAGCATCGACGTCCATTCCGTTTTCACTTTTGACTTACCGTAAAAGAAGTTAAGTATGATAATGGAACACAATTAAATTCTCCAAGTGACCTGTGTTCCGCATCGCTCATGGTAAGTAGGCGCAGGCGCGTGGCATGCATGTTAATTCCGTTAGAGACTGAGCCCCCTAACCTTGTTGGATGAGCCGCCCCGAACCTTTCATCGCATATAAAGAAATAATAGGCTGCCATTTGAACGAGAAAGTTCTATTAGCGTTTTAAATTGTTCAATTTATCCTTTTTGGACTGGAAAATTAAAATATAAAAAATAAATTGCGTGTGCTGAGGGCCCGAAAGTGCCTTTATCATTTGACAAAAAAAAACTAAGGCTAAAATAAAGATAGGTAGATATTTAATAGTCAGTACTTTTTATTGGCCTTAGTCCAATTCTCGATTGGGGTTCTAATCAATGTCAATATATTATCATTAACCTCATGGATTGTAGCAGATCGAGAGAAATTATCTCTGCGTGTCGTGGTAGAATTTGTCACGGGATAAGTGAACGATAAAGCGTTTAGCACTTATTACCTAATGGTATCAGCGGCGCTACTAAATTCATGAAGACTGCGATAACTGCGATTGAAACCCTTTTCTTACTTATAATCTGTAAGTTCTTTATCTTCAATTTGGCACGCGGTAAACAAAAGCATCCTATCCTAAAAAAAAGTGAAGTGTAAAAGTTAGAAGTACGAAGTGAACCGTATTACTCACCAAGAAGCATCCCACTGTCTCTCCATGCATAGGTATATAATATATTTGGACGCCAGCGACGGATATATCTGTCACGGCGTGCAGTGCGATATCAACCTACATTCATTGCTATAGGGTTCAACTTAGCGTTTGACATTCCGATGTCATGGCGTCTAAGTAACAGCTTTTGTATTTGACATAGCGTAAGGGTTAGCAGTAAACCTATAGAGATTTTACCATAGTGTAAGAGTTGAAGGGCGCTCTTCGTAAACTGACTTTGCTATAGGTAGCAATAGGCAGCATTAATCATTATGACAGCTACATGTTATTTATGCTGGCATGACTGTGTAGGTACCTACAGACTCAAAAGTGCAAGCTTGGCGTACTGCCAAAGCGCATTGCCGTATAAAATACTTAAACATGTGTACAATACATTGTTTCGCGTAGGTGAGTAAAGAAAGGCCGATACTTACATAAAACGTATTTAAATTGACGACGATTTCTACTGATCAACAATGCAATAACATGAGTTTTCACTTGCAAAGCAAAATTAACATCCGGCAATTACAATTGCACATGTAGGTACTCGACACTAAAGCCTCAATTACGGGTAAACTTTAAGTTTGGCACTGACATACCTATACTATGTCACATATGATCTTAATCCATTGAATATTCTACTTTAGCACTAATATAATAGAGTTTCTATTAAATATACTACACACTGTCTAAAAATCGTGTTAGTATTTTTTTTTATTTAGCCTATTATGAGTATCCCACTGCTGGGCAAAGGCCTCCCATCTATTCCTCCATTCGGCCCTATTTTATGTTTGTGATATATGTTTGTAATAAATACTCATTAAATACTTTATAATATTGATGTTAAGTTAGAATATCAATTGAATTATCAAAGTTTTAGTAATCTTACTGTACACGCATGCAAGTTTAACTACCTACATTGCGAATTTGATAAATCGATTGAACTTGTTATTCACCCGGAATGTTATGAAACTTGCAAGAAATTTATTGCATGAGTGTAAATGGGACTTTATTCCGAAGTTCAAGTTATAACAATATTATTATAGGTATTTCGCTGTTATTATTTTTACTATGAAAAAAAATACCGAGTTATCATTATTTTTTATTGTGGACTGTACCATTTCATGATTTTCGTGCATACATAGCAGACATAGGGACATTCGTTGTCAACTTAGAAATATGATTTTACATTAGGTAGTGCATTATTTTCTCGTCTGACGGTTCATTTCCACCAAAGAGGCGAAACGAAATGGGATTTTTCATACAATCGACTGGACTCTAACTGGACCCCCGGCCAATGCCACGAAATTATACGCGTGCGATAGAGAGGAAATGGCGTGTCAGTGTACGAAATTCTTCGAGCTCAGCGTCCTTACTTTATATATGACAATTGTCGCCTCGTCGGTGGAAAAACGTCGTGACGCATTCATTTTTATACTATTAAGTTAAACGGTATAGTGTATTTCATGATGAGGCATGTACTATTATTGGCATGTACTGTTATGTAGTGAAACTCCTGTAAAATGTGTATCAACCTACTAGGTACTATTTTGTCCTGAATAAATAAAATAAAAAAAGTAAAATGTACATATATATATGGTATATAGTAATTAAAATACTAAAATGAAGCGACAGCTAAAACAGTCGCGTAACCTCACATGATTCTAAAAAAGATAGTAAGTAACAAACTATTTTATTACATCCGATCTCAAGATTATTCTTAGTACCTAGTATCATCCACAACTGTGCCTATTTCACTAAATTATACTTATTCAAACGCATTATCCATAGACAAATACCTTTCCTCAAAGAATTTATGTCTTTTCCTTTTCTTCTCCCCGTCTTCAGATTTCACAGAGAAGAAGGAACTGATGGGTTTGGGTTTCTTCTTCGGTAGCTCATCATCGATTTCCTCGAAGGTGCAAGTTGCAGCTCGCTCCTGCAGCATGAGCTCGGCGGTGGACCAGCTGAACCGGACGATCATCGGGTACCCGAACACGTAGTCTATCTGGTCTCTGATGAACTTCTTTGTCAGGGGGTCTGTAATTGTGGGATATTGTTTTAGGTATTTGTGCCAAAAAAACATTTATGTATTTTTAATTTTTAGAAGATGTAACTGTGTATAATGTCATTTTGCTTGAATTCGGAGTAGCCCAACTGGAGAAGTACCTCCGCCTTGCACAAGACCACAGCTAATAACACTTTTTACTATACAGGTATGTAGTGCTCTTTTCAGTCTCTACACTGAATTAAATAAGTTGTATTCAGAGGCGAAACCCGTATATTCAAACATTTTGAACTGATTTTGTATTAAGCAGTAACACTGCTAACGCAAACTACAGAGTACAGTCTTAAGGCGTTGTATAAATGAAGGAAGGATTGACGAATTTCAAGCCGGGAAGTAATCGCACCTATAGCTCAGTTGGCTAGAGCGACTGGCCGCGAGTGCCGGGAGGTCGCAGGTTCGAAGCCTGCTCGGTACCTAAGTTTTTCTATTTTTGAACTGTTTGTATTGGGAACCGTCATTCTTCTTATATTTTTTGGAAATTTTACCAAGTAAAAAGAAAATAAAATTGTAATAAACTTACCACCAGGATATCCACTGCCGAATTCGCTGCTAGTCATCTCCAATCCTTCCTTAAATTGCCACACCTTCAGCGCATGGTCCCTTGTCACCTTGGCTACTATACTAGCTGCCGATACTATGGGATATATGGAGTCAGCCTTTTTTGCTACCTGGAATTATGATGAAGTGATTTTATGAGCATGTCTGGCTAGACACACTAAGCGGCCTTTACACCTGGCTAAATTTAGTGCACTAACTGGTGGAGAGGAGTTAAAGCATCTCACTCATTAATGAGTTAACTCCCCTCGCCCTCCACCAGTTAGTGCACTAAATTTAGCCAGGTGTAAAGGCAGCTTATTGCATTTTCTCTATTATTTTATTTCTATGATGAACTTTGTAATTAAAATATTAAGGCTTAAAGAAATTCGGGATAAGGCATGCAAATGGTTAATTAAAGTATTTTACAAAACGCACTTACAGTTATTTTATAGTTAGGGAAAATGTCACTCAATTTCGCCTGATACTTCTCGGGCGGTCCTACGGTATCCACATACACCTCCGTGATGTTGGCCCCAGCTTCAGCCACCCTCTTTATTAGATCTATTGCCGAATTCATTGATACCTGAAACATTGCAAGCAAATTATATCAGATGAATGTAAGAGTGATTATACACAAGTCAAACTTTGGTTGGTAAATCAATATTTTCACATATTTTAAGCTGTCCTCTCCTGGCGAACAAAATAACAATGGCATTGTTTTGTAATGTGACCTGGGATCCCAGGAACTGGTAGACAACAGTTGAATACAGTTATAAAACACTAAAACCGGGGGAGTCGGACTCGCGCACAAAGGGTTCCGTACCATTATCTATAAAAACGGCCAAAAAATCATGTCTTTTGTATGGGAGCCCCCTTAAATATTAAATTTATTCTATTTTTTAGTATTAGTTATAGCGGCAAAAGAAATACATCATCTGTGAAAATTTCAACTATCACAGTTCATGAGATACATCCTGGTGACAGACGGACAGATTAGTCTTAGTAATAGAGTCCCATTTTACCCTAAAAAGTAAATATTTCATATGTTACTTAAAACAAAGCTCTTATCTAAGCATTGTTGAGGTTTCTGCGAGTAATGATTTGCTGGCTGTCATGTCAACCAGCATTATAAGAGCAGAATGAGATATAATTCACTGGATTACCTCATTGAGTGAATGCTTAGCTCTCCTGTACATAGAATTAGATATGTAGTTAGGGGATATGATTTCCGCAGCCCAACCCACATTATCGAGTGGAGCTGCTTCTGTGAGCATTTTCGTGAATATATCGTCTCGTTTTTCTTCTGTAAGAGCTTTCGAGTCAGCACAGCCTAAGTCCTTTAGTACATTTATCTGACTCAAAGGACAGTAAGCCACGCCGTACACCATTGGTCCTGAAACGGCAAAAGTACTGAAATTGGTTTTGAATAGCTAATTAAGCAGTAGCCAGCTCTATTCTGTTTTTTTTTAATGTTTTCTTTACCCAGCACCGGACCACGACCCGCCTCATCCACCCCAAGCATGCATGGTTCTGTTTTACAAACAAAAGGAACCTCTGAGGAATTCACGAAATTTCTAAAATTGTCCTTAGTTTTAATGAAATCCTTTAGTGCTTGTAACGAATCCATAACTTCTCCCTTAAAAAAACTGTAGTGAGGTTTCGTTTAACTTATTATATAGAAATATATTTATAAAATATGATTTAATTTAGTTTCATTAGCTTTCCCGCTAAAATATTTTCCTAATCCAAACTGACATTGACATTTGACAGATAGATCTGGGATTGCCACATTCCGGAACATGAAATCCCATATAATTTATTGATTAATACAATTACATATACAAGAAAAACCTAAATGAAATAAAAATTACCTTAAAACGTATCTAATTAAAATTAAAGATAACCTACAAACTAAATTCTAATTATAAAACTAAAAAATAAAAATAAACTATACTAAACTAAACGTATTAAAAAAATTGGGTCCCCGAGGCATAGTCCCATATTAGTGATGAAGCACTACGTAAATACCCACAGCAGAGTAAAGATTCTAAAGAGATACTTCAAGCTCGTGCCAGACGGTCGAAAACTAGCCCCAAAACCGGGCGACCTTGGTCCGCACGGACCGTGAAGCAGTTGTTTCCGGCAAGATTTCCTTTTAGTAGAGAGGCCAATTTGAAAAAAGTCGTCAAATAACGAAGTTCGTTTGTACGAGCAGTCGCCTACCGACGACTGGTATCGTTGGATTCAGTGGCGTCTCCCAAGTATGAAACTCGATGTCGTCACTCTCTAAAGTGGTGGAGGGGGTAACTATGACGTCACAAAGATGGCGGTTGGTGGTATCAAGTTTTATCGATTATCTCTTTAACTATTCAACGTATTGCAACAAATGAGTTGTCAAATGAAAGCTCTTTATATTGCTAATAATTCGTTTTTAGGAATAAAATGTGTAAGTCTAATAATTAATAAGTTTTTCTTAAAAAATCGTACTTTTGAAAAAGTCATTTTTTTTAACTGCAAAAAACTCGATGAAATAGGCCATTTCTTTAAAAAATACCTCAAATGATTGAAAATGCTAAATTCATCCTCTATACAATGCTTTTTGAGTTATTAGAATCGGTTCATAAATGAGTACGCCAGGGACATTTCACCGCGGGCGGGGCGAACGTCGCGGCGCGCGCGCTTTTGCTGACGAACGCGACTGTGTAGACATTCTTAAGTGTAGCTCAACAACTACTTAACCGATTTAGACAAATGGGGTATCATATTAAAGCTATTTATATTGCCATTAATTTGTTTTCAGTAATGAAATGTGTAAGTTAAACAATTAAAAAGTTTTTCCAAACAAATCGTATTTTTGAAAAAGTCATTTTTATTTTAACTTCAAAAAACTCGATGAAAGAGGCCGTTTCTTTAAAAAATACTTCATATGATCGAAAATGCTACATTCATCTTCTATATAATGCTTTTTCAATTATTAGAATCGGTTCATAAATGAGTACGCCATGGACATTTCGCCGCGGGCGGGGCGAACGTCGCGGCGCGAGCGTTTGCTGACGAACGCGACTGTGTAGGCTTTCTTAAGTGCAGCTCAACAACTACCTAACCGATTTAGTCAAATGAGGTGTCATACCTATGAAAGGTATTTTATTACTTAATAAAAAAAATGTTGATAGCCAGAACACTTGCTCAGAGATTTAAAAAAATAATGAAAATAAATCCAAAAAAATATATTTTCGCCTTATGTTAGAAAACAAAATCATCATCATCATCATATCAGCCGCAAGACGTCCACTGCTGGACATAGGCCTCCCCCAAAGAGTGCCACAATGACCGGTCCTGCGCCACCCGCATTCAGCGGATTCCCGCGACCTTTACCAGGTCATCAGTCCACCTTGTGGGGGGTCTACCCACGCTGTGCCTTCCGGTCCATGGTCGCCACTCGAGAACCTTTCAGCCCCAACGGCCATCGGTTCTACGCGCTATGTGCCCCGCCCACTGCCACTTAAGTTTAGCGATTCGAAAGGCTATATCGGTTACTTTGGTTCTGCTACGGATGGCGTTATTTCTGATGCGATCACGCAGTGAAACTACCAGCATAGCCCTCTCCATTGCCCTCTGCTGAGTGACTTTGACCCTATGGTGAGCGACCACGTTTCCGTACCATATGTCATCACTGGCAACACACACTGGTCAAAGACTCTCGTCTTGAGACACTGCGGAATATTGGACGAAAAGATATGCCGTAGCTTCCCGATCGCTGCCCAGCCGAGTCGGATTCGACGATTAACCTCATTCTCAAAGGTGGACCTGCCTAACTGGACAGTCTGTCCTAGCTATACATAATCGTCTACAACTTCGAGCGTAAAGCGTCCGATTGTATTAATAGGAGTTGGTGCTACATGGGCATTTGACATGATCTTCGTCTTATCCATGTTCATCCTTAGACCAACTCGCTCGGAGGCTTTACTGAGGTCATCGAGCATTGTACTTAAATCCTCCATGTCGTCAGCAAACCGAAAGTGAGTGATGTACCTACTCGCCGTGTTGATGCCTAGCCTTCTCCAGTCCAGATTCTAGAAAACATCCTCCAGTGCAGCGGAGAACGGTTTAGGAGAAATAACATCTCCTTGCCTGACTCCCCGCTGCAGCGGAATGGGTTTCGAGTTCCAGTCCTGGAGTCGGACTGATATAGTGGCGTTTTCATACAAACACTTCAGTACTTCGATATAGCGGTAGTCTACTTGGCACCTCTGTAGAGATTGTAGTACCGCCCAGGTTTCGATCGAATCGAAGGCTTTCTCATAGTCCACAAACGCTAAACAGAGGGGCAGGGTACTCTTCAGTCTTCTGTATACAGACCACCACTTCTGTATACAGAGTAACATAGACCACATCCATACGCTTCATCAGGTTATAACCTGCTGGCCTTCAACGCGAAACTGGGCAAGAGAGATGGTGAAAAGCTGAGAGTGGGGGAATTTGGAGTTGGAAGTTGGAACCACCGAGGCCACTACTGGCTGGTTTCTTGGAGAAGGAGGGACTCTACAATCTCTACATGATTAATTCCTTCTTCAAGAAACGTGAGCATAGAAAGTGGACCTGGATGAGTCCCGACGGTGCAACTAAAAACGAGATTGACTTCATCATGTCGACGAAGAAGCATATGTTCAATGATGTCTAAATTGCTTAAAAGGAGGCTCCAACCTTGCCTATTGAAACAAATTTTGTAAACCCCAATAAACATTTTCTTATTTTTTTTTCATGTCTCTGTGATCAATACGGGTAAAACCAGAAGTGGTCGCCGTCTGGTAAGAGGCACATTGAATATGTGTTAAGCTAGAGCGCTCTCGTCTGATTAAGTCCACGCTCCGACCATCAGAAGCCCAAATCCAAAACCCCGAGAGCTTTCAGCTGGAACTCCAGAACCGTCTCGATTGCGTGGCGTGGCGATGTGAATGAATTCAATGACGGGTTTGTGGATGCTGTCCATACCACAGGGTCTAAATTCTTTAAAGCCCACCGGACCAACAGAACCAATAGGCCCTCTAACTCCACTCAGAGGCTCTTCGAGAAGAGGAGTAGGATGGTTCTACAGTTTTCAGTCGATGCGACATTATATCGGCAGCTCAATAGATAGATCTCCAAATCCCTGACCCGTGATCTGCGCCAATTCAATACAAAACGTATTGAAGAGGCCATCGAGCGGAATAAGGGCTCAAAGTTTTCGCAACAGATCTGTCTATTGGGCAGAGCCAGCTCGCCAAATTAAAAACTGAGGATGGTAGAATTGTCTCATCCAGACCTGAGCTTCTGAGCTCTGAGCGAGATAGAGCGCTTCTATGGACAGCTATACACGTCAACTAGCAGACCCCGAAGTTGGTCTAGTGGAAGATCCTAGAGCTAGACTAACCCGGCACTATACCGATGACATTTCGGACATCAGCCTATTCGAGATTAGAATGGCTCTTAAACAGCTCAAAAACAACAGGGCACGCGGTGAAGACGGAATTACAGCCGAACTCCTGAAGGAGGGTGGAAAACCGGTCCTTACGGCCCTTCAGAAATTGTCCGACTCCGTCTTACTGGAAGGGAGAACGCCAAAAGCATGGAACACAGGCGTGGTGGTGCTGTTCTTCGAGAAAGGTGACACCACTCATCTGAATAACTATCGATCCATCACGCTTTTGAGCCATGTCTACAAGCTGTTTTCAAGAGTCATTATGAACCGTCTCGCAGCACGCTAGATGACTTCCAGCCTGCCGAACAAGCCGGTTTTCGAGGAGGCTTTAGTACCATAGACCACATCCAAGCGTATGGATGTGGTCAAATGCCCATGTAGCACCAACTCCTGTTACAATCGGACGCAGCTTGTAGACGATTATGTATACCTAGGACAGACTGTCCAGTTAGGTAGGTCCAACTTTGAGAAAGAGGTTAAACGTCGAATCCGACTCGGCTGGGCAGCGTTCGGGAAGCTACGGCATATCTTTTCGTCCAATATTCCGCAGTGTCTCAAGACGAGAGTCTTTGACCAGTGGATGTTGCCAGTGATGACATATATATGGTACGGAAACGTGGTCGCTCACCATGGTCTCAAAGTCACTCAGCAGAGGGCAATGGAGAGGGCTATGCTGGGAGTTTCTCTGCGTGATCGCATCAGAAATGACGCCATCCGTAGCAGAACCAAAGTAACCGATATAGCCTTTCGAATCGCTAAACTTAAGTGGCAGTGGGCGGGGCACATTGCGCGTAGAACTGATGGCCGTTGGGGCTGAAGGGTGGCGACCACGGACCGGAAGGCGCAGCATGGGTAGACCCCCCCCACACAAGGTGGACTGATGATCTGGTAAAGGTCGGTTAGGTAGTTGTTGAGCTACACTTAAGAAAGCTTACACAGTCGCGTTCGTCAGCAAACGCGCCCGCGCCGCGACGTTCGCCCCGCCCGCGGTGAAATGTCCCTGGCGTACTCATTTATGAACCGATTCTAATAACTCAAAAAGCATTGTATAGAGGATGAATTTAGCATTTTCAATCATTTGAGGTATTTTTTAAAGAAATGGCCTATTTCATTTCATCGAGTTTTTTGCAGTTAAAAAAAAATGACTTTTTCAAAAGTACGATTTTTTAAGAAAAACTTATTAATTATTAGACTTACACATTTTATTCCTAAAAACGAATTATTAGCAATTTAAAGAGCTTTCATTTGACACCTCATTTGTTGCAATACGTTGAATAGTTAAAGAGATAATCGATAAAACTTGATACCACCAACCGCCATCTTTGTGACGTCATAGTTACCCCCTCCACCACTTTAGAGAGTGACGACATCGAGTTTCATACTCGGGAGACGTCACTGAATCCAACGATACGATACCAGTCGTCGGTAGGCGACTGCTCGTACAAACGGAATTTTGATTTTAGTCACTTGTAGTAGTAGGGAGGCATTATTTGAAAATCGGACAATGAGAAAATGTATCAAAATTTAGTTGAAATGTTGTTAGACATAAAAACATGTTTTTATGTCTAACAACCTTTCATGGCAACTGGTACTTAATTGCGACCTACAGAAGAGAACAGCTGAAAATCTCTCAGAATTTTTGCTCTAATCGAAATAGACACCTTTGATCGCTTCGCTCAATGATCGCTAGCGCTACCGCGTACTACGCGGAATTATTTCTAATTAGAATAAATATCTGGGCGGCCGAGCTTTGCTCGGCGTTTTCCCAGGCAAGAGACCTAGCTAGATCGATTGCTCGTCCCCGAAGACCCCCACATACCAAATTTCATCAAAATCGTTAGAGCCGTTTCCGAGATCCACGAAATAAATAAATTAATAAGTAAATAGATAAATATACAAGAATTGCTCGTTTAAAGATATAAAATATCTGGGCGGCCGAGCTGTGCTCGGCGTTTTCCCAGACATGAGACCTAGCTAGATCGATTACTCGTCCGCAAAAACCCCCACATACCAAATTTCATCAAAATCGTTAGAGCCGTTTCCGAGATCCCCGAAATAAATAAATAAATATACAAGAATTGCTCGTTTAAAGATATAAGATAATAATAACATATGGTGACTATATTGCAATACATGAGATTGATTATGGCAAATATGAGTCAACGAATTTCGATACTATGAGACAATTTTATCGTTTGTAAACAAGACGGGACTGATGAACTTCCAAAAAACAATGTTCGATATTTTTACGGTGCGGTTTTAAGGTATTGAATACGATTTCAACCTAAACTCTGTTTTCACGCCCATAATAACCAATGACAAACTTTGACAGCTGCACCAGAAGCGCAGTGGCGCCAACAGGTGAGCACAAAATCGATAGCCTAGGCCTCATATGTTAAAATTTTACAGCACGTTTTTATAATACGATAATATTGGACTTTGATGACTATATGGCAACATTAGTCTATGGTCGAATAGTTTTTTTTCTATCTTTGTGCGACTAAGGTGCTAACTATAGTCATAATACC
This sequence comes from Cenopis cana, assembly GCA_951800055.1. NCBI lineage: Eukaryota > Metazoa > Arthropoda > Insecta > Lepidoptera > Tortricidae > Cenopis > Cenopis cana. The sequence goes on from OX637484.1 coordinate 10,537,924, forward strand.
AAAGAGAATCATAATACTTTCAGCCACTGATAATATCGAAATTATTATAATATTTTTATTCTTTTTTGTATTGTTTATAAAAAGGATATTTCCAATACTTACATTTATTTATTTTTCCTTGTAAAAAAAACATCACTTTTTTTTAAAAAGTGCTGTAAACGCTTTAGCATTGCCCATGTAAATGAAATGACAAAGAGTCAAAGACGCATCCATAAAGAGCAAGAGTAGTGCAGTGCATAATATTTTTAGATGTAGATCATAGTGTCATCGGCTTATTTATTACTCCAAAAACGCATACTTATAAGAGGTAAATAAATATTTTATTACTTTGACTTATGGCTTATTTATGAAGGTTTCTAAATCTGGTAATCAGTGAATACTCGTTTGTAGGTTATAGTAGTGCGAGTAATATGCAGAACAACCCCCAGGAGCTTTCATGGCAGGCGATTCAGGCTATCGTGGGGGTGAAACTTCCTCCTAACGTGCTGCGTTTCGATGACATTGGTTTCCATCTGGTCAAAAATTCGGTCTCTAGTGCCGAAGACTCAGATTCGGATGTGGAAATCGTGGAAAATGACTGGGAGTCGGACAATAACGCGTCTTCCCGTCCCGAGCACTCGGACAACGAAAAGACGTCCCCGGAGCGGGCGCCGAGCGAGTCGCCGGTTTTACATCTCGCGGAGCCCGACAATAACAACCTAACCAAAGACTCATTAGATTTTAGGAACTTTTTAGAGAAAATGGATACCAAAGAAGTTTCAGATGGTGACCAAGTGTCCCAGGTTCAGAATGACGACGCTGACAGTTCCAATGGGAATGTAATGTCAATAGAGAACTACTTGGAGGTGACTTTGTCAACCGACTCTGAGGCTAGTCATGTGTGCAGCCAGTGCAACCAGATGTTTCCCAGTGAACAACTGCTGTCGGCGCACCACTGTAGTGCCAAACCCACCGAAGAGAAGAAGTATCCATGTCATGTGTGCGCAGAAAAATTCCCCAGTTATTGGGAGCTAAGAAAACATATCAACAGTCATTTCCCTGGGATGCTAGATTCGAAATCCAGTTTTTGCCACCTCTGCCAAAAGGACTACACCAAAACAGGTTTCATGAACCATCTCCGCAAGCATACTGGTGAGAGGCCATTTGTCTGTGAACTTTGTCACAAAGCATTCTCACAATCAAGTTCTCTCTCTATACACATGAAGTTCCATCTGAATGTACGTAAGCACGCTTGCACTGTGTGCGAGAAAAAGTTTGTGACCAAGAGTGAACTGTCTCGACATATGACTGTCCATACGAAACAAAAGTCATACTACTGTGGAGTTTGCGATAAAGCTTTCACTCGCTCCGACAATATGAAAAAACATGAGAAAACCCATGGGTGATGGAAAACCATGTTTACTTGGGATTGAACTGTGATAAGCATCGAACATGGCATCAAAACTTCCATATTTTCTGTTATATTTTCGGCAAGGCATCATCATGAAGTTGATGCGCCATGTAAGATGCTATGACAGACAATTCATTTCCGATTCTCTAATTGCCAAAAACTTAGTCAAGTATGTTTGTTTATTTAAAATTTGCATTGTTTTATACCAAATCAAAAAATCATGATCTAGTTCATAATTTAGTCATTATGGTGTGTTTTATGCGAGTGTTCTCACTCTGGTGTGCTGCTGTAGCTGCTTCGTTTAGGTTAAGGACTTCATTATTTATGCTGTTTATATATGCATGTTTGGGATACTTTAGTGTATTAGGAAAATGCCTTTACAGGTGCTCTATAATAAGGTCACACATATCTCAATCCAAAGTTGCCTTTTAGATATGATAAAGTGATATTTTAACTTGTGGGTAAAATATAGGTCAAATATCCAAAGATTCCGATAACCGTCAGCCTAGTGTTTGCTTAAGATAGCTCAGACCTGTTACAAAATGGGTCCAATAGCACTAATCATTGTTCCTGCTTCTTTGAGAGAGCTTTAAATTTTTATATATTGTGTACACTTTTCCTACAAGGTAATAAAAATACCAGTTGTACTTTGTAAAGGACTCCCATGCCAAAATTTAGATAAGTATTTTTATAAGTGATTCTTGTGTCTGTGTTGTAACCAAAGCAATAATATTTTTAATGTGCCTATTCTATGCATACGAATACCTTTTATAAGGACAATACCAAATAATTTCTTAGAATATATTTATACATTAATGGATAACAATATTTACTACAGAAAACGAATAATTTGTAGTTTTTTAACCAATGTATTAAAGGGATAAAATTGCTAATTGACTGTTAAATGAGAGAAAAATATTATAAAATTATCCCTTTCGAATGGTCTCATATAATATATTAATGTAAGCCAAATGAACAATTAAAATGTAAAAAATAGCTGGCAGATGTGTACCGTAAGGTAGAAGTAGAATAATCTACACTATAAATATGAAAAAGCATCACAAAATTATGATTAAATTTATCTTCCACAAAAAAGGAAACTACTTTTAAGCAGCCATTGGCATAAAAGTAGCTGTAAAACAGCACAAATGTCTCACATTCATTCATATCTTTTTGCTAAATAAACTTGCCTTCTGGCACCAAATATACCAATACGAAATCCCAAAGATAATTAGGTGTGTAATTAAGTTTACAATTGGCTATATGAAACCAAAGCTAATTATGTATTTGTGCCACTTTTTCAATTAACTGGTTGTCAATATCTTATAATGTCTATATTTAGGTTTAATTAGGAGTATGGATTTATTACATTTTAATATATTTATTGTATTTAAATATTTAGATGTTTAACTGCATGACTTGTTTATAGAATAAGAATTAAAAATTGAGCCAAGTGGAAAATACACAAAATCTACAAGACTGACAATAATATTCAGAGTAGATATTAACTGTGCACAAATCTTTTATTTATTGATACGACACGCGAAGGGTCGTAGTGCTATGCACCTTGTTGTAGACTCAACATGACAATTAGAATTAAGATCCGTTTGATATGAATTATAAAACTGTTTTATTGAAAATGTAATAATCTTCGATTTTATTAAAGAGTTGTTTGTTTCAAAGGATCTTTTCTTTAAGCTTAAACGCGTTTTCCCTTTGTTCTAGGTTACGCTAGCGATGTCTGCGAGATTGCGTAATCTTAATCCGTATGAGCTACATAAGTACCTAGTTAACGTTTATTGTCTCAATAAGAAAGGCTCTACTTCGGTGTTGTCTCGGGACACGTCCCGAGACCGAACAGACCTCGATGTTATCAGGGAGAACCACAAGTTCCTCTGGGAGGAGGACGATGTTGCCGACACTTGGGAAAGGCAGTTGGCTAAGAAATATTACGACAAGCTATACAAAGAATACTGCATATGTGATTTGACCAGATACAAAGAGAACCGAGTAAGTACTAGTTCCATTTACCTACTAATCAGTCTGGCTTCATGACGTAGGTAAATTGTAAATAATATCATTATCCTGTATTTTCAACAATATTATCTAATTAGCTTATTTGTTTGCATCCTAATTAATGGATGGTTAATTATTTACATCTTGTACTTGGCATAGTTAGGTAAGTAAATCTCGTAGCGTCTTTAGCTCGAGGGTCATTTAATAATCTTGTAACGGCTTCTATTTTGGAATGAACCGGTGTCTAACAGTTTGCCAATGAATGTAAAGGCAACATTGAAATTAATGTATGCGTTCGTAACAAAAGTGTCTGGTTAATTCTCCCCTAACATTAAGGCTGGGATGGGGCCGCTCCCCTGACTATTGCCTTTTTTGCCCGAGAGACCTTCCTTTGTGTGATTTACTGGGGAGCGCAACAATTGAGCGCAGGCGCAGCCGTAGTGCCTTTCGGCGAGCTAAATATAGAACGCGGCTGTGCGGCGATGTAACAGTAGCGCACATCTGTCGGTCGGCTCGGATAGGATGTTTCGAATCAATGGGCGCAACCTGAATTGCTCGAGCGAGCGGGAAGTCGGGAACCCTCGCCTCTTTCCACGTTATTATTATCGGCGCGCGCGCTAACGGAAACTTACAGCCTCCTTTCATTCTGTTTATTACTATTTGTGTAAACAAACAGTTATCGATGTGGATAGAGAGAACTTTGTTTAACAATAACAACACACTCTTTTGGTATGACAGTGTGTTGCATAGATAGTTAGGTAGGATGTTGGTTTAATAGATAGGTAACAATTTAATTTTCGGTGGAACTCCCTACCGCGATAGGTAGGTACAGTCGCCATCAAATACATGTGTCACACTTCAGCGTGTTCAAAAACATCTTAACATGCACTCTAACACCATCTTGTACTAGATATTATATTCTGTGCCATGGCTATGCTATGAGTCGTGTTCGGAGTGATTAATCCATATTGTTCTAACAGCATGCTTAGGACCAAAACAGCCATTGGCGTACCTTTGTGGCTCTCTCCTTCTCCTCCAGTCGATCTGACCAGTAGGTACTTCTAGAAGTTTATTTTATACAGTCAAGGGCATAAATATGTATACATTTTTGGACCTTATTTCAATGGAGTAAGGTGAAAAAGTGTATACATATTGGTGCCCTTGACTGTACCACGTATACCTATATACCAGTTTTGGTGCAAGTAGGTGCCCAATTAACAATCCTGTGTCGTTTTAAATAAAAAAGGAAGAACCCACTTAAAGCAGTTTAAGGCCCATAGGTACCTAACTAGAGGTGTTCGTGATGTGTTTTGTTCATGTAATAGCGTAGTACCTAGTCAGCATCAAAAGATTCAAAAGTAGGTAGCTTGGCATGAAAGAGGTCAAAAGTTCATATTCCCTTGTTATAAACACACGACATTTTCATATGCCATGCTACTTTAAATGCTGTCGTAGAGGTAGGTTACTCCCCATCTTTTTCCATGCCTGTTACCATTTTATTTTAGGTCGGTTCTTTGAGAAATAACGCGGTTAATTACAACTAGGTAAGTACCTAAATTTACAATAATACAATACAGGACGCACTAAGGTGGTAGCTTCTGTGGCTGTGATGATTTTTTTGCGAATAACATTCCAGACCGCCGGCGTTGACTCATGAATGTTCGAAGTTCGAATAGGTAGGAGTTTACCAAGTGCGTACCTAAACTCAATATAAGTAGGTTTTTTATTTAACTCAGAGACTGGGTTCGGGTAGAGCAGATGAAGCGCTCTAGGCCCAAAGTGCTAGGAGCGAAAATTCCGAATTAAGAAAAAAATCAAGGAAAATATAGATATCTAAAGCAGAGACACATTTTGGGTGGCGTGGAATAAATCGGGCCACCCCGGTCAAAGGCTAAGGCATTGGACACTTTTAATAAACATAATAAAATAAATTATTTATAATATTCATAATAAGCTACGGTAGCCGCATGCTTGAACAGCATGCGGCTGTCAAGCGGCGGTCGTGGGTTCGAATCCCAGCTCGTACCAATGAGTTTTTCGGAACTTATGTACGGAATACCATTTGATATTTACCGTTAGCTTTTCGGTGAAGGAAAACATCGTGAGGAAACCTGCATACATCCGCGAAGAAATTCAAAGTTGTATGTGAAGTCCCCAACCCGCTCTGGGCCAGCGTGGGGACTACTGCCCAATCCCTCTCATCTATGAGAGGAGGCCTGTGCCCAGCAGTGGGACGTATATAGGCTGATGATGATGATGATGATTCATAAATAGACTTAGACTAATCATGAATGTAACAATAGTTTTACCATGCCGCTGCCGTGAACGTCCACAAAAAGTATAAAAGCGACCAGACTTGACTCAGAATCTACACTGGGTTGTGTCAAATGTTCTAACAACTTGTTAAATCCCTAATCATTAAAATCGTCATCGAAAGGCACTTTAGCATCAACAGAAATTGTTGTAAGTTATTTGCATTAAAGGAAAACGGTGTTTTAGGTTACCTACGAGTATACTCACATTTAAAGGCGCTTGATTCAATTGTATAGAAACGTGCTCGGCATCGGCAATGTCATAGGGATATCCCCAGTCATATCTGACTTTGAAGGAAATGATCGAAGTGACGTATGATGCAAAAGAAAAGCGATATCATAGTAGGGACGTGTTCTGCTACCATTTTAAGGCATGGAATCGCAGCACTGTCCTGTCTACAAGCCGTTCTTACCGTGGCATTTAAGAAGGACAGCGCAGGATCTAGAAATTTTTCGAGGGGGAGCAAAAACTACAAAATGCCGCCCCCGTCTGCATATATTGTCTTACAAATTGTTACCTGTACCATTTCAGAACAGTAAAAGTAGCTACTAATTATCTACTCTAAGGGAGGACGGGTCATAAAGTCATAACTCATCTACGTATAGATGAAAACGCGAGCGCAGCGAGCGCGAAAATTTTCAAACATTGTGATGCAGATGCGGAAAATACTTCATACGCATCAAGTCATAAAAAAACGCGAGTGCATCGAAATTTTTTGGCCTGTCAAGAAGTTCGAATTGCCGCCCCCTGCCGCTCCTAAATTTGCCGCCCGGATGGACCCCGGTTTGCCCCCCCCCCCCCCCCCCCCCCCGCCTCTAAAGAAGGAAGCAAGCAACCTGTTGCTATTTTACTGCTACCCACGCTTAAGTGTGAGTATGGCACCGGGACGTATGGCAACTCTACACTAGAGTTCTTAATCTTTTAAGGGTTTAATATTTACCTAGGTAGCACTTCGGTGGCGCGTGGAGCGAGAGGTGGTGGCTGGCAAGGGCCAGTTCCAATGCGGCAGCAAGCAGTGCACCGCCGCCGCCGGCCTGCGATCCTGGGAGGTCAACTTTGCATACGTCGAGGACGGAGAGAAGAAGAATGCACTTGTCAAACTGCGTAGGTGCAACTTGTGTTTAACTAAGTGTAAGGCCTGAAGTGGACGCTCGAGTCGGGCGTTCGAACAATTGAAACTCATACTGGTGTCCTGAGTCGCCGCCGCACAAATAGTATGGACGCTCGCCCGCCCCGCTGGACGTAACGCCGAACGCTCCGCTCCGAGCGTCAACTCAGGCCTTACACTTGGACTTAGTGTAAGGTGATGTAAGGCCTGAATGGACGCTCGGAGCGGAGCGTTTGGCGTTGCGTCCAGCGGGGCGGGCGAGCGTGCGTACTATTTGTGCGGCGGCAACTCAGGACACCAGTACGAGTTTCAATTGTTTGACATGCACGCCCCGCTGGACGCCTGACTCGAGCGTCCACTCAGACCTTAGGCTGCGTTTCCACCAGAGATGTGCGAGGATGCGTTTTCGTACATTTGACACCTCGCAACGCGCCGAGCTTACACTAAGGTAATAGGTTCAATGATAGTACAGTCAGCAGCACAAGTAGCTACGCGTTCGAAGAGGTCAAAATGATCTACACCCAATACACCCATCTTTATTATAAGGGAATTAGAGAGTGCGTAGATCATTTTGAACACCTCACCCTCGTAGCTTAGCTGCTGATTGTACCTATTAACAAACTCAATGGACGCTTTACATACTTCACGAGTACATATACTCGTAAAGTATGAAAAGCGTCCATTGACCTGGCCATAATACCACTTCCTGCAGGATGGCCAGGGGGAGACACAAAATTTTGTACTTACCACGGGCGGTAATAAAGAAACCCTCAGGTCACATATTTATCGCCCGAGTCGAAGGCAAGGGCTATACGGCGGCCACGGCACGGTAAAACGCTATGGTTTCATTCATAAATAGACCATAAACTTTAGACTAATTATGAATGAAACCATAGAGTTTTACCGTGCCGTGGACGTTCACGGTAAAGTATAAAAGCGACCAATATTTGACATTAACAGGGAACTGCCTCCTGTACGTTGGGCCATTATGGCCCGTTGTGTGTCTAAACGGCATAACACTACCTACAGAGAAGGCATAATCTGCTCGCCAGCTAGGGTAATTTATATCTAGTGATTTATAAAGCACGGAAATAAAAATAGCTGACTCGCATGGCTGTGACATCCGATATTCCCCGCGCAGGTAGGTACTTAAGTTAATAGAGACCTTAATTCTCAATGTAAATATCTACATTATACCTATAATTGTAATCCAATAAGTAACAAAACGTGTTTCCTGTTGGTAGGAATATCCCAGAAGCCTGTTTTGCAATCGCGGCTACTGCCAAAGGCTAAATTTAGTTCGCGCCCGAAGGAAGGACTTACCACAACCTAGCGCTGCCATTTGGCACCCGGCCAATTCTTGAATACTGTGAAATCTGGATTTTCGAACCTTATTCATGTACCAATAAGGTATAATTCAGTTTAATAGGGTTCGAGGCATCGGTTCGAAATATAGCCAGCCACGCTACGTAGGTCGCGACCGACTGATATATTTATTATTAGCCTTCTTGTGGGAATTGGACTGAAATATTCACGACCATGCGAAGTAAACGGCACTAGAGGCCTTTGCCCAGCAGTGGGAAATTATAGATTTTTTTTCTATACTAGGTTCGTGTTTGTATACCTATACCTAATGTCGTCATGGTACCTTTTTGTTTTGCTACCTACTGTAAAGGTGGCGGTTCACGCCGCGACAGAGACCAAAGATCGAGACAGAAGACCGCGACGTCACTTGACATAGGCAACTCGCGTCTCTGTCTCCTGTCTCTGTCTCGCTCGCGAACTGTCGCTTATATCTTTATTTTACTAAACGGTTAAAACTCACGTATTAATTGTCACGTGTTGTTGCACTCATCCTGAGGAAGAACTCCCGAAGAGTTCAAAACATGTCGCCCGAAGTGACGATTGATACGTGAGTTTTAACCGTTTAGTAAAATAAAGTTATAACATGTCTCACGAAAGTTTAAATTCGAGTGTCGCTTATATGTTAACTAATCTCAAGTGACGGTCTCTGTCATTGGTCTCTGTCGCGGCGCGAACCGCAACCTTAAGTGTTGCATTATCTGCGCTAACCCAAGGCTATCTGGAAGAGATCGCTCTTTAGCGATAATACCGCTAAATTTTTCTATTGGGTTCTTTTTTGAAATGGAAGCGATCAAACTTTTACAATTTAAATATAATTACCTAGTTTTACTTTACTAACACGTATACTCGTTGTGTATTAGAAACTACACTTCACATTAGTATTTTCTCTCAACTAGGTTTGTGCCCGGAGTGTTCCGAAAAGCTGAACTATCGATCAAAGAAACGCGAGGTAAAGAGACTTAAGAAGAGTCGCAAGCAGAAGAAAAAGAAGAGAAGCAAGGAGTCTTCGTCGGAGGGGAGTGGTGACGAAGAACCGACCGCGTCCGAAGGACCAGAGGCGTCCACTAGCGCCGCCACTGAAGCAACGGCGGCGCCCGTCGACGAGTCGCTGTGGAAAAAAGGTAACTAACAGGACAAACTCTCGACTCTTCTCAGCTAATAGTACATTACTTACCAAGGGCGATAAAACAAAGAATGTCTCAGATCGCAGGTATTTTACGCCCGAGCCGGAGGCAAGGACGATAAATATGCGATCTGAGGCTTTCTTTATTATCGCCCGTGGTAAGTACAAAATTTTATGTCGTCCCTGGCCAGGAAGTGGGATTTTCCGCGCGCGGAGCGTGCGGTAATTGCCACTTTATGGCCAGGTGTGGCATAAAATAATTTTGTATTAAGCAGTAACGCTGCTAACGCAAACTACAAATTTTAGAAATAAAGGAAGAATTGAAAATCTTAGGTACCGAGCAGGATTCGAACCTGCGACCTCCCGGCACTCGCGGCCAGCAGTCGCTCTAGCCAACTGAGCTATAGGTGCGATTACTACCTGGCTTGAAATTCGTCAATCCTTCCTTCATTTATACAACGCCTCACCACGCCTCTTCTCAGCTAGGCTAGGTTTAGTGAACCAGCGACAAAACTTCCAACCTCTTCCAACTGACACCTGAGATTCGGTTGAAACCGCTCAATCTCACTGGAGCGCAAACTGTTAAGAGTATTCCAGTGCTTAAAGCGCCCGCGTGGTCGTGCCGGAAGTTACCCCTGGATTTTTCCCATAGGCCACTCTCCAACCGCGCACTCCTATCGCTTTATTGGGTAAGGCCTATAAAGCCAGTCAGGTTCAAAAAAAGGAGGTTATTTTTTTATACAACGTACGGTCCGCCTGATGGTAAGTGAACACCGTAGCCTATAGACGCCCGCAACTCCAAAGGTGTCACTTGCGCGTTGCCGACCGTTTATAAAATTAAGGGTCTGGTAAACTCCATACAACTATATACTAGGGTGGTTAGAGAAGCGCTACCCCAACCCTGTCAATCTATATATATTAAACCTCTTGACAGCCACCGTCAGTTATAAGTTATAATATAAATGATTAGATTAGATTAGATTAGATTCATTTATTTCATGATAAGAATTACATTATAAATTTGTACACATGTCAAAATTACAAGAATAGTTATCATGATCGTCATAAACAGGAAAAATAAAAAATAAAAAAGGATAATAACATAATGTCAACCAAAATTAAACACACATGATAATGATAAATAGTAAAAAATAAATAATTGCATCTCCCTTTCGGGATCGTCAAAGTCCATTTCAAAATACAAATTCCAATATACTAATCAAGTCAAAATACAAGTTCAAGTCCATTACAAAATATAAATCAATTTAATACAAATTTAATAATTATTATTTACACGTCAGTAACTTAAGGTCCATATACTCTTTAACAGAGTATAATGGATTTTCCAATAAGAGGCGTTTCAGGCGGCGTCGAAATGCATCGTCAGATGGTTCAAGTCTAAGATCAGCGGGCAGTCGCTCGTAATAGGTGGGCCCAATAACACGTGGGTTCTTACCTGCAAGTGCCATGCGACGGGGAACTGTTCTCAAACGCCCAGTATGGCGGAGTGTTTTGCCAATCGCATTTACGGTGTTAAAGTCAGAAATGTTGTTCCTTACGAACATAATAATTTCGAAGACGTAGAGTGAGTAGTGTGTCATAATACCAAGTCTCAAAAAATGGTCCCTGCACGAAACTCTCGACTTTGCCCCGATCATCGCACGGACGGCACGTTTCTGCATGAGCAGCACTCTGTTGGCATCCGTTGAGTTTCCCCAAATGAGTGTGCCGTACGACATCAGCGAATGAAAATGGGCAAAGTAAACCTGCTTCAAGGCATCGGCGGATATGATTGGCTTTAGTTTACGTAAAGCAAAGACTGCACTACTCAATCTGTCGCATAATTTGTCTACATGGCACTTCCAGTTTAGATTAGAGTCCAGAGTGAAGCCAAGAAACTTACATTCATCACTTATCGGCATCGGGCTGTTTGTTACACACGGTGGAATCGTAATTTTTCGGCCCGAGAATACCATGACGGTAGATTTGGCTATATTCAAGACTAAGCCGTTGGTGGAAAACCACCTCTGCAGTTGATCACACCCGTCATGGATCTTCTCTCCGAGCTGTTCAAATGTACGACCACTAACCACCACCGTGGTATCATCCGCGAATAAGATTGAGAGGCCAGCCGTGATGGCAGCGGGAAGATCGTTCATAAACGTTAGGAAAAGGGTATTTCCTAACGCCGAACCTTGAGGAATTCCTATATTTACTCTGCCAGCACTAGACTTGAGTTGTTTACCGCTCGTGGATAATTTGACAACTTGTTTCCGGTCAGATAAAAATGATGTGATCAATTTGTGGCTCAAGTCTCGTATCCCGTAATGATGTAACTTGTCCAAAAGCAGTTCATGATTAATCACATCAAATGCCTTGGACAAGTCACAAAATATACCAGCCATCTTACATTTATCATCCAGCCCGGAAACAATGCAGTCAAATATTTTAAGCGCGGCTGTGGTTGTGGACATATCTTTCCGATAAGCAAATTGGCGGTCAGTCAGTAAGTCAAGCCTTTAATACAGTGGACTTTGATATACTTCTGGGCTTGCTTCAATCACTCAATGTCTCTCAAAATTGTCTCTCATGGTTTCGTAACTACCTCTTTGGCAGACGCCAGCGTGTTAGGGTCGATGACAAGATGTCCGAGTGGTGCGAACTCTCCGCTGGTGTCCCTCAGGGAGGGGTGCTTTCTCCGCTCCTGTTTTCGATATTTATAAATGGTATCACTGAATCACTGAGCTCATCTTATCATCTTTATGCAGATGACCTGCAGATCTATGCAGCGGCTGGTATTGATGAGTTTCCGTCTCTAGTTAATAAGATTAATAGCGATTTGGAATCTATTCGGTGTTGGGCGTCTAACTACGGTCTTAAAGTAAATGCTAAAAAATCGCAAGCGATTGCCATTGGTAGCCCTTACTTTGTAAGCAAGCTCTCGGATATGGTGTACCCTGACGTCACTTTTGATGGGATTAGTATCCCTCTCACCTCCACTGTCCGGAATCTGGGTATCACTATGGACCAGACGCTCTCCTGGGCTCCCCACGTCGCCGAAGTTGGTCGAAAAATGTTTGCCTCCCTCCACTCCCTAAGGCGACTTCAAAATTTCCTTCCCTTGCAAACTAAGGTGACCCTCGCTCAATCCCTCTTAATTCCCCTTTTGGACTATGGTGACATTGCTTTTCTAGATGTCAATGAGGAACTGCTGGGTAGGCTTGAGAGATTACAAAATGTCTGTATAAGGTACATATTTGGCCTGCCTAAATACGACCACATCTCTGATTTCCGCACACAGCTCGGCTGGCTACCGATCCGTCGGCGCAGAGATGTGCACATCCTGTCGCTACTTTTTAACGCTCTCTTCAGTCCTACTTCCCCCCCTTACCTGACTGAAAGATTTACGTTTATGGCTGTTGGCAGCGGTCACCGCTTGAGGTCGAGTGCTAACCTCACACTGGCTATACCCTCTAATAAGACGCGCACCTATTCGAGGTCTTTCACGGTGCGAGCCGTCAAGTTGTGGAACGGTATACCGTTGTCGCTTAGGCAGTCCCAGTCTGTGGCATCATTCAAGGATAAGTTGAAAAAGTTGTGGCTCTCCAATGACACGTGATTTAATTGGATACATTTTATATATATTATTTGTATATATATGGATATATATATGTATATATATTATTATGTATTAAATATATATGATTATTATATGTATTGTATTTGGTAGTTTGTAGTATATTAGGTAGTTTGTAGATATATATATATATAGACTTTGTACACGTGTTTGTCTATCTTCTGGTTCCTGTCTCCACTCAATTGCTCAAAGGTTAACTGGAAGAGATCCCTTTTAGGGATAAGTTCGCCTTTGTACCAAAATGTCCTTATTTGTTTGTATTTTTTGTGTTTTTTTTTGTGTACAATAAAGTTATTACATACATACATACAAGTCATTGACAAGAGCAGCATTGATTAATGACAAGAGCAGTGCCTACAACGCCACTGTCATGTGTACGATGTAAATGCAACCTAAATGCTATCAAAATAAGGCTCATTTTCAGTCTTTTGCTACAAAGACTTGGGCGTGTCAGACACGACTTGCGGTATAATACCCCACCCCACTCGATAGGTTTTTGATGAAAATTTGTTTCTTTTTCATACAAAAAAATTATGACATCACGGATAGAAAATGTACCAGCTGTCCAGTTGTCCACTCGAGTCTAAAATACTTACTAGAACTCCTACTCACCTTTACCTTTTTGACGCTTACGCTTTTCTACCCATTTGACGACCGCTTTAGCTTAGTTGGTAGTGACCCTGCTACGAAGCTGGAGGTCCCGGGTTCGAATCCCGGCCGGGGCATTTATTTGTGTGATGAGCACGAATATTTGTTCTTGGGTCTTGGATGTCTTCTATGTATTTAAGTATTTATTTATCTATATAAGTATGTATATCGTCGCTTAGTACCCATAGTACAAGCTTTGCTTAGTTTGGGACTAGGTTGATTTGTGTAAGATTGTCCACAAATATTTATTTATTTATATTATAACTACTCTAAGATGGGTTCAGAAACCGTAGTAAAATTGTGTTAATACAACCTTTTCCTCCATACGCGAAGTTCCCTGCAGGACATTGACCAGGTTTAAGCTCAAGCCACACAGAGAGCGGGCGGGCGGTTGCGGCGCGGGCGCGGGCGGCGGCGGCGCGGGCGCGGGCGGCGGCGGCGCGGGCGCGGGCGGCGGCGGCGCGGGCGCGGGCGGCAGCGGCGCGGGCGCGGGCGGCAGCGGCCTTTGGCGGCAGCCGCCACCGCCAAAAGCAGCTCCCGCGCCGCCGCCGCCCGCGCCCGCGCCGCCGCCGCCCGCGCCCGCGCCGCCGCCGCCCGCGCCCGCGCCGCCGCCGCCCGCGCCCGCGCCGCAACCGCCCGCCCGCTCTCTGTGTGGCTTAAGCTTTAATATGTATATGTCGCAGGCAAATCGTATAATCCGCCGTATTACATTATGGCTAGGCGTTTTACAAAACAGAGCTGTTTTGTATTATGGCGGGTCAACGATTAGGCGGATTGAATACGGCTGATTGTAAATCCGCCAAAATGTGTTCGGCGCTTTGCGTTCTTCAATTCGCCTAGTCGTAATGTAGAATAGCGGTTCAGTCAGATTGTATAATTCGCCGCAATACATTACGGCTAGCCTTTTCACAAAATAGCGTCGTTTTAGCTGTCACCTCTTTGACAGCTTTTAGTTTCCATTTCTAACACTCGCAGCGCTGTTTAGCAATGACAATCCGGCCATTTTGTAAAACGGCTAAGTCGTAATGTAAAACGGCGGATTATGCAATCCGGCAAATACAATCCGGCTAAACGTGAGCCGCCATATTGTAGAACGTATTGCAATGACGATATCAGGCTAATCGTTAACCCGCCGTATTACAAAACGGCTAGCCGTAATGTAAAACGGCGTATTATACAATGCGGCTGCGACATATATACTAGGTCTGTGGACTACAGTATTTTTTATTGCTTCTCTAATAAAATCGGGTTCGCAGGACCAATTCTAGTAATATATGCTGTCCTTCAAAATATTCCTCATAAATATCGGGAATATTTTGAACGTGGGTTCGCTGTATTACTTACAGAGAACGCAAGCGAAGTCGTGAGTATTTGAAACCCAATGATTATTAGGTAGTTCCAGAAATTACCAAGTGACAATTGTGAAGTTGGTGTTGATGCAATAAGGGCCAAGGCTAGGGCCGTCTTTCCCACTGAGCACTCTGGGCACGTGCCCAGGGCCTCGCGATCGATAGGGCCCCGTGGGGGCCCCCTAGTTGCTAGATCTAGGTGCTGTATCAAGGCCATAGGGGCCCCATTATCCCAATGTGCCAAGGGCCTCGGATTGATTAAAGACGGCCTTGGCCAAGGCTTTTCCTATTACACAAGTACAAGCTCGACAAATTGTAACAAGAAGACGGGAAAGTGTCGCTAGAAGCAGGCTACACGTGGCAATAATATGCGTAGTCGTGTTATGTTTGCGTAGTACATTGGCTTTGGGCCAATATTTATGCCCAAGTGACATATCAAAATCAACTAAAATAATTTGATGACAATTATACGCTAGGCAGTTCAAGTTACAATAGAAACTAATACACACAGTTACTTACTATAATTCTGGCTGTGTTTGCCATCTGTATCTCGCAAATGTGTTGAAAAACGTCGTATAATACTTACACGTGCAGTCCTTGATCATTCTCTCTCTCGCGCTCGCCGTGAGGCTCGCGCAAGCAACGTCGCCTCTAGTGTAATGATCAACGTACCTCACTTGTATCATAATGTACTTACTATTAATTATTTTCAGGAGTGCAAGAAGTCGAGGAGAAATCTCGCGAAGAAGAGTTCGCAGAATATTTAGAAGATTTATTGCTATAGCTTTTTACGTGTGTTAGAAACTTCGTCATTCCTGACCTGACTTTCCTTACAAGGACATTATGTTAATTTTTACGATTAGGTATAATAAAAACGTTTTGTTTATTCTTTTATTTTTATTGAGCTCTATTATAATTTCTACATTTGTGTAATTAGTAAAAAGTGGAATAACTATACTTAGATACAAAACATCTATCTTTAAAAGTATTATTATGATAAACTCTAATAATAACTATATTTATTTGTTCCTATAAATAGCATAATAAATGAATCGATAATATTAGATAAAGGAAACACAATGTCAACACAAATAAAATCTCAACGATTTAACAAAAGGTAAGCTTACAAAAATGTCATAATTTACAATAATTCGTATCTTACAAAAGGTACAACACAATTTAACAGCAATAATTAAAAAAATGCGAGTTGTTTAGGTATAACTCGTTAAAATTATAGCCTCAAAGATACTACCAACGTGTATAATTACTGCTATAATCAACAACATTTCAATCCCTGTTCCACGATATTATTATCATACTCGCCACGTTAACTTGTTTCACTAGTCATTATTTCAAACTTAAAAAAATTACATTAATATGTTTGTTAAGCGGATGCGTCCGCTAGCGAAAATCTCAATTTTTTAATCAAAGTGAAAATTGAAAAATTCAACACATTTCAACCCCGAGGGGAAAATAGACCTTATTGGGATTAGGCTTTGTCAAGTGAGTGGGCAACTTGACTGTTAGAAGTTCTCAAACCGCCCGAAGGCCTCCAACTTGGCTTAACGACTGCTGCCATGGACAGCAACCGGGATCAACGGCTTAACGTGCCTTCCAAAGCAAATAATTCAAAAGTATCTCGAGTAAATTGGTACAATGTACAAGACTAGTCCTTCCACACAAACAATGGCCCCTAAAACTAAATGTTGACCGCTGTCACGATCGATATCTACCATACACAACTAATAACGTAATAGCACCCACAAGCTTACAGTATAACTACACCTGGGTACTTATTACAAATCACAATACGTAATCATCACCGGAATCAGACTTTTCCATTGCGGGAAAAATTACAATTTTAAATATTACATCAAAGTACTTCAGTACCAGGGCTCGGAAACTGGTTTCGTCTTCATACAATTAACCGTTTTTTTTTTCGGTTAGTTACATTTTACGATATTTTTTCGTTCTTTAAATAATTTATTTAATAGATGAAGGCTAACAAGAACATGAGGACATCTCTTTCAATCGATATACTCGTATCGCCTTAACCTAAGTATGTGGTTTTACATCTAGATATGTTTTAATATGTTTGTAGACAATATATTGTGTACAACTATCACGCAACGTGTTTAATTCGTCACTCTGACTGTAAGGTAGATTTTTGCTTGCGTTAATTTGACAGCACTTACGAACTTTTCAAAAATAGTAAAAACCTGTTCCGAGCCCTGTTCAGTACTATACAAGTTAGATATACATTATACAGGAATATACAATATGGTTGAAATTGTTTGAAAGGGACGAAAACATCTCTCATATTACAGTTTAACTCTTACTTCAATTTAAACATTATTTCTTATACCGTAAGGTCGATAATTGAAGCCAGTTGGTAAGTTAGAAATGTTCATCTCAAACAATATCGGTTATAGATTGATTGATAGCTATGAGAATACAGAACAAACATACAGAGGGTTTATTTCTTTGAGAATAGTAGTATACAGAACAGACAGGGTTCATTTATTTGATAATAGTAGCGTTTAACTTTGCTTATCTTGATCGAGTTTTTTTACAACACTAAATAACTCTTTCTAGTACATTTATGACGTAACCTTATGACAACCTACAAGTCACTACGTTCATTTCAATGTTCAAGAATAAATAGGTTAAACAAGGTAAACGTACCAATTGTTGGCACTCTTTCAATTATTGAGCCATATTTCACGGTATTACAAAAAACATGTTTTTGTGAATTTTGTGTGCCAATCAACAGGTGTTATTCTTAGACCGAATTATCAAACGCTACTCAAGTATAATCGTCCTTGTTTAACCTTTAACCTATATATAGTTTTTAGGGTTCCGTACCCAAAGGGTAAAACGGAGCCCTATTACTAAGACTGTCCGTCTGTCTGTCTGTCTGTCACCAGGCTGTATCTCATGAACCGTGATAGTTAGACAGTTGAAATTTTCACAGATGATGTATTTCTGTTGCAGCTATAACAACAAATAATAAAAAACAGAATAAAATAAATATTTAAGGGGGCTCCGATACAACAGATATGATTTTTTGCCGTTTGTATAAATAATGGTACGGAACCCTTCGTGCGTGAGTTCGACTCGCACTTGGCCGGTTTTTTTAATATACCTCTAGTATTTTCGAAACAAAACTCGAACGAACGCGTTTGGGAGTCTCAATTTGTTTGGCACCAAATAGTTACAACCATAGACTACCAGAGGCGCTGTGCGCATTGCCGTGCCGTACAAATTGAGACTAAACGCAAACGCGTTCGTTTGCGATAAAAATTATACTAGAGGTACTGATCCCAACCAGACATAGCTGCCGTAGTATGTAGTTACAAATAAATGACGATTAAATTAGATCTGTAATTCGACCTACCATGTAAACATCACTTTAGTCAGACTATCATTATTGAGCTAGTACGGTATAATGATTGACCATAGTTAATAAATTTCATAAGGCAAGAGCTACACGAAAACTTACGTATACATTAGCCCATCGTATGCTCAGACACGTATTCGTGTCCAACATTTCAGCCTGTTATTTTGCATCTCAAGGTCGTTATTGGACAATGTTGACATCCGCATACGAGTGGTCAGGAGCTAATGTGACTAATGAAAGATACGTTTTAAGATCTTTGATAATAGGAGTTACTGTCAAGAAACGACGAATGATACGCCGAGATCGCTATATAAATAAGCACGCTAACATTTTGTAGAGTCAAATATAAGCATACATTTTTTGCCTGACTATAAAAATATGTTGCGAAATTTCAAAGATACAATAAGTCACTACGAAGTCACTTTTTTTTTTAAATGGCTTTCCATCAAATTTATGATGATTTCGCCAACCACGTGTACATTAGACGTTTGGTAACGACGCCATGACAGTAGGCAACTGGTTTTGTACGGTAGTGGATTCAGCCCGTCGTCGCGAAGAGCACGTGCGTTCATCAACGCGGCGACGGGCGAAATCCCACTCCGAAGTCTCAAACATCTCAAAAGGGACAGATATTTTATGGTATAAACGCCAACGTGCTAGTATCACATGGATTTCTCAAACGGCCCATATTCGCAGAAGATAATTATTTAAATTCATCACTATTTATATTGGATTACGCATAACGATTACTTAAGTATAGAGCAATTACTTTTGAAACCTATGGTTTTGGTTACCCACAGCCGCTTGCGGATGCGATGGGGGCTATTCAATTGAGTACGTTACTAGCGAGACAATAAGGTCGAGTTCTACTTGTTTTGCTTGACGTCGTCCTCGTCGTGCGTGTGAGCGAACGGACTAGCTGACTAACGTTACCCTTATAGTTCAGTAATAAGGTTGGAAATCGTGTGGGCACAGCTGCTTGCGGACGCGATGGGGGCTATTCAATAGAGTACGTTACTGGGTGGACAATAAGGTCGGGTTCTACTTGTTCTGCTTGACGTCGTCCTCGTCGGAGCAGTCCTCGTCGTGCGTGTGCGTGAGCTGGCGCGGCGTCTCGGGGCGCGCGTGCGGCACGCTCGCGCTCGCCGACACGCCGACGCACCGATCCTGCGGCATCAGTGTATACAAGTTTAACAACCAAGTCAACCTGCCCTGACCTGCCTGTTCATGATAACGAGTTAGTTTAGCGCTATCTTTCTTGCATTTTTGTATCCAAATGAAAGGGACAAAAACCGGTAGTGGCCGTAAACAATTGCACCTCGCTGGAACGCTCGCCTTATACATTCAAGGGCATACATATGTATACATTTTTGGACCTTATTCCAATGGAATAAGGTGAAAAAGTGTATACATATACCAATATGGCACCAGCCCTTGACTGTACATGCCGTCGCTTGGGATATTTGTTTATTTATTTTTCCGTATGATTATTGTAAGTAATTTGTTTTGGGATGATAAACGATCAACTTAATATTATGAAAACTACATATTCATGATTGTTTTATCATGTACATATATAGTATATAGAATCATGTATAAACTATAAGCTAACAAAGAAGAGCATCAAAACGCGTCCGCACCGTACGAGAGACAGATGTCGACTGGCATGTAAACCCATCTTGTGCGTTGCCCATAAGCGGGTATTACACTGTCCTGAATCAGGCGTCCTAACTAGTGGAGGGGAGTTGAAGCATCTCGCTCTAACGTATAGGTCGGAATCCTTCTAAGTGTCCTGAATTCAGGACAGTGTAATACCCGCTTTATCGCTAGCCAATTACGTGCACTCTAACTTTTCTAGTACTAACTCGTTACCGTGAACAGGGTATAGACCTTTTTAAGGCACGAGTGAATAGGCATCTTCTGGGTGAGCTCGCTTCATCGTCGGCCTCATCTTTGCCCCCTGGCTAGATGCTGGCCAAGAGCAATCCCATTTTTAATTAAAATAAAAAAATCAGTCCATTACTTAACAAGGGCGGTAAAACAAAGGATGATTCGGATTGCAGGTATTTGACGCCCGAGCCGAAGGCAAGGGCGATAAATACGCGATCTGAGGCTTTCTTGATTACCGCCAGTGGTAAAGTTTATGCAATTGGTACATACCGCACGCATACTGGTACTGGTGGTATGACTCTATAGTTGAGTCGGAAGGAAATATCCTAATCCTAATAATATTATAAAGCCCAACCAGGAATATATGACCATGCGCCATGTTGCGAAATTTCATTGGAACTAATTTCTTACACTAGCAATAATTTTAATGAGAGGTGTCAGGTAGAAAAGAAAACGCTCGAGAAATGAAACTATTTCGTTGCAAAACATTATGTTTTATGAAACTTTCCAGTATTATAGCTTAGACATTAGAATAATACATAGCCCATAATTACATAAGTGATCCCCTTCGGTTAGGGGTTTAAAAGGGGGTGGACATTTTGTATGGGGAACAAAATTCTCTTTTTTTTATAGAACGACAGTGGGAAACAAGCGTACGGTCCAGCTGATGGTAAGCGGATACCGCAGCCTATAGACACTCGCAACTCCAAAGGAGTCACGCACGCGTTGCCGACCTTTTATAAATTTGAGGATTCACTGTAGATTTATTCTGGAAAACGGGTAACATAGTTAAATTACGTGAGGTTTACCTTATTGTCCGTTTGGCCCACGCTAAGGGAACTAAAGTCGTTCATTTCATCGACCGACACCATACCGTAGCCGCGCTGTGCGCTCGGGTGACGAGATCTGACAAAACACAATTAAATGTTAAACAAAAATATAACATGTATAGATCTCTATGAAATGTATCTACAAACCATCCACTGTTAGCGAAACATATAAAGCCTGCAATACATGTTGGTCGAACTCAGTCTCAGGCCAACGCGAGCGTAGGCAAATTAATACAAGGCAAGTGCTACTGCCTACACGTTCGGCAAGTTTATCGGAAAACCAATGCTGGCCAACAGATGGCGCGCTGACAAACATGTGGACACTATTGGCCGAGTGCGCGCGAGCGCCGATTTATGCAAAAAAAAACCGACAGCGCTCCGAAGTGCGGCAAGTTGTGACAAGCAAGGCCAAATGAGTTCTATACACGTTGGCGCTTGACTTTACTCGATTAACTTGGCGAGCGACACCGAGCGATGGCAAGACAATGCAAATATACTGTCTATACGTTGGTATTGGCGTTCACTCGGCGACGCTCGCCCAACATGTATTGCAACCATAACAGAACCAACCATAATACATCAGCCGGGCACAACTGCCACTGCGACGCGGCACGAGTAGAGAAAAATTTACCCTCCTCGTTCTAATTCGTAAAGTTTGAACGAGACAGGAATAGCTGATTCGCGCGAGACACGGCTTGGCAGCAAGTTGTGCTAGCCCACCTGGTTGTATAGTTGAGGAATAAAAAGGTTCGACAATTTTCGACTTTATTTTAATGACTTGAAAGTTCAAAAAGTGACGAATCTTTCATTCATGGAACATGTAGGTACCAGAACGGGTATCAGGTTGTACACTACCTGTCGATGGTCGGCGCGTCGAGCGTGAACCGCTGCTCGTGAGCTACTGTGGACTCGTGCGGCATGAGCATGGAACATGTAGCAGAACGGGTAGTACATCAGGTTGTACACTACCTGTCGATGGTCGGCGCGTCGAGCGTGAACCGTTGCTCGTGAGCTACCGTGGACTCGTGCGGCATGAGCATGGAACATGTATCAGAACGGGTAGTACATCAGGTTGTACACTACCTGTCGATGGTCGGCGCGTCGAGCGTGAACCGTTGCTCGTGAGCTACCGTGGACTCGTGCGGCATGAGCATGGCCGGCGCGCGGAACATGTAGCAGAACGGGTAGTACATCAGGTTGTACACTACCTGTCGATGGTCGGCGCGTCGAGCGTGAACCGTTGCTCGTGAGCTACCGTGGACTCGTGCGGCATGAGCATGGAACATGTATCAGAACGGGTAGTACATCAGGTTGTACACTACCTGTCGATGGTCGGCGCGTCGAGCGTGAACCGTTGCTCGTGAGCTACCGTGGACTCGTGCGGCATGAGCATGGCCGGCGCGCGGAACATGTAGCAGAACGGGTAGTACATCAGGTTGTACACTACCTGTCGATGGTCGGCGCGTCGAGCGTGAACCGTTGCTCGTGAGCTACCGTGGACTCGTGCGGCATGAGCATGGCCGGCGCGCGGAACATGTAGCAGAACGGGTAGTACATCAGGTTGTACACTACCTGTCGATGGTCGGCGCGTCGAGCGTGAACCGTTGCTCGTGAGCTACCGTGGACTCGTGCGGCATGAGCATGGCCGGCGCGCGGAACATGTAGCAGAACGGGTAGTACATCAGGTTGTACACTACCTGTCGATGGTCGGCGCGTCGAGCGTGAACCGTTGCTCGTGAGCTACCGTGGACTCGTGCGGCATGAGCATGGCCGGCGCGCGGAACATGTAGCAGAACGGGTAGTACATCAGGTTGTACACTACCTGTCGATGGTCGGCGCGTCGAGCGTGAACCGTTGCTCGTGAGCTACCGTGGACTCGTGCGGCATGAGCATGGCCGGCGCGCGGAACATGTAGCAGAACGGGTAGTACATCAGGTTGTACACTACCTGTCGATGGTCGGCGCGTCGAGCGTGAACCGTTGCTCGTGAGCTACCGTGGACTCGTGCGGCATGAGCATGGCCGGCGCGCGGAACATGTAGCAGAACGGGTAGTACATCAGGTTGTACACTACCTGTCGATGGTCGGCGCGTCGAGCGTGAACCGTTGCTCGTGAGCTACCGTGGACTCGTGCGGCATGAGCATGGCCGGCGCGCGGAACATGTAGCAGAACGGGTAGTACATCAGGTTGTACACTACCTGTCGATGGTCGGCGCGTCGAGCGTGAACCGTTGCTCGTGAGCTACCGTGGACTCGTGCGGCATGAGCATGGCCGGCGCGCGGAACATGTAGCAGAACGGGTAGTACATCAGGTTGTACACTACCTGTCGATGGTCGGCGCGTCGAGCGTGAACCGTTGCTCGTGAGCTACCGTGGACTCGTGCGGCATGAGCATGGCCGGCGCGCGGAACATGTAGCAGAACGGGTAGTACATCAGGTTGTACACTACCTGTCGATGGTCGGCGCGTCGAGCGTGAACCGTTGCTCGTGAGCTACCGTGGACTCGTGCGGCATGAGCATGGCCGGCGCGCGGAACATGTAGCAGAACGGGTAGTACATCAGGTTGTACACTACCTGTCGATGGTCGGCGCGTCGAGCGTGAACCGTTGCTCGTGAGCTACCGTGGACTCGTGCGGCATGAGCATGGCCGGCGCGCGGAACATGTAGCAGAACGGGTAGTACATCAGGTTGAGGAACGATGCCGCGTATAGATCCGCGTATCTCACCACCTGTGGAGAGCCAACGGAAAATATTAGGGGCGCGCCTTCGTGGATGAAACACTATTTACATATGTCGTGACATGCAAATGAAGCATGCTCGCTTGCGAGTTTAAGGCCAGGCAATCCGACTGCAAACGTTCCGAATATTTAGTACATTGAGATGATTGATTTTTGGAATACTGGACCATTTATTACAAAACCTATCCGGTTATTTTGTTAGAACAATAAAAAGCTACCCTTTTTGTCAAAAAAAAACATTTCGTAATTGTCAACGGCAGTGACTTGGTTTTTTTTTTGAGGAAAAGGGTAGCTTTTTTCTGCATGAAAGTTTATTTTTACGATGATATTTAGGATTTTTTCACAGATTTACCAAAGCATTTTTCAATATTATGCTCGGTTATTTTGTTACTTTCTTTTTTTTATTTATTTATTATAAGTTAACAAACAGTAATCACAGTAGTGTACACTCAAAATGTTGTGATACCAACAACGTTAACTCCAAATTCCTCAAATAAATATGTTACTAATACATCAATGAGATGGAGAGCTAACTAGTAAAAGTCTAAAAGTCTCTTTCTTTTCCAATCTACAGTAATTTTTGTGTAGTGTAATTCTTCATTATCTCTTCAGACTCTAACCTCAAACATCAACATTTTCGTCGATTCATGAACTGGCCTCGCCTTAACTACATAGCGCGGTTTGATAGATCGATTGAAGTCATAATACCTGGGTCTCGCACGTGCTTAAATGAAGCTGAAACTCACCTGTGAGGAGAAAAAGGTCTGCCTGGAGCCGGAGCGGAACAGCGAGCCGAGCATGCCGTACGCGAGATCCATCTTGTGTGTGACGTCACGGATCGCCATGCGTAGCTTGGAGATGTCCGGCTTCTCTTTAGTACTCGAGTCCAAGTCTCTGAAAAAGATATTGTATTCATTATTTTCTTGAATTTAAACTTTCGTGAGACATAATGTTATAACTTTATTTTACTAAACGGTTAAACTCACGTATCACTCACGCGTCACTTCGGGCGACATGTTTCGAACTCTTCGGGCTCTTGTCCGTGCACACATGTAGCTCCAGCACTAGCCGAAGCCTTGGTACCATTCGTCACAGGATTAGATACTCACTTGTACATATCTTCCAACTGGACGTCCAAGCTCTGCAGTTGCGCGAACAGCTGGCACTTGTCCGTCTACAAACGTAGCTCCTTCATTAGCTAGTCTTGGTACCATTCGTCACAGGATTAGATACACACCACCCCACAAGGTGGACTGATGACCTGGTAAAGGTCGCGGGAGTCCGCTGGATGCGGGTGCAGCAGGACCGGTCATTGTGGTACTCTTTGGGGAGGCCTATGTCCAAGCAGCGGACGTCTTTCGGCTGATATGATGATGATTAGATACTCACTTGTACATATCTCCCAACTGGACGTCCAAGCTCTGCAGTTGCGCGAACAGCTGGCACTTGTCCGTCCACACATGTAGCTCCTGCACTAGCTCTGGCACGATGAGGAAGGTGCGCCAGCCGCCGATCTTCTTCGACTTGAGGATGTCGCCGAATATGTGGTCGCCGATGTATAACACGTCCTTGCCTTTGGCGCCGATTAGAAGTGTGAATACGTCGCACGAGCCTGGAAATAGAAGGAATACATAAGTTTGGACTGAAGAATTACTCTACTTGACGGACCGGAAATCTTTTAACCTCCCTGAAAAATTGGGACCTGAAAGCCCTACGAGGATTGAGTATGTGTCGAGGCATTTCTAGATCTCGATTCTCCTATTTGGAGACTTTTGAGCGCCTAATACGTATAAACGTATTTCCTTTTTTTCTGTCTTAATATGAATGAAGAAAAAGCAAGGCAGAATTAGGCGCTAGCCTGCGGATATGTTTGACGCCACACCACTGCTTTATGCTCTACAGTATAAGGAGGCCAGGTTCCGAATTAAAACCTACCTAAAAGAAAAACTAAGAAAGGATCGAGTTAAGTCACGCTTTAAGTCAGTCGTAGAAAGTCGCTCAAAAACCTTCGATAGTCCTGTTTTTATTTTTTTATCATTCAAATACGACTTAACTCGAACTCACTTGACAAATTGTGACAAAACGCTACTATCATGACGCATCAGTCTGAAGTCACCAGCTCATTACTTCTACTATTGTGATAAGGTGAAAAACAACTTATTTTTGCTCTAAAAAAGTATATGTATATCTCAAAATTCTCCGTTCACTGCGGCTTCGAGCTGCGATACGGTGCAGTTTTCACATACATAGTTATCTAACTGAGAAAACTTAGAGAAAATGCGGAATAAAGAAAACACTTCTTCAAGTTCAAGTCTGAGAACATTGAAATGTGTTCAAGTACGTGTTTATTTTGTGCCAACGTTATCGACGGACGCCTTACAGTATATTAAGATATAGAGAGGAGAATAATATGTTAACAGAAATACTTCTCAGAATCGACCTGAACTCGATACATGTCTTCATTCATTTCGTTGTGAGTTGTATAGTCACTTATTTATACTGATATTGATATGGCAAGTTGATGATAACATCCGGTTCTTAAAATGAACTGTTTTTTACATTTCCGAATCCCGATGATTTTTTTTATTAGCCTATAGAGTGTCCCACTGCTGCGCAAATTCTGATGAATATTCTTCGAAAACAAATGACATTGGAAACGAGACTCTTTCCAGAATCTTATGTTAAATAATCTGGAAGTGTTGCAAGGAACAACACAGAACGTAGTTTTGTCAAAGGTTGATTTGTATGATGGCAATTGGCATATTTTTTTTAAACCATTGACTCCTTTAAACTTTTGGAAGTCATTAATTTTATGCAGATTCGTTGCATATTTGTAGAAGCAGCGATAAGATTTTGTTATTTTTGTTTTGTGTCTTTTAATATGGATCCGCTAATACAAATCTAACCTACCGAAGCCAAGTAAGTTAATTATAACTACATTAAATGACAAAAAAATAACGACTTAGGTAAGGTATGAAAAGAACTAACGGTAAACACTCGCGTATCATTCATTCGGGTAAACAAATTTCAAAGTTGTGATAGATAACGAAATAAAACACGTACCACCGGAATACACAAGTCCCTCATGCAAGGGCCCGACGTAGTTGCCCATCTTGAGCGCGCCAGTCTTCGTGTCCACCTGGCGTAGAGTTGTGCCCTCGCCGAAGAACAACGGCTTCCTCGCGTCCACCACTATGTAGTCGAAGTACGTCCGCCAGTTCCTGTGAGGCTCACCAGGCTGGAAATTAATAATAGGGATGTTGACATCAAATACGAAAATCAATGAAACCGAATTTTCTGGAAAAAGGATCAAGTTCTCAATCAAATAGCGAAAAAAGCAATTCAAAATAATAAATAATTACATAATTATAAGTCTTCAAAGTTTTAGGAGGGGGCATTTTCTGTCCCTGTCCCGCAAAACGCACCTCTGTATTGAACGATCGTCATTTACTATGGCGCTCGAGGTCAGTGACGTCACTGATCTGTAGCGCTTTCTCTCTCGAACTAAAGACATTCTAACGGTTGTAGTTTCGTTATTTTTTGAGATATTTGAATAGGATTTTCACTATTTGGCATAGTTTTATATATTCTTTCGTATGGAGTAATAATAAATTTTGAGTCAACATCCCTATTGTTTAATTATTTCTGTACATCTACTACTAAATTACATATTCAAGATTTTTTTTTTATTAAAAATTGGATTGCTTTTGGCCAGCATCTAGCCAGGGAGCAAAGGTGAGGCCAACGGTGAACCGAGCTCATCCAGAAGATGCGTCACGAATGAGTACGCATGAAGAAGAGAACCCTTGAAGAGGTCCAGCTTATATGAACTCGGAAATACAGGTGCCGTTAAACATCTTGAACCTAACCTTGAGTGCGCAGTAGCGTGATTCGTACGTAAATCGGCTACTGCGCACTCAAGGTTAGGTTCAAGATGTTTGCTGGCAACTTTAAAGATCTAATCTACCTATAGTCCCTATTTGGTGCGTAGGAATCAGTTATCGTGCAAGCCGCTGCCAACCGACCTGATAAGAGAGAAAACTGATCCTTTGCATGACTAATTGACTATGGCGCGTACCCATACTACTTTTACTTCTAGATTTGTAACCAATTACCTAATCTAATTTTGCAAGACTTTTTGACACGATGACCATCGAAAACTAACAATGTCATGTAAGTATTACACGCATTCTAATACGGTCGGCGTCATGTATATGTTTTCACTTTTATTGTACCTTATTCCTTTCTAATAAGGCGAATAATGTGCATATCTATGACGTTGACTGTCCATGAATACAATCTTAGCAATTACTTCTTAAAGAGGCTAAACTTATGCGTATTATGACCCAGAAAAGACAATCGTATTTCCATAATCATAAGGATTATGTCCAGCTATTCAATTCATACGATTAAATCCGTCATTGTACGTGAATCATATTCATAATGTCTTTAACTCGGATTCTTTTTGCTACCAATTTTATAACCGCGTAAAATATCTGTTATGTTTAATTATCGATATGAAACAAGCGTAAACAGGTTATTTTCATACGGTGACAAATATGATTTTAGCTTATTAAACGTTTGAAAGTTTATTAAACGTACTACTTTTTTTATGTACCTAATATAAGTGTTACATTAAATTTGGTGTTTTACTATATTTGGAGGAGAATGGAAAGGATTAGTTGGACGGAGCGAAAAACGAATGAAGAGGTTTTAAGTATTGTGAAAGAGAAGAGGACTATGCTTAAAACCATACAGAACAGGAGAGGACGAATGTTTGGACACCTGATACGGCACGATACCTTTTTTGTGAACATTTTGGAAGGGAAAATTGAAGGAAGAAGGGGAAGAGGTAGACCCAGATTGACGTACTTCAATCAAGTGAAGGAGAAAATTGGTGCCGCGTCGTATCAGGACGCTAAAAGACTGGCAGAGAACCGAGAAGACTGGCGATCTCTCCACCGACAAGAGCGTAGCTCTTAAGTTTGATGATGATGATGATGATGATGATGATGACTATATTTGGTGATTCGTTAAACTACAGCAATTTCATACGAGGCTGTCACAGAGTAACTAATGCTGACCGGTTATTTACCTTCGCGCCATGCGGGAAATCGAAGAGATAGTTCATGATCTTGTCAGTAAAGTTGTAGTCACTGTTGGTGAGTATGAACAGCTTGGCGCCACTCTCTTGTATCCGTGATAGGAACATGGGCAAGCGCTCATCTCGCTTCAAATACAGCTCCAAGTTCTCTGTAGTCTTCTGTTTAAGGTCTCCATGGATATGTACGTAGTCGACGGCGTTCCTCACGTCTTGGAAGATTGATTTGTAGGACATAGCCAGGTCACCGGCGCGTACTCCAGTCTTTTCTCTACGAAAGATTAATAGTAGGTATAAGTAAATATCTTGTACAGAGTACGATTACTGTCTGACACTGACATATGCATGGATATTCAATTTTAAATACAAGCATACGAATTTAAGACATCTGGGTGCGGCTCAGGAGCGTTCCAACCGCCGTTTCCCGTGTGTTATCCCTCCCTCTCCATGAAAAACAGTTATTACATGTGTATGAAAATACATAATGCCACTCCAGAATGTATAAAATCTTTACCTCTCAAACAAATTAAAACACAGCTTCATCAATGGCTCAAAGGGAGAGTGTTTTATAAATTAGAAGAATTATTTGAAACTTAATATACTATGCAACTTCTATCATATCCAATCACATTTGCATGCTAATGTCTAGCAAAATATGTAATAGTACAGGAATATGTAACAACCAACACCATATTGTAACATATATTACAGCAAATAAAGATTTTTCATTTCATTTCAATACTCGTCAACTTAGCGACAAAACGACAACGAGTTTGGCTTATTGGTTACGTATAATTTTACATGATTTAGGAGTAACTCCGTAACACATCGGAACGGCGGTCGGACGCCCCTGAGCCGCACCCGTCTATGTAATAGCAACTTTATTTAAATTAGTATTAAGGTAGAATATTCAAAGGAATAAAAGCATACTTCAGTGTCAAACTCAAGTAATTTACCTGTATGCATATTGAATGAGGCTATTTAGTCGTGTTTCGTCATAGTAAAGGCAAGATCAAAGTATTAACGGATTTATCCCCGAGACGTTTGATCTTGTAAAAGTCAACATCGTTCGTGCTCATAATATAATAATAAAGTAACGTCTAGAATATCTATTTATATGTAGAAAACTAGTTAAAGTGTACTACTAACAAACTCCAAAGATATAACACTTTATAACTTTGAGGCAATAGGTCGAAAGGAATCACTTGGACTTACAAAGACATGGCTCAAAAGATAAGAACAGAATTCGTGAAGGAATTTATCCAAATGAGAAATAAGACATTGAATAGAGTACAGTACATTATTGCATTATAATATCGGAATAAAGGTCATCAGCAATGCCGTTCTGTTTCCTGTTATATTATTAAGTAATTATTAGGTAACTTTTTAACCTTCGGAATCTAGGGTTGCATTTAACATGTGCTGCTCGAAGTTTGATAAGATAAGCAATATGTAGTCCCCCAAAACAATATCTTTTATGGCATTTCAGGATGTATCATCAACAGAAAGGAATTTGTAGTCAGAGTGTACACGCGTAAATAGATACAAATTTAAGGGGAGGTATCCCCAACGCAATTGTCCCGCTCTAACACGCGTGAGTTTACAATTTAACCATCCCGCTCTCTACTCAAGCTCTGCGCGTAGTTTCGTAAATATTTAGCCAATCATTTTATCAAAGCAAACCCAGTGAATTTGTCTCTAACTATTTAGGATCTTTAATTGAGTACAAAAATTTAATGTTAAATATCAGTAATATAGCCGTAGTATTGAAAATACATTCCAAAAAGGGGTAACTTCGTGATTTTTTCCATCGCGTGAAATTCATCAGGTCATGTAACTGACTGCGATTTTGACTAGACAAGATCCTTATGTAACACATATTTTTTTTAGATTTTAAGACACTATATTCTATGTCTCAGATGGTTTTTAAAAACTCAAAAGTCGTAATACCCGGCCTTAACTAACTACATTTATAACCAATATCTGACTAAAGCACTTGGAGTCTTGGATGAATACAAGTGAAAAAATCTGTTTAGGGAAGTTATAAAATTAGCTCCAAAGTAGCTAACACATAGGGCCCGGACACATGTCCACGGTACGGTACCGGGCACCGTCTACGGCCTTTGTTCTTTGTACGTGGCCGCGTACGGCGCGGCGCCGTACCGTGGACATGTGTCCGGGCTCTTAGGCACGTATTAAAGCTACCAAGAAAGTTGTAGCGAGGAGCGGTTGATTGACCCAATTCGTTTCACATGAGGCCGTGGCTTATCGACAAGGCAAGGCATGTTAAAGCCACATCTGGTTCTGTGTGACCTGTCAACTAGGTAACACATACATTCGGCAGGGAATGCAATTTAGATCACTTGTTTTTATATACATACCTACAAAAAAAAAAAAACAAAAGTAGGTAGAATATTTCCATTCATAAGTAGATAATGATAACTCTCGTGAGTTTCAGTCTAGCAAGACATAATGAAATATAATGAAAATTGTTACCCACATATGTCTAATATCAAGTCTACAAAATTAGCTTATTACTTTGGCCACGGGGGTGACACGCGAAGGAAAGCAAGCGCTGTGGGTAAGTATGTGTGCGTGCGCTGTCGGTACACGCGTCAATTGTCTGCGCGAGTGCGTAGCGCGTGGCGCGGACGAATCGCGAGCCGCGACGGTAACCCGATCGTAACCCGGCTTGTCATCCTGGCCTGTCAGGGTAGAGGTAACTGACCTCGGTGCGGGGGGGTTCGTGTCCGTTCTGTATGTAATACTATTATACTATTCTGTGCTTTGATTACTGTACAAATAATACAAACAAAGATCGATTCGAATCACTGCATGCGGTAAACGCAATGCATTTATAATGGTAACGCTGCGTTTGCCGCACAAAACAACCGCGCGCCTAAACACAGTCAGTCCTCAAATATTATAAAGGGTCGGCAACGTGCACGTGACTCCTTTGGAATTGCGAGCGTCTATAGGCTGCGGTGTCCGCTTACCATCAGGTGGGCCGTACTTGTTTGGCACCGTCGTTGTATATAAAAAAAACCGGCCAAGTGCGTGTCGGGCCACGCGCAAGGTAGGGTTCCGTAGTCGTCTACCCTTTACATTATGTGGACTATAAAGTTCGAAAACTTATATTTACTATGTTTTTGAAAGAATTAACAACATTATCTAAGGTATCAATGGAAATTGAACGAACGTTTGCCTTTGCAAAGTACATTTCTGAAGTTCGACTATTACTCGTTAACTAGTAATGTCTACTTAGCTGTGATAGTTTTCCTTTTAAATTCATCGTATATACTACTACCATGATTTTTTTCACATGCCTAGTAGCCACCGTTTAGCTGGCGGGGGGGGGGGGGACACTTGACCATAGCAAAAATTATCACTTCAAAGCTTAATATCACGCTAACCAATTCTTTAATCAAAAAATGCTTATAGAAACCTTATAATATTTTTAAAAGAGCTATCCAACGATATCCCGCACGATGGGGTTTGGCAGAAAAAAAAATTGCACCACCACTTTACATGTAGGGGGGTACCCTAAAAAAATTTTTTTTTTAAGATTTTATTCTACCGTTTTGTCGGCGTCATTGATATGTATACTCATGCCAAATTACAGCTTTCTAGCACTAACGGTTACTGAGAAAAACGGGGGTCGGACGGACGGACGGACATGGCGAAACTATAAGGGTTCCTTGTTTACTACGGAACCCTAAAAAGTGGAAATGTATATCCTGAAGGTATTGAGTTGGATGCTAGGTTTGCCGCGCCAGTAGTGTGCACGTTTAGATTATTCTTTGTACATTCACCTTCGTGTGAATGACACTTTTTCAATGAAGCATCACAAACACCGTTCGTTAATAATTTCAGTGAAACGCAGGCCCTAATCTAGGACGGAAGTTGAGTAATGCAATAGTTAGCATGTCGATGTTATGTAATAAGACCCGGTCCGCCCACACACTTCCCAATCATACTGCCGCTACCTGGAACGTGCCAAGCAATGTGGATTGGGGATTGGCTTTGTCCGTTGCCTTTTAGGTAATTGCCTAATAGTGTAAACTTCGGCATGACGCCTAAATTTGAAGTCGCCTTATGTGTCGCAAGGTCGTGACCACTTAAACTTGGTAGAGCTCTGAACATAACAGTGCTAAAAGATAAGCATTTGACCATAATGTCACCTAATAGTAACTAAGATACGATGAGGTTGTAGATGTAACATGTATACTTATTTAAAACATATGCACTCACCATGACGACTTTAGTACTCTTTGAGTAATTAGTATTGATTGCGAGGACAAGTGGAATATTCAACATTATATATTTCTGGGAAAATACTACACGTATACTCAACTACGAGTCTAGTTATCAATGGATGTATGTTAGGATAACTGAAGCATGCTTCCTTTTTATCTTTCACTCACATAGTCGATGAATGAAAATGTAGAGAATATAGGTACATGTTTCAATTTCCTTGAACGCAGGTACCTATAGAATTGAATACTTTCGAAAGTAAAAACAAGCACAAAGATGTAAACACAGTTTTCTCAAATGCTTACCTGACGTAGTTCTTCGAGTTAGTGAAGAAATCAATCAAACACGCAATTAAATACGTCTCGGGCAAATTGAATAACGTGTTCAACACATACACTCTTGACTCGTCTAATGTCAAAAATTTATTTGGATACAATTCGTACACTTGCGAACTGAAAGAGAAGTCAAATTATTAGAATGAGATGTAAATAAATTGGTTATGAATTATGATAAAATTAGAATTTCTCCTGGCAGGAACGTTATGTGTCTGGCCGAATAATAACAGTCCTATTGTCGATAATTGGAATAAGACCTTTCGAGTAGAATTCATAATGTACAAAACTATCTTACAAAACAGATTGCGGAATTGTGGGAGGAGTAAAGAAGTTACAAAAGTCCTCTTTTTAACACCATTAATAGATATCCAAATTCCTAATAAATAGCTCATTTTGATATTATTGTATAACGTATTAAAAAATATCGATTGACTGACGATAGATTAAGTAAAATATAACAAGGGAGTCAATAGCGTTACCTCGTTCGTGCCAGGAAATGTTCTATAGGTAAGTATAATTAATGATGTTAATGTTGAAAAGACTTACTGTTTAAGAAACTCAAATCCATGCACGCACACTAGAATGTTACCGTAGGCGTCTACCTTTAGTAAGTTACCGTACAGTGTGTCAAACCACAGCCCTCTGAAAGGAAACAATTATATTTAACCATTGTACCTAATTGTGAAACAATGATGGTGGAGGGAGACCTATATTATGGTAGTATTTTATTTCTAAGTTGCGGTCAGATACTGGGCGCCTATAAAAATATCGAAATATAAAGGCACATCAAAATAATATACGATTTTTTTTACCTAGACTTTGAAAACTTCAAGCAAAATGATCCATTACAAATTCTAGAACTCGGTATTATAGATATTCATGGATACATACCTGACTGGAAACGACGGATCATATTCGAATTCTAAGATTTCTTTGGGGTAACCTTTGGTTACTAATCTTTCTTTGGTTAGATTGAATCCTAATGTTTCATATTGTGGTGATTTATATTCTGCAAAGAAAATATTTTTTTATTAATTATAACAATGTACAGTTGAGAAGATAATTCTAATCATAATCAAAAATAAGTCATCTAGGTCTTACCAGCCAACGTGTAGTCCATATCGAATCCATAGAACTTAATATTTTCCAAATGCAGCGATCTGTTCACGAAGATTCTGGAACAAAATGGTCCGTTAACTAAAACTTCTAACACAATGACGCATAAGTCCCAATTTATTCAGCCGCTCCGTAAGGTTAGGCTAAGGGTAGAAAAATATGCTGCTCCCGAAAATTTTGTACCATAACCAGACTTCTACTGTTTACGAATTGACGATACAGTGAGAAGCTTATTGGGACGACATAAATATAGGTAGGCTTTTCTAGCGTTAAGTATGGCAAAACTAAAGATATACGAAACGGCTGTCAATTACTAGCTTTAGGCTTGACTTGAACTTCGTGGGTGGAAATCAGAAAAAGCCACTTAGCTCAGAGAGTTTGGTTCGGTTAAATGAGTTTATGGCGGCGAGCCAACAATATGACACGGCAGTATCGGTTTATCAATTCATCGGTTAGATAAAACACGCTGTATAGATCAGTGTGCTGATTCCTGTTTGTATTTGTACACAATAATTCATTATATTATATACTAAAGACTATAATCAGTTATAATTTGAAAGTCAATAAGGTAGTCATGTGTGCAGTGCTACCTATCAAAAGAGCCCAAGATATGTATTTTATCCCTTTATTTTTCTATTTATCCTTATAGTATTATAGCTGCAGCAATACAAATTGAATATTTCAGGTGTTTACCAATCGTGATTAACAAGATATAGTAATAGGTACAGTCAAGGGCACCAATATGTATACACTTTTCACCTTACTGTAAAAATGTATACATATTTATGCCCTTGACTGTACCAGGCTCAATAGGTACCTATTTAGAGATGTCGTTGCCACGTGGCACCCCTTGGGCACGGCACCATATAAAAGGAAAATTTCATCACCTTTTCCGGGCCGAAATTATTTTCAGGAACTGCCCTATATTTCCTTTGTCTTAAGTTGACAAGCGCTACATAAATTAGGACAGTAATTTTTTTTTATATTACTAATTACTCGTGTGCGTCCGTTTCATAATACGAGTCCTTTGAATGACATAAGTAGGTACCATATGTTATGTTATGATGTCGTTGCTAGTTTTAATAGAGTACTAATTAAGCCTGCGTGACTATGAGCATGTTTCGGTGCACGCACTGACGTCGACGGGCGAAAGTTGAAATGATTCGACCTACAAACTGGACGCATAGTTTTCCTAATTTCCAATTCTAAACAGGCTCGCGGTGCCCTGCTAAACTAATATTGATCTGGAAAATGTTTGTTCGAGATGTTTCGCGCGGGTTTCGTCGTACGATTGATTACGAAGCCGTATTTTATGATAAACAAGTCCAGAGTAGAGAAAATTTTAAATGATTTTGCGTGATCTAAATAAAAACTACCTACAACTCGTTATAAACACTCCAGAAAACGCAAGTGTTATTTTAAGAAGAAATCGCTGCACGTAAACTTTGATTGGTTCCGTTAGAGTGGTAGTATAAGGAGTGGAGTAGGTAATCGCTGCATATAGGTGGGGAAATAAATTGAACAGTTAACTGTGTACAGACACGCAAACTATCCAGTCAGGCTATACAGTATTGTAGCTATGGAGGGTGCTGGGTATTACGACAGGTCAGTCGCGGACTACGATAAGATGCTAAACGTTGCCGCTAGATAGAAAATAGACCAGGCACATTTATTCGGCAAACGATCTATAAACCTGTATCCATGATGATAAGTTTCATTTTAGGAGGTACCTTATATTCATCAACAAAAAAAGGGATTGTGTTAAGCTCGTAATATAATAAGTAAGTGTTTTTCCTTGTTTCTCATCACACATGTTCCGCTTAATGTTACGTTCATGGTCTCAAACGACTTCAAAACAATAATTCGATTTCAATATTAGTACAGTATTTTTAAAGACTTATTCACACGCTTGCAGCGTGACGATGTTATCCAATGAGGATGTACATGAGATAATAATTTCTTCCCATTGAATAAGATAGCCGACGCCTGAATGACAAGGCCACTTTACTAAAACATGTAATAAACCCAATCTTTCAGTTGAATTACTTATGTGCCCGGAACTGACACTGGCCTCATTCAGATCTCGCGTAGTTCAAGTAGATTGGCATCACTAACGATTTGTCAAACACACTACCAAATGCAACAGACGAGACGTCACGAGTGTTCGAAGTCAGGTGCAAGTCCCGATTTAACCATTGGCGCCCGTGGGGTGTCTTGTCCGGATAAATAATATGGAGGCGTAACATTCAAATTCCAGTATTAATGCCAAAATATCGGACGGGATTAACGTCTCTTACAAATCGCCTGGAAAATTCACTTCCGTGCGTCATCGCGAAAACTGAAACTTTTATGATCTAATCAGACTGATATCTGATAGCCTCGATCTTGACACTTAGCTTATCTTATAATTTGTGAAGCCCTAGTATACGTAATCATTCATTTATTGATTAGCACGATCCACTGGAATGATAATAATATTAACAAGTTAATATTAACTTTATCGAAAATGGAATAATCTTGAATTTAAGAATGACATAATCAGCTAATACTAAGGAGTTAGCAACACCATTTTTTTGCACAACTCAATTGTTTTGAAAGAAAAAACTGAAGAAAAAGTGTTTCAAAACAAAATACTTTACGTCCAAGGTAAACTCTATGGTTTCATTCATAAATAGACCATAGACTATACACTTTAGACTAATTATCAATGATACCATAGAGTTTACCGTAAACCACGATAAAGTATAAAAGCGACCACTAGATAGTTTCAATATAGTTTGAAGATAGCTCAAACATCGCAATATATGTTACCACGGCAAAAATGACACAAAGTAATAGGTAACTCACTCATTAGGGGCTGCCGTGTGTCTATCTCCTTTCCCGTATGAGGAGCCATTTGTGCTCGCACTTTCCAAAAACACTTCACATTTTCCATTGGCCATGTCTTGAAACTTCATGGCATAACACTTTAAACGTACAATAGTAAAAAATATAAACTTTTTCTTAATAGTTCTTCGATACAAGGACTGTAAAATTAATAAATTAAAAGTAGCTGGTATAATGCAAGACGCAGCGATAAACGCGAGCGTTTGCGTTGCTCTGTTTACACGGTATCCGCGTTCTAGAGGAAGCGTTTGAGCAGTTACCCTTGACAGCGGCAAGGTGAAGTGGTAAAGACCTGTCTGAATTCGATACACTACACTGGGACTGTGACCTAGAGGTCAATCAGAGTCGACATTTCGCGTTCTAATATAGTGTCATTGTGTTACACGCGCTTGCGGTAACGCACGCCGTGCTGACGTGACATATATATATCACATATGAATATTGAATTACAGCCGTCCCTCTCCCGGCGAAAAAAATATACAATGCCATTCTTTTGTTATCTGCCCTGGGATCCCAGGGACTGGTAGACGACGGGATATTAACTTTGGAATACAAAATGTCAACTTGGTTCAACCATATACTACCTACGCCGCGCGTCCTAACTAGCGTTTGTCACCTTTGGTCTCAAACACCTTTGGTTTAATATTACCTTTGGTTTGGTTTTGGTAGGTAGGTAATTGATTATTTTTCGCCTGCTTTGAAAAGTAATTTTGTATTTACAAACACTCCGTCCGTGTGAAACTTAGGTACAGCCTAAATTTAATTCTGATTTTTAAGCTATATTATTGGAAATAGGTAGTGTGTTGTTGAGTGAAACTGAACTGTTGCGACAACTTCTTTAATATTTAATTATTGTATTTATGTGTATGTAAGTTTACATAGGTATCTATGTATTTATGAAGTTTATGCTTCTCTTAGTCATTAATTAGCATTCTAGGTTGTTCATACTCTATTTTCCTGTTTCACCTACTCAAGTTTTAACTTTTTTTGCATCGTTTCCACTACCCAAAGGTTGTCTGGAAGAGATCGCTTGTTAGCGATAAGACCGCCTGTTGTCTACCATTGTGCAATTTGTTTCAGTTACTTGTTTTGTAATGTACATTATTTGGTGAACAATAAAGAATATTTGTTGTTTGTTGTTGTTGTGAAACATCCAAAACATTAGTATGAATTACGAAACGCCAACACTAGAATACTTTTACAAAACAACGACAGAAGAATGGCCTCGATTACTGCAAAAACCTAATGAACCCTTTGCCATAAAATAAAATAGGTACGTTAGCTAAAGTAATATATGTCTCACCATCATCAAACTATATATTACATACGTCCCATGGTCCCCTACTTCCCTGTCATGGAAGAGGAATTGTCTGCCCCACCCAAGTCTTATACAAATTAGTAGCTAGGTATGGCTACGGAAGAACAGAACACACAATGAAATTCATTGCAGATATATTCCAATTTCCTCGTAATATTTTCCTTCTCGGAAAAGCTAGTGGCAAATAACTAACTGCATTGTAATAACTTTCGTTGCTAAATCAGCCTCTCGGGTGCTCTAGATCCCACGGCTTTCTGATTAGGAAAAAGTAATAATATTGTAGGTACCTACTCGATTAATAAATATTGAACCTATTAGTAAATTATTCCAGCATACAACAAATGTTTAACTTATGCTAATATTGTATTGTATAGTTTATTTCCGTTCCAGGAACATTTTGATAAACGTTGGTATCCTCATTTATGTAGGTTTATTTTGTTTATCTGTAGTTGGGCCATCATTTTAAGGAGGAAAAAATATGATTTATTGCGTATATTTTTTTCGTCTTCCAGTGTGTCTTTGTCCGAACAGTTCAGTTTATTCTAAGAATTTAATATAATTAGCATACAATTTTCACGTTTCACAAGGACGTACGGTCGATTTGGAAATAAAATAAAATCGAGTATATATTTTTCCTTGCACCTTTTGTTATGTTCCTTAATATATAAATCATAATAAAACCGAGTGTGTGTCAAAGATGAATGTTTTTATTTTTATTTGATAGGCCCATACATGCTTATTTTAGGGAATATAGTATAATTTAAATATTCGCTACATTATCTCACAGTACTGTAACGCAAATCCGAGACTCTTCGGGGTCAAAGGACTCTTGGCCAAGATGGGACTATCGGACAACATGGATTGTAGGATGTGTGGCGAGGATGACGAGACAATGGAACACTTACTGTGTGAATGTCACGCCCTAGCCAGACAAAGAATGAACGACTGGCAATGGCTACCCAGAACCAAAGGAATTGACAACATTTCATATTTTTAACTACTTTATTTTATGAACTAGTTAGAAAATCGGTAAAAATTTAAGCCACCCGTATTTTTTCTTTTTCAATTTAACTCATTATTTCATACAAAAAAAACTCGTTGAAAAGTAGGTCATTCCAAAAGGGCGTAAGTAAAATATGACGTCATCTTCCCAACAAGAAGCCAGAGCCACTCCAGAGCAGCGATT
This sequence comes from Cenopis cana, assembly GCA_951800055.1. NCBI lineage: Eukaryota > Metazoa > Arthropoda > Insecta > Lepidoptera > Tortricidae > Cenopis > Cenopis cana. Next base: position 10,577,925 of record OX637484.1, read on the forward strand.
GTCTGTACTCTGTACTAAGGTCTCCCTGAATACAGCGAGGAAGATGACGTCAACTTTCGGTTTACAGTAATTTGCGATTTTTTCCAAAATTAACGGAGAAAAAAATCTAAAAAAATGTTTTTGTGTACTTCACACGTTTTTATCGAAATGGTTTTCGAATTGAAACTTTTGGAAATTATGAAATATTGTCAATTCTTGGAGAAGTGGAAAGATTGGAGAGCAGCTTGGAGTAGGTGTAGGTATAAAGGAGGCGGAAATTGCACAAAAGATCACATTGGATCGAAGTGCATCCGCAAGGGCCCTCATCTAGATAAGATAAATCCGAGAGGTCCAATTTTCAATGACTGCCGCATAGGCTGAATTTGAGCGATAGGGCGGATTATGTTGATTTTAAGGGCATGGGTCGATTGCGGCTTAATGAAAATCCCAACGGAAAATTAGCGAGGTTAAATTTACCCTCAAAACGTTCATGCAAAATGTCTATCGTTGCATTGATGGTAAGCAGACACCATAGCCTATGGACACTTGCGACTCGAGAAAAAGTTGCCGATCCTTAATTGACTTTGTGAGTATATTCCCAATACCCGTCCTTTTCAGAAAACCCTATGTAAGGTTAGCTCCTAAGTTAAATTTGTAATGTGGTCTAATCGGCCCTAAGCTGAGCGAGTACCTAGCACATATGCTAGGTATTAGATACCTACTATGTATTAAATTAAACGGATAATTCAAATGCATCCACGAACAGGTTTCTACAGAAGTTGAATAGCGTCGCTCACCAGTTCCCAGTCCCTAACCGACCATATATCTAATGTACGTGTGTGAATATGACATGATAGGTTTCAATTCCTAGAACGTCCCCCAGCGGGAACGCGATGGGATGCAAGGCGCATGGGGGGACGGCTGCCAGAACGCGAAATCGATATAAATACGAACATTTAACCCTACGCTAATACTTTATAATTAGCTAACTTTTACATTAACCGCGTAAATCTTTATTGTACAAAAGGTAAACAGGGATCTAGAGTTGCATTGTAACGGGAAAACTTGAACTTTGATGCAGTTGTTTATTCTTTCCTACACTAAATATACTTTACGACGCCAATAGATTATTAATTATAGCTATTACATTTTTCCTGACCCGTAAAATTTCCTCGTTGAAATTGATATTTCAGGATACCTAATAGGATAATTTTGATGGCCAGGTTTACTTGATGATTCTCCAAATCGATTTTAAATTAAAAGCACTCTACATCCTTCCATTAGATATCCGGATTACACTATAAAATGGAATAAGGAGATTAAAAGTGAAATCTATGTGTGTTATTTTACTTGTTATTGAATACCAATTTAACATACTAATCATTCTTGTCTCGTTGCGTTGTATCACCGTTGTTGCATAATAGACACTAAAGCTCGACAGAGGTAAATTAAATAAGACTAGTTCCATACACAGGGAAAATTAGATCCAAAGTTATACGTGGAAACTACACTTAAAAGCAAAAATAAAATTGGTACACTTTCTGTTGAATTTTATATTATAATACCTATTTTTTTTTGCTATCGAGTGTATGTCAACAAAACATTACTAGCTATTTGTAATTATATGCTTTGTTTTAAAAACAGTTTGAAACAATGACGAATAACAACCAACAAAGCATGAATATTGTATAAGTAGCTGATGAATATCGTGTAGCGATAAATTTTATATAAATGTATGTAGCTATGTCACGGGAACTCCTACATACAACTTGAAATGTTCAGATGAAAGTTGTTTTTTGTTATCAGATTGAATTAACTGACTGACTGAGTGACTGAACAACTGAATTTTATTATAGAAAATGTAGGGAAAAAAATCAAACTGAATTTTAAGTGAAATGAGTGACTAAATCAAAACATTACGTTGTTTCTTAGGTATGTTGTGTTAATATTGCACAAGGATAAAGCAGAAGGCATCACAATGTTTATTGTTCCATACAATAACCAACTGACACTGAACTGAACGTTAAAAGGTGTAATACCTAATGTTTTTGAGCAAAATAAACAGTGACTTTGGTTGTAACCGCTGCGTATGCAATGCACAATGCAAAACTATCCACAGAATGCCATATTGAATAAACAAATGCTATCACAAGCGTAAACAGAGCAAGGCCCGCGAGTTTTGTTGTTTGATTTGTCGTACATTGAATACACTTCACGTCCGTTATCCGTATTCAAGATTGGTATCAGATCTGCGGAACGATATCGCGCGGCGAGGCGGGCGGGTGCGCGTTTACTGACGCCGTGGCGAATGCCGGCCCACAACAGCCCCCCTCGCCCTGCACAGCTGATTCATTCGACAACACGGCACTGCTGCGTCACATGTTGTTTCAGCATTTTCCGGGGAAACTTTTGGCTAACATTTATTGGAATATACTTCATCGCATATCAAAAAAAAACCGGTCAAGTGCGAGTCCGACTCGCGCACCGAGGGTTCCGTACACAGTTCTGTATATGTAGTTGTGTACCCGTCCCGACCCCATTAATTCAGGAACAATCTTAAAAAAACATGACAGCACCATCTATCGGCGCATTGTGTTGCTAATTTGCGCGACTGAATAGCTTAGTACGTATGTTGGTTTTTCAAGGATAATTCTTTATCACATCAACCGATTTCAATAATTGTTTTTTTATTTGAAAGAAGGTATTTTCAACGTAATTTTGTAAATTTAAATATAAAACAAAAATATAAGTATACAAAGGTGCTTAAATTACAAACTTAGTATAGAAGAGTTTTTTGATGATTAAAAAAAAGAAAAACTAGATAGGGCTATGGCTATATTTTTCCTGTAAAATATACATGCATATTAATGTTGTGTAATAATTTCAATTTTTTTTCTTCGTATACTTCGGAGATAAGGGGGGGAATGGTATTTTTTTTTACATTTTCCCTCGTAAATCGAAATTTCCCCAACGAAAAAAAAAACTAAAAATTGTTTCAGAATGTACAAGTCAAGCCCTTTCATATGATACCCCACTTGACATAGTTGCCAGACTTTGAAATTTTGAACCTCCTTTTATCTGTCATTATTCACAGAAAATAAAATAAAATAATTTAAAAAACCATCTTCTATGTATCTGGGTTACCCTTTTTTATAACTATTCCAAATTTCAAATCGATAGGATAAGTAGTTCCGGAGCTGAGATATTTAGCGATGTGACAGACAGACAGACAGACAAAGTGAAACCAATAGGGTTCCTTTTTTACCTTTTTGGTACGGAACCCTAATACTGACTTCCCCTCCAAAAAAATACTGATTGGCAGAGCTAAAATATTAATTGCACATTAAAGTGCGTACTTTGATGTGCAATAGTATTTCAGCTTGCAGAGCAGATAAGCAGTTTTAGGTTGTTTGGGTTTTTTTGACGTGCCTTTAAATAGGTACCAAATTTCGTCTACTAACTTATCATTTTTGACCGTGAAAAGTTACGTCTCTACATTTTTATATTATTTGACCTTAGAGATAATTGTTAATTTATTGTTTACCGCTAGTATTTGTTTAGTACACTGGCGCTGGAGACTACAATACCTACACTTATCACTATTGGTACCTATTGTGTGTTGTGTCAATTTTATATAATGTGTATGTGCCTATATAAACAAAACTTAAAATACTAATATCAAATACCTATGTAATAGGTATTACTTTAATAAGTTTAACAGTTTTACTAACCTTGATAACTATTATGACCTTTTTGACTACGTCGCATAACTACCTTCTTGGGGTTATAGTAGAGTAGATCAAACATTAAAAAGCTGGACTACCCGTGCGAAGCCCGGGCGGGTCGCTAGTAATCAATATGAACTAAAAAAATCTCCCCCACGTGGAAAATATGACGTAAAAATTCCGCTAAACAATTAACGCTGAATAAACTCGATGGCGTCAGTGTACGGAGATAAGAACCTTTTATGATGCAATGCGTGATAATATTCCACAGTTGTCGTTCCCAATTAATCGCCACAAATACTCAAGTTATATATTCCTTATCTTCTACCGTGCGATGTATTTCGGTTTGCAAGAAAGTTATGACCTTTACACTAGCATCGCTTACATCACTGAGTGCCGAAAGGTCAAAATAAAGTGAAGATGGCAACTTAGTAGCGTGTATTAGGTACATACACAGACCAGGTACATAGTATAAGTAGATATATATTATAACACCTGCTTCCAGTTAGTACCTATGTTTTTAAAACAATGTTTAGCTATGTGCACGAGCAATTATAGCAACAAGTGATGTTTAATAATTGCTTGCGAGTCTTATCTATCTACCTAGATTTACTATTTTACATTAGGCACCTAGATACCTCGCAGGTATTTTTAAATAAGGGCATGCCTTGTTTAAATATATCGGTTCAATGCATAGCAACGTACACAATCATTTAGATAAAACGTTTTCATCTCGGAAAGATGAAGATATCTTACAACTACTTTTTAAAGCACCTGTGAAAAGATAAGTCTAGAGGACGAATTTATCGCGAGATAACATGAGACGTTGTGTGACATGCGTGAAGAATAATCAAAGCCTACTCGAAAAAACGTTTATTAATTATATCGGATCACGCTTACGTTCTCTCATAGGTACTCATTGCCAGATGACGAGAAGCTACTTAGTTATGTGCCGAGCTGCGTGACATACGTGATCTATATGCACACCTCAAAAAACAACTAAAATTGTGCCGAAATTTCGTCCTGGTGTTCCTCATTTTCACACTTTGATCAACCAGCAAGAAGCGGCATATGAGATGAGAGTATAAAGTCCCATTAACACACATGAAAGAATCGCAATAATGCGGAGTTTGAGAGATCGATTAAACTTGTCAAAACTTGGTAATCCGAAATGTAATGAAACTTGAATACGTGAAAGTGGCGATTAGCAATCACTCAAAACACCAAGACATCAGAGGATTTTCTCGCCCGAGAACAACCAATCTTCCAATTGGAAGAGGGTATTTTCTACACAGCTCGAACTCACATAATCTGACTGCACAAAAGCCTAATCGCTGAAAAGAACTTGCGTTTACTTTGCAAACGTCTTTGCAGTATATAGCACGCAGCTTCGCGGTTCAGTAGACTCTGTTGTAAAAGTTCTAACAAAATTGAATACTTATGCTATGTCTTATTATAGCTATATCAATACAAAGCGGAAAGTAACTGAACTTATGGGATTATGGAAACTCGATGGGATGTGATTGTTCGTGTTTTTGTTTTGTTCTTCATAACGACGAAGTTATCTAAGACAAATTTTAAAGAGAGATCTTACGTAAAAACTCGTTGATATACAATTTTCATAACCTGCTCGCATCAGGGACATTAATAGCACACGCGTCTTTACCGGTTCATAAATAAATTACACGTGTGGCAATTCTATATGTAAATGCATATGTAGGTATACCTGTGTTCGGCGACTCGCTTGTCGAACCAACTGCTGTGCATGGTTATAAGGGATTCCGCGAAAGTGTCCAGTTCAGCTTCGCTCCTGTCGTTGGATGTCTTTTTGAGGGGTTTGTCGATGCCCGCAATAGATTTATCTGGGACTTCTACGGCTTCGTCCCCAGCGTAGAACGTCACAGATGGACGCTGCTTCTTAGAGGAGGAATTCGCGCGTGCGCGAAGTTCCTGCGGATTCACGGTAGGCGACAGCGGGTACGCACTCTCAAACGCGTCAGGCATGATATTGATTTGATTTCAATTTTAGAACGGATTAGACGTGTGCGTCGTATTGATTTCAAGTTACAACTGCCGACGGCCGAACTCTAGCGCAGTGGCGATGACAACTGACCCCCGTAGACGATAAACTCTTGACCGCTGATTACAGACCTTTCAGCAAGTACGTCATCATAGATTTATTCTGTTTTTGCACACATGTGACACAAACATGTAGCTACATACATATCAGTGGTGATTGTATGTAGCTACATGATGAATGATGATTCCCACCGGCTTGCCTAATTTTCAGCCCAGTCTATATAGTCCTTTGACTACGGCTCATGAAGAATGAGAAATTCAAATAACTTCCGGCTTCCCTAAGAATATTTTTGACGCGCCGCCACTGATACATATGTCAGTGGCACCGAATGTATTACTTAAATGTTATTTAATTTTCATGTTTATAAATTACGTCAATATGTTTAGCCGCTTAACCTACGAGTACGATTTCTAAATTGGTAGAGCGGTGGACTGTAAAGGAATATCAACAAGTTTATCCGCGAGTTCTATCCCGAATACCCTAAGCTAAGGTTTCATTTTATGTACTTGCTGTAGAAATTGTTATAGAGACCTTAGCTATGCAACAGGCTGTCCTGGCAGTAACCATAATCTTTATCAGCGTTATAGTAGAGAGGCCAATTCGTCGAAAGTGCCTTATTTACGATTTTCGTAGGACTGAAAAGGTTTATACCGACAAGTGGTATCGTTGGAATCAGCATGCTCTACTTATTATCAAAACACATGTTGTCGCTTTCTTAAGTAGTTGAGTGAGTTTTTATGACGTCATAAGTTTTATGTATGAAAAATAAACAATTTTTCTTCAAAAACCTATCGAGTGGGGTATCAAACGAAAGGGCTTCATGAGCTGATTCCAAAAATATTATATTTCGGCCAGTGGTGCCGTAAAAAGTAAAGTTCATTTTCAAACCATACCAAGTTTGGTTTCTTCCTGAAAGGAAACGGTTGAATGATTTTATTTTTAATATACGCTGAACGACTTACTGTACCATTAATATCTAAACGCAATGAAAGAACTTTATTTTACTAAACGGTTAAAACTCACGTATTAATTGTCACTTCGGGCGACATGTTTCGAACTCCTCGGGAGTTCTTCCTCAGGATGAGTGCGTCTGCGACCCGCGCCGATTGCACACAACCGGCGCGGTTGTTTTAACCGTTTAGTAAAATAAAGTTATAACATGTCTCACAAAAGTTTAAATTCAAGCAATGAAAGAAGTTCGGAAAAAAATCACTATACGTCAACTGCAGTCAGGTCTACATAATGCTAGTTTTGCTGCTTTAAAATAATTAAATAAATGGTAGGCATTCATATTTTCCGAACTCCTTTCATTGCGTTTAGATACGATAGGTATTAGGATGCACCGAAACGGTTCACACCTCTTTTATACTTTTGTGTTACAGGACAAAAGCCCACAACCCATGTTATAGAACGATCAAATAATGTTGTTGGCGGCTCACTGTATCAGAACACGAGAATGTCACTAAACTGTGAGAAATAACGAGATGCCTACGAGTATCAAACGGCAAGCAAAATCTGCGCCTGGCAATTATACCATGCACCATGAGATTATTGTGAGAGTGTCTTTCTTGTTTTCGGTTTTTTTTCCAAGCTAGATATAGATTATTCGACCCCATAAACTTCATTTCATCGAATTAGGTACGTAAAGAACCACAGTCCATATTAAAGAACCGTTATACCAAATATGTTACTCGTTTAAAATTCAGGATATGTAAAGTTTGTACCTATTGTAGCCTCGTAAGTCCCAGACAGATTTTTGTGATGTTGAATTAGGAACCTTCATTAATTTTGTTATTGTTTGAAACTCGATTTGAATTTGTACATTAGAGTGTACATTGGGCCTTACGAGGGTAGGGACAGTAACAATATTAGATAACACTTACATAAGACTAACCTTTGATAGTTCGATCTTTATCTGTTTGGCACGTATGTGAACAGCCACATTGAAGTAATGTTTACTCTGGTCAAACAAGTGGAATATTATATTATATATTCAATACATTTTAATTTGTTTTGAAAAGGAAACACAAGCGACATATTTTAACATTGGAATTTCTATTGAACATGATGTTTGGTAAGATAAGAAAAACTCCTTGTGGTGTACTGGCGTTATGAATAAATGATGGCGGGTAGTTGCTCCTACCAAGGTGTACAGCAGTCACACGACTCGCACGGCACTTGACATCGACCAGCTGTGGAGCGAAGGCAGGAACAGCTGACCCAAACGAATAGCCTAAAATGTTGGTTTTATTTAATACCCCGAGCGACCCAATTGGAGGACATCACACTGGCGACGAGTTATGTGAGTGAACTTTAATCCTCCGTTAAAAACAAAAGAAAAAATAAATAAGGTAAAACCTGCATAATGAGTGGTATGACCACCTGAAACAAAACGTTGACAAGGAAGGGATGGAGTAGACAAAGAACCCAAAACGCGAAAATATAAAGAAATTAAGCAATGACGGAATTTACTTAAACTGTGTGTTTACTTGTTTAGCTACCCGAAGTGATTAAATTCTATGCAGTTTTAACAGCCAAGAGTGTATAAATTAACCTCAATTGTTGCGTTGGATTACAATTTCAATGAAATATTTGGGTTTAACTATTTGTTGTTTGTTGAAATAACACGTCAACTGAAGGGAGTTTTTACATTATTCGCAATGAAAAATAAAAGATTTTAAAACAGAAATACACGGCTACCATTGTTATAACTTACAGTTATTGTCCCGTTGTTAAATATATGTTGTCAAATCAAATAGGGAGAACCAGTGAGTTTGACCCTCGAATACGCATATGTATTATGGACCTCGGTATCAACTAATACTAGGAATCATGCGGCTAGTTGATCACTCTATAGTTCTAGTTATAAAATTTGGATGTAAACTTTGCAACACCTGTCTTTATGGTGTGCTGCGGGGTTCTAAGTAGCACAACGCAGTTGGTATCCAATGTAGGCATTATTCGGATATGTAAGTCCAGAATTAGTATAACGTTCAAAGTATTTTTATAAATACAATAATCTGAACATCTTAAAGCTAAATGGATATTTTTAGCAGAATGTTCTGTCGTTGACTATGCACACTTACAAGTTACAACCGAGTGAGTGACATGAGTTTCGATATGAGATTGCAGTTGTGAATAGGTCTATACATACTTAGGAAATCAAATGATATCTACTTCTAATCATTTCCTTGTCAGCGTGAAATACAAAGTTGTCATGGTCGTCAATGGGTTAAACTGGTCAATAAGATTTGGCTACAAAGGCGAGTCATACAATGATTCGTATGAAATCTGCGTCGAAAATTAAATTGAGAGGGAGTCTCAATAAAAACGAAGAAGATTTATTTATGCACATATACCTACATTTTAACAATAAAAACAAAATATTGAAAAAAAATATACAACAATAATAATAAAAAATATTCTGTAATATTATGCATGTAAATTGGTTGTTTCATTCATACAGGTTGTGAAAATTAAATGCATATTTATACTTCACAATTAACACCTGAATAAAATAAAAAATGTGTGTTAATGAATGTGATAACTTCATGTAATGAAATATATATACCGACTGATCATAAAGTGGTGTTTTACAAAACATGCTATCCAGATTAGTTAACTAAGAAATTATTATGGCAGATACAATATGTGGCGTCATAATATCAATAAAAACTTTGCTGTCCACTAATAAATTAAACACGTTCATACAAAATGCTTTGATTCAATTATAGTTAGTGTATAACATATAATATATATATATATAGGTATATATATATATGAGTTAATATGGAATCAACTCATCAGCATATAAATAAATAGACAACCTAGTCCCAAACTAAGCAAAGGTACTAAATGGCGATATATCTACATGTATGTGCTGGTATACATTTGAGTTAAAATCTCAAATACACTATTACTCAATATGAGAATTTGTAAGAGGTAAACTCACAGGTAATAAAGTTAACTCAGAATTCGTATTAGTACCAAGGGATTTTAATAATAACTCATTTTGAATGGTGAAATGTTCATTAATGTAATATATATTTGTACAAACATTTGTTATACCTACGTCCTACATATAACACGTAGGCAGCTAGAGCATATTCCATAGGACTGTCCAAAGTCAACATGAATAAATCACCTAAAATAAATAAATGAATCTCAGAATTGGGTTTGTGCTAAATATAGTATTTTGTAACAGCCTTAAAACTAAAGGTTAATTATTTCGTCAAAGGACGTTAAATAGTAGTATATAATATACAATGCAAGAGCAACTTGTAGTGACGTGCCAGGTCGGCTAACGACAGGCACGAGGAAAGTAAATCACGACAGTGATAAACATTTTCTAGTAAGAGTAGGTATATGTGTATGAATACGCCAAAATTTGTGTAAAATCCCGAAGGTGGACAATAAAACAACATTTCCCGAAGGCGGAATACTCATATTCATATGTATATGTACACATTAGTATTGAAAAATAAATTCCGGAAAAGTCCCGAAGGCGGATGATAAAACAATATTTCCCGAAGGTGGAATAGGTATAAGAAATACTTTTATAAAGGTACAAACTACAGAATAATATTAAAATAAGATCAAATATTTATTCTGCAATAATAGGCCAAAAGGGCAAAAGATACCTAAATTAGGTACAATTTAAAGAATCTGAAATTTAATTTAATATATAGATGATAAAAGTCAACATATTTTCAGAACAACAGATTTAAAAAAAGTCAAATGTCATTAAATTAAAATCTTGATGATATCAATTACTTGGTCCTTAGAGTTGTACATGGTTTCTATAGTCATACATATCGGTTTTTCAGAACTGACACCTCAGAATCCGTTGAAACCGCACAACCAAGTGCAAACTCTTAAAAGTATGTCAGTGTTGAGACCGCCTGCGTGGTCGTGTCGGAGGTTTACCCTGGATTTTCCCCAGGCCACTCCAACCGCACTCCTTTGCTTTATTGGCCTCGGCCTATAAAGCCACAATTCTTTTTTAGAAAAAATACTATTATTCATATATTACTCTCAAGTGTTGGTATAGATATAGATTACTAAGTAATCCAATTTCAAAAGTAAATGAATTTTAAAATTCCTGAAGACTACTGTCTAAATAAAATAATGATCATAATCCTACCACACCTATCTATTTATCATAAATGAAAGTAAATTGATCGAAGGTATCTTTTTATCGATTAAAATCAGAATTAAGGTGATACTTCTCAGAAGTGTCTTGTGGAGGTCTATTAGCAAGGTATGAAAATATAGATACCCAAGGCTGTTTCCAAGTGGAAAAAATAATAATAAAATAAAACAACGTACCTACCTAACAGTTAGGGATGGTACGAGTAGGTGAATGCCGTATGAGCATGTCTGTGCATATAGTGCATTTAATGCAACTGAAAGTAAAAGGGTTGTATGGTAAAAAGCAAATGAAAATTTTATGGGTAACGACTGTTTCATGTGTTTTACATTAAAATATGTATATTATGAAGGTGTCCTAATTCAAAACAATTACTAAGGTTTACATTATTCAATATAATTAGTTATTATATACAAAGCATTATTACTATTATTATAAATTACGGCACACTATTCGGTACCGTTAATTCTTCAGCATTTTATTGTCAATGGTAAATGAAATAATAGTCGGTATAATCACAAAGCGTGTTTTATAAGCCGTTTCATCAGACTTAATTTAAATACCGCAGTGGATGCTGCATTTCTGATATTGTCAGGCAAGCGATGATACCTATATTCTGACGGCCTAAGGCTGATGTAGACAAGGTGTTGAGAACAAATGAGTCAAAACTGGAAAAAAAACCTGGTACATTCCCATACAACCCGACTTAATCCATAAATGATTATACATATTACAATAGCTTAAAGTAGCCCAACGCACAGCGAGCGATGGACAAAGGCCATCCAAAATGCCTGACTTTCTTAAACGCTAGTAAAGTAGACATTTATGTGTGTATTATCCTTCATTCGACCTTAAAATATTTTGGTGGAATAATAAGTACCTATTTTGTCTGGTTAAATATCAATTTACTTCTTCAAAAGTAAAAAAATGAAAAGGAATAAAAATACCCCAAAAAATAAGGTTTACCGCTACATTGGCGTAGATACCGTGCTGTGCATTGTGTACCGAAAATCCTCAAAACTACATTTACATTTTTAGTTTATAGAATTTACCCTTAATTTCACCAAATTAATTTTAACTGACTCCGAATTCACAAGAAAGTCAGGTGAAATTAAAATAGTAAAAAATAAAATAAACAAGCTATTTAATAGTAGCGTGATAAAATCGTGGGGGTCCGTTGGATGCAGGCAGCCCACGATCGATACCTATTTCCAGCAGTGGAAGTTTTCGGCGGATAATAATGATTTGCGTAGAAACAAATATCTATTCAGCTGCATATCTTTGAGTGAAATTAACACTCATAACTTACATTAATAATATAAGACAGAATGTTGAAACATTTAGCAGCCTGAATTCCTGTCTACTCTTTAATGAAACTATTTGTTAACTAAAAAAAAAAAAAAATTTGAAATGTTTATTTCAAAATGATAGTTATTGTTCTACTTGGCTAAATCTTTGTATTTTAAGATTATAATACTAAGTTAATATTTTACTTCTTTGTCTTCTTTAGTAAAAAAACTGTTCCACATTAATGTACTTATAATGGCCGATTTGAAAAAAAAGATATGAAATCTACTAATATATGGAACAACAACTGTCTAAAATATTATACATAACAGTTTGGGATTATGTAGACGTACATCTTGTTGTATTGAGTGACATTTAAATATTTAATGGACCCTGAGATTATCTAGTTTCTTAGGTTATCCAGGATTATGGTAATGTGTTATTGTTATCCCAGGAGTGACTGAGTAAATAGAATATGATATCATTTTGGTTTAAAAGAGCTACATATGGTATACAAAATGTATTAATATAGAAATTTAATATGTAACTGTACTACTATACATCGGGAAAATGCTGCCTGTATTCTGGCACTATGCCGCGAGGTGGATCCCTTATTTCTGATTATTTATATTAATGTTGATTGAAAAGTAATGTTTTCGTTAATTTGACATTTACCTAAGAATTAATTTTAGAGTAAAGTGCTGTCGATAGTGTCGATAGCTATAAAGAGTATATGTATATGTGCAAATTGTTGTTGGTTTAATTATGTACTTTATTGAGTACCCTAGAACAGGGGTCGGCAACCTTTTAAGGCCAAGGGCCACAAAAAATTGTTTATTGGCTAAAAAAAAAAAAATTACGTGCCGCGTGTTGCTGACCGCTGCCCTAGAAAATAAAGGTAACAAAGTATGTTAATACTACTGAAAAAAGGGGGATGAGAAGAAGTAGACGGAAGTGGGAAAAAGAGATTTTAACTCAGTGACCAAAGTTGTAATTTAAAGGAGTAATTTTGGTGTAGACCAATTTATATTCTGCTATGAGAGTGGAGGACAAAACTGTACTGTGTATCTATTGTTTTATGTGAGATTATTGTGAGTTGTTTGTAATCTATTTGTGAAGTAATCTAATGATATAAAACAATTCAGATTTTGTAAAACATGAGGGAGGTGTGGTGTACTGGCGTTATGAATAAATGATGGCGGGTAGTTGCTCCTACCAAGGTGTACAGCAGTCACACGACTCGCACGGCACTTGACATCGACCAGCTGTGGAGCGAAGGCAGGAACAGCTGACCCAAACGAATAGCCTAAAATGTTGGTTTTATTTAATACCCCGAGCGACCCAATTGGAGGACATCACACTCCTAAAACCTATAAACCTTTTATAAAATCTCTGTTTAGCCCAATGGTTGGCTGGTAGAGAATGCCATTTGGTATTAAGCCCGCCATTTGTACAATTCTGTGTTTTTGTGCTATAAAGTTTAAATAAATAATAACTCAGATTTGTGATAAATAAATTTTCTTTACCTCTACAAATAGTTTAAAAAAAAACTCAAATTGGTAAGTGTAGGTACTAAGATTAAGAATCAAAGGCAGCGCCAACACGTTTTGCTGGAGATAGATAGCGGGGATAATAGAATTTTAAGGATACAAATTAATGAAAAGATCGAATATAACTTCAAACAAGTATAGATCGCGTGTTTTATACATACAATTGACAACATTTCATATTTTTAACTACTTTATTTTATGTACTAGTTAGAAAATAGGTAAAAATTTAAGCCATCCGTATTTTTTCTTTTTCAATTTAACTCATTATTTCATACAAAAAAAACACGTTGAAAAGTAGGTCAATCCAAAAGGGCGTAAGTAAAATATGACGTCATCTTCCCAACAAGAATCCAGAGCCACTCCAGAGCAGCGATTGTCTGTACTCTGTACTAAGGTCTCCCTGAATACAGCGAGGAAGATGACGTCAACTTTCAGTTTACATTAATTTGCGATTTTTTCCAAAATTAATGGAGAAAAAAATCTAAAAAAATGTTTTTTGTGTACACGTTTTTACCGAAATGGTTTTCGAATTAAGACTTTGGAAATTATGAAATATTGTCAATTGAACATTGCGGCGGCAAGTATAATAATGAAAGTATAACTCCAAAACCATCAAGCCTATGAAAAATATCTTACGAATTATGAACCTTTTTTGCTAAAAATTTAATGAGGATTATTTTAGGCCTGAAGACTTTTTCAGTATCATAAAGTCATAATTGGTAATAGTTTACGAAAAAATGTGATTGAACCGGAAAAAGGGACACATTTCATGATGAGGGTGGGTGAAGCGTCAGGAGGAGGGGAGGGGAGAGATGCATACAAATGAAGGTGTATACAAGTTTCCAGCTGGTTATCTCTCATTCCGAGGTTGAACCCCTAAAATAACTGGATCTTTAATGTGCTTTCTATATACTGTGGCCCGCGCCCCCAGGCCTTGTACGCACGCGGACCGCCCCTGAGCAGGGATGGCCATAACGCACAATAAATTGAATGGTTACGGAGCTGGCAGCAGCCGGGGTATCTCGACAAACATGGCGCATGCCAGCTCAACCGAACAAGTGGGAGGGGAAGCGGTGCAGGTCAGGGCCCACATAAAGTATCTGGGCCTTATTCTGGACCGCAGGTGGGATTTCCGGGAGCACTTCACGAGGTTAGCTCCCCGCCTCGTTGGCGCTGCGGCGGCATTGGGCCGCCTACTGCCCAACGTGGGAGGCCCTGGAGCTCCATGTCGGCGCCTCTTTGCTAACGTCATCCGCAGCATGGCGATGTACGGGGCACCTATATGGGCAGAGAGGCTAACAGCCAAAACCAAGGCTCTCCTCCGAAGACCACAACGGGTCATTGCTCAGCGGGTAGTGAGGGGCTACAAAACAATAGCCCACGCGGCGGCATGCGCTCTCGCTGGCACTCTGCCCTGGGAGCTGGACGCCCAGCTGCTGGCAGAGCGTTATAGGCAGCGGGTAGAGGCCAGAACATCCGAGGAGCGCCTGGCCCCTCAAGAGGTAGAGGCGAGGCAGCGCATGGCCACTAGGCGAGAGCGGGACAGGTGGAAGAGCCAGCTGGAGGACTCCCCCTATGGCACATATACCATAGAGGCACTCCTCCCGTCCTTCGACAGCTGGCTTGACCGGAAGAGAGGGAGCCTGTCATACAGGCTGGTGCAGGTACTGACTGGACATGGCTGCTTCGGTCATTACCTGCACAAAATAGGAAGGGAGCCGACGCCCGCCTGCCATCACTGCGGGTGTCAGGATGACACGGCCCTGCACACCTTGCAGGAGTGTCCAAGCTGGGTCGGGGAGCGCCGTGAGCTCAGCGCGCTTCTGGGCACTGGGGACCTTTCGCTGCGCAACATAGTGACGGAAATGCTGCGCAGCGAGAGAGGCTGGAACGCAGTGTCATCGTTCTGTGAAGAAGTCATGACAGCGAAAGAGGAAGCGGAGCGGGAACGCGAAAATAGAGGCGATGCGCACCCGCTCCGGTGCAGACGGAGGGGATTAAGGCGGCGGCAATTCGCGAACCGCCTAATACCCCAGTAGAACCCACCAACTATAATTTACTCTACAGGGGGAAGTGTTGGGGCGTCCCAACACCTCCCTCCATCAGCGCGAGGGTGGCTCTGGCGCACTAGCCGGGGCAGCCGGGGGGGCATCGCGGTAGAATCACAGTGACCCCACGATTCCCCCCATTAAACGGTAGCGACGATTAACGCCGCAGAGGTTTTAGTGGGTATTCCCTTCCTCTGTGGAAGGGCGAGTCCCACATACCCCCCACCATGGGTCTTCCCGGGCCCGGGGGGATGCGTAAATGCATTTCCTCTGCGTCAAAAAAAAAAAAAAAAAAAAAAAAAAAAAAAAAAAAAAAAAAAAAAAAAAAAAAAAAAAAAAAAAGCTCAACCGAACAAGATAAAAGAGGATAATAAATGGATGTAGATAAAGTAGTGTATGTAACTGTATATACATAGGCATTATGTAGCAGTTACATAAACTACTATTTAGATCCCAATGCTTCTTTTATCACTAACAATTAATAGCTTGACCAACTAGTAGTATTTTGAATTGAATTGATATTTAAAATGTCAATAAAAATGATGAATTATGGTTAATAACAAGATTATTATTACGATTTTCTGTGCCAATTTAATATCAAAACGAAAATGCTAGCCAATTTATGAATTCTCATGGTAATACAACTTAGTTTACTTCTGATCATAATGCTACCTTTGCATAAATTGCGACAATGTTGCTTTACGCAAGCTTTAATAAAATAAAAATAAATACTTACCTATGTTCCGCACGCCGATAGTACTTTTTCGACATGGATTTGTCCGGAGTATTCATACATTCTTTAGTTTTACACACATCCATGGCTGAAGACAGGCTTAAGGGAGACTTGGGCGTATGTGTAAAATGCGAGTAAAGAAGTTTTTGATGTATCTTTGGTAGAATCACGTATCTCGTAAGTCTCAACATGCAGTTCACTGCTTCAAACCTTGAAAAACAAAATATTACAATTACTGTTCTGATTTATGTTTACAAATATAGCCAGCAAGACAGTAATTATAAGTTATACGTTATAACTGTTATTATTGAATTCGTATTGAGTTCTGATTAAAAATTATGTTACCAGATATGTATATCTATGTTAGTTTATGCAATGTCGTTCAAAAATAAATACTAATTTTAGCTTTCCTTCGATAATGACTCATTGATAAAAACTGCAACATGACTTACCTATGTAAATGCTTTTTGCAATTCTGGAAACATTAGCACATTATCTACATTAATTTAATAATATTAAACAGATATCTAAGCCGTGCGTACAATCCACTATTCTGTATAAATAAAATAATTATTCTGACATTTCTGACTGAATCTGACACAATCTGACAGTTGTGACATGTGACGAATGACAGATCGAATGGGGCCTTTTACACAGTCATTGGCGTCAGTTACACGGTCAATATTGTCACGCGATACAGTATTGGCCTCTATCTCACTTAAGAAAGAGAGGCCAATACTGTATCGTGTGATAATATTGACCGTGTAACTGACGCCATTATTATCACGCGAATTGATTCTCTTTGGCGAATTGAACAATATAAAAATATGCCTCGTTTATATTATATATTCTACCTAGTATAAACATTAATGAAAAGGAGCGCGATTCCGGTTGCTGTCTATGGCAGCAGTCGTTAAGCCAAGTTGGAGGCCTTCGGGCGGCTTGAGAACTTCTAACAGTCAAGTTGCCCACTCACTTGACAAAACCTAATCCCAATAAGGTCTAGTTTCCCCTCGGGGTTGGAAGGTCAGATGGCAGTCGCTTACGTAAAAACTAGTGCCTACGCCACTATCTTGGGATAAGGTAGCGGACCCCAGGCATCCTTCAGGATGCAACTGTACTGGGATAACGCTAGGAGGATGAGGATGATGATATAAACATTAATGAATGTTTTAAATTTAATCAAAATAGGGACAATACACCGATTAATAAATAGTTATGAGACAATATCGGTGTAGGAACCGCTCAGTGTTCACACTATCTGATCCGATATCGGTCACATTCTCATACAACTTTTATCGGTGTCAGACCCGATATATCGAATAGTGGGCACAGCGCACAGCCTAACCTGCCTTAAGCGGGTATTACACTGTCCTGAATTCAGGACACTTAGAAGAGTTCCGACCTATATGTTAGAGCGAGATGCTTCAACTCCCCTCCACTAGTTAGGACGCCTGATTCAGGACAGTGTAATAGCCGCATAAAAGCTAGAAGCCGGAGGTCGGAGAGTAAAAAAAAAAAGTCAATTGTCAAGACGGATGTCAACCAACGACGTCACATTTTCTGCTTTTCGCGTCATTTTATTCTAGTAGAATAATAATAAATCGGCTACAAATATATCTTCCTAAGTTCAGCAACTAACATTGCCAATACCTAAAACCACTTATTTGTCAAATCATTCATGAGTCATAACTCAAAATGGCATATACAGAAAAAGTCTCACTGAGCGGCACTGCATTATCCTTTTTGTTATACGAATGTGTAAATTCAGTAAATTGCCAGGTAGGTAACTCATTATTACTACTTTGTGGTAACCTATACTGTTAAAAAATATTATAATTTATGTTTTTTTCAGGAAGGTTTTCTGATAGGGGATGTGACTTCTGAAATTACTAACCACATATCTGATTCACAAAATGATAACGCCCGGTTGGACACCCAGATAGTCATAAGAACTGTACTGCCTTTACCCTCAGTGTCCTTGTTTTATCTACCAACTGGAAGAATAAAAGAGGATGTGCTATCAAATTTACTTGCAAATACTGCAAATGAGATTGTCGGCTGGTACAAATATAGAAAAAATAGTTCTATAAAGCCTACATTTAGAGATAGACTAATATCCAAAGGTTTGCAAAAGTATTTTGAAAAGCATCATGGAAAAAAGAACTTTGCTACTTGTATATTGTCAAGCAAAAGTTCATCTTCTGCTTCTACGCACACATTTACCTACAGATTTGGTAAAATTAACTGCTATGACATGTATGAGTATATTGAAGATGTAACCGCAAATCTGGGAGAGAAGTTGACAGGCTATAAGAAGCCCCACAGGTTGCAGAGTCATAGTATTTTCAGCAAAATTGTAAAGGATAGCAACGTGCAGAGCAATAACACAAATGAAGCAATCTTCAGGATACAGGAAGCGGTAGACATCAGGCTACTGAAGGAGGCTCGGATTGCAGCTAAAAATGAATGCACTATAAGAGAGCTAGAAGCTGAAATTAAACAAATGAATGCCATATTGTCTGATAAGCAGCGCACAGACCTTCAAGAGAGCTACAATAAGAGCCTTGAAGAGAAATTCATGAGCAGAGAAGCGGAGATGGCAGAAGCATGTGTTCAAGCCTTAGCTACCCCATCACAAGTAGACATTTTGAGTGTCCCAAATGTGTTGCTCCACAGTAATCACCTGATTGATCATGACTCAGCTCCTTCCAAGAGTGAGAGAGAAAGAAGTTCCAGTCCTGTACTAATATCAAGTTCAGTCAAACCACCAAAGTTGAACTATGCGGCTGCTTTGCGAAATAGCAATGAGCCGTCTACAAGTGTAAGTATAATTGAACATAGATAATGTATTTAGTAGAATCTACCGCATGTTATGGTTTCATACACTTATAGTGAATCTGTTACAGCCTGTTAGTACAACATAGTATATTATCTGGGATCCTGACTGTTGCAATAATAATCCAAAAGATGCAGTGTAAACTTGAAATTAGAACTCTAGGCTATAACAAAGCACTCCAATTCCTATGGTGAATATTTGTAAGATGGATCATTTGAGCTTCCAGTATCTTAAAGGGTGTTTTTAATTGTATGTGTATTCTCTTATTATCAATGGATAAACTATGATGGGATGGGATACTGGCAGCAAAGAATGTCAACACATTCAACATTTCTATCACATAGCAGCAGAATTAGTAGTATTTTCCATCAGAATTGTACATTTCAAAAGATTCATTGTTTATGTCTTTATTTCTCACAAAGTTACCAGTGAACACCAAATCACCAAGTGTTATCATTTTCAGAAATCGAACAACCACATTGAAGACCTCATAAGTTTTGATGTGGATGAGAAGAAAGCAAGCAACAAGCAGGCAATCATCATCAATGATGATAAACATTTAGGTGACAGTTCCCCGGAATACTGACCAGTGCCTTAACTTCTTATTAAGTGTTTGTTTAAGTTACCTTACTTTAGTATTTGTATAGTAGACATTGAACCTTCACAAAATTCTCTCTTAGTTATATAATATTTGTAATGTTTCTAAAATGTAAGAAAAAATATTACTTGTTTAATTGTTCCAAGATTAAAATTGGTGGTTCCGTTTGTAAAAACCCTCTTTTTGTATGTTAGATTCGAGTTCATAGATATATATATGTTCCCAAAGCTTAACACCATATCTGAGCAACTTCTTCTTCTTCTTTCATGTCGAGGTTCCTCAAACTCCATAGCCTTAACAATAAAGTTCTGTCAACCTTTTGCAAACAACTAATGTCTATAAGAAAAAATTACTAGGTAAAGGTATAAAAATGTCTAGCAACGATTTCTAAAAATGACAATATGGGAAATAAAGTATTATAAGGTTGAGGAATAAAAATCTTGAAATAGAATTTAGTTGAAGTATTGAAATGGCTTAATTCACTCTGCCTTAAAATTGACCAAGTCCCGCGGGCTTCCAATTTCTTTACAGTTTGCCCCAAAAAGAATATAATCACTGACGTTTTAAGAGACGGGACTCTCATACTAGAAAATGAACGCGAATTGACAGCAATTGCCATGAAAATCCATTAAATACTGCCGCCATTATCCGCCTCGAATATTCCATACTATCCTCGGATATAAATTTTTTGTTCTGAGTTGCGCGAGCCTGGTTTGCCCTACCCTTTGGGCATCTGATCATAACTAACAAACCTAACCTACCTAAACCGGCCTGTAGTACAATCAGCATCAAAAGTAACTAATCATATGCAGACGTCAAAAGTCTTTATTGTAAGGGAATAAGAGCTATTGACCTCTTCATATGCGTAGTTACGTTTGATGCTGACTGTACATCACCTATAGGAGGACTTATAGAATTATTTGCGGACCATTATCTGTTGAGTTGATCTTTTCTACTATCTCGACTTTTTTATACTCGTACTCATATCTTTGTCAATTATAATTTTGGACTTTTATTTCTTGACAATAGTCAGTATTTGACATTTCAATATCTCATTATTTTTCCTTATTGTCATTTGTTCTATAAACGGCATATATTTGACCACATTGTCCGTGACATGTATTTCCGAATTCGACTATACAAGTATATATTGATATTAGTATGGGATGCCATACTGCTGTTACGTAATGAATGTAACGTTCGTTTCTGCACATTCGTGTATATATCTTAAGGTATAATTGCACAGCCGACAGCAGACGGCAACTGCACGTTCTGCCGCACTCCAAATTGAACCGTAATTGTATTCGTAAAAAGCTCAATTTGAAATGAGCAGACAAGTGTCGCAACGGCACGACGACACTTACGCCACTCTAAATTGGGACTTTTGTCTTACTATCACGGTTCAATTTCGTGTGCGATGGAACGTGCAGCGTGCAGTTGCCGTCGGCTGTGGAATTATACCTTTATTATTACTGTTATGGCCGTTAAATTATATCTGCTTTTTTATGTACTTGTAAGCTCATAACCACTATATGTATAAGACTTGCTTTCTTTGTTTAGTAAACAATGCTGATTATTTGAAGATTCGAATTCGACAGTTTATTGCGAGGGAAATACCAGTTTGAAAGACATTTCCCACACCTAATATTGGTTGGAGGTTGTGGCTTCTGTACCCGGACAATTTGGCATTCTTCTTCTTTTCGTGTGAAGGGATCAAATAACTTAAATTATATTTGGCATTTAATATCAGTTTAGAATTCTTAAATTTAATGCTCCTCGAACTACTTTTCGAATACCTACATTTCCAAATTCGCGCTTTACCATCCCATTTATATTATACCAAATGGCCTGTATGCATAGGTGGGCATTAACTCGTTAATTAACGAAGTTAACAAAATGCTTAACGGATTAACTTTTAAGTTAACGCCGAAAATTGTTAACGGACTCATTAACTTCCGTTAACTTTCCATAAGTCCGTTAATCGTTAATGAATTACCAACTTTTCGCCAAAAGAATAGGTATTGTACTGTGCCGCCAACACCTCCTGACTAGGACGTCCGTCGGGGGATGAAAATCCGTGGCCGATTTGTGTGACTATATTATACGGTGCCTACCTGAGCCTATTTATAGTAGTAGCCGAGTGGTTCATGAGTACGACTCTCAAATATGGGGCCCTGTATGTATGAAAGTGGTATGAAAACGTGAACAGCGCCTCTGGTGGTCACTAGTGGAAACTAAAACAGCGAGTATAACATTTGTTGCTAACCGATGAACGCGCGTATTTCAAACTCGGTGAGAGCGTTTTCGTACATTTTGAGACAAAACGCAAACGCGTTCGAATTAGTTAATGTTTCGAAAAAACTTATACTAGAGCTACTGGCCTTTGAGTTAACGGATTAACGATTAACGTTAACTTCCGTTATATCTTTCAAAATGTAACGCTTTAACGTCGAAGTTAACTATTTGATTAACGGTGCCCACCTCTGCCTGTATGTAACAAACAAAATTGATCCTTACATACATATTACTCTGATCACCGCATGAGTAAGCGAGAGCATGGCATGAGCGATTGGACAGTCCGAAGATGAGCTGTGTTGTGAGTGAACAAATCCTCAAGTCAAGAAAGCGTCCGCAACGTTCTTATGAATTTTCTCTAGCGTCCACAGGCTACGGTGTCTGCTTACCATCAGTCGGGCAGTCGTTGTATTAAAAACAAAGTGAAACCAGAAGGGTTCCTTTTTTACCTTTTTCGTACGGAACCCTAAAAACATCGGGCTGGACAAAGTGCTCACAAAAATCTGATCAAGACTTGTCAGTGTTCGAGTGCGTGTTCCGATATTTTTGAACATCCTAAAGTGTACAAAAGTACCCTTACCATGAGTTTGCCATGTTTGCATTACCGTACGCGCTAGCGACTGCGTAAACGATTTAGTATGGACAAAAGTACAGCGCCTCTGGCGATTACGTAATAGAACTAAGAATCGCCATACTAAATCGTTTACGCAGTCGCTAGCGAGTACGGTAATGCAAAATGCAAACTAATGGTAAGGGTACAGATGTGTTTGATAGCGACTAAACTACACCAACGTTGCAGGAATTTGTCTTGGTTTTCAGAAAAAGGCGAGTCTGACTAGTGTAAAATTCTAGAATGATTTGATGATGATCAATATTATGTAAAAAAAAACCCGGAATCGGACACATCTTGCATCTTATATTTTGGGAATAAGTGTAAGTTTCGGAACTTATATCCGGTTTTTTAATGTTATAGCAAATCACTGAGGGTAATATTATCAATATCATATAATGACTGGATCTTACATTGTAGGTACCTACATTTTCTATGCAACAGGATCATTGAGAATGTATCCCTATATCACCTTAATCTTGCTATTCATAATACCAGATTATTCTAATGTATAAGTTTTATGTTAGTTTACTAAATCCGATTACCATTAAGTACCTATACTATACCAATAGTACCTAACCATAGTAATTATCGGGATAAAGGTTATATGTACAAGATATTTTTGTAATTATTTGTTTATAAAACCTTAAACTTTTGTTATCAACGTCTTCGCTCAATTAAAATGAAAATAAAAAATAAATATCATGGTATATTTCATTATGATTTATAAATAACATAAAATAATAAAAACTAAACAACATTCGGAATGCCACAATACAAATAGCTAATCATAATGTAACATATCGTTAAGTCCTCTCAAATCAACAGGTACATAATATGGTACAAACTAAATATTAATTAATTCTTATTTACTAGAGCAGTCAAAGTAACAATTGCAAAGGAATGATACATAAAATTAAATCTCAGTTTCATTGTTTAATTTATATAACAGCATCTTCCGTCGTTAATAATATTTTTATTTAATAATTTACCTACTTTTCATCAAAGTATAATTACAACTACAGTTATTTACTGAAAATGCTACAAAATTACTACATCTAGAGAAAAGAAAAACTACTCATATGTAGGTTCTGTATACCCTCACACTATTCTACTGTAATGTTATATATATGAATTTTGGCACATTAAAAGCTGTTTGTCACAATATTATTCCCATAGTTGCCAAAAGGTGCCGGTTTGTAGACTCGATGCTATTGGCGTAAAGGTCCTAAAAAATACTGACAAGTTACTATTTTATATCCCCACCCACGCTAAGAGGGTTAAATATACCACCGTATATTGAATCCTGAGTCAAGCGAAAGATTCTACAATGGAATCCTGAGCGTAACGAGGGATTCTAAATTAGACAGCTAAAAACATGAAATGCCTTATATTTAAAATCATTTCAGTTGAACGAATTGCTCCAAAGCAATTCCTTCAAAAAGCTACTTTACAGTTCAAACAATAAGGTTCAAATCCAATAACATTTTAATACAAATACGTTCAACAAAAAGAATTTCAACTATACAAATAACTTTGCTACCGAGTGGCACATACTGCGTTCCATAACTTCTTTGAGGAAAAAGAGTCATTTTGCTCTTAAATGTGGGAAAAAAAGTACGGCTTTGATCCCTCATTCAATTCAAGGGCAACAATTACTCCTTACATGGTGTGAAAACAAATAATTCCAGTAAACCCCAAATTATAATAGGCAAAAACTGACCACACCAAACGAATGACGAGACGACGCGACCGTCTGGTAGCGATGCGCAACAGCCACTGATTGGTACCACCTACGGATGTACTTGCAGCGTAACGTAAGCGCTGTGGGTAAGTATGCGTGTGTGCGCTGTCGGTACATGCGTCAATTGTTTGCGCGGGTGCGTAGCGCGTGGCGCGGACGAATCGCGAGGCGCGACGGGGCGTCAGATCGACACCAGGCGGGTCTCTCAGGGACGAGGTAACTGACCTCGGTGCGGGGGGTTCGTGTCCGTTCTGTATGTAATACTATTCTGTGCCCCTGGTAAAGTTAAAGCAAGTCCGTCGCGAAGGCAGGGTTGTCGCCGGCGAGCTCGTGCACCGTGTGCGCCAGCCGGCGCGCCTGCTGCACGGCCGTGGTCGCGGGCAGCAGGCCGAGGTGCACGCATATCAGCTCCTTGATGCTCACGCCGAGGGACTCGTTGGGGAACGCCAGCTCCACCAGTTGTCTGGAAGTCGTGCAAAAAAAATGAGGACAGTAAATATGAGTCGTTTTCAAAAAAATTGTACATAGTTAAGGGCTTAATGAAAACAAAATTACGATCGCGTCCTTTGTGTAACGAAAGATAGCCATACAAAATATATGAGTCATCGTTGCACAAAGGAATCAATAGTTAAATTTTGTTTTAATTAAAGCCCTTAACAATGTACAATTTTTTTGAAAATTACTCATGTAGTAGGGATGTCGATACCAAATAAATAATTACATAATTAAAGAAGTTATAAGAGGGGGTATTTTCTGTCCCTTTTCCGCAAAACGCACCGTTTTATTGAACGATCCTCATTTACTATTTCGCTCTTGCACTGAAGAATTATCAAATTATCGTCCTCCTAGCCTAGCGTTTCCCGTTCCGTTCCGTCGAACGAGTTGAGGATGCCCACATAACTGTAGAACGAGTTGAGGATGCCCACATAGCTGTAGAACGAGTTGAGGATGCCCACATAGCTGTAGAACGAGTTGAGGATGCCCACATACCTGTAGAACGAGTCGAGGATGCCCACATACCAGTAGAACGAGTTGAGGATGCCCACATAGCTGTTAAAAGCATTTAGCATATCTCACTTCCAGTATATGTCTGTCCCCTACCTCCTACCTGTAGAAGGTGTTGAGGATGTCGCCGGGCGGCGGCAGCGCGCGCACGGCGGCGGGGTGCGGCGGGCGCGCGGGCCGCGTGGGCCCGCCGCGCTCCCACCACATCACCGAGCACGCGTGGAGCGCGCCGCGCCGCCAGGTCGCTGCGCTGTAGCCCTCGCGGGTCAGCGCCGCGGCTCGGGACACTATGCTTTTTACCTACACGCAAGACAAAATTATTAATTACTAGTTTTTGTCCGCGCCTTCGTCCGCGTGGAACTCATTTATTGAGGTAGAATGTAATTGCTATTATTTTTATATACTAACTATACTATATACTAACAAATACTAATGTATCAGGATTTTTCACCGAACTTTCCTAATTTTTCCTATTATAACAAACTTAATCTTGCGATTGGTTCGGAACCCTTAAATGAGCGAAGTCTATCACGCACTTAGGCTGGGTTGCACCAAACCGTCTGTAATCGTAAGCGGTGTTCGTCAAATCTGAATGTATGGAAAGTTTGACAAGTTTCTATGGGATGACAGCTGCCGGCGCCATATTTGACGATGACCGGTCCGTGTTCGTACGTTGGTGCAACTTGCACTTAGGCTGCGTTTCCACCGGAGATGTGCGAGGATGTGTTTTCATATATTTGACACCTCGCTCGGCGCGTTGCGAGGTGTCAAATGTATGAAAAGGCATCCTCGCACATCTCTGGTGGAAACGCAGCCTTAGGCGGTTTTTTTATACGTACAGTTTGTGGCGACAGCATATCCGCGCAGTCAGCCATGTCGGGCGCAAGGAATCTCCCAGCGGTGCGCTCCACGTATATAAAGTGTATGAGCCCCGGGAACTCCTCCACATACTTGTGCAGCGTTAGGGAACTCGCTTCGCTCGTGCACACCCAATGTTACATTAAGCGAAATAATTGGTACACAGCTGTTAGACTACTTTTTATCTCACGAGCGCGGGTGAGCTATACTTGTGTGTTGAGCTATACATGCACATTGTCTATGTGTGGTTCAGCGTAGGAGCTATGATAGTCCTAGGCGGTACACCCCGAAATTCAGTAAAATGTTGCAATTTTTTTTTTTAAATAAGTGACTTATTTTTAAAACCGGCTCAAAAAGCCCTTTCATTTGTACCACACACGATAGGTTTCAGAACAAAAAAGAAACTTTCCATACAAAAAAAAGATGACGTCATGACTCCTCTCCTTTTTACATGACTGCCCAAAAAAAGGAGTGTAATGTTTTTGATTTATTTTTTCGTCCAACGGGTCAAATTTATTCATATGCCTTAAAGATCAATCGTACTGATTTTCATGCTTTTAACACCATTTGGAGCATTTTTTGCCTTTTTGGCGTACCGCTAGGACTATGAGTTCACGTTGTCAATGTGTGCGTATGTGTCACAATACAACAATGGCCAACCCGCGCTCAAACTGCCTCGTGACTCTTGTTTTTTTTATAAAATAAGGATAGGGTGCAGTGGCTTGTTTCACGATGCTACACGTTCCAATATTAGAAGTATAAACTTTATACTACAGACAACCGACAACACTTGGTCAAATAGCCAATCGTTATTGATTGGCGCATGGCAAACGAGTCCGTATTGCCAGTATTTTTTAGGCCAAACCTTGTTATTTACAATACAAGATAATAATGTGAAGTGTGCTGTCTGGCAATTTGTCTAAAATATTTATATCCATGCCATCCATCGACATGTATGTAAGTACATGTGTATGGATATGTCATAGGTATTTTTTTTGACAAGTTAAATAAAATTAAAAAGTTGAGATTGATAATAATTTCTATCGAATGCTGCTGTACGTAATTCAAGCGGAAGTTTCAAAAGTATTAGAGCGAATTTGTAATTTTTAAGGTGGGGCGAGGTATTTTACAGGTGTGTGTATTCCACAGTAACGTGTAAACTAAGTATGGTACAAATGTATTAGAATTTGCTGGGTCACGAAACAATTTCTGAACGCAAAGTAAAAATCATGCTGTAAACTTCCAATTAATATAACAAAACAATATTTTAAAACTTGCAAACATTTTATAACTGCGTGATTTGCATCTGGAAATTTAGAGAAACTGATGGTCACAGGTACAGTGGAAGGCAAGAGACCAAGAGGCCGGAGCCCCAAACGTTGGCTAAACCAGGTGTCGGAGTATCTCAATGTGCCGGTGAATGCAGCGCTCCATCAGGCAGCCGACCGAAGCTCCTGGAGAAGAATACTGGCCATGCTACGTCGGCAGAGTCACGATCCTCAGCCATGAGGGACCGATTGAGGAGGAGGATTTGCATCTAGTAGGCAACCCTGTTTAGCTACGTCTTTTAGTAGGGTTTAAAAAGTTATCAAGCAAGATAATATCCATGAACCACCAATGAATTTATGGTCCGTACGAGTAACAGAACTGATTGGCGAGATAATGTAATAAAATTTCACTTTTTCTCCATAGTAAATGTGTGTTTCCCTTACATGCATTTCATCTCTTTGGGAATATCGTTGCCGCTTTCCCCCGTTAAGAAATGTAGTATGACAGTTCCAACATGACGTTAAAGCGACAAAGTACAAATGTGTTAAGCCGAGTCCGACTGTACAGTCGCCATCAAATATATCTGTACCCTTCGGGATGCTCAAAAATATCTGGACATGCACTCTACCGCCTTGACAATAGCCTTGTTCAGATATTTGTGAGCACCTCGTTTGCCCGATATATATGTTGGCGACTGTACGTCTTTGCCTTGATTGAACCATGCATGAATTGAAAAGGATATGATCCCATGCTGAAGTATCGCATAGCTTTAATCTTCAGGAACTCTATGTAGGGCGCTATGACAGTCTTCAGCTCCCGCATCGGCGCCGTAAGGTTCAAACTTGGTATGTCAGGTTTCAGCAACTCTATGAGGATACAACAATACAAGTTAATTTAATTATAGTAGTTTATGTAACTGTTACATAATGAGGGTTCTTAAAACACGAGTGTTGGTTTATGAAATGAGCCGGAGGAGAGTTTCATAATAGGATAACATGAGTGTTTTAAGATCTTACTAAGTACCTACACAGTTGCATACACTACTTTATCTACATATACATAAATCTTTTATCATGTGTTCAGGAACCATTGCGTTTCAAATTCAGGGCTCGAGTTCGTGAGCTCGTTGCAGTCTCTTTTAATGTCAACATTAAAGTACAGGTAGTTTCATTATGACATCGCATGATAAAATTATGTACCTGTGTGTGTGTTGGTGCTCACTTGCTAATCGTACCTGAACACGTTATAGAGGATTTATGATATGGATGTATGTAGATAAAACATTTTAAGAAACCCCCAACAAAACATAACTAAGAACCATGAACCATCTCCGCCAACAATAATTTCGATTTAAAAAACAAACCGTAATTAGAAACCTTTATTCCCATAATTTATTAACAATAGTAGACAATACTTACACAACCAGATTTTGGTTTGCTTATGACCTTTGTCTGAACTGATCAAAGTCAAAGTTATTTATTCTTCAATGTAGGCTTACTTATTACAATCACCTATGAATGTTAATAAACTACCACCGGCTTATAAAACAGAGCAACAGGGCCAATTGCCGCATACTCTTCGAGTGTAACCGGGTGGTTCCCGGTTTAAAGTTTAAGCCGGGAACTACCCGAGTTTAAACTAGAAATTTACCTATAACTGTTTCTAAAGCGGTGTGCATTGCGGTGGCCGTAGTCTCAGGTGTCAGAGGAGTGGTGGTCGTGCAGGATTTGCGCAGCTCGAGCATTCGGCTTGTCAGACGGGCGCAAAGATTTGCGTTAGACTTGTTCTTGCGAAGGGCGTCTGTGGTCTGAAAATTACGTAATGTGACGTAGATGGCGTATACGTGTGTATATAAGGATTAAGGGGGCCTTCGGCACGCATAGGCGCAGGAGGGGATCATATTACGATGCAACCCGAGGCCAAGGCATCCTTAGGCAGGCGGCTTTCACTCCGTCAGTTCGCCGCGCCGCTGCAAGTACATCCCCGGGCCGCTGCAAGTACATTCAGTGGCGAATTGCTACCGGACGGTCGCGTCGTCTCGTCATTCGCTTGGTGTGGTCAATATTTATTTTTTACCTGTTATAATTTGGGTTTGCAAGTTGGCGATTTGTTAACAGTGCAACGTCTGTACGTAGTATTATTACTTATTCTGTGGCGCCGGGCTTTATACGATCCTGGGAGGCAGGTAAAACCTCAGGAACTCATTCTGATATTTGAAGAAAAATTTTTTTTTTTAATGAATTTAATATGTTATTTGATTACAACACTACGTGCTGTTCATCGCCTCTGGAAAACGGTCTTATCCAAAGTCAGCATAAAGTCCCCGTCTTGTTTTACCGAGAGCGACAAAAGTAAGTATAGTTACTATTCTGAAGTTTTATTTAAGTACCTTTTTCAAAGCAGCTTCCAATGCGTCAAGTGTATTGGGCAACAACTCCAAATTCCTCTGTAGGAGCAGTCTACGCAAGTTAGACAGTATTTGGGACGCCATGCTTGTTGCTATCCCAACCTCCCTATAACAGTAGAAAATTGTACAATTGAACAAGCAAAAGAAAACTAGAAAGACTGCAGCTTGTTGCAGCTGGCGATGACTGAAATGAGATATGTTATAATATAAATAGTTTTTATGTCACACCTGGCCATAAAGTGGCCATTATCGCACGCTCCGCGCGCGAAAAAACCCACTTCCTGGCCAGGGGGTGACATAAAATTTTGTACTTACCACGGGCGATAATAAAGAAAGCCTCAGATCGCATATTTATCGCCCTTGCCTTCGGCTCGGGCGTAAAATACCTGCGATCTGAGACATTCTTTGTTTTATCGCCCTTGGTAAGTAATGTACTATTTTTTTAAGGACTGAAAGAACCTTATAGGGTTACATCGGCGCCATGCCACCCTATTTTGACAGCATTCTCCCTTCGTATTGGCAGAGCGTGCTGAGGTTACACTAGTGTAGAGAGAGAGAGAGCAGCGTGACACTAAAACAACCGAAAAGTACCATTACCATGACTTTGCAATGTTTGCATTACCGTACTCGCTAGCGACTGCATACGATTTAATATGGCGATTCTTAGTTCTATTGCGTAACCGCCAGAGGCGCTGTACTTTTGTCCATACTAAATCGTTTACGCATTAGCTAGCGAGTACGGTACGGTAATGCAAACATTGCAAAGTCATGGTAAGGGTACAGGTCAAACCTGGATAGCATTATCGCGATTTCTCAGTGCCATCGGCATTGACGCGAAAATTAACTAACCTATAACCTCAACTCCAGATCAAGTACGTAAGAGAACTAGTTTTGTTCCGAGAGTCTTACGCCGCGCGCGATACCATTATCAAACCATTACATATACATGGTAAATATTCCATTATGTCATACCTGGCACCTGGCCATAAAGTGGCCATTATCGCACGCTACGCGCGCGAAAAACCCACTTCTTGGCCAGGGGGTGACATAAAATTTTGTACTTACCACGGGCGATAATAAAGAAAGCCTCAGATCGCATATTTATCGCCCTTGCCTTCGGCTCGGGCGTAAAATACCTGCGATCCGAGACATTCTTTATTTTATCGCCCTTGGTAAGTAATGTACTATTAATCCCATCCCATCCCATTCCATTTATTATTATTTTTTATTAGCACCCGCATGGTATTATTTTAAATCCATATATCGGCCATATATCCATATATCCATATATAATCCATATTTGCCACCTACTCAGTTAGATATATAATGTTGCATTATCTCCGCTACCCCACAGGTTGTCTGGAAGAGATCGCTCTTTAGCGATAAGACCGCCTGTTCTTTACCTCTACTTTAAGCCAAATGCCCTGTACTGTGTTCTTTTTGAGGTGTGCAATAAAGAGTATTTGTATTGCATATCCCGTTATTAATTGCAATACTAATGTAAATGACAAAATGACCATGTGAGCTTGAAACCTTACATCATCAGACCATTCTCACCTGAGCTCCATGTCCAACAGCACGACTAGCACGACGCGCGGCGCCACGCGCGCCACGTGCAGCGAGTGCGGCGCGCACGGCGCGTGCGCTGCGCCCGCGCATAGCTGCACTATTGCGCTGTTCTGCTCCGAGAGCCCTGGTATAGCACAGAGCACAGGTATAGTATACTTCGTTTGAGTTTAGATGGCGAAAATACACTTAATGTGGGATTTTACAACTTCTTTTGTTGCTAAGTATGAAAGGAAAAGTTAACAAAGAGACGTAATAAAACTGGCCGAGAGAAGTGGCACGTGTACCTACTGTATTGTAGCGTACATTACTTTTGCCAAATTGCCCAAGTCACGTTATAAATCTCGAATTGAGAACCTGCCTTCATAATATCTTAATATTTGAGAAGTTTTGTAGATTTCTTCTAGATCGCACCATCAAATCCCAGTTCTGACAGAAACGAAACAATCAAGTAGTTCCAATTTCAAACACAATTTTTGTTAAGGGGTCCACATGTTTACAAACAAGTGTCCTTGTTCGTTTTCGTCATTTTTACATATTTAATTGTGACAGAAAAAAAATCTTTATTTCAGCAACATGATAAAGTTACAATTTCAACATACATGGTAGACGGATGATGTCATCTTTATTGTCCGCTTCCTCGTACGTCTGCCAGTACTCTTGCGCTGCAATGGCTTGGATGCTCATCAGTATAAGATCTGACGGCGTCAACACTTCTGTTCCACGGCTGGTAGAAAATATACACAGTGAGTTCTTAGTGTGCACTTGTGCAGTAATAGTACTTTTTTAGCAAACATACAATCCTACATACACAGAATAATCCGGATACAACGACAGACAAGGGACCAGTGATATTACGTCGCACCAAAAGATCGTCGCACAAAACGGACTGATTTACTTTGAAAACTTTTGGTATGAAACCTATCGTGAGGCGATTTCGGAGTCGTTAAAAGCGGTAAAATGTTATATGCGGAGTCGTTATAAGCGGATTCTACTGTATATAAAACCGTAAAAGATATTTTCCTTATCACTTACAAAAATACAGTAATGACAAATACACTCGCGGACAAAGAATACGGGTCGGTTCAAAACCATCATATTTCCTAAAATACTGTGAGGTTATAAGTTTTTTTAATCATGTGATTATCTTTATTTAATTTTACATCTATACTGTAAAAGTAACAGCCAAAAAAAGTAACGTTTCCGAGTTTAAAATTTAAATAGGACTCGTAAAAATCCATGAAAAAAACAACGTTAAGGGGGCGAGGTATCACGAAAATCGTCATTTTATCCCGGAAATTCCTAATTCAGTTGGGCAATACGAAGAATAGTATATTATGTAAATAAAACGATTGAAGAATATTTCACAAAACCTATTGAGGCTATTTAAACTAGGGTGACCCGAAATTTTTGACCGCCAGTGTAGCTGATTTTCTAAGTAATTTCGTTTTTTTGATTAGAATTCGTACAAAATCGTAGATTCGTACAAAACTTTAAGGCCAAATTCTGTCAAAGTAACGCAAGCAAAACTCGACTTAGAGCTCTGAATGTTAGGTAGATTTTTGCTTGCGTTAATTTGACAGCACGTGGCCTTACAGTTGTTTACGAACTATACATTTACCTTGAATACAAAGCCAACTGCTTATCCCCGACAAAGAGCATCAAATGATAGTGTTGGTATGAGCACTTCATTTGCTTGGAGGCACTCTTGAGCGCATTAAGTGCCGCTGCAGTGGCGCCACTCTCGCCTATGACTCCGGTCGCGCCTGGTATTGAATCACCTTTGGTTCGGCTGTCAATTAGTACCGACAGCCAATTACGGTAGACGGGAGATTGTAGCCTGAGGATCAAACAAAACACAAATATGATCAGTATAGAGATCACCTACTCTTCAGTTTCTTAATCATATTAAAAAATGTACAATAAAATTTAAAGCCGAGTTTCCATTATCAAAATTTCACTGAAATAATAGAAAAAAATATCCCAGTTTTCGTTTTTTAAGCTTACATTTTGCTTTATTATATGCGTTTCTGGGATCTGTTTATCTTCCTAAGATTTAAGAATTTGTTTTGAGTATATTTTACTATCCATGCATATAATATCAGGTAGGTAGATGTCATTAAAAATGTACCTATATTCTATATGTTGTGTTGTAATGTATAGTCCTAAGATTGATATAAAAATTTGTGTTTGTAAAATACCTATTGTAGAATAGCAAAAAAATGTTGCTACACCCTAAGTACCAGGGGCCTTGTGCACAAGGTTGCAAATAAATAATATTCTTATTCATTGCCAACCCACACTCATAGCTAAAATTAGAAAAAGTTAAATATTATTCATTCATCATTTCACCAAAAAACTTAAAAAAAAAAAAAGTTTTATTGCCACAAACTTAAAATTAAACAAATATTTTCTAAGAAAAAAAAACTAAACATTCAATTAAAATTAAAATACATTT
Organism: Cenopis cana; assembly: GCA_951800055.1. Classification (NCBI taxonomy): domain Eukaryota; kingdom Metazoa; phylum Arthropoda; class Insecta; order Lepidoptera; family Tortricidae; genus Cenopis; species Cenopis cana. The sequence goes on from OX637484.1 coordinate 10,612,125, forward strand.
AAATTATATATTATAATATTATTATATTATTATAATTATATATTTTTTTTTTATTTTTTTTATTAAATTATCATAATCAAATACAAATACATTCTATAAAACTTTTTTAGCAGATGGCAGCCATGAAATAGTGAAGTGAAATTGCTAATGATTTATATACACAATAACTCAAGAGTAACTTACAAATTAATATTCTGTCCACAGATATGCTGCACAAAAGTCTTGCAATCAAGCAGCTCTCTCTGGGCATCATCTATTGACTGCTTGCTGACTATTATAAAAATGTGATCCAACCACTGCAATAAAATCTGCTGTTAGACTAAGGCTGGGTTGCACCAAACCGTCTGCAATCGTAAGCCGTGTTCGTCAAATCTGATTGTTTGGAAGGTTTCACAAGTTTCTAAGCTGCCGGCGCCATATTTGACGATGACCGGTCTGTGTTAGTATGTTGGTGCAACTGGCACTAAGGGCCGATTTTTCATTCCCCAGTTAAAATTATCTGTTGGTTAAAACTGATGATTATGACTGTCTTTTTCTGAAGTCAAATGAATGAGAAAACGACAGAGCTGACATTTATCTGACAGATTGAAAAAATGGCCCTAGTACCCTAATATTTATAAAACTTAACATCTGTTAAAAGAAATGTGTCATTTTTCATAAATGTAATCCTATATACATAAAATATCTGGGCAACCAAACTTTGCTCTGCGTTTACCCTGGCATGAGACCTGGCTAGATTGATTGCTTAACCCCGAAAACCCCCACATACCAAATTTCATCAAAATCTTTAGAGCCATTTCAGAGATCCACAAAATAAATAAATAAATACAAGAATTGCTCGTTTAAAGATATAAGATACCTAAATTTGTTACCTCATCAAACACTATTGTTGTATCATCTCGGCATTGCATGGAAGAATATGTGTTACCAAACTGTGCGGCCATCACTCGTTGCGATGTAATAATAGGTGACAACAGTTGCGAGACTTTGGAGCCATCTGTTACATTGAGTTCACTATGCTGAAAATTATAAATATATCACATAGTCAGAAAGTGGCCCAGAGGCGCCTGCGTACCGCTTGCGGTATCTAAGGTTAAGCAACGTGGGCAGCGGTCAGGACTTGGATGGGTGACCGCTTTGAGTGGTTACTAACTGAGCGCTCCCATGCTTTGGAAGGCATGTTAAGCCGTTGATCCCGGTTGCTGTCTATGGCAGCAGTCGTTAAGCCAAGTTGGAGGCCTTCGGGCAGCTTGAGAACTTCTAACAGTCAAGTTGCCCACTCACTTGACAAAACCTAATCCCAATAAGGTCTAGTTTCCCCTCGGGGTTGGAAGGTCAGATGGCAGTGGCTTTCGTAAAAACTAGTGCCTACGCCAATATCTTGGGATTAGGTAGCGCACCCCAGGCATCCTTCAGAATGCAACTGTACTGGGATAACGCTAGGAGGATGATGATGATCACATAGTCAGAAACAATAGTGGAAATTAGACTAGCCTAAAGCATAAAGAATCCCATATTTAGAAAATCATCTATTGAAATTAGGGTTTTAAAAAATTTGATACGATTAAATACGAATAAATAAGTTTGTGGCTCGGAGCTTATTTTTATAGGTCAAGAAATAACTTACTAAATATAACTCTAAAAATGGTTTAAACACAATTGTTTGTTATTAGATAAATACTCGAAACAACCCATAAATTTAAATAAAATATTCAAATAGGTTACCAAGTGCTTTCCGAGTAAATAATTGATCATAAACCTAAAAACCAGTTCTAATTACCACCGTACCTGTTCGCTCAGTGATTTCATGCGTTCAATAAAATCTTCGTCCCATTTTGAATACAACAAGTCGTTCACATTATCAAAAATTAATATGCCCTTCATATTCAGATTTCGTAAGTATTGGTTGTTAATTCTCTTATCAATAAATAAAATAAAAACACAAGAGCGACCCGAGAGCACAGTACATGTAATATACTAGTCAATCAGTCAATGTCAAAATTTACTTACGTTGTGATTGTGACATATGAAAGCTGCATTTTTCTATCATAATTTTAAACGAAGCTTTATGACACCGTTCACATCGCAACCATAATCATCACCCGTTTATGGAAAAATCTCATAGTTTTTACGTATTATAATCTGTTAAACACCGTGAAGTAAGGATAATTCTGTTTCTACCTTTCTACATTAAACAAACTAAGCAGAAACTTAAATTTATTTTAGTAAAGTAATGCATTTTGTGGTTTTTGAACGCTTATTTAAAACCCGAAAACTAACAAGCTAGCCAACTTAAGCAAAAAAATTACTTTTACTGACAGCTGTTTTGTTTTGGTTTTGTTTGTTTTTTGACATTGAAAATTTGAAACAAACATGTCAATATTCTAAGTAGTTTGTGGTTTACATCATCGAGTATTTTAACGATTTTCTAAATTACCAAATTCATCGTCCTATACTTTCTCCTCTAAGAAGATGTGGTCAGTAGCCTCACGCCTGGTAAGTAGACTCAGCATCTCAAATAGAACAGTTCCATGAATAATATACAGTAGAATCTGGTTACAGCGACAGTCGAGGGACCGGTGATATTGCGTCGCAGTAACAGAATGTCGCGTATTACGGTTTGATTTACTTAGAAAGTGTTTTTGTATGAAATCCTAACGTGAGGTAGCTTCAACGTTAAGGTTTAACGCTAAAACATTAAATGTGAAGTGCTAATAAGCGAATTCTACTGTATACAAATCTCATTTTACAGCCTTTACGTAGCCCGACACTCACAATCAAAGCGGCACAAGCTAGCCAAAGCAGATCCTTCTGGGAATATGTCAACATGATGTTCAACCAGCCTGATGATGAGCGCATAAAACTGGTAGGGCCGGACCGTGCGTGTGCCGAGTGGGTGCTTCGGAATGGCGGAGCTGTCGAATGGGTCGGAGGACAGAAACTTACTGACTACAACTTATTGCCGGGAAACGACGCACCAGTCCCAAAGCTGGCAGTCATTGATGCTACGGATTCATCCATATCACATTATGGCTTCTCACACCTAAGTATGTATACATAAAAATATATATTAAAATATTGTTCCATTACACGAAAAGTCTGCCTCTCTGTTGCTTGTCCATTTGACACAAGGAGATACTTCAGTTTTGGTATGCAGTAGGTCTTCTGAATTGTTTTATTTCTATATTCATACTAAATAAAGTAAACCAGTTTTAAATTTTGAAGCAAAATTGGTAAAGCCGACTAAAAGAATTGCCCTGAGTCTCACAGCCCGTTTTACTTTACTACGTGAAAATGAATATAAGCCCTAAATGTAAGCAAATTCACATTGAATTGAGTTTTATGTCATTAATTCTTCTTTTTCAGTTGGATGCACTAAACTATACAAGATAATACTTCATAATAGTTCTTATATTGAAGATAGAGCATTGAAAGGACTATCATTTGGTAAAGACACATTAACCCATGTACAAGTATCAGAGATAGCCGATGTCAGTGATGCTGGACTAAAGAATTTAAAGGATTGTCACAAACTGCAAACATTGGTATTGTTTGGCTTGCAAAGTGTCAATGATATGGACGATTGCAAAAGATACTTAGCATCACAATTGCCTAACTGTAAAATACAAGGTGAATAAAATAGTCCTTATTATTTAATTACCCAGTGAAACAAGTTATGTGAAATATTAATTTTTTTGTTTGTTTATTTTCTTTTCTTTATCATTGATATTTACAGGGGCTGATGAAACAAAAGAAAAAGCGTCATAGATGTTTACATGGAAACCGAGAGACAGCATTCATCATAAAATCAAAGTTTGTTGTTACTGTAGAATAATAAAACTAATTTAAATTAAACCACATTTGTCATTTAACACCTTTACCAACTGCTTCATTCACATTACTGTATCCATCTTTGTGAAGGAGATCAGCCAACTCCCGTTTGATCTTCTCTATTACTGGGGGCCCATGGTATATTAAAGCTGTGTAAATTTGTACCACACTTGCGCCTGCCAGTATCTTCTCATATGCATCTTGGCCAGTAAATATACCTCCTACACCTACTATTGGAACTTTACCTGTAATAGATATAATAGCTTTATAAACCTATAAAAAAAAACTAATGTAAAGACATGAAATAGCCTGTGACCCTCCCTCCAGGTCATACTTGGTTCAACAGGTCTCTATCACCTTTCAGTGGGGTAATACTACCAACACCATGGAGGCTTCTGACCCAAGTATGATGTGTGGACAACTTTATTTATTTATTTTAGTATAGTTTGTTGCACTAATAACAAATGTTTTTTTTAAATTATAAGTATGTTCTCTTTATTATTACTCTTTTTAAAACTTTCTATGTAAACTGTTTTAATATAAAAGCAAAAAAAAAGATAAATAGTGTTGTAAGTTATAAATCTAACATAAGCGCAGTTGCTTGCAAATAAAAGTAATGTAAGTTTAATATGCTTTTCCACCAGAGCTAAGCCAATTTAATGAAATTATATAATTACATAAAAACAGCATGTTAAGGTCATGTGTGTAATGAAAATTTGAAACATGTGGATAAATAAAACAAACCTTGAGTTAATTTGTACATCTCCTTAATCATATCTGTGGACTTGTTAGCCAGTGGTTTCCCACTCAGACCTCCAGTCTCTTGGGAAATGTCCTGGTGTACCAGCCCAGGCCTCTCTATTGTTGTATTTGAAATAATTAGTCCATCAACTTGAGTATTTTTCGTAGCAATTACAGCAGCAATATCCTTCTTATCTTGGGGGCTTAGGTCTGGGGCTAACTTGAGCAATAGTGGTATGTTCTTTTTAGTACTCATTTCATTTCTTACTTTATTGACCTCTGTCAGTAATTTTGTGAGTTCTTCTTTTGCTTGTAGTGATCGTAAGCCTGGTGTGTTTGGGCTGGAATAAAAATAAATATTGTTAAAAAATGTTATATTGGAACAAATTACTTTTATGTGCTCGAATATTAAATTGAAATATAACTTTGAGCGATAAGACAACCTGTTGTAGCATTATACTTAACTAGTCTTACATTGTTATTTATATTTTCACTTTGTAGTGCACAATAAAGTATATTATTTATTAACATTATTTATTGTAGTCGGCACAGAGGCCTAAGCTACCATTGGTAGGCAGGGTGACAGAGGGGGGACCTCCTGAGTACCACCCAACCCAACCATCCCAACCAACCCAACCATCTAGCAAAAGACTCTTGAGGTGTTGGTTGTGACTTCAATATTAGACTATTCAGAGACAACTATTGGAACAATGATTGATAATTATTATTATACTGGAGTAAAGTGTTATGATGCTGGAAAGTAGTGTATATCTTGCAATCACTCAGTGTCTTACATAGTAGGTAAAAAAATTGTATAAGATTAATTCAACACATGTACAGGATTTTGATCGTCGCCGCGTTGGTGAGCACACGTGCCCGGGGCGACAACGAGCAGAATCCATTTACCGTACAAAACGTTATCTACTGTCATGGCGTCGTTACCGAACAACGTCATTGAACACGTGACATTGGCGAAATCATCATAAATTTGATGGAAGCCATTTTTTAAAGACTTGAATTGAAAAAAAATTGAACTTGTACATAAATAATCTGGAAATAAGTTTCTTACATACCTGCTAACATTAATGACAAAATAATCAGCAACATTCCAGAACTTCTTCACACCTAGGCAGTAATCTTTGACAGGATTGTCTGAGAGCTTATTCATTCCTAGATTAATTCCAAGAAGGGAATTATTCATCAGTGATTTATCGAGATCCTTGATTTTGTTGTAAACATTATCATGGCCTTCACTATTGAATCCATATCTGTTGATGACAGCCTTGTCCTCTGGCAGGCGAAAGACCCGAGGCTTAGGGTTGCCAGGCTGCGGAAGGGGAGTGACTGATCCTATTTCCACCAAACCAAAGCCCACATTCTTTAGACCTAATACAGCATCTCCATGCTTGTCAAAACCAGCAGCAATCCCAATAGGGTTACACAGTTCATTGTTCAGGAATTTAGTTTTCTGTAAAACAATAACAAAATTAGGACAGCATTGATAAAATAATATCATAGATTTTTTTAAATATGTTACCTAATGGAAAATGCTAGGAACAGTGATAGGTATTAGGTGTGCAATGTACTTATGTAATGGCAAACAACTGTTAATTAATAGCGGAAATTGTAATTACAGCTGCTTCAGAATGAAGGGGCAAACTTACGAAAATTTTAATGGTATTAAACTTACTAAAACTTCTGGATCACTAGAATTTTGAGGTGGGAAAAGCCCATATTTAAGAGCAGTGACTCCAATTGTATGCGACAATTCTGGGTTGAGAAATTGGCTTATAGGTTGCAGCACACTTTCGTAATAACCATTGAAGTCTTTCTTATAATAAATAAATTGGTAAGCCACGGCGCCTCCTAATGTCAGGTAGCATAATGACTTTATTTTCTTCTGCAAAATAAACAAAAATTAACAGCTGAAATCAATATATTGTATTGTATACTTAGACAATAACATGGATAATGTTCTAACCACTGCTTTATTCCTAGCGGCGTTCATGTCTTCAGAGATATCTTGCAGGTAAGTTTAACAGATTACGAGCCTAAAAAAACGAATAAAGCAGACCCCGAAAACTACATTTAATTCATATATGAGTCAAATTATGATATGATATTGATACCCGAAATTGAAAGAATTTCTTTTTATTATATTTTTGACAGGAAATTATAAACAAACGAAACGTGCAAACTTGACAAGTTGACATTTAGGGGACGGGGTTACCAGGAGGTTGCATCTTATTTCCCAACCATGACACAAATAGAGAAATGTTAGAATAAACCGGCCAAGTGCGTGTCGGGCCACGCACAATGTAGGGTTCCGTAGTTGTCCACCCGTTACATTATGTGGACTAAAAAGTTTGCAAATTCATATTTACTATGTTTTTGACAGAATTAACAACATTATCGAAGGTATCAATGGAAATAGTACGAAAGTTTGTTTTTGCAACATACATACATACATTTCTTAAGTTCGACTATTACTCGTTAACTTATATCGTATATACTACTACCATGATTTTTTTCACATGCCTAGTAGCCACCGTTTAGCTGGCAGGGGGGGACACTTGACCATAACAAAAATTATCACTTCAAAGCTTAATATCACGCCAACCGATTCTTGAATAAAAAAAATGCCATTAGAAACCTTATATTTTTAAAAGAGCTATGCAACTATACCCCACACGATGGGGTTTGGAAGAAAAAAAAATTGCACCACCACTTTATATGCAGGAGTGGTACTATCAAATGATATTCCGTACATAAGTTCCGTAAAACTCATTGGTACGAGCTGGGATTCGAACCCACGACCGCCGCTTGACAGCCGCACGCTTGAACCAGTAGGCTATCGTAGCTTGCCTCGCATATACATATAATCAAATGTAATTCATGAAAATGGGTATTTAAAATAAAACAAAATAGTTTGTTATCAAATGTAAATTAATAAAAATGGGTAAGTATTTAATTTGACGACCGCTTTAGCTTAGTTGGTAGTGACCCTGCCTACGAAGCTGGAGGTCCCGGGTTCGAATCCCGGCCGGGGCATTTATTTGTGTGATGAGCACGAATATTTGTTCTTGGGTCTTGGATGTTTTCTATGTATTTAAGTATTTATTTATCTATATAAGTATGTATATCGTCGCTTAGTACCCATAGTACAAGCTTTGCTTAGTTTGGGACTAGGTTGATTTGTGTAAGATTGTCCACAAATATTTATTTATTTATTTATTTAATTAAAATAAAATATAACATTTTTTACACATTTAAAAAAAATATAGTATAGACAACTAGAAACTAAATACCGCCATAAGGTACCTTTACCCGTGAAACGTCATATTTTTTCATCTATTCGCTGGGTGCGAAGTAGGTGGTGGGGGAACCACGAATCGATCGCAGCGCGCACCGTGGCCAAAAAAGGAACTTTCCGCGGACCAACTGTCACTTTTTAAGTTTTTACTAGCGAAATTTACGTATCCGTGCATTTTAAGTAAAAATAAATAAACATGCGTTACGAAACCAGCTGCGTAGTTAACTGCAAGAAGAATGGCATAACAGTGATCATAAATTCTATAAATTTCCACAAGTAAGTTGGAAATTAGCACAACAAATGAAATGGATAATCGTTGTCAAGAGGAAAAAGTAAGGAAGCTAACCTATAAAGCATGATTTTTAATATTATATTTTGTATGCTGTAAGAAGTACCGGTTAAGTTACTATAATTTATTTGTTGCTTTATTTCAGTGCCGATCGATCGCCATGGTACCCAAAGCCACACAGGATTTGCAGTGCGCACTTCATTGGAGTTTTTATAATTAATTTAGCCATGTTTACCTGAAAATGCACAAAAAGTCTGCATTATTTACGACATATATGCAATGCTTTATTCATTTATATTTGTTTATTTCTTTACTTATTTCTCATGAAGTCAGCCATGAAAAAGTCCGTGTAGGTACACCAGAAATTTATTGATTTAGCCACTTTAGGCGTGAAATAGACATAAGCTTTACGTGATCGAATAGAATCTATGAAAATTACGATATTTCATTAAAATTGTTTGTTTGTTTTCCTTCTTTTCGTAATGATAACCAGCCACTGGATATTTTTAAGTCCGCCGTAATTGTGGCCGCTAGTTGGCGCTGCCATCGCGCACCCAGCCAATATACAATGTGTTACCGACATGCGGGCTTTTACTTTAACTGGGTATTTAAACGTAGTTACTTAACCATGCGCTTATTTTTATTATTAAACCAAAATTTCGACTCCACTTATTTTCTAACAAAATTTTAATTGCCAGCAATGTACTGCAAAGTAAATTGACAACTCAGTACAAATGAAATGACGGCCCGTGGACAGCCCTTAGTGTTTTGTTTACTATGAAGTTATCTTGAGCAGTGCACGTAGTACATTGCCGGTGCGGAATTAGGAAATTAAATTTTGCAGTTAATTCACATAAATATGATTTGGTAATACTTGGAAATAATTGCTAATGGAACATATTAATATCAGTTTCATTTAATGCCCGCTTGCCGGTAACGCACTGTATACATATTTTTCATCGGAGTAAAGTACCCTAATATTATACTAAAAACACACTTTTATCCTGGCAACTCACACTTTTCCACAGATAAGATGGGAATGTGGTTAAATTTTGTTTTGTTGGCAGTAAGGTCCCTAGATAAGAGTGTAATGACTGGAAATATGATGGAAATAGACAACTTCATGCATATTGTGATCCCGACTAAAGCGCCAAAGTTAGTAACTATTATCTTGGGTACACGAGAAAAAAACATACAAAACGTGTACCTGCCGCTAAGGATGGAACCCGGGTACATTGACTCTAAAGGCAGTATACTTAACCACAGGCCCTGCCAAATCGTATTGTGTGTATATTAGTTTTACGACATTTGAATTGTTTTAGTTTGACATCTGGATTATGTTTATAGTAGGGAGGCCAAGTGGCTAAAATCAAAATTCCGTTTGTACGAGCAGTCGCCTACCGACGACTGGTATCGTTGGATTCAGTGACGTCTCCCGAGTATGGAACTCGATGTCGTCACTCTCTAAAGTGGTGGATTGGGTAACTATGACGTCACAAAGATGGCGGTTGGTGGTATCAAGTTTTATCGATTATCTCTTTAACTATTCAACGTATTGCTACAAATGAGGTGTCAAATGAAAGCTCTTTAAATTGCTAATAATGCGTTTTTAGGAATAAAATGTAAAAGTCTAATTTAATTATTAGACTTTTAGTTTTTCTTAAAAAATCGTACTTTTGAAAAAGTCATTTTTTTTTATCTGCAAAAAACTCGATGAAAGAGCCCATTTCTTTAAAAAATACTTCATATGATTGAAATTGCTAAATTCATCCTCTATACAATACTTTTTGAATTATAAGAATCGGTTTATAAATGAGTACGCCAGGGACATTTCGCCACGGGCGGGGCGAACGTCGCGGCGCGCGCGCGTTTGCTGACGAACGCGACTGTGAAGACATTCTTAAGTGTAGCTCAACAACTACTTAACCGATTTAGGCAAATGAGGTATCATATGAAAGTTCTTTATATTGCCATTAATTTGTTTCAAGTAATTAAATGTGTGGTTTTAACCGTATTGATCACAGAGATATCATTGAATATATGCTTCTTCGTCGACATGATGAAGTCAATCTCGTTTTTAGTTGCACCGTCGGGACTCATCCAGGTCCACTTTCTATTCTCACGTATCTTGAAGGAGGAGTTAATCATGTAGAGATTGTAGATTCCCTCCTTCTCCAAGAAACCAGCCAGTAGTTGGCCCCGGTGGTTCCGACTTCCAACTCCAAATTGCCCCACTCTCAGCTCTTCACCATCTCTCTTGCCCAGTTTCGCGTTGAAGTCCGGCAGGCTATAACCTGACGAAGCGTATGGATGGGGTCTATGTTACTCTATATACAGAAGTGGTGGTCTGTATACAGAAGACTAAAGAGTACAACCTGCCCCACTGTTTATCTTTTGTGAACTATGAGAAAGCCTTCGATTCGATCGAAACCTGGGCAGTACTTACAATCTCTACAGAGGTGCCAACCGCCGCTATATCGAACTACCGCTAGACTACCGCTATATCGAAGTACTGAAGTGTTTGTATGAAACTACGAAAACGCCACTATGTTAGTCCGACTCTAGGACCTAGGACTGGAACTCGAAACCCATTCCGCTGCAGCGGGAAGTCAGGCAAGGAGATATTTTTCCTAAACTGTTCTCCGCTGCACTGGAGGATGTTTTCTAGAATCTGGACTGGAGAAGGCTAGGCATCAACATAAACGGCGAGTACATCACTCACTTTCGGTTTGCTGACGACATAGTAGTCTTGGCTGAAACCATGGAGGATTTAAGTACAATGCTCGATGACCTCAGTAAAGCCTCCGAGCGAGTTGGTCTAAGGATGAACATGGATAAGACGAAGATCATTTCAAATGCCCATGTAGCACCAACTCCTGTTACAATCGGCTTTACGCTCGAAGTTGTAAACGATTATGTATAGCTAGGACAGACTGTCCAGTTAGGCAGGTCCAACTTTGAGAAAGAGGTTAATCGTCGAATCCGACTCGGCTAGGCAACGTTCGGGAAGCTACGGCATATCTTTTCGTCCAATATTCCGCAGGGTCTCAAGTCGAGAGTCTTTGACCAGTGTGTGTTGCCAGTAATGACATATGGTACGGAAACGTGATCGCTCACCTTAGGGTCACAGCCACTCAGCAAAGGGCAATGGAGAGGACTATGCTCGGAGTTTCACTGCGTGATCGCATCAGAAATGACGCCATCCGTAGCAGAACCAAAATAACCGATATAGGTTTTCGAATCGCTAAACTTAAGTGGCAGTGGGCGGGGCACATTGCGCGTAGAACCGATGGCCGTTGGGGCTGAAAGGTTCTCGAGTGGCGACCACGGACCGGATGGCGCAGCGTGGGTAGACGCCCCACAAGGTGGACTGATGACCTGGTAAATGTCGCGGGAGTCCGCTGAATGCGGGTTGCGCAGGACCGATCATTGTGGCACTTTTTGGGGGAGGCCTATATCCAGCAGTGGACGTCTTGCGGCTAATGTGATGATGATGATGATGATTTTGTTGTCTAACATCTAACATAAGGCGAAAACATTTTTTTTTGGATTTATTTTCTTTTTTTTTTAAATCTCTGAGCAAGTGTTCTGGCTATCAAATTTTTTTTTATTAAGTAATAAAATACCTTTCATATGGCACCTCATTTGTCTAAATCGGTTAGGTAGTTGTTGAGCTGCACTTAAGAAAGCCTACTCAGTCTCGTTCGTCAGCAAACACGCGTGCGCCGCGACGTTCGCCCCGCCCGTGGCGAAATGTCCCTGGCGTACTCATTTATGAACCGATTCTAATAATTCAAAAAGCATTATATAGAGGATGAATGTAGCATTTTCAAACATATGAAATAATTTTTTAAAAAAGGCGTCGTTCATCGAGTTTTTTGAAGTTAAAATAATAATTACTTTTTCAAAAATACTATATTTTTGGAAAAACTTTTTAATTGTTTGACTTTCACATTTCATTACTTGAAACAAATTAATGGCAATATAAAGAGCTTTCATATGATACCCCATTTGTCTTAATCGTTTAAGTAGTTGTTGAGCTACACTTGAGAATGTCTACACAGTCGCGTTCATCAGCAAACGCGCGCGCGCCCGCGACGTTCGCCCCGCCCGCGGTGAAATGTCCCTGGCGTACTCATTTATGAACCGATTCTTATAATTCAAAAAGCATTGTATAGAGGATGAATTTAACATTCTCAATCATATGAAGCATTTTTTAAAGAAATGGCCTCTTTCATCGAGTTTTTTGCAGTAAAAAAAAATGACTTTTTCAAAAGTACGATTTTTTAAGAAAAACTTTTTAATTATTAGACTTTCACATTTTATTCCTAAAAACGAATTATTAGCAATTTAAAGAGCTTTCATTTGACACCTCATTTGTTGCAATACGTTGAATAGTTAAAGAGATAATCGATAAAACCTGATACCACCAACCGCCATCTTTGTGACGTCATAGTTACCCCCCTCCACCACTTTAAAGAGTGACGACATCGAGTTTCATACTCGGGAGACGTCACTGAATCCAACGATACCAGTCGTCGGTAGGCGACTGCTCGTACAAACGAACTTCGTTATTTGACGACTTTTTTCAAATTGGCCTCTCTACTATTATGTACCAAAATAGTTTTAAAATCAATGACGATCCTTGTATGGTGATCTTAATTTTAACCCATTGACAACTTCATTATTTTATTTTATTTATAACTGTTTGACATTATATACTTCTAAATTATTGCTAAGTTTAATGTAATTTGATAATATTAAAAAACTGACGATCACAATTTCAATTCCTAAAAATTGACTACGGGTAATTTTAAGTGACATTGTATATTGTGAAATAAATAAATCAAATCATATCATAGCATATCATGCAGGGCTGATTTAACGGATAAAAAAATCGGCCCTGCATGCATACACACGATACGATTTGGCAGTGGCTCTACAAGCAGGGCACTACAGGCAGGGCTTTGAGTAGGCAGCTTATTTATAGTCGCATCCTCATGGTCCTGCAACCTTAAGCGAGGCTTAGACTAGCAAGAACTTCCTGCAATATATTGAGCAACTTCTTGCGATCTAGACACACGGAAGCGTGTCACTGTCAAGCCAAGTTCAAAAAAAGAGAACTGGTTATGTAGCGGCATAGAAAGGTACTTTGTGGTAGCGGCCGTGTGTTATATTACACGAACCATTTGTAGGCACTTTTGACCCCTATGTAACTCAAAATGTATTAGATTAGATTATTTATTTCATGATAAAAAATTACATTAAACGTAAACATGATTTATTTCAATCCTTAAGGCTAACTAGAACCTTAAATTTCATGAATATAGCTTAATCGTTTATTAAGATACAAACATCTTAAAATAGGGATTTTTCTCCCTGACCTATAGACAGACTTAATGACCTAATACCAAAAACGTAACCCACTTCCAGAAAACTTAGCAAGTTGAAATTTGGGATCCAGCTAGGTAATTCTGTGGTTAAACATTATATAACACTAACAAGTACATACATTATTAGCCAAATGTAAGACAATTTTGAATGATGAAAAATGTGTAAAGATATATATAACAACTTAATATGTAACATTGTGCTACACTATCGCATTGGTTACTTAACTGTAATGTTAAATGTAATTGGCTTTAAATAAAAAAAAAAGAAAAAAAAAAAAGTAATAAAACCAGCCAAGTGCGGGTCGGATTCGCGCACGAAGGGTTCCGTACCATTATCTATAAAAACGTCAAAAAAATCACTTTTGTTGTATGGGAGCCCCCTTAAATATTTATTTTATTCTGTTTTTTAGTATTTTGTTGTTATAGCGGCAACAGAGATACATCATCTGTGAAAATTTCAACTGTCTAACTAGCACGGTTTATGAGACACAGTCTGGTGACAGACGGACAGACGGACGGACGGACAGCGCAGTCTTAGTAATAGGGTCCCGTTTTACCCTTTGGGTACGGAACCCTAACTAACGAAGTTAAATCTTTCACTTCAATTGTGTTCCAGATTATCGTAGGTATAACTTGGTATTAATTTAAATCTCAAATCTTTTGTCAGCGAAGTCGACGGTTACGATATTGTTAATATTTTCACATTTAAGTTTTTGGTGCAAGCAAAAATATGCCCTGCAACTAATTCAAGCTACATATGAGTTCTTGCAGGACTATTTAATTAACGCATTATAAGCTCTGAGATTGGAGAAGTCATTCATCTCCCTATCTCGCTCTCGGACTGCTTTGCGGAACACTTAGTAACACGTGAGGGGGCACTTAAAGTGGCCTACACACAGCCCTAAAATCAGAGGCAATATCGGGAGAGTGGTGGGGAGCACCCTAGATTGGTCCCTAGATCGCCTTGTGTGTAGGTAAATTGTATATGATTATCGTATACGATATATACGTAAACGATATGTATACGATAGGCTATTGAGGGAGCAATCTAGGGTGCTCCCCACCACTTTCCCGATATTGCCTCTGATTTTAGGGCTGTGTGTAGGCCGCTTAAGAAATATATTCGTGCAAGTTTAATAACCTTAAGACTAGGTGGCGCTATTATACATTCTGTTACAGTTTGACAGACAGGAAAAGAATCTCTGGTTTGGGGAAAACTCCAGTGTTGCCAGAACGTGCTTTTTAGCACGGTTTTACGTGCTTTTTTGGACACGAACGTGCTTTTTACGTGCGCTCCCCAAAAACGTGCTAAAACCGTGCTTTTTTAAGTGCTATGGTGCTTTATGATTTTACTACTAAAAATGGGGAGGTAATGTTGGTTTGGTACTCTCTAAAACTGTAACTTTATTTCTAACAATCATTGTGTTAATCCATCTTTCTCTCCTACCCTACGCTTTGATATGATATCCTAAAGTTAAAAGTTATGTTTTACCTTGTCCTTGAAAAACTTGTCCTGCAACTGCAAGCTCTATTGTTCGTGTCGTGCAATGTGTACACGATATAGTAAAGGCTCAATACTCTGTATGTGACGAAAACCGGCCCATTGCGTATCGGACTTCGCACATTTTGGGTTCCGAACCAACCGCAAAAGTATGTTGGTTTTAACATGAAAAATATAACGAAATCAAAAAACCTGTTTTATCAAAATATAAGTATTTTTTGGTAAAATACCCGTAATAATTATTTTATTATTATTATTTTATTTATTATTATTACACATAATGTCATTTACAGTATAAACCAAACATGACACAGTAATACATTGAAAATATCATAGAATTATAAATAATATCATCATGGTCAATAGGTAGGTACTATAATTATGTAGTAGTTATGGTAGTTGGGGATAATGAACAGTATCACCAAATTTCAAGTTTATGGGTCAATGGGAAGAAAATATAATCTTATGAACAAAATTTTGTGACAGACGACTGACCATAAAGTAACTCGACTGACGGACGGACGGACGGACGCGTGAGTAACAGCAATAGGAGTCATTTTCGACCCTTCGGGTACGAAACCCTAATAACGTGCTTTTTATTCCAAAAACGTGCTTTTTTGGACACCCGACCGTACTTTTTGACGGCAGTGCTCTGGCAACACTGGAAAACTCCGGAAGTTAGCTAGACATCTTGTTTTGATTTTGATCGTGTTTATTCATCAAATTTTAGTGTCTGGTATGGTATATATTATAGCTTGCCACCACCAGTGAAATTAATGTATTATTAATCTACACCTGAAATCATGACGGAAACCTACGGTACGTTCATTATTCAAATATTTTTTTATTGAGTGGCCCCTAGGTTTTCCGCGATTTTTCCAGAATCCAGTGTAAGAAACCTAGAGTTAACGATATATTTGATGTTTGCAGAATACTTGTTCAAATTCCTCGTTATTGGAAGTGCAGGCACAGGAAAATCCAGCCTCCTTAATAACTTTATTGGCAACAAATGTAAGTACTTGAATTTATTCTTTGTATTCATGCTTGTCTTATTCATGCCTGTCTTGATATTGGTAATCGTGAACAGTTTTTCCGAACTATTAAATTATCCATCGTAATTACTCCAATAGCAGCTTCACCTTTTACTTATTTCGGTGGTATGAAATATGAAATGGCTTTGGGATTAAAACTTGTTTTCAATTGTAGTTAAAGAAGACAGGTGTCATACTATTGGAGTAGAGTTTGGATCTAAAATCGTGAATATAGGAGGCAAATCAACTAAATTACAAATTTGGGATACTGCGGGGCAAGAGAGGTTTCGCTCTGTGACCCGGTCATACTACCGCGGGGCAGCAGGAGCTCTGTTGGTGTATGACATCACATCTCGGGACTCATTCAATGCACTTTCCAACTGGTTGAGAGATGCTCGCACCCTTGCCAGCCCTAACATTGTTATATTACTTGTCGGAAATAAGAAAGATTTGGAAGAATCCAGAGAAGTCACATTTACGGAGGCTAGTCAATTTGCACAGGAAAATGGTAAGTAATAGTTTTAATTAGCTTTAAGATTATATTAGAAGTAAGGAATAGATTGTTGACACAATTTGTAGATCTAGAATTTGTTGAATGCTTTACAAATATTGTATAATTTAAATGTAAAATCTTGTATGATTATTAAGTATACAAGTTTGCTAAAATTATAGTTATAGTGAATGCCTTAATTATTGTTATAGCAAATGCTTAGGAATTATTTCATCTATACCATTTTCTTTGAATTTTCAGAGTTGGTATTTCTTGAGACCAGTGCAAAGACGGGCGAAAATGTAGAGGAGGCTTTTTTGAAATGCTCCAAAACAATCCTAGCTAAGATAGAGGCTGGCGAACTAGATCCGGAAAGGATAGGCTCTGGCATCCAATATGGCACTGGAGCATCAAAGCGGCTGACAGCTCCGAGGAAACCCCCTCGGCAACCCTCAGAATGTGCCTGTCGGGTTTAGAATCGTCCTATCTTCATATTCAAATGTTAAGTTTATAACAATCAAAAGTTTTAGCTTCTCAAGTTATGGCCAAGCAAATTTTTGTAAGATTATAATTTATAGAATTTATAACATTGGGTTTACAAAATTATAGAATATTTAATGAAATGTAACAAAGTTTTAATCTAAACCACAATTTTTGTAAATTACACACTGATGTATGCGCCTCTCGTATTTATATGTGAACCTACTAATATTTAACCAGAAAGATAAATGTACCTTATTACTCGTATTAGACTTTCTCACCAACACAAAACACAATGCATACATGTTTTTATAGAATCCTAGCTAGGCAAACAAGAATGTAAGTCCGAGAGGCATTAAACACTATGTTAGCTGTAAAGTGCTTAGTTTTCTAAATTGAGATATCTTTGTGAAGATTGATTTGTGATAGGACTTTGTCTATTTTGTCAACATTTTGAGACTGTCTTGAGAGTCTTGAGTACATCCTACTAATATTATAAACGCCTAAGTTTGCAAAAGGATGTTTGTTATGTTACTCTCACATAGTATTCACCAACACGAATTTTGATCAAACTTAGAAACGTTTTTAAAATGTGATGTTTATTATGATTCTCATAAAGTTATAAATATTTATTTGAAATTATGTACCTTTTAAAATGTAACTAATACATGACGTGGCTAAGATCTTAGGTACACATTTTTTTGTGGCTACTCAAGTGATTTTATAATGTTATTATTACTACTTATATGTTATTACTTATATTATTAAGTATGTTAGTCATTAGAATTAATTTGTCTATGGAACCGACAATTTGGCCTGGGTCCGACATGATAAAAGGCAATACTGACATCTAGAATGTTTGTATACATATTTGCAAACTAATTGCCTTCACATATATAATTATATGACCTTTGATATAGCATACCTAGTATACCATCCATTTTTGTACGTATGACTCTGCGTGAGTGAGACTTGGACTAAAATCATATTTTAAGTTCAAAATTATATAGCTAGAACATGTTAAGAGTTGTGAATCTATGTAGGTATAGTATATTTTATTATGTAAGTTTAATCTGAAACGTTTACATTGATTGGCATAACAATCAAAACTATACAGGTTTATTATTTAAGTATTTTTTCGAATTTACGTAGTGTGTTTCATCTACGGTGCATTTACCCGGTCACAATATCTGTACTGTACACCTTCCCGAAATGAGATGCCGCCAAGCTCCGAAATGCCATCACATGGCCAGTTGCACTATATTGTGATTGGGTGTTAAAGTACACTTAGCTACCTAATTAAAGATGGCCATCTGCTTTGTATCTAGACTAATCAGTACGCCTTACTCGAGTGAAGGTTAGAGAAATATCAGAATTAATTATGTCATCGTACTCATCGGAGTAACTGATCGAGCGATGAGATCGTAATGTTAATTTTGTAATCGACTGGTGTGGACAACTTTAGAGTGCAAAGATTTTTGGAAACATAAGGTGGCGATCTGTTTGCCAGCGTGCAGCCAGCTCGCGGTGCGGTGTGCGGGCTTTCTTAGAATGAACGCGTCTTTCCAACAACAAAACTCGTTCGTGAAACATCAACGACCGCTCGCAGCCTCGCTGGCACTCAGACCGCGGCCTAATAGTGCAGTGGAGTCGTTGTAGTTACACTACACGGAAGGAAGTCGTCTAGTCACTTATTTTTAACGTCATTTACATCTCAAATGTACACAATATTGTGTGTTACTTTCTATGATCTGAGAATTTGTGTTACGTAACAGTGCCCACGTAGTTAATGAATTTTATAAAAGTAAGTACCTACCTGATTACTAAAATACTATTTTCATAAAAGTGACTAGCCACGTTCTTTTCCGCTTCAGCGCAGTGTGTAGTGTAGTAGTGTACATTTTGCATACGAATACGTATTGCGTATTTTGCGCTGAAGTCGCTGAACGATTCTTTTCCCGCACCTTTCAATTGTTATATTTGAATATGTATGTCAATTAGTGTCATGGTGTTCACCAAAAAAACATTAAGAGATATTTATGTTTCTGTTTTTTAAGTCTATAGTCAAATTTAAATTTAAATCATGTATACCTAACTAGCGACGCCATTGCATTCTTTTTTTCTACTTCTAGGGAAGCAGTCCCTAATTGATAATTATAATTGTCTAAGTACATTTATTTCTGCACATCAAGATTAGTAACATTAAGTTTAAAGTTTGTCTAATTCACTTGTCCGAAGCAGATAGTACCTACTCTAATATTAATTAAACAAAGTGTTTTTTCACATCACCTATTCGGATAAGGGCTTTTTCTTCCCTGCTAGGAGGGATCAAAGTGGCACTTTTCTGTTCAAGGATATTTCCGTTGCCAGTATAAAATATTTAATAATATATAATGAAATAATTCAAATTTGAAGCATCATACAAAACCAACCAAATTCTAGTATCACTGAAAATCAAATTCAGTCGATACGAAACGTCAGCTCAATGTCTTTGATTGCGAAATTTTTTTTTTTAAAATTATAAGTAAAAAAATTTTTTATGAAAAATCGTCATTATACTCGATTTCGACTAATTCGGGGATGAGGATTTCAAATTTTATACTTATTTTGAATTTTAAGTAAAAAAAAATACGAAAAATCATCATTATACTCGATTACGACTAATTCGGGGATAAGGATTTCAAATTGTACACTTATTTTTAATTTTAAGTTGGATTCGACTAATTTGGGCTTATCCCAAATTTTTTATGAAAAATCGTCATTATACTCGATTTCGACTAATTCGGGGATGAGGATTTCGAATTTTACACTTATTTTTAATTTTAAGTTGAAAAATTACTTTTTGCGAAAAATGGTCATTATACTCGATTTCGACTAATTCGGGGATAAGGATTTCAAATTTTACACTTTTTTTAAATTATAAGCTGAAAAAACTTTTTTTGCAAAA
The DNA here is from genome assembly GCA_951800055.1 of Cenopis cana. Lineage (NCBI taxonomy): Eukaryota > Metazoa > Arthropoda > Insecta > Lepidoptera > Tortricidae > Cenopis > Cenopis cana. Next base: position 10,632,141 of record OX637484.1, read on the forward strand.
AATGGTCATTATACTCGATTTCGACTAATTCGGGGATAAGGATTTCAAATTTTACACTTATTTTTAATTTTAAGCTGAAAAATTTTTTTTTTGCGTACAATTGTCATTATACTCGATTTCGACTAATTCGGGGATAAGGATTTCAAAATTTACATTTTTTTTTAATTTTGAGCTGAAAATTTTTTTTTTTTGCATAAATTTGTCATTATACTCGATTTCGACTAATTCGGGGATAAGGATTTCAAATTTTACACTTATTTTTAATTTTAAGTTTAAAAAAAATGTTTTTTGCTTATATCGTCAATATACTCTATTTCGACTAATTCAGGGAAAAGGTTTTCAAATTTGATATATATTAGAGCATCTATAAATATGTTACCGGTAGCACTTCAGATCTTTCATTATCCTCAATAGGTGATGTGAAAAGCAGTATGTGTCACATGGAAGCAAAATTATTTCCACCTTGGGCGTTTATACTTGAATCCCTCACTACGCTCAGGATTCTATTTTAGAATCCCTCGCTACGCTCGGGATTCTATTGTAGAATCCTTCGCTTCGTTCAGGATTCAATGTACGCCCACGCCGTAAATATGGCATTTTGCTCCCTTGTGACACAATCTACTATTGTATTCACAACTGCATTGTTATTTGCACTACTTAGTGTATATAATAAAATAAAGTATGAAATATGATTATATCGAATGTTTCGTTTGTCTTCCATGTTTGAGACGACTAGTTTCCTTATCGTTCGACGCCAGCTGCTATTACTTATCACGCAGCGTTGCATAATATGGTATGGCGTATATATACTTACCTTGAACGCCCAATGTTAAGCCTCATTCAGCTTCCGGGAGCCATTTTACATCCATGGTTTTTTTCGCCGTCGTCCGCATTTCCATCCTCACCACTTAGATTGTTGGCAGTCCACAACTCTGCGTTTCTCAAGAAATTTCCTGCCTCGCACAACCAAACTATGGAATGAACTATTTCCGCACCGATGTGACCTTCAAGAAGAGAGCGTACTCCTCTCTGAAAGGCCGGCAACGCCCTTGTGACTCCTCTGGTGTAGCAGATGTCTATGGGCGACGGTAATCGCTTACTATCAGGCGATCCGTCTGCTCGTTTGCCCCCAATAACAAAAAAAAACAACGGGTTGCACTCCGGGAGTGCCGGCAGAAGTGAAAACTCAATGACATGATAAAGATGCTTAACACTTAATACATTTTTGATAACAGCGCCACCTACGAACAATACAAGGCACGAACTATACAGAACGCTGCTGTCGGTTGTAACTAAACACGGTAAACCTGCACTGTGAGAACTTCGCTTGTTTGTTCATAGGTGGCGCTGTTACCAATATCCATCTTCTACAGGTCACGTGTCCATCTTACGATATTAGGAGGGGTCAACTTAGCTGGTCTGACGATCTGACGGTCACGTGACCCTGATGCGAGTTTAACCAGGAGGGGTTTACTACCGTGACGTCATCGCGCCGCGCAAAGTACATGCGGCCGCCGGCTCACACGTCGTGTGACTATTCAGTGGTTGCGGCGCAGCGTTACGGATCGCACGCGCACGCGCTGCTGCGCTGTTGTACGATCATTAAATAAATCGTTTCGCTTTGTATCCCCTGCGCGGTAATCACGTAACATTTTCGACCGTTAGTAGGTACGATAGATTTAAATGTCAAATCCCATACTAAAACTGACATTAAATACGTACCAACGGTAGTACATATTATCGTTACGTGATTACCCCGCTGGTTACATGTATGGCGTGCCCCCCTTTTTTTCGTCATTTCACATCACTTTTACGAAGCGGTTAATACGAGTAGAACGCACCGTCCTGCTAAATGTTTTAATTGTATTTATTTGTAGTGCTTATAGTCTCCGAGTACGTCGGCTGTCACATATAGACAAAAAGACGGACGGACGGGTTCCGTTTTCACCGTTTTGGCTACGGAACCTTAAAAGTACTATTCGTCATTGTATTGTAAACAACACTACTAATAATAATAAAGTACATATATTAAAATAGGTTCTCGCTGGTGGTAACCCTAGCGCTGAGGGCGGGGCCTCGAAAGAGCGCGTTGCGTGCTATAGAAAGAGATGGCCACGTTTAGGCACGTTTGGCATACCTAAACGGGGGATTTGTTAACAGAGAAACTTCTGTACTTGTACTATTACTTATTCTGTGGTTTAACATTTTTTCCCCATTACAAAAAGTGCACCGCGCCGCTAAAGAAGTTTTCACTCCAATAGATTCTCTATTATTCAGCTTCCGGCACAGATTATATAATAGTTCTTCGAACAGATACGTATGTTCTAATAAAAAAGCTCATACCTACCGTTTTAAATGCCTACTAAATTTAACAATGGAGCGACCTTCAACGCTCCGGTCATTGACTGCACGCGCCGAGCGAGCGACGCTAGGGTTGTCACCACTTAGAAATAAACTTTAGTGTTGGTTCTCTATAAGAGCTTTTCTAAAATTCAATGCCAAGTATATCTCTCACCCTGTCTATGGTTACGTTACAACATGCGACAGAAAGTACTTAATGAATTTAATCTACCACAAACATATTACAAAACAAAACCTTTGTTTAGATAAGTACTAACTACCTATATTCCGACGAAAGCACTAAAGTAGTCACCTGTCTTCAATACAATACAAATACTCTTTATTGCACACCTCAATAAATAGAACTATTACAGAGTATGTATATTTAAATCTAGAGGTAAACAACAGGCGGTCTTATCGCTAAAGAGCGATCTCTTCCAGACAACCTTTGGGTAGCGGAAATATAGCGAGAAATGAATTATAATGGGTGGCAAACTAAAACTCCACAAAAATAAACATACACACATAACCACATTTATAAACATACACACATACCTACACACACATATATATATATATATATATATATTTATATACATTAATATATAACTACAATAACAGCCATAGAGTTGAAAGAAGCACAAAGTAGGATGAAAGAATCATGGGAGGGACAGATAGTATTCTTTTAGATGTGTCTTGAATGAAGCAATGGATTTGGCACGCCTTATTTCTACGGGAAGAGCGTTCCAAAGTCGAGTAGCTTGAAATGTGAAAGAACAGTTATAAAATTTTGAAGAGGAGGACGGGACAGCGAGAAGCAGATTTTGGGAAGATCTAACGGAATTAAGAAAACTAAATCGTGCTTTGAGGTAGCGGGGAGTTGCGGGGTTAAAAAGAATTGAGTACAGAAGGGATAAAACATGTGAGTTACGACGATAGCGAATAGGAAGCCACTTAAGCTGAGAGCGGAAACTGGAGACATGATCATACTTGCGTAACCCAAATATGAATCGTATGCAGACGTTTTGAATGCGCTCAAGCTTATTAAGTTGATCTTCAGTAAGATCGAGATAGGCAATATCAGCGTAGTCTAAAATAGGGAGAAGTAATGTCTGAGTGAGCGCAATTTTGGTAGGAATGGGTAGAAAATTCCGAAGCCTTCTGAGTGAGCCAGTCGCCGCAAACATCTTCCTGCTAACCTCGTTTACTTGAGGTACCCAAGATAATGTGCGGTCAATGATGACGCCCAGATTTTTTACCTGCTGTGAATATGGAATCAGTACACCGTTGAAGTAAATCGGATCAAGGTTGTCAAGATCAATTTTAGATATTTGCTTAGCACTACCAACTAATATAGCTTGCGTCTTGGCAGGATTGACGATGAGACCATAGCTACGGCTCCAGTCTGAAATGCGATTTAAGTCAGTATTTACAGTGCCGATAGCATTCGAGAGATCACCAGCAACACCCTGCGAATAAATTTGAAGGTCATCGGCATAAAGGTGATAGTGCGAGGAAAGATTATGAGTTATAGAATTAATGAATATTGAAAACAGCAAGGGAGATAACACGCCGCCCTGTGGGACACCGGTAAGCGTGTCACACCAAGCAGATAGGGAGTCATCCACCTTTATACGCTGCCGACGACCGTTTAAATAGCTACGAAACCATTCCATTACTGCAGGAGATATGTTGAGAGAACGTAGTATCCCAAGTAGAATGTCAAAATCAACAGTGTTAAACGCATTACTAAAGTCTAGCAGCGTCAACACTGTCAGTTTTCGATCATTCATTCCCGCCCTGATGTCATCAGTGATCTTAATGAGTGCGGTAGTCGTACTATGACCGGAACGGAAACCGGATTGGGACGGGTTTAGGAGATCATTCTTGTTCAAGTAAGATGAAAGCTGCTTATGTACAAGCCGTTCCAGTACCTTAGATAGGAAAGGAAGGATGGAGATGGGACGATATTCAGAAAATGAGGAGGGGTTAGACTTTTTCGGAATAGGGATGACATGGGCATCCTTCCAAAGTGATGGAAACTCACCAGAAACGATTGATTTATTAAGGATATTAGTGATCACGGGAACTAAAAGGTCAAGGAGAGGAAGAATCATGTTACGGCTAACGCAATCGACACCGACGGCATTGGACGTTATAGATAATACATTCGTCTTAACATCACTGTCAGTAAATGGTACAAACACAGACAACCTCCTCTAGACAGAGCTTTTAGGGCGACGCGCTCGCGCCACACTTGGGAGAAATTGCGCTTAATATACTGCCCCGCCTCACGCCGCTCAGTCAGTCTCGTCCAGGTTCATGACCTATACGTACGTGGCACAAAAAATACTTAAATTTGGTTCCGACTAACCGTAAGCATGGGTTTTTGTTCGGTAAAGTGGTGTGGGAACGATTCCCGAACTAAAAATCTAAAGAAAGGCGGAATTACATATCATAGGTAAGTTAAATTAATACAAATACACATTTTAATCTGCCCGGCGGGGATCATTTTACACTGGCCGGGCCGGCTTATAAGGCGTAGTGAAGTGTGCTTGTTCCTTTCCAACCACCTCAAATGCCAATATACTTTCTCTTTCTGACAGCACGTGCGCGGACTAGTGCTGTGCCAGTGATGTTCGGTTCCGATTTCATTTAATTATCGGTTCATCCGTATTTTATATATCACAATGATTTTAATAAATATAAAAATTCTATTGGTAAACATTACTGATTAGTTTTATTTTTTGATATTGAATGTCAGTATTTACGTAGACAATATGATTTTACTATATGAATCGTAGAGGTTCGTATAAGGAGGTGAAAGATGGTAATAGTGTAGTGTTTTTTATCTCGTTTTACTTTATACGCTAAACAAAACAGTGTAGTTGTATGGTTGTATGGAATATAATATTTAGTTAGTTTGTTCTCATTGTAGTTTTGCTGTTGTCTTATTTTATTATGAAGTTTATATAGTAGTAACATAATTAGTGGTGGTGGATTTCTTTTAGCAATTAGGACTAGTGACACGAGAAGGCCCCAATACTGAATTTCGAAGAAGTGTAAGGGATTTAGAGATAAACCCATTGCAATTAGGTTTTTTCGAATTGTCTTGGTGGTCAATCGAGTTGTATGGACGCTCCGCCACTGTTATACATTACGCTATATGTAATAATATGTATGGATCAACATTTGGTCTGAAATAAACGATTTTTATTTATTTATATACAGCGCATATATCATGTATATGAATCAAAATAAAATTGTTTCAAATCTCAATTGTATTCACTAGTAAAGGTTGTAAACACGCCTAGAAGATATTATTATAGTCAATTCAATAGATAAAGTATACACGCCATGTAAAATAATTTACCTAGAATAAATTGGGGCGCTGGGTAAAAACCGGTAATCAACAACCGTGTCTCATCACTAGCCCGCGCGCCATTTTGCGGCGAAGTCGCGCGCATTTTAAAACGGCCAATCGCAGCGCTGTTGCCGACCTCCCCTCAGCCCGCACCTACCGCTAACCTTGGTGACTTTTGATTCGAACTAAATCGTTCATACGAGGTGTCTAGAGGAGGTGGTCTGTGGGTACAAATGAAAACGGAGTTGAGTCTGGAGTTGGAAAAGAAGAGAGATATTGAAGGGTCTTAACCTTGTCAGGGCCACTAAAAGTAGCTGAAGTTGAAAAGTGCTGATTAAGCAAGTCGAAATCCACGTTTTTGGGGCCAGAGTCTTGATGAGACTTTCCAACTCCGAGCGACTTCAGAAACTTCCATACCTTCGCAGTGTCACCATTCTCGACTGACTGATGAATATGTCGTCTCTGCGCGTCTCGACAAATAGTGCTGCAACGGTTACGCAAATTGTGGTACCGAGATTTATTAGTCTCAGACGAATTGGATTTGTACCGCGCCTTGGCAAAATTCTTCTTTTCCAGTAAAAGTTTAATTTCCTTGGTAAGCCAAGGAGCAGGAAGATGCTTGACCTTAATAGACCGGACTGGGGCATGCTTATCATAGAGCTGGATGAGAAGAGAATTAAAAAGTGACACTTGTTCATCTACAGTATCAGCTCTAGTAATCACGCCCCAGTCAATTTCCCGAGCATCCTTTAGGAGTTCACTCAAATCCATTGCACCAAAATTGCGCTGAAGGAGGATTTTAGCTTTGGGTTTGGGAGGTCTTACTTTGTATGAAAGATAAATCAAGTCATGATATGAGAAGGCATCTGCAGTGTACTGGCCATACTTAGCAACGTGAGGTACCGAAGACGTAAGAGTTAAATCTAAAAGTGAAGATGTACAATTTGGAAAATGATGAGTCGGGCCAGAAGGGAGAATATTTAATTTGCAAGCATGCACCAGTGACTTAAGGGAACGAGAGCGATGATCATCCTTGAGAAGACAGGTATTGAAATCACCCATTATAATGTGGTGGTCAAAGGAGGGAATAAGGTCTTCAATCAGTTTTTCAAATGAAGAGAAATAATTCACATGGAGTGAAGGAGAATAAAATACTCCAAGGAGAAGTTTAGTATGGGAGAAAGAGATGTCGAGAAATAAATATTCAGCTACATCGGAGGTGGGAGAGTGTGCAGACATAGAGACAATAGAATAAGGAATATGTGAACGAAGATAAATCGCAACTCCACCGCCGCCTCTTCCGATCCGATCATTACGAATTAAGTGGAATCCAGGCAAAGAAAACGAGGTAGAAGGTAAACAAGGCTTGAACCAGGATTCGGAAACAAGAATGGCGTGCATATTGTCTAGTTCAAAAGTTGCACTTAAATCATTATAATGACACGGAATACTTTGTGCATTGATGTGGACTATGTTTAAATTTTTTGGGACATCACTAAATTCTGCATCCAGAAAGTCATGGAGCGAAAGAGGTAAACTTTTGAAGCTGTCTTCGGAAACGCTCCCTGCATCTGATGAGCAGGACATGAAATTATCACTATCGTCAACATTATCAGATTCACTGCTATGGCTAAACATATATATATGTATATATCAATATATAAAATATAAATAACAATAAAAAATATTATATAAGTACTTAAAAGAAACAGCTGCCTAAAATACTTAGGCCCAAGTGGCACAACGCTACCCGCCAGCATTTTGGAGGATCCAAAAACAAGTTACAATTTAAATAGTGACATAAACACAACAAAATTAAATGGAGAAACAAAACGCAAAATTTAAATATGGCAACACTGAATTGATCGCTTGTCACATGTCATCATAGTGTGTCAGGATTGACATTGACAGCGACAAATAAGTAACAAACAGCTCTTAAAACACGAAATATCGCTACATGAAAATAGTAAGAGGGTAGAATATAACAGTGTTATACGACCAGATACAGATGCACTAAAAATGGATATAACACGAATAAAATAAAGTTCACTGGGGCTTCGCAACTGCAGGCGCACGTTTAGGTCTCGTCCTTGGGGCCTGCTCGACTTGTGGGACCGATTTCGCTCCCGATGCCGCTGCTACAGCCGCCGACGAGGCTGCCGGCACAGCTGTAGCTGCAGGCAGGGCTCTCACCTCTTCAACGCTATTGGCACGGCGCCGCACTCCGTCCTTGCTCAGGATAAACACGTCGCCGTTCCACGTCCAACAACTACGAATCCCAAAGCGTTCGCGTGCTTCCATGAATGCGTTGTGACGCGGCCTTGTTAAAAATTCGCCAAGCGTCACACCTGTACCCTTCAGCCCTACTTTGGCAAACCATACATCGTCCCGAGTGGCAATGTCTTTAAATTCAACGAGTATGGCACGAGGTTTCTTACTGCGACCGCTACGTCCACCCAGCCGATGGCTACGCCCGACATCAGCAGCAGTGAAGTCATCCCGAACAGCCCTCAAAGTGTTGGCCACAAGACTTGCTGTGTCTTCCATGTCGGATTCAGCGATACCATGCACCAACAGCATCTTGCGGCGGGCGCGTGTCTCGATGTGGTCCACCTGTCGGGTTAACAACTCCACCTGGTTCTGGAGAGTGTTCATAGTCTTCATGATGAACTCTTTAAAAGTGATGAAGTCAGAGGCCAGCGATGTAACAGTAGGGTCCCCGGGACTGGCAGCATCAAGCCTTTTTTGGAATTCAGACATCTGCTTTTGAAATAACTCAGCTAATTCAGTGGTTGAGCGCTTGATTGTATCCTCTTGTGACATTTTGTGTTCAGTGAAGTGCAAAGTTATAAAAGGTAAGTGTAACTTCAGAGAAAAGTGGTGAAACTGCTGGTAGGTGAAGAAGGCTAGTTCTGCATAGATTTAGTTTACTTTAAACAGCCAAAATGTTTCTACAAATATTTAATAACATTAAATATTGTGCACAAGATGTTGCTTGGTTTTATTCACCTACCCGAAAAGTGTCCTGTCTTCGTTATTTATTTATAACGTGTATAACGTAATAACGTGTTTAACGTAATAATAGTGTAAAAGTAGCACTCGAAACTTGAATTAGTCACTAAGCAAAAAATATTTTAATAATAAGTATTCTGATTACGCGTCTCACTTTTGAGGGTGAATTCCAGCCCTTCCAAAAGGTCACAAGTCCCTATAGTAACGGCGATGTTTACGCCCTTTCTTAGTCCGTACAATGCAACCGCAAAACTTGACTCGGAAATCATAGCAAATAAACTATATTTAATACCACTTACTACCCAAGGATAAATATAAACATAAAAACCAATACAAACAACTAAATAATTTGGATATAATGGCAGTTGCGGAGTAAACTTGCTAATTCTTTTGCATCGAAGTAATTTTTGATTCGGTACAACTGTTTAGGATTCAGTAACCACAGGCTTTTGTCAGGAGCGAACAGTAGTCCATCACTGAAGGCTCCTTCAATGCTATGCGAATTTGGCCCTTACTGAACCGCTCCCTAAAGAACATTCGCCATCATAACGGGTCTGTACGGAGCTGTCGTCGCGAACGCATCCCTTCATGCCGCTTAGACATACCACAGTGCTTTTGTGGTTACTTTCACTGCTTTCTGTGCTGTTATACGCTGTGCTGTGCTTATCCAACATCGAGGCTTGTAAGACCTTAAGGCATAGCAGAAGGAAAAGGAGCTGGGCATCCGCCAAGACGCGAGTTGCCGCCATTGAGGTTCACAAGGTGAGTGGATTGCTAATTTCTCTTGATAATCGCCTTGGTTACTTTCCTTGGGGATTTAACACTTTCTTTCCGACCATTATTCCACTGAGCTATCGAAAACGTCAAAATAAGTTGTGTTCCTTCATTACCGGATATATTAATTCGAACTATTGTTTTCTATATGGATTACAGTGCAAACTATATGAATAGCATTCTTTATTAGCAAACATTAACATTTATCATTGATTTCTATTAAATTGTGTACAAGAATATTATTAAGAATTAAAAACGACGTAAACGCCTGGTATTTCGTAGGGACTTACGACCTTTCATCCGAACAAGAAGTTGTTTACGAATTGAATTGAGTTATTTTGTGGTCGTAACTAATATATTTTTTAGTGTAAGTTCTAATTACACATCAAACTGTGTACTGTAATGTAAAACTAGCTGTTTCAATAAGAATTTTCAAAAATTTCATCATATTCATATTTTAAAAGTTCCCGTCGCCGGGTAGATTTTGGTTGTTACGCATTCCTTAGCGCGCATTACGCGTAACATATTGAAGTTGATGAAATTAATAATTATTACATTAACACTTTTGTGATACTTGTGCATTATTAAAAGATTAGGTAGACAATTTTGAACAAAGTTGTATTGTACGGGACCTTCTTTTGTTCCGTCCTGTGTTATTGAGAAGTAAGTTAGGTAATGCAATAGGTATTTTCTTTGTTAGCTATTTTGTTCCTTATCTCTGAGACTTAAGGTTGAAAATTAATTGTTGTCTTTTTTCGAATACCTAACATACGAGTTGGGATAGTGTTTTGATAAATCTGTTATCGCTTGCACCTGTTGTAGTTTAAAAATGAATGAACTAGAAAAATGCCGTCGTACTTTAGCACTTAAGCGACTTAATGATGCCTATTTATGTGCAAAGAGATGTTTAACGAACCCGGAAATGAAACCGCGACTTAAGGTTCATTTAACCAGATTGGAAGGTTTAGAAATATTGTTTGAGACGAATCATACGAAGATAGTAGCTTCTTTAACAGACCCCCAGGATATCGCTGACAATGAGGAAATAAGACAGAGCTTCGATGAGACGGTGATAGACATTTTGGCCATTCAATCGCAGTTATTTCCCGAGGAAAAACCTGAAGTACCTAGTGCCGCTTCGGCCGCACATGGGAGTGCCCCCAGCGGCAATACGGGTCATATTCGCATGCCGCCCATCCATATACCTACTTTCGAGGGTGGCTATAAAACGTGGATAACGTTCTATGATTTGTACCGAACTTTGGTACATGAAAAAAATGAGTTTTCGAAAATTGAAAAGTTTCAATATTTAGTCTCGTCGTTAAAGGGAGAACCTTTAAACCTGATAAAAGCATTTCCTATCTCGGCTGACAATTACGATATGGCGTATGAAACTTTAGTAAAGCGCTATCAAAATAAACGCCAGCTAGCCTTTTTAGCCTGGCAGTCTATTGTAACCGGTAAATTGCAAAATAACTCAGCGCAAGCCTTTCGGTTTCTTCTTGACTCTTTTCAAGAAAACTTGGCCATTTTGAAGTCCTTGAATTTGCCCGTCGATAAATGGGACTTTATCATTTTTTATACGCTGTTATCGAAATTGGAACCGTCTGTTCGTAAAGAATTTGAAATGACCGTCACGTCGGAGGACATTCCGACCTATCAATCGCTGGAGAAATTTTTAGAGAACTACTGTAAGGCAGTAGAGCACGCCGGAGCTAGTACGAGTTCAGCTCACAGCGGATACCCACGACCTGCCGTGGTCAACACGATGCGATCCGAGCACCTCACGGCGCCGCCACGCCGCTTTAAGCAAACGACCTTAGTGGGGAATCAAGCGTCATCGTCGGCGCTGCCGCTACCGCCGCCCTGTCAGTTCTGCTCGAAGAAGCATTTTTTAGCACACTGTCCTGACTTTCAACACTTAAGTGTTACGCACCGGTCACAAGTGGTCGGTGACAAGCAGCTCTGTTTTAACTGTTTACGCTTAGGACATATTGTTTCAAACTGTCCTTCGAAAGGTTCGTGTCGAACTTGTGGTCGCCGTCACCACTCGTTACTACATTATCAGGACAACAATGGAAATAATGAAAATAAATTGCGACCTTCCAACCTCAGCGCGACCTCAAATGCTTTAGGGGTCCAGGGGCTTTCCACAAATACTACGACCAATAAAACTGTCCTGCTGTCAACAGCTCGTGTAGATATTTTGGATAAATGGCGTTCCTTTCACGCCGTGCGTGTGTTGATTGACTCGGGCAGTCAAGCCAACTATATCTCTCAAGGCCTAGCCAACCGACTGGGTCTACCTGTCTGCGGTGACGCGCCGTCTGTTTTTGGTTTAGGCAACGCATCTACGCCTATATTGGGTACCGTCCAGTGCACTATCCGTCCTGAAAATCATCAGGGCAATGACCTATCTTTCGAAGCAATTGTGATACCGCGAATCTGTCACGACATGCCGTCAGTCACGGTGGAAACGAGTTTTTTGAAAAACTTAGGGTTCCTCAAGCTGGCGGACCCGTCCTTTCACGTACCGGGACCAATCGATCTCCTTCTTGGTTCCGAACTTTGGAACGAGATATTCCTGCAGGGTATGATTCCGGGTGGGAATGATTCTCCTGTGGGCCTAAACACTATTTTCGGCTGGGTCTTTTTAGGTCGTTCTCGTTGCCTTGAGAATATACCTTCTTTGTATTCAAACCTTTCATCTGTTCAAACGCTTCACGCGTCACATAGCGAATTAGAAAATGATTTGAAACGATTGTGGGAGATGGAGGATGTGAGTACCCCCGAAAAAATATATTCGCCGGAAGATACTGCTTGTGAGGAGAATTTCCTTTCTACCTACAAACGTGACGACTGTGGAAAATTCATTGTTGAGTTACCGTTTAAATCGGGTGAGCCCACTTTCCGCAACATGCGATCTATCGCTGTGCGCCGTTTTAACAAATTGGAAATGCGTCTATCGAATGACGCCACGTTAAGAAGCTCTTATAATGAGTTCATGCAAGACTATCTGGACAGTGGTCACATGTCAGAAGTGCCATCTTCTGACCAAAATACCACTGCTTATTACGTCCCACAACATTTTGTGCTGTCCCCGTCCAGCGTAAGTACGAAGCTAAGGGTCGTATTCGACGCCTCGGCGCGTGACGGTGAGGGTCTGTCCTTAAACGACACGCAGCTGACGGGACCAAAGCTTCAAAAGGACATATCGCATATACTTTTGCGATTTCGTCTGCATGAAGTCGTATTTACTGCCGATATTCGTCAGATGTATAGGAACATTGTGATGTCTGAGAAACACCGTGACTTTCAGCGCATTGTTTGGCGCTTCGACCCTAAAGAGGAACTTAAAGACTACCGTTTAAACACTGTTACATACGGGGTCTCCTCTTCTCCATTCTTGGCTTTGCGGACGATTGAACAGCTGGCTGTGACGGATGGCCAAGCCTATCCGTTGGGGGCGAGGGTACTGTCTACAGATACGTACGTAGACGACATTCCCACTGGTGCCTCGTCGGTTAGTGAGGCGCTTGAGCTACAAGGCCAAGTAATCGAGCTGTTATCCAGAGGAGGGTTTGAACTCCGTAAGTGGGCAAGCAACCGTTCGGAGTTGCTAAGCCATCTTCCACCTGAGCATTGTGTGACTCAGGCCTCTTCGTCTTTTGATGCCGATTCTCAAGCGGTTGTAAAAGTTCTTGGCTTAAACTGGGACTCGGCGTCTGATCAGTTTAAGTATAAAGTTAATCTGTCTCAAAATCAATGCACGAAGCGACATATACTGTCGGAGCTCGCTCGTGTGTTCGATCCGTTGGGGCTACTGTGTCCTGTAATTTTTTTGGCAAAGGGTTTAATCCAGCGTCTTTGGCTCTTGGGTTTAGATTGGGACCAAGAGCCGCCCGAAGATGTAGTAGCTGTTTGGCGCCAATTTTCTGTCCAATTGAATAGTGTGTCTGATTATGCTGTGCCGCGCCAGATCACACACTCGCGTGCAGTTGCCTATCACCTGCACGCGTTTGCAGATGCATCTCTGGCAGGATATGCCAGTGCCGTCTATTTACAGGCAGAACTAGATGATGGGACCTTTTCTACCCATCTGGTGTGTGGGAAATCGCGTGTTTCCCCCACAAAACGGATTAGTCTTCCGCGACTAGAACTGTGTGCGGCTGTCTTGCTGGCAGATTTAGTACACTCGATACTTCCGCATCTGTCATCCTTGATCGTAATCAAGAACGTCTTTGCTTGGTCTGATTCGACTATTACTCTTTCGTGGATCGCATCTCATCCATCTAAATGGAAAATTTTCGTTGGCAATCGTGTCGCAAAGATTCAACGGAAATTGCCCGCAGCACAATGGAACTACGTAAGCACCCATAATAACCCGGCTGATGTCGCCTCGAGAGGATTGCTACCAAATGCACTGTTGGAGCATCCACTTTGGTGGAATGGTCCGGACTTTCTGTCCCTCTCATCCGATCATTGGCCTCGGTTTGAAACTCTTCCACTGTCAACCGACGCAACAACGGAATTGCGTCAAGAAGAGAAGAAGTCAGCGTTCGTTGCTACAGACGACACTGACTGGATACAGCAGCTTTTACTCCGGTTCTCTTCTTTGAAGAAAATCCTGCGAGTAACTGCGACTGTGCTTAGGTTCCTGAGTCTTTTGCGAAAGCAGAGAACATATTCTGGTCCAATATGTGAACAAGAGCTTAACCAAGCTCTTCTTACTCTCGTAAGATCATGCCAGCAAGATTGCTTTGTTAATGAGATACGTTGTCTCAAAGAAAACAAGCCTTTACCAAAGCCTTTCAAAAAATTGAGCCCTTTCCTTTCAGAGGACAATGTATTGAGGGTCGGAGGGAGACTTCGACACTCAGATTTGGAGTATGATGCTAAGCATCCCGCTATTCTGCCTTCAAATCATCAGCTTTCGTCTTTGATTATTGATGATGTACATGCAAAATCGTTGCATGGAGGTGCACAAATGGTGCATTTCATGTTGACTCAAAACTTTTGGGTTCTTTCTGCTCGCCGTGCTATTGCGAGACGTCTTTCTCGGTGTGTCCCGTGCTTTCGGGCTAAGCCAGTACCGTCACAACCCATCATGGGGGACCTTCCTCGCGTTCGAGTTACTGCGGTAAAAGCTTTTCAGCGCGTGGGCTGTGACTACGCTGGTCCTTTCCACGTGATCCTTGGCCGCCGACGCCGAGGAGCCCGTGCTGACAAAGTATATCTTTGCCTTTTTGTATGCTTATCAAGCAAAGCTCTACATCTAGAGATTGCCCAGGACCTTACTACGGAATCTTTCATTGCCACCTTACGACGCTTTATCGCGCGTAGAGGTCGGTGCTCTTTAATACTTAGCGACTGTGGGACAAACTTTGTCGGTGCCAAGAATCAGTTGGCGGGGCTTATGAAAGCTGCCGCTGCATCACAAACTATTGAATTTAGGACTGTTCCACCCTCTTCGCCTCACTTTGGTGGAGTTTGGGAGGCTGGCGTACGCTCAGTGAAGGGACATCTTGCCAGGGTAGTGGGGAGTCACCTTCTGACCTTGGAGGAGTTTCATACGGTGATAGTGCAAATAGAGGCGGTACTGAACTCACGTCCTTTGTGTGCCATCAGTAACGATGCCAATGACTTTTCCGTGTTGACGCCAGGGCACTTTTTAACGCTGTCTCCTTTAACTTCTGTTCCGGATGATAACGATGAAACGACTAAACTTTCACTGTTGAACCGTTGGCAGTTGCTACAGCGCTTACACGCTGATTTTTGGAAGCGTTGGCACCGCGACTACTTAAATACCCTAACCCAGAGAAACAAATGGACAGACAATTCTCGTTCTGTGAGAATTGGTGACTTAGTCCTCATTAAGGACGACAACCTTCGACCGTTGCTATGGTCAGTGGCACGCGTCGTCGACGTGCACCCGGGCCAGGACGGGATCGTACGGGTGGCAACTGTTCGCACAGCAGATGCTGATTCGCGTACGAAAGACTTTAAACGACCCGTCGTCAAGCTTTGTGTCCTTCCTGTCAACGATAACTAGTTTATAATACAAACGTCCTCTACGTTATTTGCTGTTAATTTTTTTTATTAAACTGTTCGTTATATATCTGTTGCATTGAGAGTGTTTACCTAGTATACTTATAGTCTGTTTTAATCTTTAGGTAACCGTAAAATATACATATATATATATACTGAAGCTATTGTAAGAGGAATGTTATTCAATAGTCTGTCATTGCACCAATCCTAGTTGTTTCGTGTTTTAATACCCTACGCTTTCTGGAAATCGCAATTTCGCAGCGGGGGGGGGAGTATGTTTAGGATTCAGTAACCACAGGCTTTTGTCAGGAGCGAACAGTAGTCCATCACTGAAGGCTCCTTCAATGCTATGCGAATTTGGCCCTTACTGAACCGCTCCCTAAAGAACATTCGCCATCATAACGGGTCTGTACGGAGCTGTCGTCGCGAACGCATCCCTTCATGCCGCTTAGACATACCACAGTGCTTTTGTGGTTACTTTCACTGCTTTCTGTGCTGTTATACGCTGTGCTGTGCTTATCCAACATCGAGGCTTGTAAGACCTTAAGGCATAGCAGAAGGAAAAGGAGCTGGGCATCCGCCAAGACGCGAGTTGCCGCCATTGAGGTTCACAAGGTGAGTGGATTGCTAATTTCTCTTGATAATCGCCTTGGTTACTTTCCTTGGGGATTTAACACTTTCTTTCCGACCATTATTCCACTGAGCTATCGAAAACGTCAACAACAACTTTATTACGCGTGGCAGCGTCCGGTCGTGAGCGCGTGTGCCAGCCAACTGACTGAGCCTACCGCGCGCGGCTGGCGAGGTGTAGGTATAATTCTCGGTTCCCACGGTGCAGATACATACCACTGCTTCCGGTAGTAATTTTACATAGACTCTTGGAGAACTCAAAGTGAATTCGCGAAAAGTTTCGCGAACGGTCTTTTCGCGTGGAAGGTATTTTCGTAGGTATGTGGATGGATGCGTGCGTATATAAATGCGTGGATGTAGGTAGGTATGTGACTTAATCAAGCAACGAAACTTTGGTAAATTTATATAAATTTATTCTTGAAATAAGTAACATTGCTCACTGCTTTTGCCCAAAATAGAACCTACACTCATTATCTCATTCACATAAATTATTTATGATATTTATAATATAATATCTAATATTCATAATTTACACATTGTGTAATGAAGCAATAACCAAATCAGGCTCCAGGCCATACAAACAAAAATCTTAAATATGTACATACAACGGATTCATGATTATTGTCTCATAATAACGGATGTGTTATGCGTACATTTCTGCTGTAAATTGGTTAGATTTCCGGATAATTCGTGGGTACAACTACACCGAACCTAGGAGCTTCGGAAGCCCTATGGAATGTAGAACTTGCCGTGTCACGCAGAAATGGTTGTACTTAACTCATTTAAAATATACACAATACTGTTAGATCTATCAGATGAAGTACTAAAATTACAACGGTTTGCTGTTTGTGCTTTCAACAGGTTTATGACTTTATTTAAACTTAAATAAAGAATACCTGAAGCCAATAGGTATAATAATGAAAACTAAAAATCGTTTTCTTCGTGTTTAAAGATTTGAGCAAATTATACAATGTACCTGATAACATGCAGATTTAACTAATTGTACCTAGTAAAGAGCACAATAATTTCATTTCACTCGTTTGAACTTAAGTATTTTTAGTCCGCTAATCAAATTACTCGCAGACTTTTACTCTATGTAGGTACTGTATTTTAGTATGCACTGTGTACCAATTATCTTAAGAGTACTTAATGCTAAATAATTTAAAACAACATTTTCGTTACATAGCATGCAACAAACTTACTGACAATACACAAACGTACTTAAAAATGCACCTATTGAAAATTAGGAACTACTATTAGGGTTTATGGATTATTATACTTGGACACAAATGATAACTTAATCGATCGATTTTACACAGAAACTCGATTCTAAATATGTTTTTTGCTAATGTACAAATTTGCTGGGTTCTCAATTAACATGAGTACTTTTTATTATAGAAACCATTTAAGTACTACGTATGTTTATTTAGTGAAAATGTCAACCATATCGACAATACTAAGATATTTTAGATAACAAAGACTAAAAAAAATAATTAAAATATATCTAGCTCTATCACAGTTAAATATCAATAAACTAAAAATATATTGTAATAAACTGCAACTGTCATTTTTGGGTCATTTTATAAAATCTCCTGACAATAATGATCACTAGTAATATAAGCTGAAGTAAGCGAATTACCAAGTATTATAATTAGAACCTCGCTCGTTGGATGCCTGTAGGTACTGTAGGTTGACGAATTACCTATAGCTGGTGGTCTACAAATGGAATGATCAAAACAATAGCACACTATAAATATCCGTTAGAGACTGAGATTCTCGTGTAATGTTACGTACGGTACGACATTATCTAAAATGAAAATCTAAATAATTTCGTATGGCATTACAATGGATAAGTCTTTTACACTTAGGGTAGCTTGTGCTAAATATTCGTATCTTCATTTAATGATTCCTTTTGTATAAAAATACTTAAATAAATAATAAGTAAGTAGTATCAACAGATAGGTAGTTTTCTTTTCGTATGTGATGTTGTGTTTAAGACTAATATATTTTACAATATTTTCTTACTCAAATTTCAATAGTGTTATAAAATACAAGAGCTTTGACTCCGTTAAAGTACATTTTATTATCTACTTATTGCTAGCTAATGGAAACATGGCTGATAATCGGGTCAGATAACCTGCACTGCAGGCTACCTTACATTACATGGAAACTGCGAACTAAAATTCAGTGCTCGCGTAGATTGACACTAAGATCGATTATAGCTGTAATATCCCAGGACAGAATATCAGTCTTTTATGAAAACCCTCGACATGCAAACGATAAAACGAAATTTCGGACTGAAGATGTAAGAACGGATAACTAGATCCTGGTTTGTGACTAGACTAATTACAAACATAAGTACAATAAAATCCTAGTTTTCGACATGGATTTAAATGTTTTAAGTGTCAGCCGAACAAGATAATTGATGGATCTTAGTGTCCATCTTTAAAAAGTACCTTTGGGACGAAAAAGCTTAAGGCTTTCCAAAATATCACCGGAAGCAAATTCATTTACTTGTTCATGTATATATTAGGGAATGCAGAACCGGTACCATTTATCAGTCCCGGGATTTCCGGTACTAGCCGGAAGAGGAACCGGGATTTCCCGGTATTTTCGGTACTTTCGGGAAATTACTTGTGGTGGTTTTGAGACGTGAGTAGTTTTAGCCTAATACCCTTTTTGGGCAATATGGTAATAATATCAGCGATGCAAAAAGAAAGTGCACGTGTTTTGTTATCAAAATACACATTAATTCTTTAAATCACAATGAATTTGCTTATTTTATCTTAGCGGTTTATAAAAAGGACTCAACATTAAATCGAAGAGTTTTTTAAATGCTCACAATTCGTTCATTATTATTTTAACTTTAATTGAATCAGAGTCTGTCATAATCATTGATGCCGTGGAGTGTCTGTACAACTTAAGGTTGTAGAACAGAGTTTGTCAAGAGTATACTTAGTAAGTGTAGTGATTACACCGTTGTGTTACACTGTTATTCTTCACAAGTTTTATTAGAAATGTGTAAATCCTGGGCGCGTCAAAATGGAGACGGTATAAAATAAGTGTAAAATCACGAGGGCAGATTGTTTACACTTCATAAACAAAAATAATTTCAATAATTAGTTATTGCTTATCTCCTTCTGTCAAATACGCCTTCAAATGTTAAATGTTTGTTAAGCGTATGCGTCCGCTAGCGAAAATCTTAATTTTTTAATCAAAGTGAAACCTGTGGTGTCGAATTTTTAAATTTTCACTTTGATTAAAAAATTGAAATATGGCTTCACCATTTGGTAAGCTGTTTGTCACATAATTTTATTGTAATTGTAAAAAGATTCTCACTTGAAATATTTAAATAGGTGTAATATAGTCTAAAGTGGGAAATCATTCTCAGCCGAAGCGCTTTATAACCCATAGCGTTAACCAACCCTCTACAACCACAGTAATACCGGTGGAAGTGTTAGGTGAGGGTGAATTAACACTCTTGCTGTACCTGTAATAGTACATGCACAAGAGTGTTAATTGACTCTCAGCTAATACTTCAACACTGCTCTAAAGGCCTTCCATCACCTTTACCTGTTACATGGGCTTCATTTGCGGTTATATCGGTGTTATAGCACGCTTTAACAGCTAACACCTTTATACAGTCATGTGTTAACACTTTAATACTCATATGGAACCGATATAAGAATGATGTACAGGTATTTTTAACGCTAGCGTGCTGGTTGGGTGCTAGTTGGGCGACTACCTACTGATAGTGTAGCTGTAGAATAATGAACACACGCGTTGCGGTAAATATGCGGGTGGAGGACTGGTTAGGTGATGGCGCTGATGGATTTGTATAAGCGGGACGGAGTAATGATCAGCCGTGGTCGTGAATTGGCTGCTTAGAGCGGAGTTTCCGTTTGTAAACATCGCTTGCGTTATTTTATCGATATTACTCTTATCATTTCTAGATTAGCGTATTAAATTTTAGCCGCAAATTACATTTCCCGAAAATCCCGAAAATACCGGGATTTCGATTTTGTAGTACCGGTTCCTACCTTGGTCCAAAAAACCGGGAAATCCCGGGATTTTCGGTTCCGGTATTTCCCGGGAGCAAACCCTAGTATATATATACTGGGTCCGTTAGAGGCATTTTCCCTAAGAGGTAATAAGTAAATATGTATATATATTTTGGGACCAACAAGTATTAATTTACCTAACCGTCGACAGTCGTCGCCAGACCTGACAATCTCAGTGTCTTTGGTGCGCTACTTCAAGGCTATACTACATATCCTAAAGTAATCCAAACGTAAAATTGGGACAACTAAAACTGATAATAGGAACGTCATGTTCCGCCCCACAACTAAATAAATACTATATAAAGCTGCAGCCCGACTCACTTCTCATTCATATGGTTGTTCTCCGGGAAGGAGTTCGAAATTGGTGGAGATTGTTGTACCGTTATATAGTGGGCGTCAATGTGACCTCCAGAAAAATCAGACATTTGGGATTTTGTTGAAAACCTCGAAATTGCTTGACGGCTCGACCAAATGTCATAATAGAGAACTGCGATCAAGTCCGGGCTTCCATCACAAGTAAATATTTTGGTCTTACATGTTCCTTGACCAGTTGTTCGGGAAAGCCTCATTGCTACAGCTTAACCTAAGAGGTGAGATCCCAGCCGCGTCGGTGGTGACAGCGAACGGTACCGTGGGACGAAGAGAGGCGGGATGGCTTTACGCAGCACGCTGCAGCGCTGTCTCGCGGCACGCCACCGCTGCGACTAACGCCGCGCCACGCCCGCTACCGTCTTCTGAGAGCATCAGGTCGAACTGAAAATAAACAAAAAAGATAGCTTTCGATTCAAACCTTTTTTGACACTATGTAACTTTACATACTAAACGGTTTAAAAGTTTAAAGTCGCGATGTACGCGGATCGCAAGTGCACTCCCTGACCTGAGGAAGGACTCCCGAAGTAATAACTCATAAGTGATCGCCGAATTACGACTAGGTACGACAAAGGCGGGAGGATGGGAACGTAGTCGACAACCTTCCTAAATAACGGATTCATATGATGGGGAGCGTTGTCAAATAAAGTCTGGCAGTCTGCTTAAAGAAACTTATACATGGTGCTAATCCGTATGTCGTGGTGCAAGACTGAAGTTCGACTGGTACCAAGGGGCACCAGTCGTCATACGAAGATAACGATTCTGATTTCTGAATGACCTGAAGCGGTTTGAGCGATGTCATAGGAACCCCAGCAAAAACTACACTTGCATAAGACATGATTGGACGAACACAAGTTTTATAAAGAGTTCGGTAGCTTATTTTTAAGTTTCATTTTGCTAAACTTGTTAATCATCGGCCCAAGCCTTCCTAGCACGAACAACGAACGGTTGCGTTCCCTGCTGATGTGGCTACGGAAAGTTTTCTGTCGAGGGTCACTAAGTGGGTTTAGATGCGTTGCGTTGAAATGCCCATGATATATCCTCTTGGGCACGGCGGTACACACCATTCACCAAATATCAAATATGTATGCAGACTTTTTGAGGGAAGAAAGAAAACTTCAAAAGATGAAATATAAAATGCACGTCTATATTTTTGAAGTCTGTGATGTGTTGGCCACTATCAAAACTATTATATCAGATATCAGACACAATTAGGTAACTCGTATAAGAATTGTCAACTTTACCCGTTGTTATTGTAAGGCGCCTTGAGTATTTATACAAAATTGACCTCAGTTATACTGATACGCGATTGTAAAGTTATATTTTATACCTACATAACTAGCTACCAAAAGTTCTTCAAGCTATGCATACCGAATATGTTAGCTGTTCTTGACACACTTTATGCGAATGACATTGAAATTGTTAGCGAAATAGTTTCATCGCGCACTATTAAAATTACTCAACGTACCTAATTATTATTTTCTTCTTCGTCTTTAGTAAATGTTAGTTACCTAATAATATTATTATCTTCCCCAGAACACCTTCCGTGGCTTCCGTCACACTATCAAAGCAAAATTAGCCTCCTCATCATTAACGTCGTAGATATTGATTAGATTAATAACTTTCAGTCCTGACCTGATTATTAAACATTGAAAGTACACGATAAAATTGCGTCATTTTCTCGATTATAAATGGAACACAGATCTGTAGACATGCAACATAGAGTCATGTCTTCAGTCAGTTCATGATCGGAAAGGCAAAACCAAAAAGCTTTGCAACTTTAGTTTCATTCGTATTTGACTCCCCTGCTTGCTTGCCCTGTAGCTGTAGATACAAGGAGCATTGCAAATTGGCCAGTGAATGTAACGTCACTTCAGAGTGATAATATACAGGACACCAACGTAGTAAAATCTACTGTAGTCCTAGTAGTATATAAAGTAGTAGTCTTGCACCATATATGAAATATTGCGATAATTTTAAACTAAATATATCTTGGCGCGTTTCGATGAAGTTAACTTCGGAAGTTAGTATTCATTCTGTCGGCTTACACGCGTCACAGAGGTTGACCGATCACACCGACGCCTTTTTTCTTAGATAAAAAAATTGTTTGCGATGTTGAATTACAGGGCATAGTCCGACTCTAAACGGGTTTATCTAAATTCGATAAACTTGTTATTGCGAGGGGGCTCGTCTTGGTCAGTCAGGACAGAAGATAGCGACGAAGGTCCAAAGGCCGTATTAGTACGATTGCACGGATTCATTGACTCTAAGACTGTGTGGGTGGTAGATTGCGTCTTTGCTAAATGGTGTGACGCAATTAGAAATAACGAAAATCATGATAGAGGCTATCAAAGAACGATGGATCCAACATATTCCATATTTTTATGTTATGGCACTCTAGCATAAGATGTAATAACATTGTTTCTGTAATTGACGGGTTGTTGCCTAAATTAATTAAAATAAATAAATATTTTTAAGATCCTATATTTACAAATTTCCCATTCGGGTTGGAAGGTCAGGTGGCAAAAGTTTCCGTAGAAGTAGTATGTACATGAATTCTAGAGGTTATGATACGCTTAGATGAGGAAGAGGATAACAAAATATATCTACAGCACATGGGTTTTTTCCACGGCGGTTAATTTTCCTTAACCAAACATAAAGCAGTAGATACTGAGCTTCGTCTTCGTACTAACACATTTATGATTAAAGAAGTCAGGGTTGTTTAGGTTATCTATCACATAATTGGCTCGATAATATAATTTGCAGTCTTTATTATTATGATATAGATAGTAGAAGGTTAAGAATCTTTTTGTTTAAGTATTTGTAGTATATTCGTAGAGGCGGTTAGGGTAATTGAATGTCGCGTCATATTTAAACGTCGATTAGGTCTTCTGTCCGTCTTTTGGACCTGGACTACTTGCAGCGTCATTAGTCGTGCACAGTTTTGTTTTTGCTGAGTATACAAGATATATATATATATATATATATATATCGTAATTTTTAATTGCTGATTTTTTCTATTTCAAAAACAAATGTTACTTTTTTACCTTATGATTTATTTCGCATTGAATGTATGATCAGCGGACCTACCGGGAACCGAAAACGAAGTATCTCCCTCTCTGTTGCTCCAATATACAAGTGCAACAGAGAGGCAGATATTTCGTTTTTGCTTCTTGATCAGAAAATATAATTGCATGATTGGTAGTTATTTGATATATAGGTGGCTAAAACGCCCATCGTCTCTCATTAGCTGTACCTAGATCAGTTGAAATGTTTCAGTCTTCTAGCTAGATACTTGTTGTCTTATTTCTAGCAGTGAAGCAGCTTCCGTATCCACAAAAATACTTGTCATAATATTCATTAAATTTATTTGCTTTCTAAAGCGAATTTATCTCTAGATATCTATATCCTCAATCTCCAATAGTGCTTATGTTTACGTGGGGCTATTCTTATTTTGTGTACGCAGTACGCATTCATAATCGTGAATCCTTTATAGAATGGGAAACCAGCTACGGAATGGGCAGAGTGCGGATGAAGAAGCATTCATTTGTTTAGTCTCACCTGTAGCCCTGGCCGGACAAGCTGGGCGATCTTCTCGCACATGAGCGTGTGGAAGTGTGGGTGGAACCTGTACACGGAGCCGTCGATGCCGACGGTGACGCGGGGCTCGTTCATCTTGTTGATGAGCACCGCGAGCCCGGCGGAGACGAGGTGCGCCGCGCGCCTCGACACGCACTCGCATACGTGCCGTACCGCCGCCATGTCCGCTTCGGTCGCGTGGGATAAGCCTGGAATTAGAGTACACCATGTTGTACTTCAAGAAAGATCAGAATATTGGTATATTAATTTGGAGAGGACTGCAAAGTAGAGATTATGCTGGTCATGTGGTTTCGACGAGGAAGGGAAGAAGACGTACGTCGCTTACGTGGCACCGGCCAGTTCTGAGGGGAATTGTTTAGATAGACCGCCTCTTTTCGAGAGGTGCAAGATGTGCCGGCTAAACAATACCAGGAATAACACACCAGCCGGCAGAAGAAGATGAAGGCAAGGCGGTCCGTGTGTGTAGTTGAGACAATATCCGAAAGTGGACCCATGGACTTAGAAGTTTTAGTGAATCGCTAGAGAATGATGCACCCGGGATTAAAGTCAACGGGATAATAATAAATTAAGAATCATCAAGTATTAGCCGAAAGAACACTTAATTAGCCATCGCACTCGTTTCAAAAGATTAATGGCTAATATTATAGGTGTGGTCAATTTCTACAATAATTGTGATAAGAATAATGACGTCACTTCATTATTTATCAAGTCATGCTCATACAATGCTTTGAGGCTATAGTTGCAACAATTTACATTCTTAGAAATGACATGTAAAATGCAATATTTTATCAATAAATAATTGAATTGAATTGAATTAGGAAGTATGTAATAAATTTGTGTAATTCTATAATTACAAGTGTGTACACGGTTTAATTTACGTTACAGATACAGATTAGTTACAAAAATAACTAGAAAATACCTATCTCGGCTGCACCATAAAATACCCATCTAGCTATTCAATCAGGCGATTATATTTCGCGGACATTGTGCACACAATCCAAGTGGAATTCTGTTAAAACTTGTCAAACGAGAAACGGAAAAAAATGTCAATAAACGCTCGAACTTGCGTCATCCTAAACTTTGTTTAATAAGGACGTATTTAATAGCCGTATTGACGTAAGTATACGTGGGGTTCCCTCCAAAAAAATTACAATAAGATGTCGATTTTATAGATGCCAAAAATATTTTAGACACACATACAAAAAAGCAAATAGAAAGAGGAATAGGTAAATAGAAAACCAAAGAAATAGCCATTTCACGAAAGGGTCCCCAACCCAAATATCTTTTTATTTCGCTATAGTATAGTGTTGCCTACAGTGAATTATTTACCATACGATTGGAATGTTAGTTGGAGGCAAACCAAGAAAATAATTACATATGTGAAGATTTGATATAGACCTATTTCTGTGGTTAAATGAATGTTTTTCATATAAATAAATTTAATCGTTTCTATTTTAATAAACAACTAATTTATTGCCGCCATTACAGAAAATCATTCAGATAGGAGGATAATCTAGTGATGGCTTTATCAGTTGTTGTGACGGTCTTTGTCTCAGTCAGTAATGTCAGTATACAAGTACGATTTGCAATCCCAAGTCTGTCTATGTCATTAGTGTTTTTGTTTATCCCGGAAACAAGACTAAAGTCTCATTAAACCATTCCCTCGAATCTTGAAGGTGAGCCTGTTGTTGTTTTCGATCTACATACAAATTGATTTATAGTCAAGTCACTTTCACTGTGTGCGTGGAAAACGCGGGGTCACAATCAACAGGCTACGTCGGTTTGAATTATTGTTAAGGGGATACATCGGTTACATAAATCATAAAACTTGATTAAAACGCCATGTAGTGTAAATATCTTCAAGTTTCTAAGTATAGTTTTGGTTACGTAAAAATATATTCTTTATTTTAATATTATCTTTGAAGACAAATGCGTACATGCGTACGGTATATGTCACAAAAACTATTTACGTCATCTTATGCTAAATACAAGTAATAGTTGCTAGCGAAAATAGTGGAAAATTTGGGCAAATTTAAACGTGTAAGCATTTTTCCCGTTTCATTGTTAGGTATATAGAGTCGATTCGTTTTATAATCTACGGGCTGACAATGTGATGTAACGTGTAGACGTAGACTACAACTTGCGCGCAATATTTATAGCTTATAAAACATATGTACCAGCTCTTACCCGCTTATTATCTTGCATCGTTTCAACACTGTAAAAAGACTAGTCATCCATCATAATTCATAAGCACTTGATGTTAACTTGCTGACAATACGAAGTGACTCGCCATAAAATAAATCAATGAAAATGATGAGAATGTGTTGCTTGCCTTGTGTTTATTCTAGAACCTATTCGTTATAAGTATATAACTAACCTCACGTGCCATACATTAATGTTTATTGAACGAAAACAGATCAATTGAATTGATTCCAATGGATGGTATGCCAGTTGCGTTATACCTTAACCTAAATGCTGTGTTAAATCTCATTTCATCGTACAGATATCCACCGACAGGGAATTAGTAAGCAACTTACAATTTACATGCTTAAGTGTTCCAGCTTCTATCATAATAAATTAAGTCTACATATATTCTACTATAAAGTAGCTCAAAAACTCACCCAATTCCTCAAGGACCTCCATACAGCTCGTGAAATCTCCGGGTTTGTCCGATTCAATCTCAGAAACGTATTTGGTATAAAAGCTTCCTCGCTGGAAAAACAGGTCTGAGCCGCGGCCTCCAAAGAGCAGACCCATCCGTGTGAATTTCACGAGTGCGAGACGAACCAGCTCTCCCAAGTACATGCCAGATATCATCTTCTCCTGACTGCAATGGGAAAATAAATGTATCAGTAAAATGTCATACGGCTGGGAACAGTATTCCTTCTAAACATCTGGACCATTCCCTATTTTCCCCATACGGGAGAATGCACAAAAAATTCAACTGTTGGTTTATTTAGAACTTTTGTAATTGCTATGATCATTCATACACATAAAAAAAACAGTGCAAAGGTTATGTAGGGATTCTGAATGACTCACATTTGTTTGCCTGGGTTGACGGAATGTTGGTCGATTTCGCGGTCAAACTCTGTGCGTACAAAGTCCAGTGCTCCATCGTCTCCGAATGCTCCCCACTCTGTGTTTACAACCATGTCCTGTTTGCTCAAGCCTCCCTCAAATGTTTCACAGGCTTCAGTCTTCTCCACATAGCATGCGTTGCTGCCGGTACCTAATTAATATACATAGTCAATGAATAATACTTATTTGCAAGATATTTAATTGATTTAAAAGCGTTAAAGACACAATCACATATATTTTATTAAAAATAAATTAATACAACCTCATGCCAATTCCTACCTTTAGCATTGTTAAGAACTTAGGCACACGAACACTAGTGTCATTAATCATTACTTTAGCATAGATAAAAAAAAATCCACGACAGTGTAATAACTTGCTAAGCACGTGTAAAATAGAAGTTTAATATGTAGTAGTAATGAGCGTATTAGACATATTCATAGTATTATCACACATCATCATTATTATCATCATTAAATTTCGTTTTCTACAGGTATTTATATTAGTTTTATTACAGATTACACACCAGCATTAAATTTTCGATTAAGTTTAAATTTACCATGCGTAGGAATTTTTGGTCATGCGGATCATGCTCTAAAAGGTTAGTAATGTCATGTATTTCTATGGGATTTACAAGTAGATAGCCAGAGAAGTCTCGACTAAACACACGACGTCGCTTGATTATGATATTTATGATTAAAGATGATAATGAACATGTTGCGTCCGTGGCTAGTTGATTGTGCCTGACGTGTGTAGAGTTGTAGACTCAAGCTAAGACACGTAAAACAACAGGAAAGCACACCACCACACGGCAATAAATAAGGTAAACCTACCAACGATGAGTCCTATTTTGCAGTTGTGGTTTTTCCACGCACAAGACATCAATGTACCCGTGGTGTCATTCAGAATAGCACATATGTCTATCTGTACATCCTACAAGAGTGAGAAAACATGCGTTTAGGAATAGATATGAAATATTATTCCAGTTTGAGTTGAGTTGGATGACGTTGTTGATCGACCTCATGTGTTGAAGATGATTTTCGAGGCTTTCGAGTTTATTTATAACAACTCAGTCGGCGGTTCAATCACAAATCGCCAATTTGTAATTGTAGCGCATGTAATGTATTCTTATTTATCAATTGAGGTAACTGTTTACATTTACTAACATTTCAGCACAGTTGGACTCCATCATTTTTTGAATAACCGAGAGTACATAACGTAAAAGAAGCTGAACAAAAGTAAACATTGCATTACAATCTGAACAATACAAGCTATGTGCATTCATGAAGCTGAAAGAAACGGTGATATAAAATACACTCTATTCTCTCTTGAACTTCTTAAAACGAAGGTAATTTATGGTAAATTTAATTAATTGATCTAAAAATTAAATTGATACACCGATCGACCATACACTACTGAGTTGTCATAAGATTCCTGGAAAGCCTCTAATGGGCTCTCATTTTGGCTTCCAGATTCATGCCTTATGTCAAAGATAGAGAGCTGATATCATCATCAACTCACCGATTATTAAGCCTATCTTGCAATGGCGCTCCTTATGTGCACATGACATAAGAGTGCCGGTGGCATCGTTAAGGATGCCCATCACAGATAATGAAAGGTCCTGTAAAATTACTCTTTATATATATTTTATCGCAAAGGTGACTTATGACTAGTGATGGAAAGACTGCATGTGAAAGAAATTACAACATAAGCAACAATTTGCTCGAAGACTTGAGGAAGTTGTAACTTTCTTCAGAAATAGGTGTCATTCCGATATGCCATGCCTTTGCGATATGCAAAACTTGTCTGTTTTCAGTTCAGTTATTAGGGGTTTTCTAATCTCTAATAACAAAGAGAAAACGGTAAGTATGATAATGGACACTTACCCCGCGTCTCGCGATGGCGTCTTTTAGTCCCTGGACGACGTCTGTGCCGACGACACCGGAGCATGAGAATCCTTTGGTCCAACGTTGTAAAATGCCTTTCGTAAGACCAAGTTGTTTTAGCGGGAAACTGAATGTAAACCCAAGCGCCAAACGCTCCTCATACACACCGTGTTCCTAAACAAATTACAGATATATAAGTATTAAAAAATCCTTGGTCGTGTAGATCTCTTGTCAATCAAAACGGTTTATACCTTCATGAAATTGGCTAAGCACTCGGCTATGTGATCGAATAAGGCTATTCCAGTACCAGTCATGATGCTTTGCGGTATAGCATAAATTTTTGACTGCATGTCGAAGTGATGATCACCTAAATTTATTATTAATACTCTGAAGTTGGTTCCGCCCAAATCTAACGCCAAAAATTTACCGCGTTCTGAAAACAAAAAAACATCAATATCTTCGCCCTCCCGTAACCTGTTAATTGTGATTAAAATTGTTGAAAACAAGTAATTTTACCTTTTCCGTTGGGTAGGTCTTGTATGTAAGTGATCCAGCACTTGACAATGGATGATTCATGGGTATCTCTTCCGAGGCCCTTTTCTATGGCGCTGTGGAGTCGCACCATAACCTCGCGTAGCTGTTTGTCCGACCACTGGAAAATCTCGCATTCTTCGCGAATCTGCAAAGGCGAAACGACTTTATAAATACGTAAAATTGTTATAATATTTAAATAGTCTGCGTCGGACGTAAAATGAACTTGGACTTGTCATTGACGTGCGTTAGATCTAAGTGGACGGCGGCATTTTCGGCACGTGTAACGCTCGCCCGATTATTCAAAAAATTTGCTCATTTTTATGTTTACTGTGATATCGGCTGTCTGCGTCACGCATACGTATTGTCTCCCCAGTTTTAACAATGATAAAGTGAACAATCACTTAATTATATTCTGACCTGACCTGACGTCGATGGTGATTGCAAATTTTTAAATTTCTCGTGAAAATAATTATCGTAACTGCCTATAACACGCACCAAGTCTGTAGATTAGATAACCAGCTTGAGTCATTGTTCGTGAAAATAAATCTTTTTCCATAGTATGTTAAGAAATTAAACTGTGCATCTAAAGTTTGAATATTCTTAATTAAAAGTACAAAGGTTTGTTTTCATTTATTATAAATCTTTCACTGAAACTGTATTACATTACGCGCGGATGCAAAACGAACGAACGAGATAGGCGACTCGTTCTTTATCGCGAACAAGTTCCACAAGGTCAAAGCGGTCATTACAACTACTGTTACTTTCCAATTCTAACTAAAGTAGTCGGCTAGTAAAATTAATTCTAAAATCAATACACATACAATAAAACGGAGGCCCACTCACCTTGGGTAGATTATTGATAGCCATGCCCATTTTGCTTAGTTATATATTAGCACTTCTTATATAAATAAAATACACCGCGAGTGTTTGTGTTCTGTCTGTATTCTGGCACAACACACACTCCGCACGACACGTCTCGCTACACGAGCAAAGAAATGAGGAATACGGCTGGTAGCCGTCGAACGCGATCTATTCAATATGACCGCGCTCTTTTCATTCATACGTAAGCCATGACAAATTACTGTTTTCTCGCTCTTATATGCCAAAACAAGTCGCGATAGAGGAGCTCAACTTGATTTTACAACTATCGCAGTAATTCCGACACTAATTGAAATAATTTTAAACCATTTTGCAACTAACTCTTGACTTTCAGGTACCCTATGGTTTATTATTTTTTGCAAATTTGCATTTTATCCTTTTGTCTTACGGATATGTTTATCGCGAGTCCCTAGACGAGCCTCTCTGTGTTTGCTTCTGATTGGTCGGCGCGTGGGCTCGCTCAGGACGTCATACACATTCCTCGACCTCTATTTATAATTGCGTTAGTATGAGTGCAGTTATCGCTAAACTACATGTGAAGCGGATGGTGGCGGTGGTCGACGGTTTACTGTTATTTTGTATTTCTTACAGAGCCTGAAAATGTAACGCTGAATTTCATCAGTATAATTACATGAATTCCAGTTTCATACTATAAAGTAGCAATATTAGGCGTTTGGGTATATCTAATTTGTTTTTAAACGGAATCTATTAGCATACGAAACGAAGCAAATCGAATTTAACGTGAAGTAAAGCATTAATTTTGATTTTAGTTGTCTGTGTCAGCATGATGTTAAGTTTTTTATCAGCATAATGCAGATTGCCATTCTAAAACCAATTTTGGTAATACCATGAACTAAATACTTCCTAATTGTTAATTTTGCGGTGACATTCTAATCAGAATGAGCTTTCACCTTCTACTACATTAATTAACATTGCATAACTAGATTATTCAAATTCAGGAAGAAAGTCAGCATTCCTTACTGGTCAACGACGGTCCCGCGTAAGGAGCCTGCCAATTTATAACCTTCAAAACTTTTCATGGGGTGAATAAACTAAAACTTGTAAGTGTTAATGGAATAAGATAAACAAGTGGTTTAGCGTGTTTTCGGTGGACAAAAAACTATAAATATACCTGTGTATGCCTCGCACGTCAGGATGAACGCACGCTGAACCATTTCTTGGCATAGTGTGTTGTTTATTTTAGATACCTCGTGACGACGCGACGCGACGCCTCCGATCTTCTTGACAATATGCACGCAGCTGAATCCACGGAACATTTAGATACAATAGTAGTGGTTGTTCAAACCAACTCAATTTAATGCTGTGATCGCGTCTTTTGAACAATACGTTACAAATAATATTCTAGGATATTGTTCAATTAAACCCAGTCGTTGTTCGGTCTATAGGTACCGTTATTGGGAGCCTTTAACATGCTATGTTAAGGCCGGGTTATAGTAAAAATCTGATTTGGTAAACGGTTTTATTTCGAAATACTTACATATTAAAAATGTAAAAAAATACGATGTTATATTTGAGACCTTTATCTAGTACTGTCGGATGTCCGTTACACAATTTGCAAAACTTTGTTCGATAGAAAAAAATTCCAAACATACCTCTATTTTCTATCTTAAAACTCATTTTATTTCAATCTTAGGTAACATCATGAGTAGAAAATAATACTAAAATAAACGTATTTGATGGTATGAGGGATGTCGGGATTAATATTGTTAATATAGTAAGCCATGTATTTTTCTCACCCAAAAATGTACTAAAAATTTACGAAAATTACGCGCACAGTTCCGTAGAGAGTGGGATGGTCAATTGCAAACTCACGCGTGTTAGAGCGGGACATTTGCAATGGAAGAGCCTCGCCTTAAGTAACAAATGACAAAGGCCTTTCGTTATTAATTATGGGAAGTTTTCCGTTGAATAAAAATAATAAAAAATACTTTCTGGCTTATCGTGCTACACTAGGGCTGCCATCCGTCCGGGTTTTCCCGGATTTGTCCTAGTTTGAAGGCCGTCCGGGGGCCGTCCGGGGGGTGTCAAGAAGTGTCCGGGGAAACCCGGACACTTTTCATGTAAGGAAGCACCTCATTGAATTTAAAGGTCTTGTTTTTTAAAAATATTATTTTCGGACTCGTCCCGGGAAAAAATGCGATTTACGCCAAATGTCCGGGTTTTTTTTAAATCTTTGTCCGGGTTTGGCGAAATTCGAGATGGCAGCCCTAGGCTACGCCGATAGAGAGCAACCTATTTGCTATAAAACTTGTTCTAAACTTTACTAAATCGATAGAACTTGTTGAAATTACCACAATCTTTAATTAATCGGAAAATAAAGCTGCGCTTAGTCTTAAAAGGAATGTGGTTTCTAAAGGCCAAAGCAATGTTGTCTATGTCAGTCATAATAAATAATCTTTATTGATTAGGTATACCATTTTTCGAAGTTGTATTTTTTGCACCCGCTATGTTAGATTTAGTTCTCACAACTCAATTTTATATCATTTTGATTTGATACTTAAGTTATTGATAACCTTACTGTCTTTTATTTGGATTTGGACTTAGCAGATTTTTCTATCAGCTAGGATTAATTTAGCCGAGACACCTAGTCATGGTACTCGAAGCTATACTTAATCACTGATACAGTATCGGTTTTGAGATAGTATTATTAGTGATTTATGTTTCTGATAAGTGATGATAAAATTGTCGGACTTTTTAAAATAAATCCTCGAATAATTGATATAGATTAAAGACTGCTTTCGATTGCAATTGTTGAAAAACATTAGGTAATTTCTGGTTAAATAAGTTTGGGTACGAAGTTTTTAGTAATGCAAGTATACTTAATCACCTTGATATTTATTATTATTTTACAAAGTGACCACTAGTTGAAGTACCTATTTTAATTAATTGCTATTGAAGAAAATGACACTTTATTGAAATTGACAGTCAATTTAAACGTTGGGCACACAAGCCTTGCTACTTTATTGATCTTATTGACTTCTGAGCGATTTGTAGAGACTAATAGGGGCCACTCAATATTCGTCTGGCTCTGATGTCACTGGGTCTTAGAGTCTTTAATAATATACTGGGATATATAAAGTATCTACTCACTTATAA
The DNA here is from genome assembly GCA_951800055.1 of Cenopis cana. Taxonomy (NCBI): domain Eukaryota; kingdom Metazoa; phylum Arthropoda; class Insecta; order Lepidoptera; family Tortricidae; genus Cenopis; species Cenopis cana. The sequence goes on from OX637484.1 coordinate 10,665,830, forward strand.
GCTGTTTTATAAGATGTGGGACTGATTACAAATTACCAATCCATTCCTTATATTTAGGAGCATGCATAGGTCGGCATCCTTATCCTACTGTGTGCGCTAACTGTTAGGTATGCTATGCCTGATGTAAGGTGATATCTAAATTAATTAATCCAAGTCTAACATGGTTTAGGCTGAAGAGATTATGCTTTAGATATGGGTAAATAACCGCAAACTGTGTAATCAACAGTTATAAACGATAATGCACTCAAGGAGCCTTTAGATAATATAAAATAACCTCCATTGGATTGAGTTACAATTGATAGTAGTTATCATTGGATCGTTTCTCGTCATTGCATTTGTACAAATAATTCTAAGAAGTTGGCGATAAGACGAGCAGTTGATAATGAAAACCGGTAAGAACTTGCTGTCCTGCTAATACGATGCTAACAAGAAACACGCAGCTGAAGTCACGAAGACGTGAATTATCACAAGTAATCCATAAAGACAACTTCTTATTTATGTTCGTATGATTGTAAACCCTATTGTACTCGGCGTGTGTCTACAGTTAACACCTAGATCTGGTGTTTACTGTCTTTTCAGATTGACGCGCGGTTTAGTGTTATTATAACCGGCGTTATTATCGAGGGTTAGTGCAAATGACAACTGTCACTTAAACACAATATTTGATATGAATACGTAAATAATAGAATCTATATTCACCTACATATTCATAAATAACTATTTATGAAAGTAATTAAAATAAGAAAATAACCAAAACATTTCATTGTTATGTTATGTTGTTGTTATGTTACGCAATGTGCATACAATTCGACAAAAAAAAAGAAACTAGCAGCTCCCGGCTCTTATAATTTTTAACTGGCCTAACCTAACTCTAACTATTAAACAATGTAGGAAACTGTGTTTTGTTTGTATCTTATTCAGTTGAAATAAACGAGTAAGTATATCTGTTCTTGTAGGTATATTATTGAGTTAAAAAATTGCTAATATTGTCTGCGGTATCTGTATAATGAAGACTATAATTCATATATTTAATTACGAGATTCTTTCGACATTATATTTTTAACTACAGTACATTAAATAATTGAGGTGAACTTAATTGAATAATTTTGTTGCCCTGACCACGTAAAATTATAGATTTCATTATCAGTTAGGGAGGTAGCGTATTTATTCATACTGATATTATAAGTGCGAATGTGTGTCTCTCTGTCTGTCTGTTACCTCTTCACGCTTAAACTTGATTAGATGGAAATTTAGTATGAAGGTAATTTAGAGTCCCGGGGAAGGACATAAGTAGGTTTTTTTTATTCCGGCGGTAATCCCTTTAGGGGGGAAAGTTTGTATAGAAGAGCGATAAAAGAATAGCAAATAAATTCTAACGCGATGAATTAGTTCTGATCGGAGAAATTCGCGGGCAAAAGCTAGTTTAACATGAATTCGAACACTTTATTGTAGTTTCATGTACGTAGGTAATCAACATTTAGTTAATGTACTTAAGGTTAGAAAGAAACCCTTAGAGATTATCCTTTTCCCTTAAGGTTAGTTACTTGACCTTGGGTCATGACCTTTTATATCTCCAGATTATTCCGGACCACTTAAATGTAATTTTTATATTAAAGTCAATGAACATTGAACGTAGATTGTATTTGATTAAACTCTGTATTTAGACACTAATTAACGAGTGACAATCGTTTTGCATTTAATTTAAATGTATATAACCTCGAAATGGCTGTACTTAGTGCCTACCTAACTACCTAATTACGAAACACGATTAGCATTCCTTGAATGTTAAATGATGTTAAGAGTGCCTAATAATTACATGTTACGTATTGAATATAGATTCTATGGAATAAATATTGTAGCCGGTATATTTATTAACCTAACCTAAAAATTTAAATTGAGCGTTCTCGATACCGTAATATGATGTGATGTGATTAAATAATTTAAGTACCGAAGCTTTATAGCTATCGGAATTTTTCTAATTAACGTAAACATTTAACGTAATTATCATGTATACTCACTATATCTCGCGCTTGACGCATATCGATTTGTCTTGTCAGTCGCGACGACTGCGATAAGAGGTGATGAATGAGGAGCGTTGAGGTCCACAGGATGAGGCCTTTTCTTGCACTTGGTCACAAAATGTACGGGAAACTAAGGTATTCCGAGACTGGAGTTGAGTTGATGTACGGAACGTTAGGACGAAGTGAAAGGACGCGAGGCGTTGCAATCGCGGAAACTTATGTGTGGCCGGCTCGGCGCGACGAGTTAAGGTCACCTTGAACGGCGGCGCATGTGCCGAGCACCACACCCTCGGTCTGCCCGCGCCCCGCGCCGTGACGTCACACGCCGAGGGCCCGCGCGCGCAACTACGAACTCTTGTAGTTGGGAACAGCCGCGACCTTGCCTCTGGCAGCGAAAGTGATGACTTGGCAAAACGTTTAGGTTCTCGTTTCTAGTCATCTAGGTTTTTGTTCTATTATGCAGGGTAATGCAGGGCCTTAACGCATTCACTGCCACCAACGCATATATGCGTTTCCGTTACTTTCACCCAGTGCCTTGAACGCACAGACACGTCCATAATATTTAGTGAGTTTCACCCTATGCCGTAGTGTCTTAGACTTAGAATAGTCGGTTGAACTCACATGTGCGTTTGGGGCACACAGCAAAGTGCGGCACCTGCCGAATGTCCAGCAAAAGAGGGTGGCAGTGAATGCGTTAAAGTTAATGCCCGCTTAACTCATTATTTAGGTATTTTTGCCTAAAAACCTTGCGAATTGCGTAAGCTTTACCTCTGTCATTATACCTTGTTTTTTTTAAGATTAGAAATTAGGTAAACAAAGAAGCAGTGGTGAAACACACACGTCACAACGTATTAAATGTGTGCTACTAGCCTGCTACGCTACCTGTGTAGTTAACGTACTAGAGTTTGCTAACACGCGTCCTGCCACCTCTCGTCACGTGACTTCCCTCACGCAATACGGCATTTTAATATCGCAACGGATACAAAATAAATAACATACCTTGCCAACTTCCAACTTCACCAATCGCCCAATAATTAAAGTGCATTCAAATAAAATCCGGTTTAGATCTGTTTTAATATAATTTATGACGTGAGGGGAGGGACTCGGACAGATTTATCCAGTTACATTATTCAAATGCAATTTCAGCGTATTGTGAGACTTGTGAGTAATCTCCTTAAGGTCACCTTGAAATAACTAATCCTAACTGAAATAGTAGGCAATTCTGTATACATATGCGTGATATACGTATTGATGTATCTACTAGGAGTCACTTCATTCAGAAAACCGTTTTAATTTCGAGATCTGACGTAATTTTAAATATTGGATACGTCCTATGACGTAGGATCGCACACCTATTAAAACGCGCAAATGTTACAACATTTTCAGTAGGTATATAATACATATGCAACCTTCCGGTAGAAATAATGAGCATGAGCAACATGTTGGTCAAGTTAGAAATATGACCAATGTTTCAACATTATATATATGTTGTTGTGTATGTGTATTGTATACTTGAAAATCATGTTTGAGTCAACTGTTATAGGTACTTAGCTATATATGTAGCGAGCGATATGGGTACCATGCACTAAAATTTACTCAACTCATACCTAATGCTGACGTAATATGTTTCATATATGTGCCATCAGTTTATCAACAGATTTTCACAGGGGGACATTAATGTATATATAGGGGTATATATGGGGGGATATACTCGTATGTACTGTACCTATTTAAATTCTTTATTTTACATACCTAAAATATAATTACAATAATAGGTGACATTATGTACACACTGCTCACAGGCGACCCTATATATTCCTTTCAATACAGTTCGCGACTTATCATAAAGAATTTGAGGTCTTTAAATTTACAGACTTCAAATTTTCTTTATGATATATAAGTATATCGATTAGTTATTTTTGACTACAATTTTATTCAATTTGGTCCGTGCATTGTTATTACTTGCATTGTAAATAAATGCCAACGAAGCTATAGCGTAAGGCAAGGTTGGTCCTTCTTGCGTTCAAGCACACGTACACATTGTTGCGTCCTTCATATCATATCCTTTTTAATCAGACATTACTTCTTTTCTTTCCAAGAGTAAATATTATTGAATTTATCTTACTTAGTTAGGTACTATACAGAAGCAACGGATGAGTTTACTAATCTTAATCATTTTACCTATAGTAGTTTATGCAACTGTTACATAATGAGGGTTCTTAAAACACGAGTGTTGGTTTATGAAACGAGCCGTAGGCGAGTTTCAATCTGTCTTACTATGCTACTTTACTGCGATTAATCGCCTACATTACCGTCATATTACATTTTAGCCCTATCATGCATGTTATTGCTTGTATGTATTGTGTTGTGCATGAAAAATATACGACTATGTCAAGTCAACGGAACAAAGAACAAACCTAATAAATGAGCCAAAGTCCCGTTGTCACACTTCGTGCTGTATAAATTCCAAGTTCCAAGTGTCATCGTAAAAATTTCTAGATTTGAAATCAAGATATAGTCTTGAGATAAAACATCAACAGGTGACCTTTAAGCTAAATGGCATAAGAGCTATTATGCGGACTGGTGGAACAGGTTAGTACTCTTATGAAAGGTTGGGTGTGGCGACGTGCCTCCGGAGTAGTCCGGACGCGCGCGACAGCGATTGCCAGTTATTGACCATTCTTGAACCTTATGGCAACCACATACACGGCCTACTAACAGTCATTTGTGCTTGTACCGAGTCCTCATAATGACGTAACTGACAATGGTGTTTCTATGAAGATACGGCGCTTTTTGAAAGCACCTAGCTTGACGTATACCTTATTACAATACGATAAGGTATATTTTGGTCACGGTGGGGTAGGCGATGGCATGGTGTGACGTTTGTACGTGACGATGCGCACGACTGCATTCTATTCACGGCTCCAGGGAATCCCGATTTGACATCATCGTTTGACTTTATTCGTTCCTCATATCTGTTTTAGAACAAAGCGGAATTTTGACTAATGAAAGTATTTGACAACACAGGTTAAGCAAGTAGGTAGCACCCTATAACTCAAAAACCTTTGCAATTTTTTTTTAATTTTCGAATCTGCTCACAAAATTTTACAAGAATCGGTTGAGAAATGCGACCTGTAGAGGAGAAGAAACGGAATTACATACGAAAGCATTTTTGTCGAAACCTGAAGCAAAGATCTTCGGTTCACTCAGTCAATCATATCATATTAATTAGTTGAAGTTGAACACATTAAACACATACATTTAAATTTATGTTTGTTATAAATTATAATGCATCACATTCACTGACGTTGACTAGAAGTGATTCCATCAGGACAGTCCCGGCTTGCAACAGGGAAGTCCATTCATCTTTGCAACTGTTTGAACGGCACCAACAACTAAACGCTTAATCATCAGACGCTATTCACACAACACAGTTTATTGATACCACAACATAATGGACTAGTAGTTGGTCAAAACTAGTAGCTTAGTCATAATCCATGTCATAACTTTACTGTATGAACGTGACTAATGACTTATTGTCCACATATTAGACTTTGCCTTAATATTTTTTCTACATATAGTAACTGTTGGGTTTATGATAGGTACTGATGTATCAGTTGCATATTGTCAGCTAACAATGCACCTAGATAAACTATCCAGTTCATCTCAATAAATCAAATGTCATTATTATCATCAGAGAAGTTCACAGCTCAAAATGAGTGTTCTCGATTTCTCGTATGACGGTTTCTAGAACACGCTATCATAAAGAATTCTAACATTGCACCCTTTGCAGTCTGATTTTAACCATCAATGATATTCTTAGGGCGAAAGGGAATCGAAAGTTAACCACTCTATAAAAAAGTAATACTGGTTTAGAATGTGTAGAATTTTAGATGAAAGTTCAAGACTGATAACAAAAATTTGAATATATATTATCGCCATTTACGACCATTTTTCATACAAAATAAAATTATGTGTATAACTAGTTTCAATTTATAGTTTTCAATAAACTTGGCTGACATTAAATCGAGCGCATGTGATTACTAGGTAGTTACAAGAGTTGTGATTTGTGATAGACGGACACCCGGAGGCCGGAGGCGTTTTAAAAGTTCCTATTAAAATAAAATAAAATAAATATTTGTGGACAATCTTACACAAATCAACCTAGTCCCAAACTATGCAAAGCTTGTAGTATGGGTTACTAAGCGATGGGTACGAGCGATTGTACCTTTTTGGTACGGAACCCTAAAAACGCGTTTTAGTTATTTGGCAATGACAAGTAAAGTTACCTACTGTACGTATTAATATTACTGCTACTATCTATGATTTATGTACTTACAGTGATAAAATATATATTTTATTAGCCCCAATATTAGACGCCATGTTGAATAATTTTAATTCCGCTCCAGATTTGACCAGCCAATTCGGATTCGCAAGAAGCGTCATTTCGTTTTTTTTTTATGTATGTATTAGCCGGTATTAGTTTAGTACCTAAACCTAAATACTTGTATTGGTTGTACTCTGTGTCGAGTTAGTACCATCTGTTTCAGCAGTGCAGCAGCAGGAGAGAAATAATTATAGTTATAGCAGCAGTCGCAAATATTATTGCACAACGCAACAATTATTATCAATATTATCATATTAATTATTTTCTGCTGCAATTTATGTAGTGCTAGGTGCAGGTAAACAATGCTATAGGTGACGCCGTATCAAATGACATTGCGTTGACTTTGACTCGTGGGAGTGGTCGATAAATCTTTATCTTGAACTGGTAACTTTCTGCTACAAACGAGTGAGTTACATAATTGTCAAATGTCAATTAAATTAAACATGTAGGTACGGCAACTGATTTCCATTAATCCGATTTGATTTGAACCGAAGATCATGATGTGATCATGAAGTGTAGAAGAAGTTGGACTATCAACTGTTTTTTTACTAATTAACTCTTTATCGTACCCTGTTTTGGCAGAAACTAGTTTGAACCAGAGTTTTAGCCTGTTTATGTTACCTACTGCTGTCTACTACGCTTTTAAACCTCTGAACCGATTGTAATTGGGATCTAAACTGATGTAACTTAGGCTTGTGCGTGAGTATTGTAGATATGGGGTTCTAATTCTAACCGAGCGAAGCCGTGGGCACAACTTGTATATATGTAGGTAAGAGAGGAAAATAACAAAGCAATTGCTGAGGTGTGGATTAAGTTTATGACTGATGACTGTTTCTTTAGCGGGGGATTACCTAGAGTCATACTAACAACACTTAAGATTGTTGTACAACCTACGTACGTCGTAACATGTAGGATGTAAGTACCAGTGGCGGCGCGTCAAAAATATTCATAGGGAAGCCGGTAATAATTTCCCTTTCCTATTCTTCACGAGCTGTAGTAAAAGAACTGGACTGGCTGAAAATTAGGCAAGCCGGTGAGAATCGAGTTGTATGGACGCTCCGCCACTGGTAAGTACTTATAAACTTTAGGTCCATCAGAGCGTGATGTAATTGTTTTTTTTTTAAATTAGGCTATTTTATTTACAAGCTTATACATATATAACTTGCTATGTTTGTATTCCTGAAGGTTCGGATCATTATTTGCATCTGATGAATTTCGAATCAGTTATCCTTAGATTGAGTTGAAATTTGGCTTACTTATAATAAGTTTAGTGACAAGACAATGCAATATGATGGTACCACCGAACAGATGTAGGCCATAGCAATCCCTTATACGTACTACACAAGATGAAATAAAAACACGTCGTTTTTGGGCTCATTGGAACCATACGTCTCAATGAGTAGGTAGTTTCTAACTGTGGAAAAAGGTGCAGCCGTCAATTAAAGCATAAGTAATAATACATTGAAGTTTTTTTGACAGAAACTTATTTATCAATTTGGTGAAATTGCTGCCATTTGAACAGCCGAACAGGTTTTTAGAAGGATCAAATGCCTATATGGGGCCAAATACCTACAGTTAGAGCACAATGAGCACAACAAGACATACAAAAAACTCGAGTGAAAAAAAATAAGTATATTACTTTATTTCTTGTCAGGATTTCGACTTGGTTATAGGGTATTTCGGATTTAACGAGGTAGAATTAGTACTTAATATTGTTTGCTTCTAGATTGTAGATTATTGCGATTCTTAGATAAATATATTTCATATTAAAACACTCCAAATTATCGCATCATGACCTCATGATCTGCCCCATCGTCTACCAGTCCCTGGGATCCCAGGGCAGATAACAAAAGAATGGCATTGTACCTATATATTTTTCGCCGGGAGAGGACGGCTTTAAAATAAACTACACTTTGATTTTTCGAGGTGCGGGACATGGTATCGTAGCTAGTTTATCTCTACAAGTCTACATTCTGGTTTGAGAGTTATCTGTCCAACAGGAGGCAACTAGTAAGGGTAGGTTCCTTCAATAGTGCTACGGAGCAAATAAACTTTGGCGTACCGCAAGGGAGCATTCTTGGCCCCACTCTTTTCATTATTTACCTTAATGATATCCATAACCTCAAATTAGAAAATGCCGACATAATTTGTTATGCTGACGACACAGTCATTCTCTTTAATGATAATAGCTGGAGCGCTTGAGGCTGCAGAGAGAGGCATGAGAACTGCAGCCGACTGGTTTTGTTCTAACCTCCTAACCCTAAATAGCAAAAAAACTAAATTCTTATGTTTCCACAAAACAGCTAGTTCTAAACCCACCTTTAATCCTGCCATAAAAATACATTCCTGTAATTATACTCCAAATAACTCATGTAATTGTGAATCCATCCAACGCGCTGAAATAATTAAGTACCTTGGTTTATTTGTTGACGAAAAACTTAATTTTAATTATCATATTAATAAACTTTCCGCAAGAATCAGAAAATCCATATCAATTTTCAAAAAACTTCGTAATTCTGCAGACAAATCATTGTTAAAAATGGTCTACACCGCGCTTTGCCAGTCATTAATTAGCTACTGTAACTGTGTGGGGCAGTGCGGCAAAAACTTATATGCTTGATATTGAAAGAGCTCAGCGTTCTGTTTTAAAAGTAATGCTCAAAAAACCTTTTCGTCATTCTACTACAGCTCTCTATGCCCAAGCACATGTTCTAAACGTCCGCCAATTGTTTTTATATAGAATTTCCCTACTTACACACAAAACATCTAGATCCTTGCCATACCTTGACACATTACTTGCCAAACGTAAATTTGCCTTACCAGTACCTAGAGTTCTCACCAGCTTTGCTAAACGTTTTGGAGATTACGTTAGGATATCGGTGTACAATACTATACTGAAACATTGCAAGCTTAAAAACTGTTCTATTAACGAAGCAAAACAACTCATTTTTAAACAGCTCCATTCTTTAAATTATGCCGACACAGAAGCCATAATGGAGATTGTACTTTAACTTCACATAAATATGTACTAATGCAGAATGTAACTTTTACCACTAATTTAAGTTCACTTCTCTTATTATGTTATTTTTTACCTACTTTACCTCTATAATATTGTAACTTTAGTTCTAATAAATAATTTGTAATTGGTTCCTCGCGATACAGGCGAAGCCTAGTGCGAGGACCCCTGGTAATGATGTAAAACAATATTTTCTGAATAAATGATTATTATTATTATTATTATTACATACTTAAAAAAGTTATTCTTGAGTTCATATTTAAAAATATATCTGCGCTTACATTATATTCATAGTATTCATACACACCTGTTGTCGTCTGAGTTAATTGTTTCTTAAAATCAGCCCCTAAAGTGATCTATTTTAATACAAGAATATAAAACTGACCTTAAAATTCACCAACTCGTTGGACATGTTTAAAGATGTGTATGTGCATGTAAGTATTCTTGAACGCAGTTCCCCGTTGCACTGAAGTCCACTGGCCGACACTTCGCGAGGAAATACGCAAAAATCCAACAATACCGCCTTTTCTATACGCCACCACAATAAAATCCTTTATCTTTACGGTTACCACAATATAATCATTATCTTAATAAGACCCCTTATAAATACAACGGCGTTTGACTACAAGAAAGCCGTTATTATTGAATTATCTATGTTTTGAAGGAATTTTCTGAATAATAAACTGTATTTGATAATTGTATTGTTCTAGTACTGTGGTCTTCAGCGAACTGCGGTTGCAAGTGTAGGTATTAGTTATGTAATTCTGTACTTTGGCACTCCGAATCGGGAAACTTGGATGGTAACCAAGGCAGAAAAATATACGGCAGGGTACGGCTTTACTTTCGGTTTACACTTAAACGGTTTGGAACGGAAATGGAAATGAATACATGGTTGTATTTTCTTGATTTTATTGCGATAACAAGCTTATCTACAGTTCATTTTATGGCAAGTATTCACAAACGCTTGGCAGCGTTACGCTGGAGTTGAACCAATATAAGTCAGACCCCCAATTGTAACTAATTTCGGGGTCTGGTTAATACAAGGAATGACTGATGAGGCGAATTGAACTAATTTGTGAATCACATTGTAACTAGTTGATACATAAATGAAAGACAGCGTTGCTCTAAAAGTGCCATTCGTAAAATAAATATATAATCAATTTGTAAATTAATCAATCATACTTAGGAGTCAAAGGACAAGTATAGTTACCTAGTCTTATCATTTCGTGCAAATCACATTCATCACACAAAATTTCTAATATTTTTGTATGTTGTGTTAGGTACATATACTTTACATCTAAAATGTATTAAACTTGCAATATAAATGCATAAATTTTTATATTAACATGCCAAAAGTTCATTAGGTACCAGTACCATCATTGTCCAGAACATAATAGTAGTTTATGCAACTGGTACATTCGGCTCGTTTCATAATAAGGTCACACGAGTGTTTTAATGCCTAATTATGTACAGTTGCATACATTACTTTATCTACACACATATTATAACTACTCTAAGATGGCTTTATTTTACTAAACGGTTAAAACTCACGTATTAATTGCCACTTCGGGCGACATGTTTCGAACTCTTCGGGAGTTCTTCCTCAGGATGAGTGCGTCTGCGACCCGCGCCGATTGCACACCTACCAGAGCACCTACCTGTAATGCCGAGTGACAATTAATACGTGAGTTTTAACCGTTTAGTAAAATAAAGTTATAACATGTCTCACGAAAGTTTAAATTCAAGTACTCTAAGATGGGTTCAGAAACCGTAGTAAATAAATACAATAATTGTGTTAATACAACCTTTTTTGCACGGTTGCGGAAATATCGAAATCAGAACTGGCAACCGATACCTGAATGTTATTTTAAAAGTAAAGAGACTAAAGAGTCCCTATTCTGATGTGATCATGTCGTTCTAGCTCAAATTTCGTGCGATATATATAATTATTATATACTAAAAAAACATCGAGCTGACATTTCGCATCGACTGAATTTGAATTTTCAGTGATACTAGAATAGGGACATGTCAACTTTGACATTTAAATTTTGACAGTTTTGTTTGACGTTTAATATTTTAACATCATATATGAGATTAAAATGAAAATTATGTTACTGCTGTAGCCTTAGCCACAGATAAGAAAATTGCCATAAATTCATTGAATGTTGAAATGTGAGTCATTTTCTACGGTTTCCAAACGCATATTAGAGGATTTATGATATGTGTGTAGATAAATGTGTATTTAAGATCAAATAACTAATATATTACACGGACCAAATTAAATCTATCCTCTGATATGGTTGAAATACTTATTCGCATTGTTGGTGTTGATTCTCCGCTATTCCTAAGATACATTTAATGTCTCTACTCTCTCTGGCTCTGGCTGATCTGATTGCGACATCTAGCGGGACCACAGTGTGATTTTGAGCTCACTGCAACATATAAACAGCTATAGTGGATAGAAGATAAGAGGAACACATGTTACACATGCTCACGTGGAGCTTATCTCACAGATGGCGCTTATGGGCAGGCTGTAAAAAATACCAATGATGTCCAATTTAGCGTTCAATTTGTAATTTGTAAGTCATAAATATGATCCATGAATGTCGGCAAAGAATACAATACAATACAATACAAATACTCTTTATTGCACACATCAAAACTCTCAAAAGATCACAGTACAGAAACATTAGGCTATTAGAATATGTATACCTAAACCCGTATTTATCTTCCTAAAACGGTTATATACTCGTAGTATCTATTTCAGTATCATGATGCAACATGAAATTGAAATACTATATAAACATTGTGTACCTTCAGTACAATGAACCAGGTGTTCAATAGGTATAATTAATATTTATAAAAAAAGAGGCTTGGATCGTGATATTGGTCCTAACATTTCCTTATAAGCAAAAAAGATACAAATATTTGAACACGACTAATATTCAAGGTGTACATGATCGCATATTGTTGAGCACCGCACCCTGAGTTTAATAGATACACATATGTATTTGAGAGTGACTGTAACAGAATAACAATTGGTTTGTTAAGGCCGTGTATTACCACTTTTGAGTTTTTAAAAACCATCTGAGACATAGAATATAGTGTCTTAAAATCTAAAAAAAATAAATGTGTTACATAAGGATATTGTCTAGTCAAAATCGCAGTCAGTTACATGACCTGATGAATTTCACTCGATAGAAAAAAATCGCGAAGTTACCCCTTTTTGGAATGTTTTAATTTTTGTACTCAATTAAAGATCGTAAATAGTTATAGACAAATTCGCAGGGTTTGCTTTGATAAAATGATTGGCTTAATGACTATAGCTAAATATTTACTAAACTTCGCGCAGAGCTTGCGTAGAGAGCGGGATGGTCAATTGTAAACTCACGCGTGTTAGAGCGGGACATTTGCGTTGGGGATACCTCCCCTTAATCGAAAAGACCAGATGAGTGGCATTGGCAGTTGAATTAGGGATGGCCTTTTAACACTTTCGCTACCAAGCATTTCGTAGCGCTACGCAACGCAATTTACTCTACATACCGGGAAACGCATGGTATCTACTACGCGTCTACGAGCAGAGCGCCCGTTAGACGGGTTCCTGGCAGTGAATGTGTTAATTTAGTATGGTGATAATACTGATAATAACATAACAACTAAAAAACGCCTTTCTTTTGCAGGATGCATTATGTTTCCTACATTGGGAACATTTTGCGAAGAACTCTTCAGCAGGCGCTTGAGTTGCGCCAGAACAGGAAGATATCATCGGGCGGAATAACCAAATTCTGAAGATCCGACTGATACGGAGGTGAATTTAAAAGCAACAATATTTCAAATATTGCACTTTTATCACATTTTGGTCCTTCGAACCGGATTGATTGGTCCTTCGAAACTCAGTGTCACGCCAGCCATATCTGGTACCATAAGTATACGGAGGTGAATTGAAAAGCAACAATATTTCAAATATTTTTAAGCCACATTTTTCGTTGATATTGTCCTTCAAATTGAATTTTTTGTGTCCTTCGAATCCCAGTATTACGCCAGCGATGTCGGGGTCGGTGGTGATTATTCTATCAGAAAACTTCCGTGTGTCTCAGACATATTGAAATATAATAAACGGGTCACTCACGTCTGTATCGTCGAATATCGCTCAAAACCACCACCACGCACCACGAAAGGACCACGTATTGGCCCGAAACATGTCGAGCGATATTCGACGATACAGACGAGAGTGACCCGTTTATTATATTTCAATATTCTATTAGTTGAAACCAAGACGGAAAAAGGCAATATATATGCCGTCAAAAGTCTTCTGAAAATAGAAAGTCTATAATAGTAGTTTATGAAACTGGTACGTAATGAGGGGCATTAAAACACGAGTGTGTTTTATGAAACGAGCCGAAGGCGAGTTTCATAATAAGGCCACACGAGTGTTTTAATGCCTAATTATGTACAGTTGCAGACATTACTTTATCTACACACATATTATAACTACTCTAAGATGGGTTCAGAAACTGTAGTAAATAAATACAATAATTGTGTTAATACAACCTTTTTTGCACGGTTGCGGAAATATCGAAATCAGAACTGGCAACCGATACCTGAATGTTATTTTAAAAAGTAAAGAGTCCCTATTCTGATGTGATCATGTCGTTCTAGCTCAAATTTCGTGAGATATACTAAAAAAACATCGAGCTGACATTTCGCATCGACTGAATTTGAATTTTCAGTGATACTAGAATAGGGACATGTCAACTTTGACATTTAAATTTTGACAGTTTTGTTTGACGTTTAATATTTTAACATCATATATGAGATTAAAATGAAAAATTATATTACTGCTGTAGCCTTAGCCACAGATAAGAAAATTGCCATAAATTCATTGAATGTTGAAATGAGTCATTTTCTACGGTTTCCGAACGCATATTAGAGGATTTATGATATGTGTGTAGATAAAATTGTATTTCTCTATAAGTCTGTTTTTTTTTAGTTCTGATTACTTAGGTCATTTGTTTGACTTTACTATTTAAAGATCACACTTCGATTGCTAAGAAGAAGGTCCGTCCTGAAGTCCCGACATCTGGGGTAAATATGATTTTTACGAAACTCTACTGTCAAACGAACGCAAGTAAGAATCTACCTTGTAGACCTTGTAGTCCAGAGCCTAAGTCGTCGAACAGTTTTTCTTCGAATTTTAATGGTTTATCACTTATTGTTATTGTATTTAATTTCGTAGGTATTTAACCGACCAACGATGATTTAAATTTTTAGATTTAACGTAAAAAAATATAATAATTAATATAAATAGTAATATATTACTTATAGTCTAACATTAGGTACTTTCTCAGCTCGCCTGTTAACCCCAATGAACCTAATTTGAAATTTTATAACGCCGTATATCAAAGCATCAACAAGGCCAACCGCTCGTTCAATTAAACTAACCGTGGTATATCCAATCTTAGGTCATCCCACGCTTTACAAGTACGGCATTCCGCGGAGCATCACTTTTATCTCGCGTTGACACGCGCAAGTTGGAGAGGTAGGACACAGTGGCATTATTATCTCACTCATATTTGGGGCAGCCCAACTGGAGAAGTACCGCCATATTACAGAAGACCGCAGCCATATTAACACCAGTTTCTTTAATGGAAAGGCATCCCATCAGAGGAGCGCAGAGCATTGGAGCGCTCGTGGCCCAGCGGCGCCTGCGTACCGCAAGCGGTATGCAAGGTTAAGCAATGTCGGGCGGGGTCAGTCCATGGATGGGTGACCGCTTTCAGTGGTTACTAACTGAGCGCTCCCGTGCTTTGGAAGGCGCGTTAAGCCGTTGATCCCGGCTGCTGTCCATGACCCATGACAGCAGTCGTTAAGCCAAGTTGGACGCCTTCGAGCGGCTTGAGACCTTCTAACAGTCAAGTTGCCCACTCACTTGACAAAGGAGGGTCGAAGTTGCATCACGTCCGTAGGGAAAGTACCCGCTACCCTACACGTGACCCCTAGGTGGTACTAAAAGTGCAACAAAAACTGGCAACCGTACTGTCTTCTCGAAGATCTCACGGTTCGAAATAAATGCCATACGATAAATAAATAAAAAAAACCATCGGAACTGTGCTATGCTACGTTGCTATTATGGATGTGTTGATATCCACCAATCTTGTTAATTAGACAGCGTCGGCCCTAGCCCTAGATCCGGGTGGAGCGAGATGGTCTTTGGGCATGGGCGCCCTTTGGTTTGAAATTTTTCTACGTTGCCAGTTTTGCGCCCCTTGACATCCCGCGCTTGGCGCCCATTGACATCCGGCGCCTACTGGGGCGGCTGCCCCATCCGCCCCAACCTTGCGCTGGCCCTGTCATTAGTTCACATCACACAGCATAGCAACCACAGAAATATATCAAGATAGAAGGAAAGAGTTCAGCAATTTGTAGGGAGACCGAGCGTGTAACATTTTGCGTAGGTACTTTGACGTCACGAGCGTAATTTAGTGATGAGAAACATAAGCCGCGCGAAAACGATTCAAAAGGATCGATTAGAAGTATTAGAACTCGGCACCGATTCTATGCATCGATTTAAAATATCGATACGAGTAAGAACCGACAGAGGAAATGATTATTATTTTCGACAGAAGAAATGTTTTGACAGAGGAAATGAGTAAGCTCAGAATTTAAATCGAAAAATATAAATGTAGGTAGGTACCTACCTAATAACCAATAAATTGCGTTACATTTTAGTAATTTGTACATATTAGCCGCTCCAGTTATTTAACTACCTATAAACGTGTACCATTTTCAGGGTTCCGTACCCTAAGGGTAAAACGGGACCATATTACTAAGACTCCGCTGTCCGTCCGTTTGTCACCAGACTGTATCTCATGAAAAGTGATAGACAGTTGAAATTTTCACAGATGATGTTTTTCTGATGCCGCTATAACAACAAATGCATATTAATATAATATGCATAAGAATAAAATAAATATTTAAGGGGGTTCCCATACAAAAGATATAATTTTTAATGCCGTTTTTATAGATAATGGTACGGAACCCTTCGTGCGCGAGTCTGACCCGCACTTGGCCGGTTTTTTATATATTCTTTGTTACAGACCATGGAAAAATCAAAGAAGTCCCGCGAAGAAATATTAGAAGCTAAGAGGAAAGCGATTAATAATATTTGTTTTGCACTACGTACAGTACGTACATTATATAGCTGCATAATAATATAAGAACGTAATTATTATTTCGTCTGTTTTCAAATTCGATTGTAATAATCGAGTAAGAAAATCGCAGTGCGCAGCACTATTCTTTAGTTTTGACAGAAAAAATGACTATCGACCTTGAACGTGACTCGACAGTTTGAATAGCTTATTTTTACATTGCTGGTTTTGAACGCACGCCAAGTCTGGCTCGTCAAATTAAAGCCGCAATGGAAAGCTAGCGTTGACACACAATCGCCCGCTACCGTTATGATGAAAATAATAAAATATTTCGTTTTATAATTATTAACAGATATTTCAGAACAAATTGTACTTACCAATGAAAGGAAATACCTCCATTAACAGCTCCAACTTTCTTGGAAGTGTTTGAACAATTAATTATTGCGCAACGAACCATTTTGTTTTTAAAACCTGGCGTCGCACGCATAACGCGATCGGGAGCACACTGAAGTTTGCGGCGAGCAGTTGTGTCTCCGGGACGTAATTTCGCCACGCGAGGTACATACACTCGTTCCTTCTATCTTGATATATTTCTGTGATAGCAACAGTGAAATCGGAAAGATCACATCCATAGCTGCATAGCGTAGCTCTGGTGGAAAGGCAGCCTTACGTAAGTTCTTTTTATATAACGACGGTGACAACAACCGTACGGTCCACCTGATGGTAAGCGGACACCGCGGCCCATAGACGTTCGTTACTCCAAATGAGTCACGTGCGCGTTGCCGACCCTTTATTAAAGTCTGACCCTTTTTAAGATTAGGTATATTATGTGGTGTTATGTTCCTAGAGATTGAGATATTTATTCATAAAATTATAAATAATTTGATGAGAGTGATGAGTAAGGTCGCCGGAGATCCTGAAGATAAGTACACTTTGTTGAGAGTTAAGAGCCATGACTTTAGCTGTCAACACAAAGAATCTTCAAGTTCATACAGGATCGGCAACGCGCTTGTTGCAAACAAGCTTACGGCCTGTCTGATGGTAAGCAGTTACCGTAGCCTGTGGACTCTTGAGACTCCAGAAGAATCGCAAGCGTTTTACAGACTATTGACTTCAGGTTTTGTTTTGTTAACAGCTAGAGACATACTTTAGGTAGCGGACCCCAGGCATCCTTCAGGATGCACCTCTACTGGGATAACGCTAGGAGGATGATGAACAGCTAGAGACATACAGTATGCACGTGCAGCTCTACGCCTGTAATAATGGCCTTTATACATTCAAGAACTGAGTAATATACCATGTCGATGTTCCTAGCCGTTAAGTACTAAAGCGTAACCCCTTTAGGACTGTATGCGTACAAGCAGTACTTAACTGAGTCCATTTGCGAGATTTACCGCGCTATTTCTATTTGAACGAGCCCACGCCACAAATAATTTCAAGCATTGAGTTCATCGAGGTACTAAGCGAACAGAAATGATCGTGTGGGCTGTTAACACTGTTATTTATGCTGTCTTTGGCATAAATGTAAGGATCTGTGAAGTCTTACTATTAGAGAAATCTCCAGCTCTATCGCGGTTTTGACTAGGTTTGGTTGGATAAAGCAACATGACCCTGTTTTGTTTTAGGATTTGAAGATAATGATGCATGTCTAGCATCTGTGGATTAGTAACGATCAGAGAACGCTTTAAGATTAACGTTTCTCCAGAAAAGTGAGAATAAAGGGGGCCGGTGGGCGTGGACTATTAACTGCCTGTATACGGCAGGTTCCTATTTTATATGTTATTGTGTCCCAAATCGTACAGCCCGATTACACGATTAGTTTATCATGGCCATTGATTAGTATAGTACACTATAAGAGTGAATATGCTATTACTGAACCAGCGAGCTTAGGTACATCTTCGCGCTTGTCGTTGCTTTCCATCAGGTGAGACTAACACTGCCAATCGCTGTTCAGTCAGAAGGGCTAACTTTTAAAATACTTAACAACTTATTTTATACCCCTACGAAAACAGAAAATTTCAGTTTTTTTTTTCAAACAAAGAAATTCTGATTACGTCTACCTACTATGATTTTCATAGCAAAATGCTTGAAATTTAAGTAAGAAATCATTAGGTTTATAATATTATATTAAATGCAAAAGCTTCAGGTCTAATTATCTTCATCGAATCCTAATTGTGAGGCACGAGTTTTAAAATACAATACAACTAACAAATAGGCATATAGCACTGTTAAATAACACTGTACATGTAAATATGTATGTAAACACATACATTACTGCGAGATAATAATGACAACATAATAAAGCCGGCAGGTAGCATAATAGTGGCGTCCAACCGTAACAACAGAATCAGCCTAGTCGTAACCGTAGCTTCGTAGCGCGTCGCCAACGCTTCAGTCCGCAAGTAGCTTTCGCGGCGCGCGCGCAGTCGACGCAACCCTCGCGCTAACCGTTCCGTTCGAACCGCGAGTCCGCGACTATGCCGCCGTGCGGAAAGGACCAATTTACTGGTCTTTAGGATTGGTCACCCACCAACAAAAAAATATTGACTTTTCGGGTGCACCATGTTGTGATGTGATTGTGAGGATATGCCCGGTGATGGTGGTCACAATGAGTGCGCCACTGAATTGGCACAAATGGCTAGTGCTCGCACTGCTCGGATTGGCTTTGTCCGCTCTGCCAATTGGCTGCGATTACACTGCCATCGTCGAGAAATTTGGAGCGGAAGCTGTAGAACGGTGCAATGAAAAATGTCCTTTCCAGGTTTGTTTTCCGAAAATCAGTTCCTATTGTCCTATTTCCTATTGTTATGTTCCTTATCCGCTATAAAGTTGTTATGGTTGTATAAATAAATATTTACTTACGAGGATGATAACTATTTCACTACTTTGATAAATGTAATAAGTACCTATTTATTTTGTAGATATTGTATCGTTTATGTAAACAGAAGTAAAGTTTGGTATTTTAACTACTTTTTATGGAATCAACATGTTTCGAAGCATTATTTATGATCATACTTCACGTTAGTCAATATTCATAAATGCTGTTGGCGTAGTTTTACTTATGAATTAGTTTATCTTATGAATTTAGTGCAGATGAATGATGACAATCTAATAAGTAAGGATAATCTTGAATGATACAAAAAGGCAAGCGCTGCTCATTCTACAATCAAGCGCCAGGGCACTTGACGGTCGGATCGGAGGTCCAGCGACCACCAAATTTGATAATAGGGCCGCGAGCCGTCGAGCTACTAACCTACTTAACAATTTAGTCAAGGATAAAACGTTCCACTGGCTATATTCTTGTTTATAATATAGGATTTGTGTAATCTGACAGAGGTTATGAGTATGTTTAATCAATTTATATAGGTTAAAAATTTAGTATGGCCCAATCTAGTTGTGGCGGGTTCGATATATACATTACCATTAGATATTTAAAATTTGTAATACAAACAAAACAAATGCCTATGAACTGTCTACTGTAAGAGGGGCTTTACTTAAGCTTTTTAGCTATTTATAGTTCCGTTTTTTGAATCTATTAGGTTCCAGCACAGACAGTCTTTAGCAAATACTCTAATTTAGAAACATGAAGTCCACTAGTTCCTAATTTGAACTCCGATCTGAGATAATTATTTGGTACATCTCTGTACAAATACAAAAATTAACCGTGATCTGCACGCAGCCTGAGACTGGTTTGCCGGACCAGCGTGCTCTGATTCTGATCTAAGATGTTGGCAATCAATGAGTATTGATGCAGAATGAAAGTTCGATATAATCTAATCAAAAATAATAAGTAAATAAAGGTAAACCAAAAATATAATGTTATATATATGACTATATGACCATTGTCAATTCAATTCTGATTTACATGGCAACAGAATATAATTACATTTTGACTTATTTACCTGTCAGCTCTGAGCTCTGATGTTAATTTGGAAATGTTTTGCAGCGAAATAGTTTCATTTGCCGAGTGTTTTTTTCTGCAGCCTATTTAATAATTAGGTATTAATAATGTTCCGTTCTTGACTGTGAATCGTTTTGGGCATTATTTTGTCAGTTATCATTTAATATTCAACACTTTACTATTATTCAAATAAACTGCAGAAGTGTTATTAACGTCATGACAATCAATCATTAAATTATTGCTAGTGTAAGAAATTAGTTCCAAAAAATTCCTGGTCGGGCTTTAAACAATAGAAATCAGCCGAAAACAATTCTATAAATGTTTCGTGAATTCTTCGTAATTTACGCTGAAGCATTCCTAATTTAGTATTATGCATTAGTTGCATTACA
This sequence comes from Cenopis cana, assembly GCA_951800055.1. Lineage (NCBI taxonomy): Eukaryota > Metazoa > Arthropoda > Insecta > Lepidoptera > Tortricidae > Cenopis > Cenopis cana. The sequence goes on from OX637484.1 coordinate 10,686,692, forward strand.
CAAGTACGACGCTAAAGTTTTCAGCTAACTCAGCGCCAGTTGTCGACATACTCACACTTTGAAAATTAGAAAGAAGATAAGAGGGTTGACTTTCTTCTTTCTGGCGTCGCAGCGTCAGTTATGATAGCCTCGCTGTGTTGATGGAAGCGCTTCCATGCAAACAGCGTCTATCCCGGTTCACTTTGCGGCGACGCAGACGCAGGTTCAATGCACAACTAATTGTCGCAATTAGCGGACCGCTGTAATCAACGCATTCCCGCTAAATATAGCGGCGTCGCCACTGTATCTTTTGTTTACTTCGGGACGGGATCGTCCTTGATCCTTTTGAGAAAATAAATGGCTGTCGTTCAATGGTCTTGATTATGTTGCTTCTCTTCTCTAGACCAGTGACGCCGCAGATGGTCAACCGTCCCAATATTACAGATAATTAATTAGATAATAATAATAAGATTTAAAAAATTGGATCGATTTAAATAACTGAGTGACAGAAACGTGCCACTACTGCTTACTCCGCAGGTTTGTAGACTTTGTAGTATGTACTGTACCTACTCTGTTCCTGGTCGTGATAAAAGGGCACCAGAGCTCCCGCGAATGCGCTGTACTGAGAATTAGGGAGTTCAGGGACCTGCATTTTTTCTCTTCTCTACGTGTCAACACCACGAATCCTCAAATCATTTAAAAGTTGGCAACTAGCTTATAACTCCTCTGGCGTCGCATTGCTATAGGCTACGGTGTCTAAGTTTTGCGGGACTTTAACCTGAAAATAGGTTTAATAATGGGCATTTTTTTGATATAGGTAATTAAAAACTCTTTAAATTAAGATCATAATCATAATTATAATAATCATAATAATCATAATCATCATTCATTACCCAAATCAAATACCCAAGGATATTTCGTAACAAGATGCTCACGCGCGTATTCGTAGTCTCGTAGATCTGCTACGATCATCTACGATGCTACGTTAAAATTATTTAATTAAAGTGTTTTTTTGTAACATCAACTTAGGTACTCATAACGGAGAATAGGTTTAGTATTCCACGGAATGGCATCACTCGTACAATTGTGTCGGTCTCAATTGTCGTTGTCAATCACCAATTCACCTTAGTCCCTTTCTACTAAGTAAAAGTGAAAATAGCTTTTTCCTGTCAAATGTCTATGGTATTTGACTATGATATTACATTTTACCTGGCTTGTTGATTTTTTCTGTAACTATTCCTTTATTTGTGATAGAGGGACGTTTTTAGACCCGGCATTGTAACCAAAAAATCTCCGAAGCGAAAACCGCAGGTGTAGAGTTTCGGCGAGAAGCCCGCGAGGTGCTGTCGAACTGGTTCCGGTCACACGGTTGAGGCGTTTTGCAGGGAATCAAAAGGTTTACCGAGGGTTACTGGTGCTCTACTCTCGTACCGCTAAACATAAATGGAATTGAATATTGAGGAAGTTGGTGACGGTTGTTTCTCTTAGGCTTGCGCATTACTTAACACAAGTTTGATACTACCAGATTGTTTGAAGTTTTTCATCGAGCTTTTCATAATCCTTGATAATGCGCACTGCTAAGGTTTTGAATTCTCTGCCAGCGTCTGTAGGTTGAGTCTTGTTGTAATGACAAATGTGATATAAAATGTTTTAGTAGGTATGAATCCTTAAGTGGGAGTTACAAGTCATGACAAAGTTTGGCCTCCTGGTTATTGATAAATCTATGCTGAACATATCTCCGATACAAAGTTTTCGTGTAGCACTAAGCATTTTGGAGTTCCAAAAAAAATACGAATTTTTGAAAACTAAAATAGCCGCCGTTTTGAAATTTTTGCATGGATAGTTGGCCTCGCTAAGAATTACTTACAAATAGCCTATAAGGAATAGATTCCATCATGAGGCCAAACTTTATCATGGTATGTAACTCCCGTGATCTATTTATATGGGGATTCACACCTACTATTTGATTTGTGACAGAAAGCGTTCTGATATTTGTTCATAGTATCATAAATTGCAATGGATTTTTAAAAGTATTGTATTTTGTAATTGTAGGTTTTGTAAAGAATTATTAATTGAATTGTAATATAATAATATAGTGTACCTAATATAATATAATGTGATGCCGTGTAAAATGTAACATTATATAAATAAACTATTGAATTGAATTGAATAGAAAACTAATTATATCAAAGTTGCGAAATACAAGTTTCTACTAAAAGTATCGGCGTAGAAATAGGTAGTAGTAGAGGGTGAAATACGTAAAACTACCTACCTAAAAGATTATGTTAGCTTACACACGCTGATAGGTATCCATATAAATACATATCTACATAGGTATATGCTGATACTTGGCATTGATACGTCGCAGAACTACACTTAATATAGTACAAGCTTTTTAATGGAACACAATGGCACCCTGCCGCTTTCTCTGTGCTCCTTTTTAGGGTTCCGTATCCAAAGGGTAAAACGGGACCCTATTACTAAGACCCCGCTGTCCGTCCGTCTGTCACCAGGCTGTATCTCATGAACCATGATAGACAGTTGAAATTTTCACAGATGATGTATTTCTGTTGCCGCTATAACAACAAATACTAAAAACCAGATTAAAATAAATATTTAAGGGGGCTCCCATATTTTGCCGTTTTTATAGATAGTGGTACGGAACCATTCGTGCGCGAGTCCGACTCGCACTTGGCTGGTTTTGTAAATAGTCAAGATGGAGAAATGGTATAATATTTATCTTATCTATTTATTTCGATTTCCGTGTATTTTTAACCGCCGTCGATTCGTGCGTCTCACGAATTATGAAGGATATAAATGTTAATACATCTGCGAATTAAACAATGCATCAACGAAAACTGCAACAGAATCAATGTTTAATTTTGCCATCTATCGCAAACAACCAAATAGATAAATACTAAGGACTTTGGTAATACAATCTGACCTTTCCCTTTTCTATGGTAATATCAGTACGTTCGCACTCTGAAAACAGGCAGTTGAAAAAAACATATATCTTTGTTAGTTCACTTGTTCAACCGTTTGACTACGCATCAATTAGGGCAGGTACGGCACGCTCCGTTGCGCGTGCGCGGACGCACCGGAAGGAATCGCTACTGTATCTCCGGTGGACAATATCTAAAAAATATGGTCAACCTTAATTAAAAAATGTCGTGTAGCCCGTCGCGTTTGGACAAAGCAGCTACATTTACAGAAACATCGGCATCGTTAAAACAACATGTATTTTCGATAAACTCAGGGGAACATACCTTCAGTTAATAAATGATAATTTCTCGAAGACACTGCTATTCTAATTCAGAGGTATTTTGCGTTTACGATCACGGTCATACAATTTTGTTCCTAGGGGGCATGGCCTAGGAGCGAAAGTGTTAAGCTTAATGACAAATGTCTAAACCTTCCATAATTAAATTTCAATAATTTCTGAGCAAGTTGTGCTAAGATCTTAAATTTATTTTAAATGTCCAATTGGCAGATTATGTATCAATAATCAGGATGATTTCTGGGTCGTGGACCAGGAATCAGGTAGGTAATCAGGCCCATGAAACTGAGAATTAAGCTAGATTTATTTAATACAACGATAGTGGCAAACAAGCGTACGGTCCACCTGATGATACGCGGACAGCGCAGCCTATAGACGCTCGCTCTCGAAACTCGAAAGGAGTGACGAGCGCATTTCCGACCATTTATAAAATTTAACATTTTGGTATGAATATTCTATTACATTATTAAATGAAAATAATAGCATTTTCCAAAATGAATCGACCTGTTTCATTACTGTGGATATGTACCCAAGTAGTGCAAGTACCAAGTAATATGCCGAAATTGTCGTAATTGGAGAAATAATACGTTTTCTAATAAGACTTTTTCCATAATTGCCTTTTGTTAAGTAATTATGCGCTGAATCCGCCAAGTAAGTAAATGGTAGAAAAACATAAAAAAACCGCCCAAGTGCGTGTCGCGCCACGCGACGCGCAATGTAGGGAGTAGTTAGTACACTCTCGTTGCATTATGCGGAGTTGCGGACCTAAAAGTTCGCAAACTTATCCAAGTGCGTGTCGCGCCATGCGAAATCCAAAAAAAAACGGGTTGCACTCCGGGAGTGCCGTCAGAAGTGAAAATTCAATGACATGATAAAGAAAGTAAATAACAAAGATATTCATATTCGAACATATATAGATATAATATATACTCTGTTGTTAAAGATGCGCCAACGAGCGACCGGGGCTGTCTTTATCATATACTTGCTCATATTCATACAAAATTTGTACTAGGCAATTTGGCCGGTTTGCATGTCCAATGTACTTATGGAAGTTTGCCTTTGCCTATAACCCGACCATGAAAAATTCACAGATTTCGCAGTCCCGCAAAAATCGGAGCATTGAAAATGAATACAAAAATTTACGAAAATAGTTTTTTCTATCTTGAATGACACTACAAGCTGAATAATAAGGAATCTTGAGGAACCTTGACGATCGGTCAATAATAACTAGCTTATGATGATTCTTAAAAAAATATATCTTTTAAAATTTTCACTACACTCAGGATTCAGTTTAAATTCTCTCGCTTCGCTCGGGAATTTACTCATTACCAGTACCTTCTGGAGTCCTTCGTTCCCTAATCCCTTTGGTATATAATTTACTATAACCGAAATCCCAAGTTAATGTAGTTTCTGAGTTATGGCCGTTTCAATTTTGACAGCTATCATCCGAAATGAAGATCTCGTCGAGCCCTACAATTTCTCGCTACACACCAGTAGTCTAGAGTGGGTAGTTTCCGAGATATCCTACAGGAACCATGTATTTTTCCGGGATAAAGAGTAGCCTACCTATATGTGTTAATCCAGGTTATAAACTGTCTGTGTGTCAAATTTCATCCAAATCCGTCCAACCGTTTCGGCGTGAAAGATGAACAAACACCCATTTAAACATCTATCCATACAAACTTCTGCGTTTATAATATCAAGTAGGATTTTCAAAATTACAACTCGAATGCACTTCTCGTCTGCTTCCGAATCTTTTAACACCATTACCATGACGATCTTTCAATAATCATTCCAGCTTTTGATGATTCTTAAAAAAATAAAAATCTCTACTTCAAAAATGTTCACTACACTCAGGACTCAGTATTAATTAACTAATTACAGGTAAAATCTGGACTCCGTCGTTCCGTTCAGGATTCAATATCGCGCCCGTGACATAAAACAGTGCTTTAATCATATTTAAGCTACATCACTTTTTATGTACGGTAATACTCATTTTTCTACAATACTAAATCTGAAGGGACCACCTACACACACAATTATAAACCGATTTAAAAAAAAAACACCATTTTTGTAGCTACAAAATTGTGTATTGTAGCTACATAAATGTTGTAGCTACGAAATATTTACAATTTAGTAAACAAACACCCCTCAAAAAACCCGTAATTTTTTACATTTCTCAAAATTCCAAAAAAATTACCTTTTGATTTTCAAAATTCAAATGCTCACACGTGTCCTGATAAATTCCTCAACTCATGGTACTATTCCCATCTCGATCCTCCCAAAATCTTCGAAGCTATGGCTAAAAAAAATACGTCTCAGGCGATTTGCATCTGATAACCATTTTCAATGGTAAAATGTTCGGTCGGTGATAGGGACAAAACATGCCAATCTTTTCTATTTCCTCTTATAGGAATCGCAATAAGACTATCTTTCTCTAGCAAAGCGTGTCAGCCCCTTGTATTCGAATAATCCATCTACAACTATTTTGACGCGAACTGTCACCGTATTTAGGGAGCTAAGAACTACTTTCCATGTGAATTTATTTGAAATATGATCTTTACGGAAATCGGTCAGTGTGGCTATCCGATATTGGACTTAATGGAAACGCGTATTTAGGGACAATAAGAGCTACTTTCCATGAGAAATTATTTGAAATATGATCTTTATGGAAAATCTTACGATTGGGAAGACCAGCTGAGGACCCCTTCTAACATCGCAATCACGATACTAAGAGGGGTCAACTCAGCTGGTCTTAGAATCTGTCGCGAGTTTAACAATTTTTCCCCATTACAAACGGTGCTCAGCGCCGCTAAATACATTTTCACTTCAAAAAAGAAAATTATGTCGTATTTGGATTTCAATGGTAATTCTTGTATCTTTTTACAGAATCGTACTGGAGATGGCCACTTCGACGTCAACTGCGGTCCTGAGTGCGTCCGGCAGGTAACACACTATACTATCTTCTTTTCCACACCACCTGCTCGACAATGCCCAATTATATAGCGTTCAATCCTTACGGAAAGCAAATCATAATAAACCCTTGGCTTAAGCCGGGTTGTAATATTGTACTGAATCTCATTATATCCCGCCAGGTAATAATGTGTTAGGTAGAATTAGTTAGATACGGGTTATGAGTATAAATATAAAAATTCTAGACGTTGATTATACTTATTAATTTTTTTAAATATTCCTGTTGAAATCTTAACATGTTTTGATAATATACCAATATACCTATGGTAGTGCGGTACCTAGTGGTTCTACAACTTTGTTATTGTTATACAAGACAGTATCAGGGCAGGGATAAGCGTCGCCGTCGATCGTAAAACGTAACAGCGATAAGCCGAATTTACTGCAGAATTTTATATATTTCTCAAACTGTTTTTCTATTGGGCAAACTACCTATATTTAATGGTTAACGGAAACTGTCATACTCAGCTATTTCATTGTAACGCCATAAAAGAATTAAAACAATTTTAAAATGAATAGGTAGGTGGTACCTTAGTGGTTGTATATTTTTCGATAACGACGTAGCATATCGAAGAGCACTTTGTCTCTGGAACATGATAATTTAAACAACGAGTAGGTACAACATACCTCAAATCAATTAAAAGAATAAGAAAAAAAAATCCACATTAAATGGCGACATAAATAGGTAAGATTACATGTTACCATACAAAAATAATTACTTTTAAATTTATCTAACAGTCGATATATGCTGTAATCACGGACCTATGGCCTTTTAATGCGATATTGTGTTTTTAATATGTGCGTGAATATCTATCGATCGATAATATTCCCATTTACGTATAAACGTGAATTGCGATACTGAAGCAACATTCGCACGACTCGTGTCAGAGTGAGATTAAGTCTAGACATCTATATCTCATTTAAACTAATTAAAATAATTATGGAACAGTGCTGAAATGAGATCAATTACAGTAGTACAGATAGAACATCTACGAAGACTTGCCCAATTTCCGTCTTTGGACAAAACACAAACTAACATGACTGGACTAGACTGGAGACAGAATAAGTAATAACTGTAATAAGTAGTACTACGTACTGGAGACTTGGGTGGGATGCTGGGGCTGGGACGGGACCTTGTGGATTCAGCGAACAAAATATGCCCTTTATCTTTTAACATTTTTACTTTTATGATGTATTACGACGAATTGACTTAAACATAGGCAAAATATAACTGGAATGTTTCTAACACCCTGCCGTGAACTTCCTAAACGAATATGTCAACATTGTAAAGAAACCTGAACTAGTTTTGAAGAGAATTTAAGTGAACTGAATATAGGTAACTGCTAATTATTTAAGAAAAGGAGTAAAGTCCTAAAGAGAAAACCAAAGTAATGAGATACAGATTTATACTCGTACGTATGGTTTAAATGCGTATTCTTGTACTATGAAATGCAGCACCAACACTTTCTATCTAGCCCTAATGTTGACTCGTCGTCGTCTCGTTGAGAATGCCTCAAGACATTAAGCCCGCAGTATCTAATACATTCTCTCGTACAGTAAAGTGGAATTTAAATAAGTAAATCTTGGGTCCTTCTCAGTCAGAAGAACAGAATAATAATTTAATACTTCTGTGTATTTTTTTATGATGTATTGTGTCAAATCTACTCCAAATCAAAGTCGTTGCCAGACATACAAATTCATTCATTTTTAACTACTCTGTTATCCTATCCATCATTGGAGTGCACAAAAACTGACATAAAACGGCATGTTCCTGCCAAGCCCTGACGGGCTACTGGTTAATGTTGAAATTATCAGCGGCGTCCAATTTACGCCCCTACACAGCGCAAAAAAAGTTTCGAGTGGTGAGACGGCGCTCACGCACCCCTCAGTATTCATTCAAGTCAATTGACTTGTTTCCAATTTCATATTTTGTTATTGCTTACGGCTTTGTAATGGTCAGTGTTGTAGCATTATATTTTGTTTGCCGTCTCTTAATTTTGATCGATAACTTAGAAAATGACCGTCGTTAAACGGCGTAGGTATGATGTACCTACAAAAAGTTTAAATGCATCATATAATCTATATCCTTGTGTAGACTAGGTAAATAAGGCATGTAGGTACAAGTACTAAATATACATATAATGACTAGATAAAACAAAAATACAATATATATTGAAAAACCGGTACCAAAGTAAGTAGACAATGGACCAAAAAAAATTATATACATACATACGAGTATATGTGAAATATGTGCTCCAAAACATCTTGTTTGTAGGTAACTGTAAATTTTCCCAAATTATATACCAAGCATGCCTACTATTTTTACTTCGTGAGACCTCCAGCCTCCAGCTCCATTCTTAACCAAAACCTTTTTATGCAGGTCCTTGTAAACTGAATAAGCTTGCATTGGTAATCATCACTCGTCACCCCAGGTGAACTTGAGAAAAACAAAATGCACACTCACTTTAGACGTCCCGGCAACGTCTACGAGTAGATGAATGTTTACCGGCCCGTACTAACAGGCACTGTTACACGTCATTAAGAATTAACATGTTAATACTTTCTCAGAATTCCACTGCTTTGATATCAAACCTATGGATTATGAGGATCACGGGTAATGATCTCTTCTAAACACTTCATATGTTCGGGGAATTGAACAATTTATAGATATCTTCTTATGGGGATTGAGTTACCTAACTATATGTATGTATATGAATTGAAGTAAAAACAAATAAGTAGGCTGTCTACTTAGTACACTTTGTAGTATTTTAATGCTCATAAGTCATAATGTATTAGGTAATAGTTATAAAATATTCAGCTTTATATGAGGTTGTTCCCTGATAATTTTAACTATTAAATATATATAATGTTACAATCGTATGTTTTCACACTTATAAATAACCCACCATTTGTCCGCCTAGTATTCGTATTACCTACTCGGAAATTAAACCAAGGGTTCTCAATTAAGTGGCCCTCATACGACGCATTGTTCACTCCGAGGTCATGAATCCTGGTTAAATTTGCAACGGTAATTAAAACGCTGTAATGGTTCAGACAAATCCTGTGTATGTAGACATAGAAATGTAGAAAAAAAACCTTTAGAAACCAGGAAGAGTACTGCTTTCCGTAGATTTTAATTACTAGCTTTTCATAGCTTTGCGTCAACTGTAGCTAGATGTTGGCTGATCTTGTTGATAAAAGTTATAGATGTTGTAATTTTTTGAGGGGTAAGTAGCTATACTTGTCATTATTTATACATTAGGTTTTGTTGGAAATTTACATTGAATGTATATTGGCTTTTTTAATACAAATAATTTATTTGCCAATTAACACAACAACCAAAAACAGGAACATTACAATTATGTATGTATTTAGCTAATATTTATAGGACTTAATCATAATCAAAATCATTATTATTATTATTTATCGTATGGCATTTATTTCGAACCGTGAGATCTGTGATCAAAATCACTGCAACTTAGGTATAGGTAGGTAGGTACTTATTTAATTAGTTTTATCACCGACTCGCCTCATTGCCCGCAGTTATAAGTTTGTTTATAAGGGTGGTGGTAAAAATGATATAATATGCACCTTAGAAATAACGTTCAATAAAATTAAGGTTTACTTTTGTTCAAATTATATATATGTTTTCTTTAGAAAATCAAAGAAAATCATGAAATCTGAGAAGGCTTCTATTTCTATACCGAAACTCAGTAATAGGTAGTTGTTTTTTAAAATTTTAAAAATCGTAGCTACCTAGTTGTGGTCATTGACCATTTCGCCATAGCCCATGGTGCGTGCGCGGGGTCGCGTGAGACCCGACGCCGGATGCACGCAGGAAGGAAGCTGCTAGTTGCCTCTCCCCTCGGATCTATTTTAGAGTTCAACTCTAGCACAGCGCTATAGCTCCTGGTTCTTGCAGGAACGCCCAGGATGTTGGGCAGCGCTTGTTAAAAATTTAATTTACTTAAAGTGGTCGAAAGAAGGAAAATGGGAATGGATTATGACCCGTCGCGATTATGTACTCGTATTGGCAGCACATGAAAATTTTAAACACATTTCGTAATTTACTTTGATTAAACAGCTTTGTTTCAGTGATTGCCATTAAGACCATTTTGAAGTTTAGTTCGAGAAGTAGTAGTAGTAGTAAAACTGTTTATTGTACACAATAAAACACATGAACGCAGAAGTTTTGGCAATAGCGATCGACCACTTCAACGACTTTCATATCCGAATTCAGTGGTTCCCTTCCCAATTTTGAACATACCGAGAGGGGCTAACAAAAAAAATCTATATTTTTGACTACCTCTTTTATGTCACTGAAACTAATTATATATGAAAACAAGATTGTCCAAAAACCTCAGGCCCCATTCAATATTTACTCGTGCCCTATAGTTTGGGAAATGCTGATATAATTAGATCGTTAATCAAAGCTCGTAGGTATATTCATAAGTTTAGGTTTCATAACAACGTTTAATTACTTAATAGGGACGAAAGTCGCAATAGTGATCGGCTGATCGCTATTGTTATTACTCTTACTTAGCATGTGTAGCATAAAAATTACATTGTCCGAATCATGGTTATTCTAGTTTTAAAACAGAAATTGGCATTTAATTTTTTAAGCATTTTTTGACAGTAAAAGTCCTGACGCTCTCTGACGGAGCTACAAAAGGGATTTACCCTCTTGTCCCATATCATTTCATATATAGGTAATCAACAGGCGACTATACTATCAACCATAACCATCTCAAATATGAATAACCGAAGTATAACAGTTGATCAAGCGCAACACTGTATCAGGCACGGCATCCCCCGAGCGGGGATCTATAGGAATTCAATCCCACTCACGCTTCGGTGCTTTCGGAAGTGAACAATCACCCATAGGAAGTCAAAATGACCGGTTAAAGGTTAAACTGTGAAATGTATGTGTGAAAGTACGATTAATTATCCAACAATAGTATAGTGGAACCAGTATGTCGTGTGTGTTCTCTTTACAGGAACTACCGGAATAATTAGCATCTATGATTTATGCGGGGTTGTATAATTAATTTTATCAAAATTTGGGGTAAGTTCTAAGAAATGATGACGGAAGAGCTACAAAATATACCTGTGTGTGGTGTACCTAACAAAATATACCAAGATTAGTGAGTTCTAAAATTTGCTTAGTTTTAATTTCGGCTTCCATAACGCACAAAATGTCAACTATATTTCAGTGTGCACGTTAATCATTCCATAATTTAATGCATAACAAGAGAATAAAGCAACGTTATTTTGTACCATTATTTTTTTAACGTGGGAAACTTGAGCATACATTCAATGTTATTTGAATAAATTATTCAAAGAGCCGGTAGAGCAAAACCGTCAAAACAATGATTTCTATGGTATTATGGTGGAACGAGGACGGACATTGGCTCGGCGGCGTCAGGTGCATGCATATGAATATTCAGAATATTAATGAACTAACTGAACTTTATAGCCAAGGCCAAATAAATTAGGCATTCTAAATTGATAGAAAAACAAGACTCTTTTAAAAGAATGACCAGAGATTGCCGGATGATTGGAAAATGTGAGGGCAGGCCTTTGCCCAGTAGTGGGACTCCATGAACTCATTATAAATATTATAATACTTAACAAAATTGACTGAACTGGCAATAATTGGTATAAGGACTCATTAATATTCTAGTTCCTATTGTTCTCAGATGAAACAGCTATTCATTTGGTTGACCTATCAGGTCTCGCATTTCCTTTGTGGGATGGATTTTAATTTGCATGCTTTATGAATTATGAGAAGGGTGTAAACATTTGTGTAGGCGGTTTTGATAAATGCTTATCGTGTAATGTTGGGGGTACAAAAAGTATTCCTGAAACCCTTCAACTTCTACCCTTTGTTTGTAACCAGTTTTGACCGCGTCTTCGTCGACTTATAATAACTGATTTATCTATCGCACATTCACTCAATCTTCCACAGTCCTGTTTCACGAGGAGTCGCGGTTTCATTTCGCGATAAAAAATATCGGATGTCCTTTTCCTCAGATCCAGATCGGCTTTCCAGACCAACAGACAGACCCACAAAGTTACTTTCGCATTTATCATATTAGAATAAATTTGCCCGTACCGTAGTCATCGGCATAAATGTGGCAATGCGCAAAATTAAGAAAAGCGTTAAAGATGCCCTCATATTTCTTCTTCAAGATAACGTTTTCTTCAGTTAATTAACATTATTTCGTCATAACTTTTCTCACGAGAACTTTCACCAATGAAGCGTGTAATGCGTACGGCAATTAGTTGCAGCGAGGCATGCAGACAAAATGCCCCTTCCATTTCTATTAGCTAATCAACGCTGATTACATTTGTTTATTTTTAGTTCCTGCAGTCTATAATAGTTGCACTCTGGGATAGATCCTTCTAGACATGGGTTACAAGTAGGTACTATCTACTATGGTCGTCGTAACTCAGCTTGTGTCTTTGTAGGGTGATATGTTTATTAATTATATTTTTTTTTTAACTTTTGTAGTTACATAATTGTATTTTATTATAAGCGGCTCTGCCACTTCTGTCAGCGTATTCCACAGAACAGAACCCAGGGGGAGTCGCGTGATAAAATCCATTGATCTTATGGATGTTCCGAGGATCCACTCTATTTTCAGGCAAAATATTATTTGTTAAATTGTACCTGTGGTAATTGTAAGCGTTTGTCAAGTGCTCCAGCGTCATATATTATTACGTCTTCGCTGCCTCACTTCCTGCGCTATTTTAGGCCTATCTTCAATTGTTTGACCTTCGCCTACCTACTTAATTTAAGTCCTAAAATAATCCAAACGTCAATTAAGAGCCAGACAGCTACATACCATATCTCCATTGCACCCAAACAAACAGCTTAGAGTAGATTAAACCATTCCTGGAACGACTGTATCACTAGGCATTTCCTGCTATTTATTGCCTGGATGCATGTAGTCTGTCATACTCTTTATTTGTCTCTACGATACAAAATATGTAGGAAAAAACAAATGCTGCCATTTCAATTACTTAACATTGTCAGATTAAACCCGAAAGTCCCAACGAGGGAGTCACTGTCGTAAATATATGTACTAGTTACTAATGTAAATTTTGTGTAGACTGTTTACTCTCAGGTTTCCAACGGTAAGGTTAGAAGCAGGGTAGCGAGTGTTCTTTATGATAAGTGCACTCGGCAGCGCCGCTAATTCCTATTTCCTCATTAGGCGGCCGGCTCGCGCCCGCGCCGCGTTCGTTCATGCTGCGTTGCTGCGCCTGCGCCCATTCAACGCGATCCCCCCTCCCCTCAGCCCATTATCCTCAGGATCTGCCCACTCGGCTGCGCTGAGCGAATTGTCGCGCTGCACTCAACGTGAAGTGTTTTGATTTATTGCCCATTTATTGGACCCTCAACGGCTGCGATGGAGCAAAAATAGAATAACTCTCTTTCCTGTTGTCATCAGTAGCAACAATTTCTTTAATACTCTCATTTCCGCAAAACGCTTTGTACTTAGACCTAACGTCCCTAACGACGTATATATACCCTTCGAATGCTCATATCTAGCCGTTTGTTCAATAGCCATGCGTTCTATGAGTAGTAAGTGGGTTGGCCTGCCAGAAGGCTAGCAGCGAAGCACTTGCGATGTTTAGGCGAGAACCCTCGAGCGAAGAGCTCGGATGTGCGCCGGTGGGCCCCAATTTGTATCAGCATTATCCAATTGTCACACTCAAGTGGTTGGCGTGGGCCTGCGCGTGACCTGCGCACGTGTTTTTGGGTCTGTTCTGCACGGATATTTCAGAAAATTTCATGTTTTTGAGTTCCTGCCTGTTACGTAGATATGTACCAACCGCAACTTTTTACATAGAATTAAAAAAAAAGCCTCCATCAATAATTGGCACCAGTCACTTTTAATTTTGATAATAACAATTGAAAATGTCCATAAAATAGTTATTATTTTCAAAATTGAGTCCCTTCATATTAGTTTCATGCCACCTATAACTAAAATACAGTATAGTCAGACAAGAAAGAAGTACCACTTTCGCAATTATAGCATTTTCCTGTTTTACCTATAATTAATTAAGCGTCTTGCGTAAAAGTATATGTTTGGCGTTTCTAGATTTATTTTTCATTTTCTACAATCAGCAATTTACTTACGGCCTGTCCATCCCACTAACCGATACAATAGCGGTGTAGGATCCAACGCCGATGAAAATGTATGGAAAACCGCTTAGTGTTCACACTATCCGACCGATATCGGCCGCATTCCCATATTTTTTTTATTGATATCGGATAATGTGGACACAGCCTTAGTCTTATTAGGAACTGTTCGAAACGTACCTGGCAAACTAAAGTTCGTCAGGTAGGTAATGTTCGGGTGTGATTTGGGGTAGTCCATTGTACAGTCGCCATCAAATATATCTGTACTCTTCAGGGTGCTCAAAAAAATCTGAACATGCACTCTAACGCCTTGACAATAAGGTCGTGTTCGGATATTTTTGAGCACCTCGTTCGCTCCGATATATTTGCTGGCGACTGTACGCCAGCTATCCGACAACCTTTCATCTCAACTTCGGATTTAACCTGTGCTCAGTCTAGCACGTTTCTCACAGAACGAATAGATTATACGTTTATGTAACACTAATTAATCCAACTTGCTATAAACAGTTTTATGAACTGAATGTGGTGCACGCAATCTTAGGGTTTATCATGGGTTTATCTCAGGTCAGTAACGAACGCAGTTAGAAAAACGTCAACATCGCGTTTTGGCCATTGGCGCCATCGATAACTGAACGGTCCTAAGAAATTAATTAAGCAAAAGCTTTATATTAATAACGTGTATAATTTACCTAGTCAATTTAATCACGCTTAACAACAGCCATATGTGTGTATGTGTAATAACTACATACTGGCCGGCTGTCAATCGGCCCAGGCCAGAGGTTAGTTGCCATCGAGGGTCAAACTGTATTTTCGAGTTTGACTTTTAATCCCAACGATAAGTTAAGCTTTGGAATGCCAAGTACCTATCAATTAGTGTCACGGATTTATTCTAGAAATAATTCAGTACCTACCTATTTAATAATATTTATGCTTTTGTTAGTTAAGTATAGTACAGTTCTGTTTAACATCCGAGGCCCAGAGCTTTAGATTAACCTGAGGGGCTACTACGAACATCGAAATTCAAACTTCGTATCGTGCCGTCCCCTTCACTCTCGTGTTAGACACTATAAGAGTGAAAGGGACGGCACTATACGAAGTTCGAACTTCGATGTTCGGAGTACAGGGCCTGTTAAAGTTTGCATGAAAAGGAACATCTTTCCAATTTATGGCTCGCTTATGCATCGTTTGTACTTCACTACGTAATAAACTTTCGGCTGATGAACATAATGTATCCTTACATTATTGTTATTTAGAAGGAAACTCTTGCATGATGTGTATAACACTGTTTCTCACCATTCTTACTAGGTATAGGTACTTAAGTGTTGTTTTTTCGTGGTTACATTTCAGACTGTGTGGCAATGAAATGACTGAGGGGCGGAGAAAAGTTCAGATGTAATAGACTCTTCCGGCAACCAAAGTCTGTCAATGAATATAATTAATAAGTAAAAATGTATGTACAACAATTAACCAGCAAATTATATGTGAGTGCTTTCACATCGGTGGCATCCGGCGTGCGTCTGTGCTCCCAATTGAACTTCCGAGTGAGTTTCCGAACCGAGCCGGTACGTTAATGGCTGAAGGGCCTTAGCTATTGTTTTGTTATTATTAAGCCACGAGACAGGATGCTGGCTAATTAGGATAATTTACTCTATTGTTTTATTAGTTTTACATGAACTTCTGTTTAAAGAGAGGCGCGTGCCCGCGTTAACGCGTGTGTGTGACTACGCTTTTAAGATTCTTTCGTTTCGGATGCACGCGACTTGTTTTCTGATTTAAACTGTGACTTGAAATGGAAAAGGTACTTATCACCAGCCATCATATAAGAAAATATGAACCTACTTATCTGGGATACGTCTGGTGAAATTAAGTAAAATGTTTAATATTTCTGTTATGATATATGATTTCAAGGTACACGTGATATATCCGATATATCCGATATATCCGATATAAAATTGAAAACAAAAACACCTATAAATTATCAATCACAATAAAAATAAACACTTAACTCGTTTCACTTAACGTCATGATGCGTTATCTTTATTGGTTATAGGTAGTTTTGTACTGTCGTTGGAAAGGGATTGACAGGTCTGTAGATAGGCCGAATGTCGAATGAGCTCGTCCGTTGGGCATCAATAAATTGACGGAGGGTGCGTCTGGGCGGTGTGTTGTGACAGCCATGGCGGAAGAGACCTGTTAGCGGCACAGGCCACGCCGCGTGAAACGCGTGAATCGACGTACGAGTTCATAGATAAATTCAAAAAATACGTTATACCTTGCCGGAGAGTAACTTGCAATCTTGGAATGTTAGTGGTAAAATATAGATACCTACGGTAGGTACCCCACAAAACGCCTGGACAAAATCATCCATGTGTATGATAGCAGTACTTATAAATCCAACAATATTCCTTTGTTATTCCTCTGAAATCTAGAACGTGTAGGTCATCACTTCATCAGTGATAATGAGATACACCCACTTGCTTATTTTTTTTCATGCGGTTAATTGTGTAGCTACACGTTCTTTCAGCGGAATAGCAAAGGAATATTGTTGGATTTATTATGGAATTCCGCCGCGAGTATATTATTCTTACAAAGGCAGTCCAAACGATTCAGCAAGGCATCCCGCCGCGTTATGCAAGCTCTAAAAGCGCGATAAATAGATGAATGGGTTGGGTTTCTCTATCATAAGTTATGAAACTTGCAGGACTGCAGGCCCGTCTGAATACGGCTTACGCAGGGACGAGAGCGATGAGTGATACGCGCTAATCCGTGGCGCGGTCCTGATTGGTGTCCCAGTTCGCTGATTGGAGTGCTTGGGGCCGCGACCCGCAATTATGCCCAAACGCACACCCATATGCGCATGTGCGTTTTAATTGACCATTACTCATTATGCTCACACGGAAAATGTTTTGACTGAACGTTTATCTGAAACAATGCTTGGATAAAATACCTAGAGTTGATTTAAAATTAGGAAATCGAAAGCAGAAAGTCTTTTTTACTTAATTTTTACTTAAAGATTCAATGATACTTAATTAGTAAAACTTTCGTTGCGCAATACAATTGACGACCGCTTTAGCTTAGTTGGTAGTGACCCTGCCTACGAAGCTGGAGGTCCCGGGTTCGAATCCCGGCCGGGGCATTTATTTGTGTGATGAGCACGAATATTTGTTCTTGGGTCTTGGATGTTTTCTATGTATTTAAGTATTTATTTATCTATATAAGTATGTATACCGTCGCTTAGTACCCATAGTACAAGCTTTGCTTAGTTTGGGACTAGGTTGATTTGTGTAAGATTGTCCACAAATATTTATTTATATTTATTTTATTTATTTATTTATTAAAATGAAAATATATACGATACTTAATTTATTTTTCAATCGATCCTTCGATAGATATCGATAATTAATGGATCGTCATCAATTATCATACGCATTATTTACTTCGGGTCGGCGGAACATGTATTTTTCTCATAACTCATAACTTTATTGCTCTCATGTTGGTATACAGCAGGTCTTACATAAACTATTTAACACATGTACAACATGACACCCTGTAAGGGTATTGCAAGTTCTTCTTAGTCTTTACTAAAGGTTATCTTATAAAATCACAATATAAAATCACAGTTTACAAGCATCGAGTTTCTTCCATATACCTTACTTCTCTATTATCGCCCGTCACTTCCCACACGTACAGTGGCGGAGCGCCCATACAACTCGATTCCCACCGGCTTACCTAGTTTTGCAGCCAGTGCAGTTCTTTTACTACGGCTCATGAAGAATAAGAAAGGCAAATTATTTGCGGCTTCCCTAAGAATATTTTTGACGCGCCGCCACTGCACACGTATATCAAGTCTCACGCAGTCCATCCATCTTGGTCTACCTACCTTTTCCCTTACGACTTTCCACATTAAACCTAAGGAGTATTATCTCTCCGCACGACATGTCTATTCCAATTCCAATTCCATATATCGTATCTAAACGATTTTGTTCTTCGGGCTAGATAACTTTAATGGAGACAGGCGGGACACCTGTAAACTGTCTTAACACATTCATTTCCGCTCGTAGCCGATGACAGGCTGTTCTGTAGCTCTAGTATAAGTTTTTTTCGAAACATTAACTAATTCGAACGCGTTTGCGTTTTGTCTCAAAATGTATGAAAACGCTGTCACCGAGTTTGAAATACATCGGTTCGCAACAAATGTTATACTCGCTGTTTTAGTTTCCACTAGTGACCACCACAGGCGCTGTTCACGTTTTCATACCACTTTCATACATTTTGAGACAAAACGCAAACGCGTTCGAATTGGTTAATGATTCGAAAAAACTTATACTAGAGCTACTGCTTTGTAGCGAAAACTGTTTACGAACGGAGAACACGATATCGTGTCCTCGGCGCTGATTGTACTGAACTTTCTCAAGTTTGTTGTTATGTATATTAGATTGCATATTGTGACGGATTACATCTCACTAGTCTAGGCCAGTTTACTTAAACATGATTTATTGTATTACCGTTCTATATTACGACTGTGTTTATAATATTTACTAACTAAGCTGTTAGATAATTGGTGAACTGCGTATTCAATTAACGCTAAACATGCGAGACGCATCTATTAAAATAATCTACACTTTAACATTTTATCTAGGGATTGTGAAATTGAATAATTGCCCAATGACACTTGATGATAACATAATTATAACAGCGCCACCCACTGAGATGCTAATTGATTTATCTTTAAATTTCAACATCTCGATACCAACCTCACAAATTTAGGGCGATACGTGCCATCCGTCAATTTTTCCATTAAGTTTAAAGTTTCAGTAGTCTACAATATGTTTTTCATCTCACCCGCTCGGAAAGGCTTTCTTTATCCTTTCAAATCTGCGTGCAAAAGTCCACTTTCCACGCTAGCGTGGAAAGTGATTTTGAAATTCGAACGTTACACAGTTCCATGAGTTCCAACTTTATTTCTATAAAGTGAAACGACAGGTCATTCCTAAGCGTTTAGAAGTATACATATCATGTACCTAATGGTGCAGTTTATTATTGTTTTGTTTTTTTATAATGATATTAATATTACTTTTACCAGCTTAATTTGATGATATTCAATAATAATTTAGTTTTATTTATAAAGAAATAACACGAAGAAACATATTTGAAATGTTATGTTTCAACATTTTACGCTCAGTGCAATTTCGGAACGCACCGTTTAAAAAGTTAGTTTTTAAGAAAAAAACTCGATGCAAGAGATTAAGATATTTAAATATTGTTTTGTTTTGTTGTTGAGTTAGAATAATATCAGAATAATGAATTTAATTAATTGATTTCAGTGCAGAAGATACTTATATTACAATTTTAACTCCTGATAAGTTTGGAAATGAGTGGAATATATTTGTTTTAGCCGTTAGCCGTGAGTATTTCGTACCACAGTACTCAACAATAATAATTAGGCTCTTTGATGCATTTAAATGTTAATAATCCACGAAATGCTTTAAGTAACGGGTGAAATTTAAACAACCCTTTACAACAACATGAGTACATCTTGAATTATACATGTAAGTATTTCCTCGCTATGGTGAGATGAAAAGTTGTGTGTTGCGCTCGGCAGCAAAGTTGTTCGGCGTCTCGTGCCTTGAGAGCCTCGCTACGCTCAGGATTGTATTTTTGAACCACTCGCTTCGCTCGTGGTTCAATCTTACAATCCTTCGCTAGCTCGGCTCTCAATACAAACACTCGCGCCAAAAATCAACTTTGCAGCCTTGCATAACAAATAACTATTAATTTAAACGCAATCTTAACATCACCATGTAGTGACAAACTTTCGGCTTCATAGGTAACTGTTTACCTACATTTAATATCGCATTTAATGATAGGGTTAAAATATTGTTTGACATCTGTATAAGACAATAACTGTTTTTATGTCACACCTGGCCATAAAGTGGCCATTATCGCACGCTCCGCGCGCGAAAAAACCCACTTCCTGGCCAGGGGGTGACATAAAATTTTGTACTTACCACGGGCGATAACAAAGAAAGCCTCAGATCGCATATTTATCGCCCTTGCCTTCGGCTCGGGCGTAAAATACCTGCGATCTGAGACATTCTTTGTTTTATCGCCCTTGGTAAGTAATGTACTATTACGGAACCCAGGTCGGTCAGGTGCGTATAATGATAGGTTGCGTTAAGATTCCGATAGTGAACTTGCGTCCGGTCTTCGCCCAAGGACGCTACCCGACCGTGAAAATCCGTTACGAAACGTCTTTTTTGTTACGTCTTACTTTCACGCTCGAGGAACGTGAGAAAAGTATAAACTTGAAACACAGACGTAAACAGAAGCAGGTACTTACAAGGATAACTGATAACTGTTAGAGCACTTGAGACGAACCCGGGGCCCGTTGTTTAGCCGATCCCGCGAACACGTGTGAGACGTAAACACGCGAAATCAGAACGAAACACATGAAAGCAGTCATACGTAAACCTAAACAATCAAAACATGTTAAGTTCGGATTATACGCTGTTTTATCTTTGACATCTTCCTGATCGTTTTGTTAGTTTCTTTTAGACGTTAATTTAGTCTGAAATAATTATGTTTGTAGACATAACATCTTGTGTATGTTTCTTTCCATGTACCTTACTTAGGTAAAAATAGGATTGCATTAGAATAGAGAGACAGATAGGAATGTAGGTATTAATATGACGCTGGTGAAATGTCAACAATAGCAAATTAATTTTAAATAAATTCAAATTCAGTATAAAACAAGACAGTAAAATACAAATTCAACTAACAAATATCTCTTTAAGTTAAAATTAACATATTCGATAGCTTAAACAAAGATAATGAACGGTGGGCGGCGCCTAATTGTGTTAGAGCCCGTACCATTAGCTGCTAATTGGTGTAAACTACACATATGTCCACACTTTTATTGTTCTCTCCCAAAATTGACGCTAATTCTATTTAATTCGACATTGACTATTAGTGGCACCTCTAGTGGTGAATTTAAATACGACAAGTTGGTTACTTATTATAACAGCTAACTAAGTAAATAATCGTAAAAAAATATTTATGAAACTGAATGTTTGTTTGTAGATATAAAAATTACTGCTCATTTGTAAGTATTATCATTTATCATTGTAATAAGCATATTTTTGTGAGAAAATGGCTGACTGTCGAGTTTCTTTCGGCGTTTCTTCTCGGCAGTGGCCTCTGTGAAACGCTAGTAGGGTTTGACTTGTAAAAGTGCCATTGCGGCCTACTTACAGAATAAAGTTCATTTTATTCATTTTTTTTATTCATTTTGCCCAATGTTAATTACCGCGAGTTTTTGTGAGGTCTAAGATAGGTTACGGATGTTAAGGTAGATTATTTTTTGCTGCGCTACAACCCCGTTCGTTTAGGACAACCCTTATTATACGCACTATTAAGCCGTAACATTTTTAATGGCCCGTTTAAATGTTTAAAACAACGATTTTGTGTTATTTAAAATTATTTAGGTATTCCAGTGCTTAGTGTGTAAATTCGAGACTTTAGGGCGCTGAGTATATTTTATATTTGTATTATTTATTCAAATCATATATTATACTGTACCTATTTGTTTCAGTGTGCTCTGGGCTGCAGTTTATGGCGACAAGGGTTGGAGTTTTCTTGCCAAACAATATGCGTATGTATATTTGTAGGCTTTATAAAAAAATACTATAAGTTTTTTTAAAGCTATTTTACTTAAACTACACCAAAGAATTTATTCTCAAAATAACAAAATTTCGTTCTTAAAAGGGATTCATATAATAGGTTTTGTTTCCAGAACGTCACATCAGAAACTGTAGTTTCCCGAGAGCTGTATTGTGTCATGGGATGCAATGAAGCTCTTAACACATACTTCCAGAAACTAAGAGGTAAAAATAAACATATACTAAGTAGCGGTTAGTTTGCAGATATATTAATGTCACGCACCAAGGTAATTCAAATATGCGGTATCCGACCATAGTGATGAACAATAGGTACTGCTATAGCTTATTGATAGACAGCCGCATCGTTAGCAGCCATTGTATTGTTATAACATTTCGAATTTATCCTGGTGCTACATGTACCTTTTGTACCGGTTTATTTAAAATATTATAAAATAAAATACTTCTCGTCTTAAGGGCACATTGACATTGGTTGTTCCAGCCTGCGTCCCGCAGGCGGGGAGTTTATGTTACCCTCGACGTGACTATCCGACTGTCGGATAGTCAAGTTGAGGGTAAAATCGGTTTCATGTTCGAGTTTTACACTCTGCTTTTCAGTTGGATTGCGATTATAGTATAGTCGGCGACCCGCGCGCCACGCACTCCGGGCGCCGGAGACGGATTTTACTTTGTGAGCAAGAGCATAAAAAGCCATTTTATGTAGACTTTTCACGACGAAAGAAAAACTTTGTGAGCATGAGGAGTGAAAATGATATTTTGCACCAAAATTTTTTTTTAAACGCTGTTGTATCCAGTTTTTGCCTTGTTTCCATTTTAACAAAAACAAAACAATAGCACCAGAATAGAATAGAAGTTCCACCACCAACCACCAACCAACCAGGCCAAACCAGGCCAAGACCAGGAAGACCAGGCTGCCTGCATCTGCATGCTCCCCACTATATTATTTCCCTCATTGCAGACTTGATTGGAACGCCCCCCGCGCCAGCACTAGTCGCTGACAGTTTGACAGCGACGTCGCTATCCCTCGTGTGGGAGGCACCAAGCCTCGGCAACCTGAGCTACCTCGTGCAGTGGCGGTACGAGGAGCTGCCCGGGGCTTGGCAGTACTACTCCAACACTAGTCACTCCGACCGCTCCATCATACACGTGGAGAATTTGCGGCCGTATACTAAATATAGGGTTCGTGTTGTTTTATTCGATTTGCGTAGTCTACGCGGGTTTCTTTTTTGTTTTTTTTTTTCCACGGCAACATTTTGGAACTTTCCTAAACTTAAGTACCTAATGCTACTTTTTCCACTTTCTACTAACAGTTCTAACGTGCCGTGCTACGTTGGTCACATGCGAATATTTACTTTACAATAACAATTAGTTTAGCCATGTATGTTCTAGTATGTATACTATATGGAGCTGTTTTTCTCTTAAATCCGAATGACCGATAGCTTCTCAAAGTGTAGAAGCGTGGCCTACCACCATTGATGACATATCGGCCACGACTTACTAGACTAGGGTACCTAGAGAATCTGGTTTTGCCTATACTAACGTACTTTTACTTTTCTCTCTAGTTTAGAGTGGCCATTTTCCTCTCTGGCCGTAGCGGCGCCAGCGAGCCAGTGTACTCTGCGCCTTCAGTAGTGATCTCAACCCTTTCGAGTGGAAAGCCTAGTTCTACTCCCGCCGCACTACGAGCGGCCGCGCCCGACCCCAGCCGTATCTCTATATCCTGGGAGCCGGGAGCGTTCCCCAACGGACCGCTCATCTCTTACGTGCTGCGGCTTGCCGATGCTGAAACGCAATCTAGTCCTTATGTGGAGGTGAGTGAATTAAAAACATTTGGGCTGATGATTGCACCATTGTTGCATACTACTTTAGCCCCGCTTGATAAGCCTAATATGATACACTTTTCGAGCATGACAGGTGAAAACAAATAAATAAGTACCTATTAACTTGTATTCTATTCTCTACCCATTGCTCTTTGTGATACTGATAACCTATGTCTATGATAGGCGAAATTTTTGTACAGTAACCTATTAGTCAGTATAATTATAGTTCGTACAAAACTGTAAGGCCAAGTGCTGTCAAATGAACGCAAGCAAAATCTACCTTACAGTCAGAGCTCTAAGTCTAGTTTTGCTTGCGTTCGTTTGACAGAATTTAGCTTTAGAGCTGTGTCCGAACTATACGAATAAACGCATTTGACTGACGGATGTACAAACGTTTATCTACTCGTGTTTATCCACATGTGCCTACATGTTAGTAGGTACACTAGGTCACAACTTAACTGATTATTAATAATTATATAACTGGAGTCGCCTCGTGTACCTATGTTGTTCCGGTTTGTTTCAGTGGCATTGCTCAATAAACTGAAATCTCATAATATATTTATTTTAGAAGTATCAATGTATGATACAATCGTCTGAAGACACAAGTTCCACCAAAGGCAGAAGAGTCCATACAAAAATTTAATCTCAACAGAGTCATGTCACCCTCAGACGATGCCAAGCAAAGTCAAGCCCCTCCCCCCAAACAAAAACAACTGGATCCGCCACTGTTTAAAGACACGTATAATACCTACTGCTTTTTGCCCACTGGAGTACGCAGAGTTCATGGGATTTCCACTTTTCACGATCTTGAACCCTGATCACAACCTGATGCACCTTTTCGCTTTATAAATCATTGGCACGCCTGGATACGATTGAATCAACAAATATTCCAGTAGAATGCCCTGTATATGGAAAGTTCTTACAAATCTATACACTCACCGGCAAATTTGGGCCAAATTTTCTGCCTGTGAGTGTATTTTTCTAGAAGATCAAACGTTGTATTTTAATTTACAGGATATGCCAGCCTCCAACTATACGCTTTTCTACATGTTTCAAAACCTGGCCCCGGGCCGTCAGTACGAGGTATCAGTAGCGATGCGCAACGCTGTCGGCGAGGGCCCGCCGGCGTCAGTACGAGTCTCCACGCCCCCACAACCCTCCTGTGAGTATTAAAGAACGAGAAGTGGTCCCTTACTCTGAACCAGGTGCTGTCAAATGGGGCAAAATGGGACATTTAAGAGTAACCTGAGACACTCCGTTTTCACCAGGAACTGGTATGTGCCACTCTGTAATCTCTACCTATAATTAAAAACGCTCGCTAAATGTGGGTATTCTTTCTACAGAAGAACACAATATACTATAGTTCCTAATAAAACTGGGTGTCTTAAATTACCCTTGAATGTCCCATCTTACCCCACTTGTTAGTGCCTATAATATACAATTATACATTATAGGGACGACTACATGCCAAATACGTCCACTTTATTTGCGTATGATGCAGTTTATTATACTGCTGTATATCTATAAGTCTTCTTATTATCGTTATCGAATCAGATACAGTATGTCCTGTTATTGCAGCCGTGCCTAGTCAACAACCCATTTTAATTTTGGGAGGAGAACAAAATATTCTTGCTGCATCCGCTAACGACATGCTTTCGGATCCAGTGGAGCTTTTCAGTACAGAACACAGCATTACTGGTACGTATCAAAATTTATACAAAAATTAAAAAATATATATTTAAATCTTACTAGCGAAAGAGTTATCATAGCCAAACAGTCTCCGGGCGTCTTTCGGCGCAAGAAGGCATGTGTTTCAAACGCTCTGGGGAAAGGTTTGCAATGCGCTGAAGTGGGCAAGGCAAAAACAGACAGTCCACATGCTGACGAACAGAACTGCAATTGTACGAGCAAATCACAGCAGTCACAATCCTTTCACGTTTTCCACTCTATAGTTCTGTGATATCGACGTCAACTCTGCCAATAACACACAGTTGCATACATATGATACGTGCCTATGCCTAGACGAGGAATGAAAATGTTCGTCAGTATTCGATTTTATTAGTCGAAAAGTAACGCGTCTTCATTTAGTGACTGTACTTCGTTGAAACATGCCACGTAGTTTTGCTGTACGGTTTGCTAAATTGGCATATTTTTCAGGTGTCGGTCTCGACGTCTCTAGAGACTATCTATTCGTGTCAGTCTCCAACGGCTACGTATACCGCAGTTCGCTTAGAAGCAAGAGCTCCCCTGAACCGATCCTTACACCATTAACCACGACCTACCAACCATTAGACTTGTCAGTAGACTGGCTTAACCGACACCTGTACGTACTCGGAAGGGTTAGCCATAGCAAGGAGGAGTTGTCGGATCATTGGGAGATTCTGAGATGTGACTTCGATGGGAAGAATCAGTTGGTTGCTTTGTCTGGGTTCACTTCTCCGCCGATTCATTTCGAAGTTGATGCTTATAACGGGTAAGTAAACATTGTTTTTTTTTCTACCTACTTTATTTCACACTGATTCTATGGTCCTTAGGTAACAGCCAACAGGCCAAATTGCGCAAATAAGCCGTTATAGGCTATGAAGTTTCACGAACGAAACTGTCTTCCAAGTCCGCGCGGTAGGTATTCGGTCCAGAATATTTGTGAAACGGTATGTTTGGTGAAATGGGGTAAGGTTAACAAAGTGGAAAGACGAAAATGTAAACGGTATTGGACCTAAAAGATACTTTTCCTCTTATCCCCACCTAAAACCTAGTTTCATCTTAACCCACCTCACCCTAGTGGAAATTGCCAAGCACGAATATAATTATTGCTTTACTGGTGGAGTTGCACGTTTATGGGCGACGGTAATTGTTTACCATCAGGCGATCCACCGCTCGTTTCCCCTCTATGACATAAAAAAATAGAACATTGCTGTTCATTTTATATAGGTATCTCTTCTGGGCTCTCCGAGGAGTGGAGCGCGGAGGCCTCTACAGACTGGACCTCGCGGACATATCGAACGGGGTCCGACACGAAGCGCCGCCGGAGCAGATAATGCGGGACGCGCACCTCGGCGGGTTCACCGTGGACCACGCCGACTTCAGGCTGCTCGTGGCGCATCTGCGGCGGAACACGGTGCTCGCTGTGTCGCTCGACGGGTGAGTCACATCACATAACTTATACAGCCAGCTGCAGACAAAAGTGACGCCGTGCATTCTAACTTCTGTGCAAAGGTGTAAACAACTTTGCAGTCAGAGGCAGCCTGAAGTAATCGTCCCTCTGCGGCATGTGCAATCAAGATAACTAAAATATTTTCAACTGCGCAACACCTAACAACAACTGCAATAACTTCACTTCAATTCTGACTTTAGGTACGCAGTTGAATTGATACGTAGTTGCAGGCAGAGCGGGTTATTTTGTTAGAACTAAGTATAAAACCAAAAAAAGCATATTTTTCTTGCACGTGTTATTAATTCGTTTGCTTATTCACAGACGTGAAACATCCGATTTCCGGCACAACATGCAAAAACCAATGTTCATGTCAACGCGCTCCATAGCGTACGTCAACGGGCTCTTCTATTGGACCAACGGCAGAGAAATGCTGGCAGAAGAATACCATTCGGGGAGCGACAACTATTTCCACAATGAATACCCCATAGCGTTTAACACTAAGAAGATAGCGACGCGGCAGGTCAGAATCAGACTCAAAAACATATTTATTGCGTCAAATTAATATAAATAGATACAAACTCCTTACAGACTTATGTTTAAGTACTAAATATTTAAAATTAAAAACAATATAAACATTGGTTGGGCAAAGGGTTCCAGTCTCAGCTTTTGTCAAGCACAGGGCCTGATGCTGGTTTTCAGAAAGGCCGTTAGAGAGATCGGTCGGTCGGTCACAGGTTTAAAAATTACCGCGCTTATAAATATACAGTGCATAACTATGCTAAAATAAAAAGGCAATAAAGAAGATGTGTGTGTTTGTAGGTGTTGGTGGCATGCTGTCAGCCTATACCGGTGCCGGTGAATCCTCCTATAGGAGTGCAGGGTGTTATGGGGATCACGAGGGCCAAGGTTTCGTGGTCGCCGCCGCATTTGTTGGGGCATCAGGGGAGCGGCGCGTGGCAACAGTGGGCGTTTCATCTGCAGCTCACGCATCTAGACAGTGGGGAGACTATAGACAGGTATGTTCTTACTACATACTTATAATATAAGCCTTGACTGATCCTAACACAGTAAAAAAAGTGTTTTTTTGGGTCTATACCTATAAGGGTTAAGGGTGTTGCGACATACAAGTTATTATCTTACTAACGAATCTATAAGGATCTCATGATGGTGGGTTGATTCGGGATATATGTATTACTTGAATACTAAACCATTTGTCCTGCTTTTCGCTGTTTTAGGAAACACATAAATGGATCGACGTATGTTGTTGAAGATCTAAAGCAAGACGCTAACTATGTTATCAAGGTTGCAGCGGTGACCGAATCCGGGGCAGGTAAAGCTATCAGTCAAAAAATCTACTAATAAAAAGTACACTATGTGAACCCTTAAAACAAACTGAATATGTATTTTTTCTATGTTTTCACTTACAACTCGATTTCACCCTAATCCGAAAACTTCTAAGAATTCACGGACTGTAGTTGATGTTGGATAACTGAGTTCTTACGTGCCTCCATATTTTTTTATGCAGGACCGTGGTCATCAGAGTTCGTTGGCAAAACGTTGGCGTCCTCGCCGACGACTTTACATAGTACACTGGTGTGGTCCGGCCCGGACGGCCTCTTACAAACCGATCTGACTGGGGACAATCTGCAAACTCTGATACACAGGTAATAGATACGTCGTTAGTGCTGCTTCTATTACTCTTTAAAGCGACCTTTGAGTCTTTTCATACAGCTGTTATTTTATGCTTCAATTTATCTGGCACGAGTGTATATGTATAGGTATCTTCTGGGCGAGCTCGCTTCATCGTCGGCCTCATCTTTGCCCCCTGGCTAGATGCTGGCCAAGAGCAATTCCATTTTTAGTTTAATAAAATCTCTCTAACCTCTCTAACTGTTTTGGCGCAGTGATCAAAAGAGGATATTGGCTTCCGAAACGAGAGCACGCAACTTTCCTTTTTATAATAGATATACCTAATCAATGTGGGTTTCTCTAGATTCAGAATAACTTTCCCCTTATTTTCAACTTAGTCTTCCAAAAATCTTTCTTCAATGTAGTGATTTTTCCTTCCAGGGCACATCTGAAGAAAATCCACATAATCGATATATCTTGGTACCGGGACAAGCTGTATCTAGTGACGAATGTCTCGACTGTGATGTGGTACAATACGACCTCACACGAGAAGGGCCTCATGCCTAATATGGAAAACGTCGGGAGCTTAGCAGTAGACTGGGTCGGCAAAAGGATTTACTGGTCCAATCCTAAGCAGCAATTGGTAAGTTGATTTTATCGAACTGATCTGCACAATATTGCTTTACTACATATATCATTATGACAATCAATACCTAGCTAGTCTTAAGTTAATTGTTTAATGACGATGTATATTATTATTGAATAAAGAATTATATAACTTTGTCCTAATGACTAGTGTATGTAATAATCAATACCTTAATTAATGGTTCGGCAACCTTTTAGCACCCAAGAACCACATAGTAGCAAAATTAGCTAGCTAGGTAACAAAATTGTAGCGAGTCGCATGTATTAATATTTGTGACTGTATCAAAGAACAGGTACCACAGGTTGTCGATAAGTAGGCTCGCGGGCCGCATTATGCCGACCGCTGCCTCAATGAATGGTATTTATGATATCATCATCATCTTCATCAGCAGCCATAGTTTGTCCACGCCTAAACGCTTCCTTCACTTTGCGCCACAGCATTCTACTCTCGGATTTCCCAATCCTGCCATTCCCAGTAATCCTCATAAGGGCATTAGTCTAGCAGGTTTCAAGACGTCCTACCCTGTACTTGCTCAGACGCGTTCTCCATTCCAGTACCTCTAGTATAAGTTTTTTCAAATCAAAACACAAACCAACGAGTTTGCGTTTAGTCTCATTTTGTAAGGTAACGCAGGCAGCGCCTCAGGTGACCTTAGGTAGTGAGTATTTTTTGCCATATAAATTAAGACTAAACGCAAACGTGTTCGTTTGTGTTTTGTTTCGAAAAAACTTACACTATAGGTACTGCACTCGTCTGCCCCAACGGTTGTCAGTTCTACAGCATATTACTGAACTCTAAAATAAACCGTCTCATATTTGTATTATCTCTTTATCTAGATCACCAGAGGAAACCTTGACGGTGGGAACAGAGAGCCAGTTCCCATAGTCACTGTAGCTAAGGAGCTGACCATAGATTCATTAGGTGCCTACATATACTGGAACACAGGCCACGCCGTGGAAGCCGCTCGGCTGAACGGCGAGAAACGAATGGTGTACTATCCCGCTCAGTTGTTTAGCGGAAAACAGGGTAAGGATACACACATTATCAACACATTTTTCTCTTTCATGGTGCAATAATAGTTCATTACTTACCAAGGGCGGTAAAACAAAGAATGTCCCAGATCGCAGGCATTTAACGCCCGACCCGGAGGCAAGGCACCCGTGGTAAGTACAAAATTTTATGTCATCCTCTGGCCAGGAAGTGTGACTTTATTATTAAGGAAGATGATTAGACGGTGGCAAACAAGCTCACGGCCTGCCTGATGGTAAGCATAAACCGAAGCTTGTGGACTTTAGAATAATCAGAAGCACGCTACCAACTCTTCTTTGAGATCTGGATCCGTTTTATTGATAGCTTAGCGACATACAGGGCCTCACTTTCAACACAGAGCATACCTACGGGAGCTCTGGTGACCTTACCACCAGGAAAACAACACCACATACATACAGAGCAAGAAAGCTGTAAGTTCGAGGCACTTCTCCACGTCCTCAGTTGGGCTGCTGCAAATATGAACGAGGTAACATTCCGCTGTACCCTACCTTTCTTCTGCTATTCATGATTATTTTACTTATGTAGTAGGTAAGTAGTAGTTTAGTTATAATGCAGTTGAATTTCTGGTTATAGTGATGGGGCTGACTGCTGACTTGGAAAAGAAGTGGTTGTACTGGCTGGTTCGAAGCTACGACGGCTCGGAACTGCATCGCGCGAGGACGGCTGATCAAATTTCACACAGCGTTAATGAGGTTAGCACACATATTTCATTAATTATTCTTATAATAAATGGCATGGTCGCCATGTATTCCCCAAGGTTCAGAGGAGTGATACAACATCTGACTACAACTGTCCGTATATTTGGATAGGCTAACTAAATTAAGCTTACCTTTGCATCCTGCATATATCGTTTTTCAAATAATATTAAATAAATTCAGGCAGACAGCCGCCTTATTCTGTTAGCTTCGAGCTGATTTTGACTCTTGCTTTTGCCTCTGATTGTAGTTGGTCCCACATAGATATTTGGCCCTCTTTAAACTCTTTAACTGTTATTGTCTGATAGAAGTAAAAGATGAGATAAGTGACTAAGAAAATGACATCTCCTTGCTTTATGACAGAGTTGAAAATTGCATGCGAGTAACTTTTTTGACGTGTGGCGGTTACAGGATTAATTGCTGGTTCTCGAATTGCATGATACAAATGTTGTTATTCTGTGTCAGGTGTCCGGGTCCCTAGTGTCTCGGCTGGACGGCACGGCCACGCTCGGGCCGCTGTGCTACTTCAGCGGGCGGCTGGTGTGGGTGGCGGACGCGCGCGCGGTGGTGTCGGACCTGGCGGGCCGCTACACGGCGGAGCTCGTGTCGCGCGTGCACGTCATCGCCGTGCGGGATCCTACGAGGCACGCGCACAGCGGTGAGTGTTGTGTGTCAGGTGTCCAGGTCCCTAGTGTCTCGGCTGGACGGCACGGCCACGCTCGGGCCGCTGTGCTACTTCAGCGGGCGGCTGGTGTGGGTGGCGGACGCGCGCGCGGTGGTGTCGGACCTGGCGGGCCGCTACACGGCGGAGCTCGTGTCGCGCGTGCACGTCATCGCCGTGCGGGATCCTACGAGGCACGCGCACAGCGGTGAGTGTTGTGTGTCAGGTGTCCAGGTCCCTAGTGTCTCAGGTGTCCGGGTCCCTAGTGTCTCGGCTGGACGGCACGGCCCTGCTCGGGCCGCTGCTCTGCCTTTTTAAAAGTGTGGTAAACAACTTTGACACACGCTTTTGTCCACAGAGTCTCTGATAGCTATCCCGGAGACTATCGACGCCTCATCAATCGCCGTGGCGGGCGTGTGGGACCGGTTCAACGTAACCTGGACCCCGGCCGAGAAAGTCAACGTCAACAACAGCCGAGTCTACTACGACGTCGGATTGAATTTCTCGGGGATAGTCAAAATTGAGGTAATGCTGAATCAACAGTTGATACCTCAGTATAACCTAACACTCGTTCGAAAATACACACAGTAACCCTTGTTTAATGTGTTGTCTGTAGAAAACCGTCGATGTCCCGTGGATTGAAGTGCACTCCAGCAACATACCGCCGTACAGTGCGGTGGAGGTGACCGTAAGGGCGCATACACACTGGGGCGGCAGCGCGCCGGCGCGGGCGCCGCGCCACTCGCCGCAGGCCGCGCCCGAGCCGCCGCCCGAGCCGCGCGTCTATACACAGCCTACCAGGTGATTTTATATTTACGTCATTGTGTGCATTAATCGGTGCGGTGATGAGGAAAAACATCAACTGGAGCACAATAGTAGATTGTTAACCAAGGGTTGAAAGCGACCCATTTCATCCGAGTTGAACACTTTACTTTTCATTTCGACTATGAGGAAAATAAATGAGAAACAAAAGTAATAGTAAATTATATTCTAATGATTCAGTAATAAAAATGCGCGCTGCACCTACACCAGCAGCCGGCGCGGCCGCGCCCCGTTGCCCGCGCTAAAACGACTTTCAACCCGGCGGCTATCTATACTGATGAAAATCAAAATTTTCCGAATAGGATAAATGAAAAAATTATAACAAATGCTGATCTCATGACGGGAAATAATACAGTCTTGTGATACAAATATTTCAAATGAGAGATTCGACCCGCTCCTGAGCCTTGAACCTTATAAAAAAAAATAAAAAAAATAAAAAAGCCTTTATTTCCCAATACTTACAAACTAGGACAGTTAATAAAATGAAATTTAAAATCTGTATGTAAATATATAACTAAGTTTATTTGTAAATTCCTATGTGGGAATCATCCACTTCTGGACGAAGGCCTCCTCCCATTTGTGCCAGTGTTCTCTGTCGGGCGTGGCGGACCCAGAGGTTCCCGGCTACTGCCACAACGTCGTCTCTCCATCGGCGGGCGGGTCGTCCCCGCTCTCTTTTGCCATCTTCCATGTAGCCTTGAACTTTGCCCAGTAGATATTTGATCCTCTAAATAGTCTAAATCCTCTTTAACCCTTTAACTGGCATTTTCTGATAGATGGGACAAAGTGACAGTGAAAATGACACCTTCTTGATTTATTGTCATAAGAGTTTTCTGACGTCTGTTGACGTGTGGCGGTTACAGGATTAATTGTGTTATTTTTTTGAATGTTGAATATTTCTGTGAACAGCGGCGGCTCACTGACCGCGATATTCCGGTGGGAGGCGCCCTTGCGCGCGCACGGCATCGTCCGCGGCTACGAGACGCGCTGCTGGAGCGTGCCGGCGCGCGCGCTGCCCGCCGCCGCCGCCGCCGCCGCCGCCTGCCGCGACGCGCGCCGCCCGCCCGCGCACACGCAGCTCCTGATCCCGCACCTCGTCGCCGGAACCACCTACCACTTCCAGGTATGACCGGGGGGTTTCACTGCGTCAGTTCACCGCGCCGGTGCAAGTACATCCTTAGGTGGTACCAGAGACTAGGAATTATATAGACTGCCAATGCCTATACATTGTGGCGTAATTTTAAAATAATGGGCCTGCTGTAGCTAGTTTCACTATGGAGCACTTTACCATTTAATTCGTATGCCACTAAGACCTCTGCTTAACACATAGCGCCATCTGTTGGGAGCTTCTTCGTTGTGTTCATAGATCAAGTGATCTCTCCATAGTGGAACTAGCTACAGCAGGCCCATTATTTTAAAATTACGCCACAATGTATAGGCATTGGCAGTCTATATAATTCCTAGTCTCTGGTGGTACCATTCAGTGGCTACCGCGCATTGAATAAATGAATGGCCTAAAGTGCCCTGACGTTGACGCGACTCGAGACGAGATAAATCTACCCTCCTCTTTCTGATTTTCACAGTGCGAGTGAGATAGGAAATCGTTGATTCGCGCGTGAGCGCGTGACGCGACGTGGCAGCAAATTTATTTTATTTATTTTTTAGTTTATTTACCAACAAATATTAGTAACTCAGATTTTTTCTTTGAAATTTCCTTATTTCTGATATTAAAACCCCATTACGGATAAGTTCAATTCAATTCAATTATTTATAAATCACATTTTCTTACAATTATTTCCAGGGGTCCGGGGCACTAGGCTTCGCCTGGTTTCGCCGAGTTCGCCTTTGTAGTTTAATCTTATGTGACATGTATATTGTTTCAACATGTTTTTCTGTACAATAAAGTGCTTATGCTGTATCCATACATAAAACCAATTTAATTTTGCTGTTGGTTCGGAACGCTAAATGTGCGAGGTCCGACGCGCACTTAGCCGGTTTATTTTTACAGGTTCGAGCGTACACCGACGCTGGGTTCGGCGAGTACTCCACCATAGCCCGAGCGTCCGCTGACCATGTGAACCCCATCCCCAAAGTGATGATATCCTCGCAAGAGTTCCTGAAGATCGTGGACTTGGATTCCGGGGAGAGTGAGACGATCCCGAAGAGCACTGGAACTCCCGTCGACTTTGCCGTGTCGATTGAAGAGAATGTGGTGTATTGGGCGAATAATTTGGATGAGATGTTCTCATCGAGGATCAACGGTAGCGGTCATTTTAAGGTAGGAAAAATTACTTATAGCTTTTTTGGAGTGCCTATATAAAGCAGCAGCAAAAATTGCGCGATTGAAATGCTAAATCCGCATTACTTCAGCATTTATTGTTCTTTCCACTGAGGCGAATATAATGCCCACATCACACTACCCTATAGGTATGGCCCTAACTGGGGAGTAAGTGCCCTACCGATAAGCACAGTGGATAAGAAATTACCAATCACAGTGAATCTCTTAGCCCTTGGTGGAAAAAACAGCCTTACTCTCTTAGCATCATTCTGAACCGTCGTTTGAGTATTTCAGCTGCTAAAGTGTTTCTGATGTAAGTAAATACAAAATTACGCTCGCCCTTGTACGGCTCTATACAATGATTGAAGGTTCAAGTTAAAGACTTACTAAGTATAAATAATTCCCTTGTTTTCCAGTTGGCGTCCATAAACGGTACAGCCACCAGTATTTGCACAGACTGGGTGGGTCGGTCGGTGTACTACGCACAGTCGGAGATCACATCGCTATCGGAAAGTTACGTAGTATACCGTGCAGACTTGGCCAGTCAGAACACAAGGCCACGACTTACTTGGTTATTCGCCAGCAAGCATCCGATCTTCAGCTTACAAGTTATCCCTTTGAAGAGGTATGTATTATAAATTGTTTTCCAATCTAAGATCAGTGACCAAATCGGTTCAGTCCCAGTTGTACTCAGAACCGTGCCTGTACTGTAGCAGAGTAGTTAAAAATATCGTCTCTTAATGTATGGTGATAATGCTGGCGCAAAAGAGAGATAAGGAGATTCACAAAAAAAGTTTTAATGACATTAGGCTAACTGTCCAAATTGTAACTTCCTGTTTTATATTATCTCTTGTATTTTAGGTCATTGTATTGGTACGAAGAAGGAACCTATCCAGGTTTAGGAACATTAATGACATCAACGTTAGACGGGAAGAACATAAGAAAATTCTTCAACATGACTGAAGAAACCAAATTTAGAGATCGTTGCGATTGCCCCGAGAACCCTCAAGTCGCGAGGACTTTCGTCATAGATACTACTAGAGAAAAACACGAGCTTTACTGGGTAGACCCGTGGATGCATCGCATCATGGCCGCGGATTTAAAAGGCTGTCGATGCAGAGTCGTCGTCAATGCAACAGCGGAGAAGAAATACGGTTTCACACCGATGTCGCTAACAGTTGACAGCAAATACATCTACTGGTTTAATTCGACGGAGAAGATAATTTACTACACTAACAAACATAAGAGGAATAAGGTGGAGCAAGTCAAAACTTCGCACGGTTACAAAATAATGGCTTTAGATCCAGGAAATCAGCTGTACCCGCAAACATGGTGTCTATTTCCGGAGGCAC
The DNA here is from genome assembly GCA_951800055.1 of Cenopis cana. Classification (NCBI taxonomy): domain Eukaryota; kingdom Metazoa; phylum Arthropoda; class Insecta; order Lepidoptera; family Tortricidae; genus Cenopis; species Cenopis cana. The sequence continues at coordinate 10,722,853 of OX637484.1, forward strand.
AAAAGCTAGAGCCCCGAGTCACATCCACTTCAGCAAACAGTATAACCCTTCGACTGCCGCCAGTGAACAAACCTGCTCGCTGCAGAGATATCGAATACAACATGGCTATAACTGAATACACGGTGTACTACCGTCTGAATACTTCGAACGATTTGACTTGCAGCAAAGAGCTATGTCCGTTTATAACCACTACTAAAACGGAATTAATAATACCGAATTTGACACCGTTTACGAAGTACGCAGTGACGGTGGAAGCGACGAACTATTACGCAAAACTTCACGAAGTTAAACCTATAACAGGTTTACCGATTGTGTTGCAAACTGCTGCGGAAGGTAAGTCTTTTGTAAAACATTTTATCCTTTATATCCAACGGTTCTTCGCAGTTCGGTTAATGAAATGTAATTGCCTACTTAATCTAAACACGTGTGGCTTAGAATAGCACCCACATTAACCCAATGGGTATCTTAGGAGATGACTGAGGGAATATGGTTGAAGTACTTGAAGTGTACGTGTTGTGGGCGATGGCTAGCCCATCTCACTCCAACATGTGAGCGATCAGATCAGATGTGAGCGAAAACGCCGACAAAATACTGGATGTTGTTGGACTTATTGGAGATTTTCCTAAAGCCACAGCCAGGTTAAAGGGAAAGTTAAGGTTCGTTGAGTTGAAAATTGTTTACTCTACAAATTCACTACACTTTTAGCCCCAACGGCGCCAAAAGGTGTGACTGGTATAGTACTGAGTCCAGTATTGGCGCGAGTGGAGTGGACGCCCGTTCCGGGCTACTATTACGAGCTGCATTGGAGGACAGATGATGCATCAGAACAACATAAGTTCAAAGGTATTTTGCTAATGTTTTGTTTATTGGAATTTTGACACAGAATAGTATAATAGTATTACAATACAGAACGGACACGAACCCCCCGCACCGAGGTCAGTTACCTCGTCCCTGAGAGACCCGCCTGGTGTCGATCGGGTTTCGTCGCGCGCGATTCGTCCGCGCCACGCGCTACGCACCCGCGCAAACAATTGACGCGTGTACCGACAGCGCACGCACACATACTTACCCACAGGGCTTACGTTCCTTCACGTGTCAGAGGTGTAATTTTGATGACGATGATCTCTAAATTTACATAACTGTCATTGTTACTTTAAAAATGGTTCTTTTTGGAGAATTATAATCATTTATAGGGTGAAATAAACTCTATTTTGGGATATAGGGCTCGCCGAAGCGTTTTCCGTTTGTTATAATCTTGTGCGGCTTTCCAGAACACAACACATTCGAGGTGTCAGAAGGCCGAAGCGCGAACATGACGCGTCTGGCGCCCGGCACTTCATACACCGTATGGGTTCGCGCGCTGTCCAACCACAGCTCCCTAACCACGGACTCCACGCCGCTGCAACTGAAGACCTACCCGCTACCGGCGCCTATTGCGCTCAAGACCGCAGAGGCCTACAGATTGCTGGTTTTGTGGCCACTCAGCACGTCGTATAAGTTGCACAAGTAAGTAGCACTTTGTATAGTTTTTGGGCTCATCCATGCTACGTCTCATAAAAAATCTGGTCTTATAAATATTTGTACACAACCTTTGTTTTATAAACATTTATACCACCCTCTACAGGCATGCAGTGGAGTACTTAGAAATGAACCAGTCAGGAGACCACACCTGGCACGACGCGGTCCCAGTAGACCACAACGGACTGTGGGCGGCCAGTCCGCTCCGCCCCGGCGCCCGCTACCGCTTCCGCCTCCGCTTACAGTACGTGGCGGGAGGCCCGCCGTTTCACTGGCCACATGATGAGCGATTCATTTTTGAAACTATAGGTGAGTCTCTTCTTACGTAAAAGTACAACAATCCCATGTATAGCCCACACACAACTAAACATACTAGCTTTTCTCGTATGATCTGTCGAAGTAGTTGTTTCATTTTTAAATTAAACTATTAATCCAACAACAGAAAGGTGTAAATAAAGACCCAACGTGTACAGTACAATGTCTGCGTGTTGAAAGGGTTTGAGACTCAGACGAGAGTTGATGATGATGGTGTTGTGTGGCAGGCGATGTGCCCGCGGCGGTGAGCGCGCTGCGCGTGGACGCGCTGGCGTCGCGCGTGCTGCGCGCGTCGTGGGCCGAGCCCGACGCGCGCGGCGCCACCATCGACCACTACCGCGTGTGGGGCCGCCCGACTCACAGGTACCTAACACACAGTGCGTCGGTCACTACCGCGTGCGGGCCCGCTCGACTCACAGGTACCTAACACACAGTGCTGCGACTTGCTGGCGTTTAAATTAGGAAGCCCTGGGAACCCTATTATTGGCCTGTTCCTCTTGCGCTTCGGCTAAACCGGCTCTGGCACAACTCAGTGGTGTCCAGATATACCTAACGTGCTACGAACGATAGAGCATTGTTAGACGGAAAACTGTTTATACGGCTACTAAGGCTCCGCGCATTCGTCTGTCATCGGGCTGTTATCTTGAATCCACATCTTTTGAATACAGGGACATTTTTAAAGAATATGTATTTCGTACTATTAGAAACAATATTTTTACTAGGTACGTACCACGAATCGGAACCATTATTTGTGTGCGAGTTCGACTCGCACTTGGTTTTTTAACTACCTAACCACTAGATTACCAAAAGACACGGAGCTGATATTCTCAAAATTCCTCAGGGCATATCAGACTAATGAGAATGTGACGAAGGACATTTCGGAATTGCTGCCAAAGGACTTGCCGACCGACATCGACGACGAACTCAAGACACGTATCGTGCGTGAGGGCTTGGAGCTGCTTCATAACGGAACTGGTGAGAATATTGCATATTTCTGAATAAGCTATGCCCTATGGTGTAATTATTAGATAGCTGGGTAAATAGCGGTCAAAACTGGACATATGGGCTGGACTGATTACTGAACCTCTAGCAAAGTTTTTTCAAAACAAAACACAAACGAACACGTTTGCGTTTAGTCTTAATTCGTATGGCAAAAAATAGTTACCACCTAAGGCCACCAGAGGCGCTGCTCGCGTTGCCCTACAAAATGAGACTAAACGCAAATGCATTCGTTTGTGTTTTGTTTCGGAAAAACTTATAAGTACTAGAGGTTCTGGGCCACTTTCGTGCCTTGTCACAGTGAAAATCAATACGAAAGCCGCTAGTGATAGAAATTATTATATATTATTTATATAAAAAGATTGGTTGACTGTACATATTATAATTGAGATATAAGATGAATGTTTTGTGTTGATACTATAGACACGTATTGGCTGATCGGCGCGGGCGAGGTGTCGGAAGGTTACTCGGCGATGGTGCAAGCGCACAACCGGTACGGCTGGGGCGCGCTGTCGCCGCCCGCTCAGCTGGACGCGCCGCTCGCGCCCGCACTGCGGCCCCACCCTGCGGCGCTGGCTGTCGCCGTGGTGGCGCTGGCCGCGCTTGTGCTGGCGCCCGCTGGCTGCATGTTCTACAGTTAGTATCTCACAACCGGTACGGCTGGGGCGCGCTGTCGCCGCCCGCTCAGCTGGACGCGCCGCTCGCGCCCGCACTGCGGCCCCACCCTGCGGCGCTGGCTGTCGCCGTGGTGGCGCTGGCCGCGCTTGTGCTGGCGCCCGCTGGCTGCATGTTCTACAGTTAGTATCTCACAACCGCCCGCACTGCGGCTCCACCCTGCGGCGCTGGATTTTCAATTATTTTTCATAACATTGCAGGGTTTGATCGTATTCTTCATACCTTGGTAGACCGCAGCCCCGTAATGTAAAGAAACTTGCACACAAGTTCTTGCCAATGTAAATCGGCCTTAACGACTGTGTTTTATTCCAGCTTACAACAAACGTAACGAGAAGAAGGCCGCGCTAGCGAACCAGATGCTGAACCCGGCGCCGCGGCGCGGGCCCGACGTGGAACTGGCCACGCTGAGGCAGCTGCCCATCCGACACTCCACCAACATACTGTACAACCAGGTCACATACATCATACTTGCTTACTTCCGAACTCCTTTTTCACTATCTCTTCTTCGTAGTCGATCCCTCATGACTGAGGATCGTGACCGCACGCAATTGCCCACCACTCCCATTGCTTTTCACTATTTATACAACAGTTCAAAAGACACCGTAGCGTGGACTCTTACGACTCTAGAAGAATCACAAACGCATTACAGTCATGAGATCCCTCAGAAGTCAGAACCAGCTACTAGCAAAGAAAACTGCCTTTTCACATCACCTATTCGGATAAGGGCTTTTTCTTCCCTGCTAGGAGGGATCAAAATGGCACTTTTCTTCCCTGCTAGGAGGGATCAAAGTGGCACTTTTCTGTAACGAGTAATAAGTTATTGGTATCGATTATGATAAAATAAATGCACAACCATTGTTATTTCAGATCTTTCATTATCCTCAATAGGTGATGTGAAAAGCAGTATGTGTCACATGGAAGCAAAATTATTTCCACCTTGGGCGTTAATTCTTGAATCCCTCACTACGCTCAGGATTCTATTTTAGAATCCCTCGCTACGCTCAGGATTCTATTATATAATCCTTCTCTTCGTTCAGGATTCAAGTTACGCCCACGCCGTAAATATGTCATTTTGCTCCCTTGTGACACAATCTACTATTCCACAACGGTTTGATACCTCTCACCAGTTTGATATCGGAAAGAATACTAGTTTGATATGAAATGGTGACAGTTTAAGAGTGAATGACCTTTATGACTAGTCTTCTATTATTTCTAAATCCAGTTAGAAGATCCCAGGGCACCGAATATGAAAATCAAAAAAACAGCCCGTATTAAATTCATTCCGAAATAATAAAAAAATTGTTTAATTACATTGCGCTGTTTTATAGAGCGATTAGACTCGTTATACCTCCGTGACCCGCATTGTAATGAAACTAGCATGCTAGTCTTGTACGTGTGTAAATAAATAAGGCTTTAATACTAATCGTGCATCGCTGGAATAAAATTATATCAAGCTCACGGTAACTTGAAGGTCTGTTATCTTTATGTATATTTTAAACCTTCAAACTTAGCATATTAAGGTCGATATTATAACGGAACAAAAAACTCACGTTACTATCTATTCAGGGTGTCCACTGCCCATCCGACGCGGAGCTAGCGAGTCTGCCTCACATCCGACGCGAGCAGATCACGCTGACCAAGTTCCTCGGCTCGGGCGCCTTCGGGGAGGTGTTCGAGGGAGTGGCGCGCCACATCGACGCCACAAACAAGGATACTAAAGTCGCCGTCAAGGTTTGTGTTGCAAAGCATCGACGCTACAAACAAGGCTACTAAAGTTTTATGCGGAACAGCTCCAATAAAATTTTGGAAATGTTTGCCAGCAAACCTGACGCCCCCATATACTCGTACATTCATGTCAATAATTTAATGATTAGCAATCGGAACTGATTGCTAGTCAATGAATTGTTGACAAGAGGTATTTATAAGTAGTTTTAAGTTAATAAATTCAATGTCACTAACACTAGATATATTCACATGTATTTTACTAACCAATTGGATCCAAGTTATCTGAATAAAGAATTTAAATTATTAAAGTCGCCGTCAAGGTTTGTGTTGTAAAGCATCGACGCCACAAACAACGGTGCTAAAGTCGCCGACAAGTTCCTATGGGATGAATAAGGATGACAGCTACCGGACCCATATTGTAAGCTGGTGCAACCCAGCCAGAGTCGCCAATTCTGCTGCCGAATCCAGCCAGTATGTGGCGAGTCTTAGTTAGCTTTACAGTGTGTGTAGGCTCTGTATATTTGTATTTGACGGTCCGTACAGACGATTTTAGCCGATCGACTCCAACAGAACCTCATATTTCGCTGGACTTTTGATACAGTGCCAGTTACCATGCGGATAAGCGGCATATCCTATGATGACGTTAGGTTAGGAAGTGTGATAGTAAACTAGAAATAAATCGAGACCTCTCACGCTAGACACTTGTCTCATCTAATATAACCAAGTTTTTTAAGAATTTAGTTACGTGTTGGAATATATAAACAGCGCCATCTAGCGCGACGTTAAGTCAAACACGAAAAGGTTTTCTTAAGATGTGTCCAAATCGTCTCCTGACGACCGATTCAGTGAAATATATGTAATTTTGTGTGATATTACTGATTTACAAAGTGTGTTTGGAATGTTGTAAACAACACGAAAACTAACCATCACCTGGATTTGGTTTTTTTATGATGGCAATTCGTTTGTTCACATTTTTGATCTCTAATTCGATCACCGACTTTGTTTACAAACACCTTTTCGCCTGACACAGACGCTGCGCAAAGGAGCGACGGAGCAGGAGAAGAACGAGTTCCTGAAAGAAGCGGCGTTGATGTCCAACTTCAAGCACGAGCACATCCTGCGTCTGCTCGGAGTGTGCCTCGACAACGACCCGCACTACATCATCATGGAGCTCATGGAGGCCGGCGACCTGCTCAGCTACCTGCGCGGCAAGCGGGCCTCGCTGGTGAGTTTCTTTTTTAAATTAATAATATTATTGCTTCTGGCCAGCATCTAGCCAGAGGGCAAAAATGAGGCCGAAGCTGAAACGAGCTCAGCCCGAAAATGCCTATTCAATCTTGCCTTAAGGCGCAGGGTAGGGCAAGGCCTTCCACATACAAACTCTGTGCACGTTTTATTCGTAGGTTTTGGCACTAACGATTGTAATAATTTTTTTTGGATGTAAATATTAGATATGCGAAGAAAGTGATGTGGAAATTTTCAAATATTTCAAAAAATGAAAAAGTAAAAAAATAAAAATAATATCAATGAAAAAAATAATTACATCACGAAATAGCTAACAGAAAAATAGACATACTGACCAAAAATCATAACTTTAATGCAAACACAAACGAAGAAAATCCTGCACAAAGTATATGAGAGAGCTTGCCCTAAGTACCCCTCCTCTTAATAATCTGGGATCTGCGCAGGAGCGGGAAAGGTGGCGTGCTCTCGTTTCGGAGGCCAAGATCCTCTTTGGGTCGCTGCCAGTGGCGGAGCGTCCATACAACTCGATTCCCACCGGCTTGCCTAATTTTCAGCCAGTCAGTTCTTTTACTATGGCTCATGAAGAATAAGAAAGGCCAATTAATTCCGGCTTCCCTAAGAATATTTTTGACGCGCCGCCACTGGTCGCTGCGCAGTTAAAGTAAGTAAGTAAGTAATAACGGGATTGCCCTTGGCCAGCATTCGCTGGTGAGTTTAAAAATTAAAAATGGGATTGCTCTCGACCAGCATGTAGCCAGAGGGCAAAGATGAGGCCGAAGCTGAAGCGAGCTCACCCAGAAAATGCCTATTCACTCTAGCCTTAAATAGGTCTAGGTCATATGAAGGGCGTTAGCCGGTATACGCAGAACCGGTCATTGTGGCACTCTTTGGGGGAGGCCTATGTCCAGCATATATGATGATCTGAAGTTCTGTGAGATGAAGGATGATAGGCCTTCCAGTGTACCTGTGTAGTTGATTATTGTTATTAGTATTGTTTTGTTTCTGTAATATTTCGTTTCACAGTGTATTAGATTAAGGCGACGTGAGCTCAGCGCTTAGCTGCTTTCGAGGGGGTGAGGTGCGTGGCTTGAGGGGAGCAGGCGCGGGGTTAGCCGCTTGCCACCGCGCAAACCATTTCTGTTCCCGCGCGCTCGCTGCCGATACCGAGATGTCACAGTATAGTGTATAGCCAGTAGTACAACTCTTAGTCACTACATCTGAACGGGTACCTAAATCTGTAATGCTGTGTAATATATTTAATAAAATAAATAAATAAAATAAAATAAAAATGATTCATTCGGATATATGATGATGATGATGTTAGAAGCCTGCTATTCGAATACTTTTATATCGATGATAATACGAGTAATTTCATTGTTTTCCAGTACACGTCGGAATCGCTAACACTCCTGGATCTGCTCAACATGTGCGTGGACGTGACTAAGGGCTGTCGGTACCTGGAAGAGATGCATTTCGTGCACCGAGACTTGGCGTGTAGGAACTGTCTGGTGGCCACGCGCGCCAACGGACGAGTGGTCAAGATCGGGGACTTCGGACTAGCGAGAGACATTTATAAGAATGATTATTATAGGAAAGAGGGCGAAGGTGAGTTTATTGGTCAAATCCATGAATGTTGTAGACTAGTGCGTGGATGTGACTAAAAGTTGTCGGTACCTGGAAGAGATGCATTTCGTGCACCGAGACCTGGCGTGTAGGAACTGTCTGGTGAACACGCGCGCCAACGGACGAGTGGTCAAGATCGGGGACTTCGGACTAGCGAGAGACATTTATAAGAATGATTATTATAGGAAAGAGGGCGAAGGTGAGTTTATTGGTCAAATCCATGAATGTTGTAGACTAGTGCGTGGATGTGACTAAAAGTTGTCGGTACCTGGAAGAGATGCATTTCGTGCACCGAGACCTGGCGTGTAGGAACTGTCTGGTGAACACGCGCGCCAACGGACGAGTGGTCAAGATCGGGGACTTTGGACTCGCGAGAGACATTTATAAGAATGACTATTATAAGAAAGAGGGCAAAGGTGAGTTTATTGGTTCAATATTTGTCTTGTGTAAAGCCATGCATGTTGTAGACTTTGCAGATTAATACAAGCTATGTGTGGTCAACACATTATATATTTGTGTAAATAAAGCCCGAACAGGAAAATATGTATGACCATGCGCAATGTTGTGGAATTTCATTGGAACTAATTTCTTACACTGGCAATAATTTTAATGACTGATTTTCATCACTTCATTGTCACTGTTGCGGTTTATTTGGAATATTAGTTACCAAAATAAAATGCTGAGATAAAAAGGCTTGAGAAATTAAACTATTGCCATATATAAATCAGAAAAATAGCACAATCATGACAATGGTCATATATTTTTGGTTTACCTTTACTGGACATCTTGGCCGAAGGGTTGCGGGATTGCAGTTGATTGCAGTAAGTAAGACGCGCAAACTTAATGCAATTCGCGTAAGTTCCAAACGTGCGTAAACAACTTTAAAAAAAACTAACCGATATAGAACACTTGACAATCAAGAATTCTATCATCTCGGCTCTGTCTCTCCTACAACTTATGTATCTACATATGCTAATTTGATTGTTTGTTCATGTAGGATTGCTGCCAGTGCGATGGATGGCGGTGGAGTGTCTGGTGGACGGGGTGTTCTCCTGCCAGTCTGATGTGTGGGCCTGGGGAGTCCTCTGCTGGGAGGTATTATTTATTATTATTTAAGCCTGGCAGGTATGTCGCAGGCTGCTGGGAGGTATGTCGCAGTTAAATTAGTCCCAATATCAGTCTAGCGTACCTACCTCTAATAGTGGGGTAGCGTGTAAGTTATTTTTATTTTATTTTCGCTAAACAATGAATTCAGGAAGGAAGGAGGTGTGAAAATACCTGATCTTGTTTGATGGTCTTTAGTGATAAGACCGCCTGTTGTCTACCTCTGCTTATATATATCTGAATTTATAGAGTGTGCAATAAAGAGTATTTGTATAGTATTGTATTGTACTTGTGACAAAATTCTACGGCTAATTTCGATCCATACTATCGTTCTGGCTACGACAGTGACAGCAGATAGATAGATGTAGTGTAGGGACGCCTGGCCGGAAACAGGCGGGCTGTCGATCTTTGTTCGGGATCATTCAGCCCATTTCCCCAGAGTTTGGGCTCGAGGTTATTGTCCCGGCGGCGCTCCCACATTTGCTCCTTCCAGTCTTCCTGTTTTCCTGCAGAACAGAAGGACATCTTTAAGGTCGACGTCCCTCAATTCTCCCCCCTCCAACACATCTCTACTGAATATATTATAACGCATTGCTGCATACATACTACATTCTGCTAATAAATGTTTACTAGTTTCGTCCTCCCCACAGTGTGGGCAGGAGGCGTCATCTCTTACACCTATTACCGTTAAGACAGTGACAGCAAGTTTGTATTGTTTGTCCGCAGGTGCTGTCACTGGGTCAGCAGCCGTACCCGGCGCGCACCAACCGGCAGGTGCTGGGCTACGTGCGCGCGGGCGGCACGCCCGACCGCCCGCCCAACTGCCCCTCGCTCTTGTGAGTACTGGCACATAATAGTTGACCGAGTGAAACGAAGGTCTCTGTTTTAGCTTCGACAAAAATGCTTTCGTATGTCCGGATTTCCGTTTGTTTTCGACGTTGCCAGTTTGGCGCCCCTTGATATCCCGCGCTTGGCGCCCATTGACATCCGGGGCCTGGCGCGGCCGTCCCAACCTTGGGCCCGCCCTGATTGCAATGAATCAATTCAACAACAAACGACCCGACCGATGCAAACGCCCGACCTCGAAGGCGTCTGCCACAACAAGGCATACCTTTCTATTCTAGGGTCGTTAAGGTTTGACCACACCGCAGCTCAAAACTCCAGTGACAACCGCGATTCATGCATGACGTTTTAATATAACTCTTATCTACCTTCCTCTGTAGTCACGGCATTTACGGCGCGTGAGCGTATTTTAAGCTGCGGTTTAGTCGAACCTTTATACTCCTCCTCCCCTCTCCAAAATTCAAAACGCTTCTAATGTAATTGTGAGAATATTTGTAAGGCACCTTTTTTGTTTGACGGCTGTCTCAACACGGACACATGCGTTGGGAGTCTTTGTAGTGCTTTATAAATACTCTCGTTTTGAATTTTGGAGGGGCGGGACATGTTATCGTAGATAAACTCTATCCCATCAAAAACATAACATGTAAAAAGATGCAAATCTCGCAACACAGTTCTTCTAGAACAAAAAATATTTTAGTCAATAGTACCGGACGGGTGTTCACAGAACAAGATTTCCACCGACTTGCATTGGCATTATTTTATTTTTTTAAATAGGTATATAAAATGGCTTGGCCATCGCACGGTTACATAATGGCAAAAGAATAATCGTCAGCTGATTAAAATATTCCTAATTAAACATAACATAGCGCTAATGACATGCAGCTTGAGCGAGTTTGAGCAATACATATATGCATGAGTACCTAAAGCGTTGTATGCGATGGCCAAGTCATTCTCCGTCCGGTACTATTGACTAAAATATAACTGACTTGGTTTAAGATTACATATCATTACTTTTTTGTTCTAGAAGAACTATGTTGCGAGACTTGCATCTTTTTACATGTAATGTTTTTGATGGGATCTCATCTCTTTTTGTAGGCAGTCCTTCTATTTCTTTTCAGGTACGACTTAACATTCAAACTGCAAAAGTAAATCTATCAAACTGTAATCACATGTATTTTGTATAGGATTACAAATACAAACTTACTTATGCAGTTTGTATATCTCTGATACGTGACTGAGATTGTAATATTTTTTGATTTTATAGCAATTGCGTAATAGGCTAAAAACTAAGTATGTTTAAAATTTGGAGCTTGTGGGTATGCTAGAAGTACCAGACTTTTGATGATCTGTCAGTATGTCAGTGACAAAACTAAGGAACTTTGATGGGCAATAGTTCTTAAATAAAAGTTCAAATTGAATGTTATTGAGAATATATCTAACCCATATTGTGCCCAACATGTTACTGAAAATTCAGGGTTCTAGCTTTATCTAGTACAAAATTACAGGATGTTGAAAATGGCCTGAATGGCTTCGAGAAAAGGATGGTACGGCCGTGCACCTTTTTGCTCGACTTGGCGGGGGCACTACCGTGCCCCCAGATAAAACTTTTTTTGTCTGTAGACTGTACTAATTGCTTGCCATGTTTGGTATTTCCAGCTACGAGCTCCTCCAGAAGTGCTGGAGCTACTCGGCGGAGGCGCGGCCCTCGTTCCGACAGTGCCTGGAGGTGGTGACCGCTCTCCGGGACAAGACCTCGCCCAACATCACGCTCACCGCCACGCCCGCGCCGCCGCACTACCTCACGCTGCTCGGGGACGGTTAGTGGTCAAACATTTATGACTATACTAAGTAAATCCTCTTTAACGCTTTGACCGCCAAGAACCTATAAAGTGGTTGTGTGTCGTCGTGCCCACCAACAACCACTTAAAAGGTCGGAGTGAAGGTGTACTTTGATCATGAAAAAGATCATTTATGAACTGTTTTAATTTGTTTTTATTGGTTTAGACATTACACCAAAAAAACAGTGCTTGGCGTACTGGGCACGACGACACACTATCGCTTTGGCGGTCAAAGGGTTAATGTGCTCAAAAAGTGTAGGTAAGGACCAGCTTTGAAATGGAGGAGCGGAGATGACCATTGTAAAATCAAAATTTGTACCGTTACGGGCATCTCTGCCCATTACAGCACAGCCGCGCGCGCAGCCGCCGGCTCAAACTCGTGTTTTAATGCCTCCGATTATGTAGCAGTTTCATATAGTGCTTGTCATCCACTACGACGCACCCCTCCACAGTGAATCTCATACTAATCTATGCGGAGGATCGCTCGTGGCCCAGTGGTGCCTGCGTGCCGCGTGCGGTATCCCAGGTTAAGCAATGTCGGCCGCGGTCAGTACAGTACATGGATGGGTGACCGCTTTGAGTGGTTACTAACTGAGCGCTCCCGTGCTTTGTAAGGCACTCTAAGCCGTTGATCCCGGCTGCTGTCTATGACAGCAGTCGTTAAGCCAAGTTGGAGGCCTTCGGGCGGCTTGAGAACTTCTAACAGTCAACTTGCCCACTTCCGTAGGGAAAGTACCCACCGCTACCCTACACGTGACCCCTGGGTGGATCTAAAAGTGCAACAAAACTGGCAACCCTACTGTCTTCTCGAAGATTTCACGGTTCGAAATAATTGCCATATACGATAAATAAATAAATAAAAATCTATGCGGAATTGTACGGAATGGGCGGTGGAGGAGCGCGCCTTCGAGGATGACACGCACTATAAACTACTTTATGTCACACCTGGCCATAAAGCGGCAATTACCGCACGCTCCGCGTGCGGGAAATCCCACTTCCTGGCCAGGGGGTGACATAAAATTGTGTACTTAACACAGGCGGTAATAAAGAAAGCCTCAGATCGCATATTTATCGCCCTTGCCTTCGGCTCGGGCGTCAAATACCTGCGATCTGAGACATTCTTTGTTTTACCGCCCTTGTTAAGTAATGTACTATTATGTCACACCTGGCCATAAAGCGGCAATTACCGCACGCTCCGCGCGCGGTAAATCCCACTTCCTGGCCAGGGGGTGACATAAAATTTTGTACTTAACACGGGCGGTATTAAAGAAAGCCTCAGATCGCATATTTATCGCCCTTGCCTTCGGCTCGGGCGTCAAATACCTACGATGTGAGACATTCTTTGTTTTACCGCCCTTGTTAAGTAATGTACTATTATGTCACACCTGGCCATAAAGCGGCCATTATCGCACGCTCCGCGCGCGAAAAAACCCACTTCCTGGCCAGGGGAAATTGGATTAGGGCTCAAACTGCAAAAGGCGGGTCTCTCAGGGACGAGGTAACTGACCTCGGTGCGGGGGGTTCGTGTCCGTTCTGTATGTAATACTATTATACTATTCTGTGGTTGAACTTCCTGGCGGTGATTGTGGAGCAAGAATTACCTTAAAAGTAAGATTCTGGTCGTGCATGATGGAGTTGGCGAACTGCTCCTCCACGATGCACGTGAGCGTGATGAAGCACAGGCTGCACTTGTTCACGCTGCTCTCGGTCTTCGTGTCCGCCATCACTATCGAACTGTACACAAACCATCGTGATCAATAGCCGATTTCGACTACGACGACAACTCCTTACTAACAATTTAATACAATACAATACACAAATACTCTTTATGTCACACCTGGCCATAAAGTGGCCATTATCGCACGCTCCGCGCGCGAAAAAACCCACTTCCAGGCCAGGGGGTGACATAAAATTTTGTACTTAACACGGGCGGTAATTAAGAACGCCTCAGATCGCATATTTATCGCCCTTGCCTTCGGCTCGGGCGTCAAATATCTGCGATCTGAAACATTCTTTGTTTTACCGCCCTTGTTAAGTAATGTACTATTAACTTAGCTTGTGCCCTCGTGGATGTCATTTATATCGTACCTATATACGGAATTTGTTTCCATTGTCTCCTTATACATTTAATCAGTTCATTCATAGCACTAACATTTCGTTATCTTCCGCATGGCATGTTCAGACGCCGTCGACAACCGCACCTATCTGCTGGATGAGAATGACAACGCCTGCTTAGGTTTGTTACATCATTGCTTTCATTTATTCATTTAACAACGAATACCATCATAAATATGAAGTACAATTATCATATATATCTGTAACTCTAGTACAACTTTTTTCGAAACAACACAAACGAACGCGTTTGCGTTTAGTCTCATTTTGTAAGGCAACGCGAGCCTTAGCCTCTGGTGGCCTTAGGTCGTAACACTCGTAACTATTTTTTCTAAACGCAAACTTGTTTGTGTTTTGTTTCGAAAGAACTTATACTAGGGGTACTGATCCCGGTTCGTTTAAAAACCCAAGACTGTAATTACAGATGAGGACCCACCAGAACACCAAATGGAGCCGTCTCGGTTACTACCCGAGCGAGTGCCAAAATACCTCGAGCTGATGTACGACAGTGATTCCGCGCACAGCGGCGCGGCGTGCGACGGTTACGAGGTTCCCCGGACGCCCTTCCCGTACCTACCTTCCGCACGCCACAGCATCGTCGGCGTCGCACCCAACCGGCTCATCAAACCGCCTATATACAGGACGCATTCCTTACGCGCGAACACAAGGCCGCCCAACGCGACTATCATTCCGCTGCGGAATGGTTTGGTGAAGCGGGCTTCGTTGTGCGACGCGCTCACCCGCGAGCGGCCGGGTTCCGCCGCTATAGACTCTAACGACCATTTCAAGACTTCATTTTGAACTGTGATATTAGGAAAATCTATTTAGCTTGTTCCCAAAACGCCAGGTTTTTTGTAAAGGGGTTTAAGGAGTACGACTTTCAGTGAAGGATAGGCACCATTGCAAATCACGGCAAGTCGCGTAGAGTATGTACAAATGTTTGAGGACGCAACCGGGATTAAGGCTGAGATAATACAAAAAAATAGGGTAAATCTACTTATTTTTCAACCTTATGGTATTCAAATTATAATATAAACAATATGCCCATGATAGTTATTTTGGGGTGTAGTTAATGGGTGTTTTAGCCATATCCCGATCTGGTGTTTTAGGAACGAGCGTTTTACTCATCGTGTACATTACTCCACCGAGCTAGTGCTTTAGCCGTAATATTTAATGTTATTTATTTATGTAGATAAGCTGTAAATAGTCTATTCGTTGTACATATTAATTAAGACAACGGTTATTTAAGCATGGGATTAATGTGGTGTTTAGAAAGATCGATGGGAAATCAATATGCATTTATAATAAGTTTACAATCAATTCCTAATAAATGAAGGAGTGAATATGTCAAAGTTTTATTTGTACACAGTAATAATGAATAAAACAATAATTCGTCTAGACGTTTATTTTATTTCAGAAATTACTTATATTATTGATTACGATAAATAACGACAATAGAGCCTATAGTTGGCCACGGTATATCAGTTATACATATAAGTATGTACAGCAATTACCTGTAGGTAAGTAACAATATAATGGAACTAATTTAAATGTCACATAGGTGCCCCATCACCTATAATAATCAGAGCTACATGCTGTTTCAGCACAGGTATCACCTTCTTAAACCTAACGAGGACATTATTGCACCGGAATGCTGAGCCTTCCATAAAACAACAGAAATTACCAGTAGGTACTAAACTACAAAAACATTATGGAATACTCATTTCCCAGTAGAAATATAGATACATAAAGTATACGACTTCATTTATTATAGGGTTCCCCATTTAAATCTAAAGCTTATTAAAAATATATAATCAACTAATCTCAATTAGAATAAAATGAACCGCTACAAACCCAAGAAATATCGAGTGATACCTATATAAAGTTACAATAAATAACTCTTATTCAGAATTATATGAGCTCTCCTTAAGAGATTATAAGGTAATTGAACAGTTTATTAAAAATATTATTGCCAATTCAAGTTTGCTTTCAAAATAAGAACATGTGATATCAAGTTTTGGCATTGAATTTATGAGTGAAGTTTATTTACCCATTGGTCAAGTGTATGTAAATTCCCAGTACACTGACAATATCCGTTATCCATATACAAGGTTTTCTTGAACACGATTAAGTACAGTTTCTACATTGTCATTGAAATTTCGACCGTATTATTATCGTTTACTGCTTGACGTTGGTAAGTGGTAGTTATAGCGGTCTTGCTAAGCATAATTGCGCGAATAAAACCGGAACTTGAGTTTACAGTTTACCAGTTTTATATAATTTCTAGGTCGGATTAATGTGCATATGTCACCGTCAGATTGTAAAAGCGTGATTATAATCTAACTAGCGAGATTGTAGAAAGTCGAAAGAATGTAATCTACCGAAAAATAATGCGAATTATAAGCATATGTTACGGTTCACATTCTTTCGACGTGAAACTTGCAACTAAGTGTAGAACCTGAGTGGACGCTCGAGTCGGGCGTCCAGCGTTGCGTCCAGCGGGGCGTGCATGTCAAACAATTGAAACTCATACTGGTGTCCTGAGTCGCCGCCGCACAAATAGTATGGACGCTCGCCCGCCCCGCTGGACGCAATGCCGAACGCTCCGCTCCGAGCGTCCACTCAGGCCTTACACTTAGGTTAGGTTCGTTATCTTGTTAAATGCTTGTTTATCTTGTTAATAGAAGCCCCGGGGGGCTTCGTCAACTTGCTTGAGAAAATCACAGAACAATTTTCGGTTTACAATCTTTCGACAGTTTACAATTTAGCGAGATCTCGCGAAATAGATAGATTATAATCTAACGGTATTTGTAATTAGATTTTTCGGTAGATTACAATCTTTCGACAGTTTACAATCTCGCTAGATAGATCTTCTCTCTCTCTCTCTAGAATGGTTCTTACAATTTTACGGTAACACATACATTGAAATTTGCGGAAGACCAGCGCTGGCTGTAAGTTTATAGCCAGCAACATGCAGAGCTGGGTCCTTTTCGTTGCACGGCCTACACCATTTCTTTTTCTTTTTTTTCTGTATTGTTGTTTTGGACGTGTAACGAATAAACGTTTGAGTTTGAAATTACAACCGTAGCGGTACAACATAAGCTTCAATATCGCTTACTCCCCGTCTTCGACGACCTCCTGCTTGACGCGCTTCTCCCTTTTAATCTGGTCGGTGGTGGTGACAGCGGTTTCTTGGTTATCGTCGTCTTGTGCGTCGTCCTTGCTGTTCTCGTGTAGAAGGACGTATTCGCGAGCTGAGAAACCAAACTTGACGACGTCACGCTCGAGCAGCTCTACGTAGCGGCGCGGTTCGATTTTCTTGTTGTTTACGAATGTGCCGTTTGCAGAGTCTGGGGAAAAGCAATGTAAATTAAGTTGCGCGTTTATAGATCTTCCGCGACACTTTGACAAAACGTGAAAGACCGCTAGGAAATTAATTGCTTTAAATTAATAGCTTGAAAAAATTATTGGCTTGATTTAAGCAGTGTGATTATGAGTGTGTGTAGACAAGTAGACATACATATAGGATGCCTATAAAAGCGAATAAAATTATCAATTATAATTGTCAAGATATAGTATCAAACCAAAGATTTTATAATAACATTATAACACAATTTTATACTTTACCGGTGGACGCGCACGTCCACGGTAAACTCTATGGTTTCATTCATAATTAGTCTCAAGTGTATAGTCTATGGTCTATTTATGAATGAAACCATAGTATATAGTAATATAATTTTTACGAACGATTTTATAGTTTGTCGGAGTGTAGACGGCTACATAAATCTGGAGAGTTACCGTTATGTGTGTGACCTGGAAACGCTGGATAATTTCGTAGCATGTAGGATAATGTACTCACCCAAGTCTATAACGTAAGGGCGCACCCTCCGGCCCTGTGTGCCGTCAGGCCTCGTGAAGGGCGTGGCGCGGTACTGCAGGGCCGCGTGCTGCTTGCTGATAGAAGGGTGCTCCAACGCTATGTCTACTACTTTCTTGTCCCGCCCGATGAGGAAGCAGGATTGACGGTGGATGTACAGGATCGGGAGTGCCTTGTCGCCTTTGAATGGATAGAACCTGAAAAAAAAAAACGTTATTCCAATTATTTGATACAGAGAAAAAATACAAAGAAAAATTAACCGTGATCCCGCACGCAGCCTCAGACGGGAATCAAACCCGTGCCTCTGGTTTTCGGGACCAGCGTGCTTACCTTTACACTTTTGAAATTGCACACAGTGTACAGGTTAGAGGTGGAAAAGTTGGAGACTGCCCATTTAAAAGCATGTAAATGGGCTCCTTCAGGATGCAACCAGACCAACTCTCAAATATGGATTCAGACTAGAGGTGAGACGTATTTACGGGAACAGGTTTTTGGAATAGGTTTTGGCATGGACGCGTAAGTACGCGATCCCGCTTGCGCGTCTTTTAGCGTATCGAGTACTAGGCGTACGACGACTCTGAAGACTCGAAACGTCTAAGAGTCTTTATGTTACGCGCTATTCGCGTATTCGTCTGCGCGTTCGGATTCTTTCGGGGCACCTCGGGTCGGGGTCGGTTTAGCGCGTATTTGGACCTAGTCTTTGGATCTAGTCTTTTTGTGGACGCGTACTCGCAAGACTCAGTACGCGTTTTGCCTAGTACGTCTCACCTCTAATTCAGACCAAGATCTAAATTAACGTAGTACGATAGAAACACGGTGTTATATGTTTTTTGCAACGTGTGTTAAAGTCCAATGAATAGTAAAATTCTTATTCATACCTACTTATTTTAGATAAAATATATTTGCTTCTGTCAGGGATCGTCCTAATAGGCGCGTGACTACGCGATGATCGCGCGACTTTAACTTAGAATATTTACTAGTAAAAGTCGCGAATTCGCGCGACAATCGCGTAGTCGCGTTTGTTTTAGGACGATCCCTTTAGGACACCTATTCTAGTTCAATATATTCGCGAATTTCACTTGCGCGATCGCGCGATCATCGCGTTGTATTAGGACGATCCCTTATGCTTTCGCATTTGTATGTGGAGTCTGTAGCGCCCTCTAATTCTCCCATGCAGAAAACCTAGCATTTCAATCATTTTACACATTGCGTCACATACACATTGACGCGGTGTTACAAAGACCGGGCCACTGATTGGTAGATTCAGTAGCAAGCCAATATATCAATATAAACACTTGCCGAGTTGTATCTAGCCTTCTTTCTCCAATCTGCCTGCGCATGAGCCACACGCATTTTGACACCTTCGTCATCTAGACAAAATCTATTTTTGATAATCCATACATCATCATTCCCGGACGCTGCCCAGAGATTAACCTCTTTGTCAGGGTTGGAACTACCTAACTGGACAGTCTGTCCTAGGTCTATCCTGGTAAAGGTCGCGGGAGTCCGATGGATGCGGATGGCGCAGGACCGGTCATTGTGGCACTCTGGGGGAGGCCTATGTCCAGAAGTGGACCTCTTTCGGCTGATATGATGATGATACATCATCGTTTATCAGAGTAGTAAACTCACCTCCACCGCCTCTTCGGCTGCTTGGAATCCTCGGGCTCCGTATACTTGATGACGACCCCGTTGACGGTGTTAGCGTCGGCCGTCAGCTTGCCCGAGAGCCCGAAGTTCGGCTTCTCCTTGTCCCCGGGAGCGGACTCTTCCTTGCCAGGTTCGGTTTTGCCCCAAGTGTAATCCTTTTCGTCGACGTTTGTAAATCTGGAAATAAGTGGTAAATTTTAGAAATTGGAGAAGAAGTTACAGGTGAAAAAAAGTTTGAAGAGTAGACATTCTGGCTTTATAAAGGGCAAGTTGTGTAAAAAAAATACAACTACCCTCAGCAAAGCTTCGTTCTGTGGAGGACGCTATTTGCTTGCTCAATCCAAATAGTAGCTATTTTTATATGTAACTCTTTTAAAGCCTGACCAGGAATATATGATCATGCACCATGTTGCGGAATTTCATTGGAACTAATTTCTTACACTGGCAATAATTTTAATGACATTGTCAGCACGTCAGTGTCACTGTTGCGGTTTATTTGAATATTAGTTATGTGTTAAATATTTAATAATAAATGAGAAAAAAGGACCAAAACAATTAATAGCCAAGAGCGGAATATTATCATTGTGATGAAATGAAATTATTCAGCTGCAAAACAATTCATAATTTATGTCAGAGCTGACAGGTAAACAAAACAAAATGTCATAATAGTCTGTTGCCATATAACAATGATCATATATTCCTGGTCAGGCTTACTACTGAATTAAGTACGCTTAGTGCGCTACATCGGAATATATCATTACATGTACACCCAATACAGCGAAAGTCACATATCGTTGGCATCTCAGTCGCCACGATAGCTCTTGTCTCCTGCCTAAAGAAGAAACTCTCGATAGGGCTTCAGGACTAGCACAGGTCCTATACCTTGGTGTCCCTAGATCGCTCTTGCCTCTCGCGCGGTCACTTGTCCGTGTCGGGTTACTCGAACTGCGCGCTCGCCCCGGGCGCATGTAGTTGTCACATGTAAGGGCAAGTACCTGCCTCTTCTTGTCCCTTGCGGGCTTGGCATCCCTACTCCTAGGCAGCTCTAGTCACTCCTGTCGCTCGCGCGGTAGCTCGTTACTCGAGCCGCGCGTTCGCCACTGGCTCATGTAGTTGTCACATGTAAGGGCAAGTACCTGCCTCTTCTTGTCCCTTGCGGGCTTGGCATCCCTACTCCTAGGCAGCTCTAGTCACTCCTGTCGCTCGCGCGGTAGCTCGTTACTCGAGCCGCGCGTTCGCCACTGGCTCATGTAGTTGTCACATGTAAGGGCAAGTACCTGCCTCTTCTTGTCCCTTGCGGGCTTGGCATCCCTACTCCTAGGCAGCTCTAGTCACTCCTGTCGCTCGCGCGGTAGCTCGTTACTCGAGCCGCGCGTTCGCCACTGGCTCATGTAGTTGTCACATGTAAGGGCAAGTACCTGCCTCTTCTTGTCCCTTGCGGGCTTGGCATCCCTACTCCTAGGCAGCTCTAGTCACTCCTGTCGCTCGCGCGGTAGCTCGTTACTCGAGCCGCGCGTTCGCCACTGGCTCATGTAGTTGTCACATGTAAGGGCAAGTACCTGCCTCTTCTTGTCCCTTGCGGGCTTGGCATCCCTACTCCTAGGCAGCTCTAGTCACTCCTGTCGCTCGCGCGGTAGCTCGTTACTCGAGCCGCGCGTTCGCCACTGGCTCATGTAGTTGTCACATGTAAGGGCAAGTACCTGCCTCTTCTTGTCCCTTGCGGGCTTGGCATCCCTACTCCTAGGCAGCTCTAGTCACTCCTGTCGCTCGCGCGGTAGCTCGTTACTCGAGCCGCGCGTTCGCCACTGGCTCATGTAGTTGTCACATGTAAGGGCAAGTACCTGCCTCTTCTTGTCCCTTGCGGGCTTGGCATCCCTACTCCTAGGCAGCTCTAGTCGCTCCTGTCGCTCGCACGGTGGCTCGTAAAGCTTTATTTACACACGTACGAGACTCGCCTGCGAGTGTACCTGGGTGACCCGCAATGCAATGAAACTCGCATGCCAATCTCGTACGTGTGTAGATAAGGCTTTACTCCAGCCGCGCGCTCGCCTCTGGCTCATGTAGTTGTCCCATGTAAGGACGAGTACCTGCTCTTCCTGTCTCTTGCGGGCTTGTCATCCCTGGGCCGCTCTGGTCGCTCTGGTCGCTCGCGCGGTCGCTCGTCTCTGTGTCGCTCGCCTTTGTCGCGCGACTCGGGCTGGCGAGCTCGCTCCTGGCTCTTGTAGCGGTCTTCGGGGCTTCGGGACCGAGACTGCTCCCTGTGTACATCATATTACATTATTTAATTATCGTATGGCATTTATTTCGAACCGTGAGATCTTCGAGAAAACAATACGGTTGCCAGTTTTTGTTGTTAAAGCCCGCTCTACATGTTGGCCTAACGTCGGCCAATCTGCGGGACGCAGCTATACGATAGAAGGAGATGGTAATACACCGTGCTCCCTCTATCGTATAACTGCGTCCCGTAGATTGGCCGACGTTGGGCCAACATGTATAGTGTGCGTAAGAAAACTAACCAATGGATGGATCAAGCGTAAGTGTAAGGCCTGAGTGGACACTCGGAGCGGAGCGTTCGGCGGGGCAACCGAGCGTGTATACTATTTGTGCAGCGGCGACTCAGGACACCAGTATGAGTTTCAATTGTTTAACATGCAAGCCCCGCTGCACGCCCGACTCGAGCGTCCACTAAGACCTTACACTAAAGCGACGAATGAACGTTTTCGACGCCAACCACGTATATAACCGCACCGTAGGTTCAGCGCCAATGATGGATATATCCGTCACGGCGTGCAGTGCGATGTGAACCTACATGCATTTCAATAGGGTTTAACTTCGCGGGTTTGGCATGCGAAGCGTTGAAAAGGGTAAATGCTACTGCCGGAGCTTTCTGAAGTTACTGTCTGTAGCATAGATCTTATCGACAACAAACACAAAGCATAACATAGATAGTAACTCTTTTCAACCTTAGTTTGACAATAAAAATTGTATTCATCACGAATAGGAACGATTTTAATAGGGACCCGCCAGGGGGGATTAGGTACGAGTACCTATACCTACCACCAATACCTTACAGGGAAGATAATAGCAATATAGGTAGTTCTTTAGATTAATTCCAACGCTACGTAGACACATGCCTGTGGTGTACGAGAGCTTCTCGAATAGTTACAACCAATACGTTACACGTAGGGCTCGGCAACCTTTTATAGTAACCAAAGGCCACATAGTAGCTTGCCGCAGGCCGCACGTGTTAATAATGTGTGACTCTATTAGACAGAACCACATTGCCAGTTGGGAGAAAGGGCTCGCTGGCCGCAAGTGAGGGGTCACTACGTGAGTAGGGAAAGTACCCACCGCTACCCTACACGTGTCCCCTGGGTAGTGCTAAAAAAACTGGCAACCATACTGCCTTCTCGAAGATCTCACGGTTCTAAATAATTGCCATACGATAAATAAACAATGCGTGTATACATACCTGTGGGGTGCTGCAAACGGCTTCTGCTCTGGGCGGAACGGGCGGTCGCGGCGTCCGTCGCGGGGCCTGTGGTCAAACACACTTATCACTCCTGCTCCGTCGTAATAAGGATCACAACACAACATACATTCGGGGTAATATCGCAGGTTTTACTATTCGGAGTAATTTGGACTTGCTAATATTCAGTGCCAGATTAAGAAATTTGCCCTATGATGTCCTAAGAATTTCTAGACCAGTGTCCCCATCACAACTTTCTTTCATCGAGTCGGCATTTTTGCTTGAGATTTTGACACCATGCAATTCCCTAGTTTTATTGGTAAATCCAAGACTACTGATATTGAACGGTAAGATTCTTTGCAAACGGACGGTTGGAATAATTAACTTTTCAACCAACGTGATGTGACGTAACTAAAAGCTAGTGAAAAAAATATTGATAGAATCAATACATTTTATTTCAGACCTAGGTCTGGGTCATATCGTCTGTTCTTATACTTTCCCAGAATAGCGGATGCTGATAAAGTTAACACGTTAACTGATAGGCTAGATTTAGTAGATTTACTAAGTCATCAAGAAATCTATTTTTTTTAATTTGCTTGAAAGTAGTGTGTATTGATTAATTTTCAATTAAAATTGATTTATAATCGGTTATTTTAATAAAATACCGCCATACCGCCGTGCCATGCACGACGCATGCCAAAATAACAACTTCAAAGCTTGTTATGCTGAAAGTCGTACATAAATGAAATGTTTTTACCGTATTTAATATAAATCATACCGTAAGTAAACTTTTTTTCATAGATGATTTTGTTCACATCATAATTTTCATAAGAAACTTCTGTTCTACCCATAAAAGTAATGAGCCATGTCGCATGCATTAAAATTGCTAGGACCATGACAGTCATTAGGTACACTAAAAACTGTGCAAATTTGTTCGAAGCCTCACACAGTGAGGTCAATTGAATTTAGTGCTTCAAAGTCAGTAACCAATGAGTGACCACATGTGACAGTACTTTTATCTCACGAGCGCGGGTTAGACATACGTTGTAGTTGTGACACATACGAATACATAGACAACGTGAACTAATAGCTCCTACGCTGACTCACACATAGACAATGTGCAATTGTGCATGCTCATCGCACAACCATGGCTCACCTGCGCTCGTGAGATAAAAGTAGATTTTGTATCACCTTATCTAACACTTCTTTCAGACTTTTTATTAGACATTCGACCCTCAACCTAACTCAGCAAATTGTTTGGAATACATATTTCATGATAGTGCATCGGCAAACTACCTTTGTCGCATCTTTATTGCTATCAAAATTAATAAAAAAATCCGTGTACTTTAGCTTCCTTAAGCGCACTCGTATTTCTACAAATCTCTTCATTTCATACCATCCATTGATGCTAGGAATCGAATATGCAAAAAAACATTACACCCCTTTTTTGGGCAGTCGTGTAAAAAGTAAATGCGATTAGGCGTTTAGCGTTGGGATATTTTTAGGGGATTGCTCGGTTCCTGTCCCTAACTTGAACCGAACCATTATATATTGATAACTACCACAACCAAGAATGAAGGTGATCTATAAAAAGGTCATCGTATTTTTTGGTCAAGATATTATTAACCTTCTGAGCGCCTGCGACAACTTTTTTTTTTTTTTTTTTTTATTCAGTATAGGTTTGCGCTTGACCACAAATCACCTGATGGTAAGCGATATTGCGGTCTAGGATGGAACGCGCTTACCTAGCAAATACCGATTCACTCTCGCCTTGAAGACCGAAAGGTTGTAGTTTACAGGGAACAAGGAATCCGGCAAGGAGTTCCACAGCTTGGCTGTTCTCACGATAAAAGTGGAAGCAAACTAAAGGTATTCCAACACGTCGTGTTTAAGTGCTAACCTTTAGGTGCTATGCGTGAAATGTCAAAGCAACCTTGATTGATTCTATCAAATGGCGGTTGTGTGACACACGCCTGATTGACAGAAGGCGTTCAAAGGGTTAAATTATACATTTGTATACGGGTCAACTAACTATTCGCGTCGTTATTCAATCTGCTCTCCTCGCTTACAGACCTGACCACTATCAGTGTCATAGAGAAAAAAGATTCCCTTCCCATTTAATTCCCATATTATGTTCCAAAAAGTAATGTTTGGTCAATCTAAAGTCCGTAAAATTACAGTTTAAGAAAGGTCCAAACGCAACCATTGCAACGAGCGTTAAGAAATAGTTTATTGCCCCAATTTATATTTCACATTTCAATTATATTTCATATATAAAAGGCAATGTCCTGGTTGATCTATCAAGTTAGAACCTAGATTTCAGAATATTGAGAGTAATAAGGATTAAACATTATTTTATCTGTATTATCTATAACATAAAAAACAAAAATTCACCAACTCCAAAAGCAATAGGCACTCCTATAGACTTACCGTTACTCCCAACTTAAATCCTGATTTGACGATGGTATACCTACTATGCAGATCCTATCATGGATTTCGGGTTTCTGATTTGCTCATTAAGTTGGAGCAATCAGTTATTATAAAGACATACCCAATATTAGCGGGCTTTTTCTTCGCAGCATAATTTTCAGCTTTTCTTTACCCACTGAAGAGGTATAAAAAATTTCAATTAACAGTATGACTTTCTAGTCTTTTGCGAGTATTGTTTTCTATGCTTTCTACAAGTTGTATTGTTGGTTTTCTTTTACCAAATACTCGGTCTTAGAGCTGTTTTCATTGATTTCACTATTTGATATTGGTTCTGTCTTCATCTCTATTATCGTGCTTCGTGTGATATGCATCATAGCTTTATACATCAATGATAATCAATCACAAACATCAATTGCGTTTATATTACAATATTGCAGACTAACAAAGCAACATTTTTTCCCAGTAGCTCCTTTTGACATTTAGGTCTTTCTATGCATTCATATATTCCCTTCTTAGGGGATCAAAATGTAAAATTAATAGGAATATTTTCGTATATTCGGTAATCGTGTTTCTGCACTTGAGGTCTCTTGATCCGTTAACGGTCAATGTATCCAGGGTAGCGATTTTTGTTTTGGAATTCAACCATATATTCTTCATGTTTTCCATATATTATTCATGTTTTCCATATATTGTTCATGTTTTCCATATAATGTTCATGTTTTCTATATATTGTCCATGTTTTCCATATATTGTTCGTGTTTTTAGTAACACATTTAGTTAATTTTCAAAGAGCTCTAGAGGTTGTTTATTATTATGATTACATTTTGTGTATTTCGTAACACGTTTCTGTTTAGATATGCGGAAGAGAAAATAAATGTATTTCACTCGTATTCATTGTATGTATCTTCATATATGTATATAAATATCTTCATTTCCAAAACATTAAACAAAGTTGTCCACGTTTCCGTAACTACATTCTGTAATCAAGCCTTGATAAAATGGCATATATCTAATAGCTCTTTTAATTCTTGTTTTCATGGTTCAGTCCATTAATAAATGTATGTAGTCCAAAAATTCTTCTTATTCTATTTACTTCACATTTAGGAAATACTTTACAAAACAGAGTATAGGGAATTTTTAACTATATGTACAGCGTATATACTCCAAAGTAAATGGAAGACTTATAGACATGGTGACAAAAAACTGCAGCTAGTAGTCATGACTAGTTGGATGTTGTAAAAGTTATCAGTCCTTTGGTTTCCCGAGCATCTAAAGGCTTGAAAAATCAATGTTTTAATCCATCTTGGTCCATGCGGTATCAAGTACGCATCCCGACAAATCTATAACAACCGACAGTCTCACACATGCCTAGAGTATGTATCGTGTAATGTGCAAATATTAAAATATCTTTGCAACACCAACATGTTCTGATTTAACTCATTATAATTTTCTGTAGAGATGTCACTGTAAAAACAAATACAGTCATTTAACTTCGCGAATAAACACTGACCAGAAGTTCGTAAACTCATGCGGCTGTGCGATAAGAGCACGCTATTTATATTGTAAGATTTAATTTAATTCAATTTTACATTAGTTGTAATAGTTTTACCACGAATGATATATTTTTAATTCCCAAACAGATATATGTCTAAGCAAATGGTAAACACATACCTTTCAGAACCATATCCTTCTTCGCGGAACCTGTCCCTCTTGTCTGGATATTCTCTCTCGCGGTAGCGTTCTTGCTCCGGGGGCGGCCTCCTGAGAAAATCATACACGAAAAAGGAATATTACTTGATCATTTTTACAACACATCAACAACAGCGTTATTTTTTGTTAATATTCACCTTTCCCTGTAATCCCTGCCATTATCATAGTCCGGTCGCTTAGTCCTTCTATCCTCATGTTGATTGTATCGGTTGAACCCTAGAAACAATTGGTAAATAAGCAAACACTCCAAAGCAGGGATATTACAGAGCTCCTGTTTCGGTTCCGTTAAGTCGGAACTTTCGATTGATTTTAAACATCTGCTTCGGTTCCGGTTCTGTTACTTTTAAAACAGAAGTTATATCGGATGTCATAGCAACGCAGCGGGGGGAAATGTGCGGCGTATATCAAAAACAAACAGGTTTATACCTGTTATTTGCTCATGTCCCCGCTTGCCACGTGCTACACTAATTGTAGTGAGTTCGTTTTGTTCGAACAATGAAGCCAAATCACTTGGACTCCGATTCTGGTTCCGCTTCCGCTTTCAGTTCCGATAAAACCACATCTGTTACATCCCTGCTCCAAAGAGCATCAAATTTAAAAGAAAATCTTATTAAACAGTATACCTCTAGGGTCCTCCCTGGAATGGTAAGTGTCGTCTCTGGGCCGCTTGTGGTATTCTTCTACGGGCGACCTACGCTCCTCATACCTCTGGTGTCTGAAAATATTTTTGTTTCTGGAATACACTGTTGGTGATTTTAACACGTTCCCTGTCCCCATACAAAACGATTTGACAATGTCACAAGTCTAACTGGCAGTTGGACTATGCTTTCAGTATGGGGATGTGATCCCAAAGTGGAAGTGGTTCCTGAAAAAAAAGTTCATGGCCCCACATTGGGGGGCTGTCTGGGTGGACAGGGAACATGTTATAGCCCAGTTTGATAATTTAGCTTGTTTTTTTTCTATTAGAGACATTGAAGACAAATTTTTAAATAAATAGACTAACTGTATTAATAGCCAAGAGTCATCTTATGTTATGACATTCTAAAATGGTACTAAGGTCATAACATGGATAGAAAACTAGGACTAAAAGTAGTTAAGTGTACAACCTAAGGTATAGCTCGATAAGTTGATAACAATCAAATAATCTTTCGAATTATTTGCAAAGCATTGATAACATCAATTATGCCATCTCAGTGGCATGCACTTTGCGGGCACATTTTTTTAAAAATATATACCTATACCCATATAGTAAATCCTCTTTAATAAGTTCAAAAAGTTCCGTAGGAAAGGACCAGCTTTTCAATATACCGTGCACGCAACACCCCGGCGCCGCGCGCGCGCGGAGTAACGACACCAAAAATAATGCAGTTACGAGATCACATGTCACGTACAACCTAAAACAGCGGCGGTGTGCGCCGCCGCCGGGGGCTGCGGGCCGAGCTATCTCGACAGACATGGCGCACGCTGGCTCAACGTGCCCACAAGAAAAACATGAAAGAGGATTTAATATATGGATATAGATAAAGTAGTGTATGCAACTGTACATAATTAGGCATTACAACACTCGTGTGACCTTATTATAAAACGAGCCTGAGACGAACAGCTCGTTTCATAAAACCACACTCGTGCTTTATTGCCTCTCATTATGTAGTATCCATGTTTTATATTTATAATCAACAGACGGTCAGAAGTATACATCTTGCGACGACTAACGTTAATAACGGCCAGAATTTTTAATATAATATCTCCTTACTGCCAAACACTATGAGTGCATGCCACCAGTTTTACTACACACCATTGAGAATTTATGCGTTTTTCACGTATAGTACCTTTTATACTCATCATAAAGTCTCTGCCTTTGGCTGTATTCCTCCACATTGTAATGAGACTGGTCATATTTCTCAGTATTTTTATATTTGCCATGTTGGAATCTGCAACGAGTTTACAAATAAACTCTTATGTTGACTATGATGAGAATGGCTTGATGATTGAAAATATTTTGTTTTACAATGACAGCCTTATGAATACAATTTAGTAACGACATGATTGCAACAAAAACTTGAAATAATTAGACCAGGCCCCTGTACCACAAAACTTTACAAGTCTACAATGCGACAAAATTGTACAATTTTCCATAGAAAAAGTTGTCAAATTTGTCGAATTGTATGCTTGTAAAGTTTTGTGGTACAGGCCCCAGGAGCCTATTGCATAATGAATTGTAACTAATACTACAAGCGGAAGTCTCTTTTCAAACACTTTCATTCGAAAGAGACTTGGCTTGTAATATTAGTTACATGTCATTACATTATTACTCGCACGTAAACGGTTCCGTACCATCGTACGTACCGAAAAAATACGTTTATTGTATGAGTGGCACCATCACATTAAATATAAGTTATATTTCTTTTATCTTTTTCTTATTATGTCTGAGTATTGTGTGTTTTATAGAGGCAATGGTAAGTGGAAGTTATGAGTACGTGTTTTGTGAAAAAAATCAACAGTCAATTATGGCTCATGAGATACATCCCACTGACAGATGGATGGACAGGCGGCTGGACTGTGGAGGCTTAGTAATAGGGTTCTAGTGGCACCCCTTGGGTACAGAACCCTAAAAATAACTTATCTGAGTAGTTTAATAAGAGACTGGAACATTTAAAAGGTGAGGTGATAGATGTGATAGCTATCTTAGGCTGAGTTGCACCAAACCGTCTGTAATCGTAAGCGTCAAATGTGATTGTATGTAAAGTTTGACAAGTTTCTATGGGATGACAGCTGCCGGCGCCATATTTGACGATGACCGGTCTGTGTTGGGTACGTTGGTGCAACCCACCCTTAATCACAACAATTAAATATGTCCAGAGAAGGCAAATTAGCAATTTCGATTATGAATCTGTCTGCATGACTCAATCACAGTTATTAGTTATTTAGAAATATAGCGAAGATACATGATGTATTATGAATAGTGAAAGGAATATGAATATTCAAAAAAATCACTTCAAACAGCACCACATTGTTTAAACTGATTGTCATTGATGGTTTTCACCGTATATTCGGTCCAGCTGTTGCCGAACCGAATATTCCGCCAAATTGTTCTGTTCAAAGTAACGCCTTTATCCTTTGTTCTAAAGATCAATTGAATGGTGAAAATCAGACTAATTGAATGGTGAAAATCTTGTACATTATCAATGGGTTGAGAATATTAATTTCACAAGGCAGTATATTACATTCTTGTAACTTGTGGCAAATACCTCTCAAACTAGTTCGGTAAATATTCAGCAGCTGGACTAAATAATTCGGCCGAATATGCTGAACCGAATATTCGGCGCATCTCTATCTATAATGCACTATAACATGAAAGCAAGATAGTATATGTAAATATACTTAGGTTGATAATGACAGTAGAAGTGAATAATTTGCTTCTCCATTTAAGTTAAAAGGAAATATGTAGAGATGTACCTGTCATTGCGTTCTTGTTGATAGCGGTAGTGTTCCTGGTAGCGACGCTCTTTGCTGGAGCCCCGATAAAACCGTTGGACTTCCCGGTCCCTGTCCACATTTTCCACAGCTGATTGATGATAATCTCGCCTATAAGCGGTAAGTAATATTTGTATTGACCCAGGTACTTAATTTTTTTAAATGGATTGTTATTCCATCAAGTGTGCAATCAACCTTCTTCCTTCGGACATAATTATTGTAAATGGTAAAGTTAATAATGACGCTACTAAATATTACATTGAAATTAAAGGAACTTACTGGTAATAAGTCCGAGACTGGCCGCGGTCTTCAGAAGACTCGCGGCGCTCTTTCACCACGCTGTGCAGACGCCGTTCCGTTGGTTCTTCCTCTTCTTCTGGAACCACCGAACAACAAAGTTATTTAATGGAAATGTTACGACAAAAATTAGATGCAAACATTATAAATCCTTACTAACCAATTATTACGCTCGCTGAAGAGCTACGTGCTCGCTTAGAATGCTTGTGCTTATGTTTGTGTCTTCTCTTTTTTTTCGGCGAGATTTCACCTTCGCTGGCGGACGAAACTTCTTCGACAGAGTGACTTTCCTCGGGGGACTCCGAACGCTTCTTCTTCTTGCCATGTTTCTTCTTCTTTTTCTTATGCTTCCGCTTCTTTGATCGTCTTTGGTCGTCGGATTCGCTTTCAGATTCTGAGGAGTCGGCACGTTTTCTTTTTT
Organism: Cenopis cana; assembly: GCA_951800055.1. NCBI lineage: Eukaryota > Metazoa > Arthropoda > Insecta > Lepidoptera > Tortricidae > Cenopis > Cenopis cana. Next base: position 10,754,178 of record OX637484.1, read on the forward strand.
TCTTGTGCCGGTGTTCGGACGCGGAGGAATCGTCACTCTCGCTCTCCGACGAACTGTGTGATTTTACACTAACTTCAGACTCCTCCGATTCTTCCGATGATGATTGGTGCCGTTTTTTAGACTTCATATTGAATAGTTTGTTTAAAGTTAAATGAAAAACAACGATCAAATACGACAAAAACTATATAATCACAAATTCCACGCGAATACGAAATAGCCAGCCATTACAGATACTGACCATAGACAAAATTTTTTTTTTTTCATATATGATTGGTGATGGTGAATGATTTATAAAAAGAGTGAATGAATGGAATGAATTATGTTGTAAGGCACTTCTACACGGTCCTGCACTGCTAGCCATATGCAAGCCATATGATAGCGAGAAAGCGTGATGCTGATGCTGCAAATGAACTTTGGGGGCAGGCTCACGCAACTCAGTACAAAAAAATGATATCCGAGGATCAATCGGCGTATTCTTTCTTCCAACTTTCTTCATGATTGGCGTTCATTCCCTAGTATCTGAGTCTTAGGTCCGTGATAGACGGGCCAGTAAGTCTGGCAGTTTTACGGCTCGCCGACTTTACTCGCCAATGTAGCACCCTTAGTACGCGAACTTAAAAACCGCCGAGTAAGTTCGCCAGCGATCCAACGGGTTTGATTTTTACTCGTCTGGCTCCGCCGCGAGCCGCAACTTTGTTTGTGCAGTCCGTGGGTGCGGGTCGCTTTTGGCATGGTGGCAATTGAGTTTGTACCACGGATCTATACCTAAGACGGATTAAGTACTGCCGCGAAGAAGTGAGGCCGACAAAGAAAGAGTACTAGTGACCGGTGTCTCGTTCTAATTAGGGTGACCAAGTACCTGTACGTCTGTGGATATAATTATAAGTATTAGTTTTAATATAGGGTGTAAGTAAAGTCACATTTAATGTAAATTGAGTCTTGGATGTTAATATAAATGCGAAAGTGTGTTTTTTACCGTTACCTCTTCCCGCTTAAATCGCCGAACCAATTTAAATTATATTTGTTATGGAGTTTGAGATACTTTGAGTCCACGGGAAGGACACTGGATACTGTATGGAATAGCGAAAAATAGGTAAGTGAATAAAATAAAAAAATATAAATATAATCTTAACGCGATGAACGAGTTCTACGCAGACAAAGTCGTGGGCAAAAGCTTACTACCTAGTAAATAAAATAAACATAGAAAACATACTTTTTGTAAGTCAAGGTTTCATTGTATCAAAGGTTTAACTGTTTTCAAAGTAACTTTTTAGTCGTTACATACAAGCCAGTTACAAAATATTTATCAAAAAGATACTTCAAACGTATTTTTGACACGTTAAGGACTTAAAATTACAGTAAGGCATACCATTACTTACATTACTAGCTATTGCCCGCGACGCATTTAAGGAGTAAACGACTTTGCACAAATACCGAACCGAATGTATTGCATTTGCATGAAAACTGGCCCAAAGCCTAGTCACCCTAATAATAGTATATAAGTGCGAGTGGGACACCGCCCATCACTAGCCCCCTCTCGCTCGGACCGCTTTTTCTGCTCTCTTATCACAATATGATTTTAACTTTATGACTCGGGAATATGGTTCAATTTTGATTGGCTGATAAATTAAAGAGCTCAATCCGTGTTAGGTATAGATCCGTGGTTTGTACATCGTGGTTTACTTTGGTTCAGAAAACTTTATTAAAAGATTTAATTAATTAAAAAAAAGTTTCATGAACATTTAAAACCGCGGTTTTAAAAATCATGTGTCTGTCACCTACGCCTAGAAAAACCGTGAACGTGACGTGATCTTTAAAACCGCGGTTTTAAAAATGGTGCGTCTATCACGGGCTTAAGGTGTAAGCCGGGCTTTAAAAAACAACAATTGTCAACTGTCAATGTCATGCCATGTCACAGTGTCAGTAGTGTAGTGTCACTTCAAAATATTTTCTCTGAATGGTAATTTCATGCCGCAGATATGTAAATTCGTGCTAATGTTTGTTAATTGCAGCTTATGTAAACAAAGCAAACATAATTTAAGAGCAAAAACAGTTTTAAATCATATTATAAACAAATTTCGAAGTGTATACACGTAAACGTATTTCTTTAAAACTACTTGCATAGTTATCAAGTACAAGTTGTACCATGGCTATGGGCATGAGAAAACGTAGTGGTTCGGGGTCTAAAAGGCACCTGAAGGAGAAGGTTGTTCAGATTTACGAATCATTCTTTAGAGGAGAGGATCTTACCAGTGACAGTCCAACGTTTTGGGATGAATTTTTCCTCCTTAAACCGAAAATACCACAGCTGGAGGCCGAAATAAACAAACTTTCAGTGGAACAGCTGCTCGGTATGAAGGATACTATGAACCAGCTTGTAGCTCAGTGTATTGAGATGCTGGGCCAGGAGCACCATATAAGGTACATATATTTTGTAATAATAATCTAATTATAAGGCAAGGAAATTATTATTTATAACTTTAAAATGAAACTTCAGGGCATTGTAAATTATAAACGAAAAGATTTTCTTTCTCTGGCATAGTGCCATTGGCACTGGAGACCTTAGACCCATGGGGCACCTGAGTTGAGGCTGATGAGGTTTATGCTATAATAAGTTCCCTTTTTCAGGTTAGTGTATGCCCTGCAGACGCTGAGTGCTCTGCTGATGACCATGTACCAACGGCTGGGCTCCGAACCCAACAATGTGAAGACAATCCTCATTGGGGCGGAGAATGCTGATGCTAAGATGCAAAAGCTGCTTGAACATTGTAGTACAACACTGTCAGGTAAATTGTCTAAAGGCCAATTCACACAGTGCAAGAAATTGCATGCAATTTTCATTACATTGCGGGCTACTGGCTACCTATGCAATGTAAAATGAAAACCGCATGCAAGTTCTTACATTGTGTAAATAAGCCTTAATTATTATATGAAAGAGATGCTGACAAGCAATATTGTGACAACCCACAGATATTCAAAAATCTAAATCGTAAATTATGCCCACCAGATTCCATTTTAAATTATGAGGTTCTTGTGAATTATCTTATCAGCAATCATTTTATCATTTATTTTTGTTGTGCTAATAATATGCTTTCTAACTCTTATAAAGTCATGTTTTTATGAATGAAAAGCCAAATATGAAATGCTTGATCAATGATCAATCTCACATAAAATCAATAGGTACTTCTTATCACTGACACACTTTATGAGTCATAAACATAGAAGTCTCAATACATACTGAATTCTAAAATTATCAGGATCCAGTTCAGATAAGAAACCTACCATTTTTTGTTGATAAGCACATTGTGACAAATAATGAACATGGATCTGTAATGTAAAACCATAGGCAAATAAGGATTATTGTCACAAATCAGAATAGAGACCCCAGGAGATAGCGCCTTGCTCAACATCTTATGTCGTTATCCCAGAAAAGAAGTTTAACTTTATAATTTTTTTGTCCCATAAACCCCTAAATGTAAATGTCATGATAATAGTTATGCTTTCAAGGACCTGTTTGTTTGTATGTAACAAACAAATCAATATTCAGATGTTGCTTGTTTAAAGTGTGGGGTATATCCTTATTAATTATTATTGTTTTTTTTAGGTGATGTCCCAGACAGTTTGAAGTCTATGGTATTGAAACTGTTGTTAATAATTGCAACTGGCATAGACAACATAGATGATAATCCTCTGGTGGAGTATGTGATGACAAATTCTTTGTTTGAGCCCTTGATACAGTTGCTGTGCACTTCTAATGAGAGGCAACAACATGGTAGTTATTATTCTTCTACATTATACTAAACTAGCTTTTGCCCTTGACTTTGTCCGTGTAAACTTCTACTCCCTATTTCCAGCCTTCGAGGGATGTTTTTCCGGATAAAATGTATCCTAGATGTTAATTCAGGCTATGGACACTTTGTACATCAAGTTTGCGCCGCCGCGGTTCAACCGTTTTTGCGTGATTAAGTAACAAACATTTCAACTTTCGCATTTATAATAATAGTAGGATGAAATAATGAGGCTAATTATCATCATTATTAGTAGATATTCTTAGGAGTTTTAAATATCTTTCTTTAGTCAAAATTGAGTCAATCTCAATACTTATAAATAACAGATATATTGTAAATAAATGTTACTTAAGTATTTGTTTATGTTTCAGGGTATGATGTAGTAACACTGCTCATGTTTCTGGTCAGTTACAAAAAGGGGGAATCAACTAATCCATATGTAGTCAAGCTGTCAATACTTGATGATGAACTGGCATTGAATGGGTAAGATTCAGAAACGTTTTCTACACAATTTATGAATTCTTAGTGCCAGTAGCACCAACATACAAACACAGACCGGTCATCGTCAAATATGGCGCCGGCAGCTTAGTATATACATTGTCTCGCGTATTGCATATACATCGGCAGCTGTCATCCCATAGACACTTCTTTTCTACTTTCAAATATGATTGTATGGAAAGTTTGACAAGTTTCTATGGGATGATAACTGCCGGCGCCAGATTTGACGATGACCGGTCTGTGTTCGTACGTTGGTGCAACTGGTTCTTAGTCAGAAATCGTAACTCTAAGCAGTTTGCGAAGCAGCTGGTAAATAGCGCTTCCGATCCTGGCAACGTAAAGTTATTTTAAATTATGAATTAAAATGCATTTGGTAGGGTATTTCATTATTGACACGGATACGTCTCTCAAGCCTCTATATCCATATCATTATACAGTCCCTTAAAATCTCATAATTTTGAAAGCATTATGGGTTAAGGAAAGTCTGTGATTGCATGTTCTTTCGCCTCTGGCTCTAACTACAAGGAACTAACTTGTGAGACTCAATATACTCGTAGATAACGTACTATTACGAAATACAATTTGTTCCAGATATGGGCAAGTAATTACGGCAGCGCTGAACGACTTTGTGATGTGCGTGTTCGGCGGCATGCAGGGCAACACTGGCGGAGGCTGGCTCTCCTCGCTGACCAGCATGGTGGGCGGCATATTCCTCGCTAGCGACGACACGCAGCCCGTCGTCAGGCAGCGGAATGGGTACGTTGTACCGTGACTGCTGTGTGACATGCAGGGCAACACGAGTGGCGGCTGACTCTGACCAGCATGGTGGGCGGCATATTTCTGCTAGAGATGACAGCCTGTCGTCAGGCAGAGGAACGGGTACGTTGTACCGTGACTGCTGTGTGACATGCAGGCCAACACGGGTGGCGGCTGACTCTGACCAGCATGGTGGGCGGCATATTTCTGCTAGAGATGACAGCCTGTCGTCAGGCAGAGGAACGGGTACGTTGTACCGTGACTGCTGTGTGACATGCAGGCCAACACGGGTGGCGGCTGACTCTGACCAGCATGGTGGGCGGCATATTTCTGCTAGAGATGACAGCCTGTCGTCAGGCAGAGGAACGGGTACGTTGTACCGTGACTGCTGATGTGTGACATGCAGGGCAACACGGGTGGCGGCTGACTCTGACCAGCATGGTGGGCGGCATATTTCTGCTAGAGATGACAGCCTGTCGTCAGGCAGAGGAACGGGTACGTTGTACCGTGACTGCTGTGTGACATGCAGGGCAACACGGGTGGCGGCTGTCCTCGCTGACCAGCATGGTGGGCGGCATATTTCCGCTAGAGATGACAGCCTGTCGTCAGGCAGAAGAACGGGTACGTTGTACCGTGACTGCTGATGATTTGTGAGCTTTCGTAAAGCCGAAGAAGTGTGAAAAATATTTTCAGACGGACACATATCTACACAATGTGGGTGATCTATCTTATACAATGAGGAAGATTTTTAAAACATTTGGCATAATTTTCTTCTTACTTAAGTGATAATACATTTTGATTCAACATCCCTATATTATTTAGATCCATTGATATGCTTGTTTGTTGTACAGTGGCGGTGAAGAGGGCATGCTGCTGGCGCTGTACGAGGCAGCGCACCTCAACCGCAACTTCATGACGACGCTCGCGCACTCCTCCGCCGCCGCCTCCGCGCCGCCCTCGCCGCCCGCCACGCTGCCGCCGCACCAGGTACACACGTCACATGTTGTACAGTGGCGGTGAAGACATGCCGCTAGCGCTGTACGAGGCAGCGCACCTCAACCGCAACTTCATGACGACGCTCGCGCACTCCTCCGCCGCCGCCTCCGCGCCGCCCTCGCCGCCCGCCACGCTGCCGCCGCACCAGGTACACACACACGTCACATGTTGTACAGTGGCGGTGAAGACATGCCGCTGGCGCTGTACGAGGCAGCGCACCTCAACCGCAACTTCATGACGACGCTCGCGCACTCCTCCGCCGCCGCCTCCGCGCCGCCCTCGCCGCCCGCCACGCTGCCGCCGCACCAGGTACACACGTCACATGTTGTACAGTGGCGGTGAAGACATGCCGCTAGCGCTGTACGAGGCAGCGCACCTCAACCGCAACTTCATGACGACGCTCGCGCACTCCTCCGCCGCCGCCTCCGCGCCGCCCTCGCCGCCCGCCACGCTGCCGCCGCACCAGGTACACACACACGTCACATGTTGTACAGTGGCGGTGAAGACATGCCGCTGGCGCTGTACGAGGCAGCGCACCTCAACCGCAACTTCATGACGACGCTCGCGCACTCCTCCGCCGCCGCCTCCGCGCCGCCCTCGCCGCCCGCCACGCTGCCGCCGCACCAGGTACACACGTCACATGTTGTACAGTGGCGGTGAAGACATGCCGCTAGCGCTGTACGAGGCAGCGCACCTCAACCGCAACTTCATGACGACGCTCGCGCACTCCTCCGCCGCCGCCTCCGCGCCGCCCTCGCCGCCCGCCACGCTGCCGCCGCACCAGGTACACACGTCACATGTTGTACAGTGGCGGTGAAGACATGCCGCTAGCGCTGTACGAGGCAGCGCACCTCAACCGCAACTTCATGACGACGCTCGCGCACTCCTCCGCCGCCGCCTCCGCGCCGCCCTCGCCGCCCGCCACGCTGCCGCCGCACCAGGTACACACACACGTCACATGTTGTACAGTGGCGGTGAAGACATGCCGCTGGCGCTGTACGAGGCAGCGCACCTCAACCGCAACTTCATGACGACGCTCGCGCACTCCTCCGCCGCCGCCTCCGCGCCGCCCTCGCCGCCCGCCACGCTGCCGCCGCACCAGGTACACACGTCACATGTTGTACAGTGGCGGTGAAGACATGCCGCTAGCGCTGTACGAGGCAGCGCACCTCAACCGCAACTTCATGACGACGCTCGCGCACTCCTCCGCCGCCGCCTCCGCGCCGCCCTCGCCGCCCGCCACGCTGCCGCCGCACCAGGTACACACGTCACATGTTGTACAGTGGCGGTGAAGACATGCCGCTAGCGCTGTACGAGGCAGCGCACCTCAACCGCAACTTCATGACGACGCTCGCGCACTCCTCCGCCGCCGCCTCCGCGCCGCCCTCGCCGCCCGCCACGCTGCCGCCGCACCAGGTACACACACACGTCACATGTTGTACAGTGGCGGTGAAGACATGCCGCTGGCGCTGTACGAGGCAGCGCACCTCAACCGCAACTTCATGACGACGCTCGCGCACTCCTCCGCCGCCGCCTCCGCGCCGCCCTCGCCGCCCGCCACGCTGCCGCCGCACCAGGTACACACGTCACATGTTGTACAGTGGCGGTGAAGACATGCCGCTAGCGCTGTACGAGGCAGCGCACCTCAACCGCAACTTCATGACGACGCTCGCGCACTCCTCCGCCGCCGCCTCCGCGCCGCCCTCGCCGCCCGCCACGCTGCCGCCGCACCAGGTACACACGTCACATGTTGTACAGTGGCGGTGAAGACATGCCGCTAGCGCTGTACGAGGCAGCGCACCTCAACCGCAACTTCATGACGACGCTCGCGCACTCCTCCGCCGCCGCCTCCGCGCCGCCCTCGCCGCCCGCCACGCTGCCGCCGCACCAGGTACACACGTCACATGTTGTACAGTGGCGGTGAAGACATGCCGCTAGCGCTGTACGAGGCAGCGCACCTCAACCGCAACTTCATGACGACGCTCGCGCACTCCTCCGCCGCCGCCTCCGCGCCGCCCTCGCCGCCCGCCACGCTGCCGCCGCACCAGGTACACACACACGTCACATGTTGTACAGTGGCGGTGAAGACATGCCGCTGGCGCTGTACGAGGCAGCGCACCTCAACCGCAACTTCATGACGACGCTCGCGCACTCCTCCGCCGCCGCCTCCGCGCCGCCCTCGCCGCCCGCCACGCTGCCGCCGCACCAGGTACACACGTCACATGTTGTACAGTGGCGGTGAAGACATGCCGCTAGCGCTGTACGAGGCAGCGCACCTCAACCGCAACTTCATGACGACGCTCGCGCACTCCTCCGCCGCCGCCTCCGCGCCGCCCTCGCCGCCCGCCACGCTGCCGCCGCACCAGGTACACACGTCACATGTTGTACAGTGGCGGTGAAGACATGCCGCTAGCGCTGTACGAGGCAGCGCACCTCAACCGCAACTTCATGACGACGCTCGCGCACTCCTCCGCCGCCGCCTCCGCGCCGCCCTCGCCGCCCGCCACGCTGCCGCCGCACCAGGTACACACACACGTCACATGTTGTACAGTGGCGGTGAAGACATGCCGCTGGCGCTGTACGAGGCAGCGCACCTCAACCGCAACTTCATGACGACGCTCGCGCACTCCTCCGCCGCCGCCTCCGCGCCGCCCTCGCCGCCCGCCACGCTGCCGCCGCACCAGGTACACACACACGTCACATGTTGTACAGTGGCGGTGAAGACATGCCGCTGGCGCTGTACGAGGCAGCGCACCTCAACCGCAACTTCATGACGACGCTCGCGCACTCCTCCGCCGCCGCCTCCGCGCCGCCCTCGCCGCCCGCCACGCTGCCGCCGCACCAGGTACACACGTCACATGTTGTACAGTGGCGGTGAAGACATGCCGCTAGCGCTGTACGAGGCAGCGCACCTCAACCGCAACTTCATGACGACGCTCGCGCACTCCTCCGCCGCCGCCTCCGCGCCGCCCTCGCCGCCCGCCACGCTGCCGCCGCACCAGGTACACACACACGTCACATGTTGTACAGTGGCGGTGAAGACATGCCGCTGGCGCTGTACGAGGCAGCGCACCTCAACCGCAACTTCATGACGACGCTCGCGCACTCCTCCGCCGCCGCCTCCGCGCCGCCCTCGCCGCCCGCCACGCTGCCGCCGCACCAGGTACACACGTCACATGTTGTACAGTGGCGGTGAAGACATGCCGCTAGCGCTGTACGAGGCAGCGCACCTCAACCGCAACTTCATGACGACGCTCGCGCACTCCTCCGCCGCCGCCTCCGCGCCGCCCTCGCCGCCCGCCACGCTGCCGCCGCACCAGGTACACACGTCACATGTTGTACAGTGGCGGTGAAGACATGCCGCTAGCGCTGTACGAGGCAGCGCACCTCAACCTTTAAGGCTTGGTCACACCGCGTCGCGCGACGTCCGCGCGACGCGGCCGCAGCGCGCCGGAACGTATGCTAACAGGTTAGCGACGTCACACTGGCTGCGCGACGCGAGCGGGACGGTTTCATACAGTATGGCGCGCAGCGCGGCGTCCCGCTAGCGTCGCGCACGCGGTGTGACCAAGCCTTTATGACAACTCTCGCGCACTCCTCAAATAGAGTCGGGTCAGATATTTATGCCGCCTTTGTTTTGGCAGTTATGGTTTGGTGCTGGTGACTGTACATAGTTGCCATACAATATACTTTTTTATTGCAACATGAGAGTTCTATTGTGATAATTTGATGGTTTACTATCCATATAACCACACTATGTCATAAATTACAACACGAATTAACTACCCAATTAACGGAAAACACCGTGACACAACGGACATTGTAAATATAGCTTACAGTGCGAAACAGTCATATATATGTTCTATTTAATAATAACTTGTTGCAGAGTCCACCCAACCCGGCGCAAATTCAAGCGTTGGACAACGACCAGCCCACCAACCTGCTAGTCACTTTCTTCCAATATTGGTTTGTAAACATTACTTGTGCCTAATTTTATATAGAAGATACACTGTACTAGTCACAGTAACCTTAAGATTGCGCGAAATTGAGAACCTGCAGCAACTACAAGTCGAATTGTATCAATAAATTTCCCGCGTGGTCGTGTCGGAGGTTCCCCTGGATGTTCTCCAGGCCACTCTCCAGCCGCGCACTCCTATCGCTTTACTGGGCCCGGCCAAAAAGCCACAGTCAGGTTCAGGGCTCGGAAACCGGTTAATTTTTCAAACCGTTATCATGTACTTGCGGCAAAACCTTTTTATTTAGGTGTAGATACAAAAACCGGTTTACTGAAGAGCTTGATATAAAGGTTTTGTTCGGAAAACCTGTTTAGAACGATAAAAACTGGTTAATGCGGGCGCACGATTTTGATTGAAATAATTAGAGTTGGCCGAATTGCATCAGCTTTATTTGTTAAAAAAGCTATTTTACTATTCAAACGATAAGGTACATAATCCAGTAACATGTTTTTAGAAATTCGGTAAACTAAGATAATTTGAACTATACCTATCTATCGTAATACCTATAGACAGTGACCACCGCCGGGCCTCTCGTCGAATAAACCGGTTAATATAAAGTTCTTAAAACAGCACAAGCCTGTATCTTAAGGCGCAGGGTAGGGCAAGGCCTTCCCCATACAAACTTTGTGCACGTTTTATTCGTCGGTTTTGGCACTAACTAATATAATATTTTTTTTGGTTGTAAATATTAGATATGCGAAAAGATCGTGATGTGAAAATTTTCAAATACTTCAAAAAAATTCAAAATTAAAAAATTAAAAAAAAACTTAATAAAAAAAATTTACATCACGAAATAGCTATCAGAAAAATAAGCATACTGACCAAAAATCATAACTTTAATGCAAACACAAACGAAGTAAATCCTGCACAAAGTTTGTATGGAGAGAGCTTGCCCTACCCCTCCTCTTAATGTCAACGTACAGATAGATTCTTTATGACATCGCATGATGAAATTATGTATTTAGTGTAGTTATCGTACCCTAACACAATAGAGGATTTATGATATGGATAGATAAAGTTAGTAAGACCGCCTGTTGTTTGCCTCTACTCATTGTCATTATGTAGTACTGTTATGTTTTACTTTTTTTGAGGTTATGCAATAATGAGTATTTGTGTATTGTATTGTATTGTTAGTAAGGAGTTGTCGTCGTAGTCGAAATCGGCTATTGATCACGATGGTTTGTGTACAGTTCGATAGTGATGGCGGACACGAAGACCGAGAGCAGCGTGAACAAGTGCAGCCTGTGCTTCATCACGCTCACGTGCATCGTGGAGGAGCAGTTCGCCAACTCCATCATGCACGATCAGAATCTTACTTTTAAGGTAATTCTTGCTCCACAATCACCGCCAGGAAGTTCAACCACATAATAGTATAATAGTATTACATACAGAACGGACACGAACCCCCCGCACCGAGGTCAGTTACCTCGTCCCTGAGAGACCCGCCTTTTGCAGTTTGAGCCCTAATCCAATTTCCTAGGTCTAATAGTTCCAAGGGTTCCTAAGGTTCTCTATTTTTTTTTCCAGTATCTTGGGAGCTATTAGATAAACTATCAGGAATTTTGTACACTAAAAAAGTAATAGTGACCTTTCTTGTAAGAGAAAACTTAAAAAGTAGCGCGCGTTCATTTTAGACTGCTGCAAATCTGGATAAATACTATCTAGGTGGACCCAAACAACATACTAAAAAAGCAAGTTTACCACAATAGGGATGTTGACTCAAAACTTATTATTACTCCATACGAAAGAATACATAAAACTATGACAAAAAGTGAAAATCCTATTCAAATATCTCAAAAAATAACGAAACTACAACCGTTAGAATGTTTTTAGTTAGAGAGAGAAAACGCTACAGGTCAGTGACGTCACTGACCTCGAGCGCCATAGTAAATGACGATCGTTCAATACAACGGGGCATTTGCGGAAAAGGGACAGAAAATGCCCCCTCCTAAAACTTTGAATGCTTATAATTATGTAATTATTTATTCTTTTGAATTACTTTTTTCACTATTTGATTGAGAATCTGATCCTTTTTCGAGGAAATTCGGATTCATTGATTTTCTTATTTGGTGTCAACATCCCTATTGTGTGAATTTCAGCGTTTTTTATGTACGATATGACAGGCCTAACAAACATACATACAAACATATAGGTCAAACTGAGAACCTCTGTTTGAAATCAATTAAAAAGTTTTAAAATGTTAAGTAAAATTCAAAATGGTGTCTAATTTTTTCAGGTACAACTTTATAGGTTGCCTATGCGTCATAGGAAAATAGTCCCAGAGGAGCCACCGTCCCAGCCACTGGCTTCTACTTTAATAGGTAATACTTAAAATCTTCAATCCTAATCCTAATATCCTAATCCTACCCTAATGATGTATGGATGTACGTTCCGTTTAATCTCAAAAACTACTGAACGGATCTCTATGGAACTTTCCAGTGTTGTAGCTTCGGCATCAGAATAGGACATAGGCTATAATTTATTTCAAAATTCAAAAAAATTAGGTAGCAAAACTAGACTATCCGTGCGAAGCCGGGGCGGGCCGCTAGTTATACAATATAGCACTTATTTATTCTAACCTAAAATATGCTCGTCACAAAACTGACAGTTAACCCATTACTGCCGTCGCGACTTCTTTGACATTTACTTTTTTTCTGACATGACTTTTTAGGGTTCCGTACCCAAAGGGTAGAACGGGACCCTATAACTAAGACTCCGCTGTCCGTCCGTCTGTCCGTCTGTCACCGGGCTGTATCTCATGAACCGTGATAGTTAGACAGCTGAAATTTTCACAGATGATGTATTTCGGTTGCCGCTATAACAACAAATACTAAAAAACAGGATACAATAAATATTTAAGGGGGTTCCCATGCAACAAACATGATTTTTTTTGCCGTTTTTATACATAATGGTACGGAACCCTTCGTGCGCGAGTCCGACTCGCACTTGGCCGGTTTTTGACACTTGTTTTCTTACATGATTTTTATGTTGGTGGTACCCTGACATCTGTTTTGACATAATTTAAGTACAAACGAATTAAGTTGCGCTAGACTAGACAGGCATTAGATTGCAAGACCAAGTGAGGAATGACGAGATCCGACGCCGCACGAAAGTGCGTGACGTCGGAGATGTCATTACCAAACTCAAGTGGAGTTGGGCAGGACACATTGCTAGGCAGAGTGATGGCAGGTGGACCATACAAGTGTCAGACTGGTGGCCAACTCATGGCAAAAGGAGCGTCGGCCGTCCACCGGCTAGATGGGTCGATGATATTAGGAAGATCGCGGGTCACTCTTGGATAAGACTGGCTCAAGACCGGGACGAGTGGCGTACTCGAAGAGAGGCCTATGCTCAGCAGTGGGCGATTACAAGCTGAAAATGATGATGATGATGAATGATGAGACTAGACAGCTAAATGAAACCCAAACACAAAACCACTAACGCTCAAAATCGAATGTTTTCAGATCTCCTAGTAGAATTCATGATGTGTCACCTACTAAAGAAATTTCCCGGCGAACTGTACGAGTTATGCGTCGGTGTGCTATTACGACTCCTCAGCTACCAGAAGCGGTGTCGAGTCCGTTTGGCGAGGGACTGGCGGCCGCTCTGGGCTGCCCTTATAGCGCTCTTGAAGTTCCTCGTCACCAATGAGAGCACGCTTCTTAGGAGGCACAATATTTTCATCATGGCACAGCAAGTGAGTGGTTGTTAATAAAATAAATAAATGTTTGTGGACAATCTTACAAAAATCAACCTAGTCCCAAACTAAGCAAAGCGTGTATTATGGGTACTAAGCGACGATAAATATATACTTAAATACTCATTACACAAATAACTTCGTAGGCAGGGTCACTACCAACTACTTAGGCGCCTGTAGAGGCAAGCACTCTCCATACAAACTTTGTGCAAGTTATTCTTTGCTTGTGTTTTCAATACACTTATGATTTTTGGTCAGTAACATTGACTTATAATATAGAAATAGACACACAATGCCGAACAAAAATGACGGAAAATGTGGCACTGATTGACACTGTCAGTTGCATACACGCTTTGTCACTGTCTGCCGTCAACACGAAAGTACCGCAACGCGGTACATTTGAGGGTGCCATTTTTTCGCCTGTATGTATCTAGTTCTTTTATAGTACATCTATGGTCAGTAAGCTTATTTTTCTGTTAGCCAGAACCTAAAGAAATTTTATTTATATTTTAAATTTTTTTGAAATTTTTCTTTTTTTTTCTTGACATGCTTCGTATATCCAACATAAACAAGCTAAAAAAAATATATATGCGGGAGTGCCAAAACCGACGAATAAAACTTGCACAGAGTTTGTATGGAGAAGGCCTTGCCTCTACAGGCGCCTTAAGCTAAAGCAGTCGTCGTTAGTTGCTAGGTATCCACTGACAGTACAGCAGCGGTTGACAACCTTTTAAACGGGTCGTAACATTTTGGTTCTATGATGGATGACCCATAACGATATGAGGTTAACTGCAAGAGATCCTTTACAGGGATAAGTTCGCCTTTGTAAATATATAATCTGTTTTGTCTGTATTTTTATCTTTGTCTTCTGTACAATAATGTCTACTTACATACATGATGACACTTGCAGGTGGTGAACATCTTCAACCTGTTCATAACCTTCGGCGACACATTCCTGCCAACGCCGGCCTCTTACGACCAGCTCTACTACGAGCTGATCAGGATGCATCAGGTCTTTGACAACCTGTTCTTCATGGGTAAGTGTCTTCGCGCTCCTAAAATTCACATGAGAGCAATAAAGTATTATTATTATTATTGTATGTCTTTTTCATTTCACGGGACCATGGGGTCCCGGACCTTTGGAAGGCATGCGTGGGGCCGAAGCCAACAGCGCAGAGGCCCCTTTAAGACAATAATAATCTAAAGGCAAGGGATACATATTATTATCATGTCTTTCCCGTTCACGGGACAATGGTGTCCCGGACCTTTGGGAGGCGTGCGCGGAGCCGAAGTACCGAGGCACCGAAGTGCCAACGAGTACCACATAGCCAACACGTAGAGGCCCTTTTGACAATTTAATGAAATGCAAGGGATACGCCGAGCGGATGCTGTCCCTGCCCGTGTCATGGGACGCACACAGAGACAGCACCCGCCAGGGTGTATAGGAACTATTGCTGATTGATGGAGTCTAAATGAACTGGGCTATTGGGTGAATCTGATGGACTAATGGCTGGGCTATTGGGTGAGACAACGGACGCCTGCCTAATAAAACTGTCTCAGATTTTTATTTCCGGCAGACGGTGACTCGCTCTCTGCTAGATGGGCCCCCATAAAATAGCGACATTATAAAATGGCCTAAGGGCAACACCGGTCAGAGAGCTGGGGGTGGAGAGGTGGCACTGGACTTTAAACATATAGCCAACTCGCCACTTAGGTGACCACATCCACCCTCGAGCGACAGCTCTTGCGACTCCACTCTGGACGGCCGGTTAAGGCAAGCCAGAGTCGGAGGGACCTGTACCACCGACCCACAGGCCACCCCCAGGAGCACTCAGGTACGTAGGGTCGCTACTCCCTAACAGCCCGCCACAGGCTGCCTTACGTTGACTGATTGCACTGGAAAACCAGTGGGCGATGGGGTCGTCACATCCCTACGCCTAATATTATTATTATTATTATAAGATTTAGGTGGAGGTTCTACGTAGGTTTAGTGAACCAGCGGCTTAACTCCCAGTAATTCGATTCCACGCACACTACAGATACGGTAAAGCCACAGTGTACCTGATTCATACAGTGTTATAACTTATAACGCCTTTGATGACGAAAAAGCCGACAGTCTCGCTGCGGCGAATAAGCCAGGGTTGTCACATAGGGTCCATAAAAAAAACATTCTATTTTACTGAAATATTGGCGATTATAATTTATTGTACGGTCAACCTATTTGATTTCTGGGCCACTTCGTTCCTTGTCACAGTGACATTGATACGAGATCTCTAGCGGCTTTCATATTGATTTTCACTGTGACAAGGTACGAAGTGGCCCAGAAATCAAATTGGTTGACTGTACATTATTGCTTTTAGAATACGTAGTATTTGTTGCTAAGCCACAAATATTAATTCCATTAAAATGGCCTAAGGGCATGAGCTACCATCATCGATTTAATATACCCTAGATACACTATCCGCCTGTCAAAAACGTCCGCGCTCAAGAGTGCTTAAATGCCTTGTAAGCACTCTTGCGCTCGGAGTTGCGCGCCAGGCACCGTCTTGTCAACATGCCGAAGTGCTCCGTAAAAAAATGCAAAAACAACACCTTAACGACTTTAAAAACGCATGAAATTTCGTATTTTCGATGAGTATTTCTTTAAAGTTTCATATTTTGATAAATATATAATTGTATTACGCTTATAACAAATATTATTTAAAGAATTTTAAAATAACAGACAGACACCTAGCAACGCTACTGTCTCTTTCCCCCGCGTTTAAATAGCTGTATATCGAAACGAAACGGAATATTGTGGAATCGGCCTATAGTAAAATTTCGAATGAATGGAGTCGCAGACTGAGACACATTTTTAATCAAAATGGACAAGTATTAAAGTACTAAATTAAGTACTTAAATTCTATCGCGATGAACGAGTTCCACGCGGACGAAGTCTCGGGCAATAACTAGTAGCTCATAGAATTTACGCTTCTTTCAAACTCTCCTAAGCTATACTATTTTATTGCGGATTTCCGTTGCCTACCTTCCGGCCTCAAATACCAGATCAGGTCATTGGTAATTTAGCAGTACAGCGGAACCATTTAAATCGGCCTCTTCATCGCTTCAGCCACCCATGAAACACTAGGAGTTTTGGATAACCATCCATGATCTTCGTCATCAGCTCCTGTTCACCAAATGCTAGTTCTGAATGCTCGTTTTTTTACCGAAAATACTATAATCACTGTTTCCCTTGTATTTTTGAAGAGTTCCCTCAATTCCTCATGGCTCCCATCATTAGAAGGTATTATAGTATGTAAGCTTTCAATCAATCAACGAAATAATTTTCCAAATCGGTTCATTAACGCTGAGTTCTGAGGTAAAAAATAAATATAAAAGGTATTTTAAAAATAAATACATACATTATAATGTCAATTTATGAGGGGAGGCCTGTGCCCCGCAGTGGGACGTATATAGGCTGATGATGATGATGATTATAATGTCAAAAAAATATTATTGCTTTAAATTTATTATTGCCGACTGTACTTACTTTTTTTTTCACAGTCATCACATTAACTACTTATAGAGACCGTTTCATTCCAATGAGCTCGAACATGACGAGTTGTGTAGTTTAGAAGTTGCTATGGCCACCTCGTCTCTCCATCATCAGATCAGCTCGGTGGTACCATAATATTACACTGTCATCCAAATTAAACGTGTATACAAAATTTCAGCTCAATCGGTTGAAGATATCTGCTTCAAAATTGAGCTGCAAGATTACACCCGAACAGTTACATACATACATACATTAATTGGAAGTTAAATAAAAGCTTGTAAAAAGAACCTACAACCGAATGCTAGTATACCACCGGTGCAGAACCTGTTAAAAAAAAAAAAAAAAACAACGGGTTGCACTCCGGGAGTGCAGGCAGAAGTGAAAACTCAATAAAGAAAGTAAATAACAAAGATATTCATATCCGTCTCCGTATCGGTATCGGTATCCGTAAATCCGTATCCGTATTTATATTCATACTCATGTTCATATTCATATTCGCATAATCCATTCACATATATACATAATATGTCCCGGAGTATCATTGTGTCTTACGCATCGTAAATCGTAAGACCAGCTGAGTTTAGCTGAGTTTACCCCTCCTAACATCGCAATCATGATACTAGGAGGGGTCAACTAGCTGGTCTTACGAATCGTCGCGAGTTTAACAATTTTCCCCCATCACAAAAAGTGCTCAGCGCCGCTAAAGAAGTTTTCACTTAAAAAATGATGCACGAGATTAGGTGTAAGTTTAGTATTTTTGGTGGTATGTATACAATGACAATTTTTTGATGCGATTATAAAATTTCTGGGAACACAATAAGTAAATAAAATAGCTTTAACTGCTGGAATAATAGGTATGACTGTTTAGGTGACCCGAGATTGATGATCGATACATTTTTTTGAGTATTGAGCCTTATTTTAGGTTTCGAAAATTTGGTGATATCAAAAGTTATTTACGTGATCATTTTATTTGTTTCCGTTATATAAAACCATTAAATATGTAATCAATTCCTAACAGCTGCAAAATATGTAGGTATACAACATGTAAATCTCCAATAAGCTACTTTATGTTCTTGCTATATGAAACAAACTTGAATAAAATGACAATTCACGAAAACAGTGCAGACTTGTCAGTGCATATGTTTGTCTCACATTTTGCGATCTACACGTCATAATTGAAAGAAGAACGGTGGTTTGTGTCAAACTGTAATAGTACATTACTTAACAAGGGCGGTAAAACAAAGAATGTCTCAGATCGCAGGTATTTGACGCCCGAGCCGAAGGCAAGGGCGATAAATATGCGATCTGAGGCTTTCTTTATTACCGCCCGTGTTAAGTACAAAATTTTATGCCACCCCCTGGCCAGGAAGCGGGATTTCCCGCGCGCGGAGCGTGCGGTAATTGCCGCTTTATGGCCAGGTGTGACATAAAGATATTTACGTAACAAGAGTTGTAAGCAAAACAATGTACGCTTGAACGTAAAGTTCCAAGTGCCATACTGAAAGTAAACCTATTTATGGCACATTGACAGTAAATCTTATTCTGTAACATGCAATGTAAACCTATTATGTCACAATGTGTGTAAATGATTTTATGGAAGACAAATTGTAAACAGAACTTTGGTGCATTAAGTGAAAAGATGAAACTGTCATATACGTTGTAAGCATGTTTTTCGTCATGTAGTGTGTAAACTTATTTAAATGTAAAGATATTTTTGTCACACTCAATTGTAAAGATATTTTTGACCTCGACTGTACCATCTACCTACTGTGACATCTTAAACTTCCCGTGGCAATTTCCCACATTTCAAATTGAATAATGGTAATAAAGTTATTCTTTTCAGAAGTCATAATTTACTATATTTTTTTAGTATGACAATGGGGAAGTTTATACGGGAAGGTTAAGATGCCACAGTAGGTAGAGAGTACATGAACAGTATTTTATTGTTTACTTTTATCTATAAAAGATCTTTCTCGGATTGGCGTGTTAACTCGTCAAATTTGAGTACAAATTATAATCACGCCGTACTGAAAGGGTTAAGTGATTTGTACACAAATAATTATTCCAGTCAGGAGACTAATAAAATTAAGTTGTATATATAATCATTTATTTATTTTTGACTAACTTATTTATGAGTAGTATATTAAAAGAAGGATTAAATACGATTACCTATAACTTGATAGCGATTTGTTTAACTTCTTCAATCACTAACTGGTAAACGAATTAGTGAAGTACAATCGTCTACAAAAAGATGTATCCATTTTTTTCACCTTGAAATGGATGCACGTTGTAGATATCTTCCTGATTTCATGTATTGGCCCAGGCTAAGTGTTGTTTTCTCCAACAATTGACATCCATGTTGAAAATACCTCTGTCCTGACTTTTTCTCAGCATGAGGACGTGGCACGATTGTATGCACTATGTACCTGCAAAACATAACATTAAATAATGCGATGAGAGCGTAGGAGGTATGTGTGTATTTTTGAAATTATGTCCCTAATTATCTACTATACCTATTTCAAAGACAACACGAAAAAGAAAGTGGGCTTCATATTCGTTTATCGTTTAGCTCACGTAGTTCAATACTCAAACGTTTATATTGCTAAGTAATCAACTGTTTTCGTTGATATTCATTTATGTATGAGCTGCATAACCACCCGGCAAAACAGACTACCTACCTAAATAAATCAATTGATTGGAATATAAATATAACATCGCATCGGTGTAAACAGGGATAGTAAATAATGAATTAAAAAATACTTACTTTACTCGGCGGCGTATCTGATAACTGCGTTTCACAAGAATAATGCAGAAGGTCTTATAATTAATTAATTACGATTGTTTTATTTTCAATATGTTGACACGTTATTGACACACGTGTTATTTCAATATTTAAAAATAACCATGGCAACCATACGACCATAGAGTATTATAAAATCTGTGACCATAGAGTTGAAAATTAAATTTTTACGATAAATAGTCCTTATCTATATTTAAATTTGTTTGTTGATAGGTATTATACATACAACAATCAAATATTCTAAGATCAATCGACTTACAGAAAAAAAAATTGCAGGTTACCTTGTAACTTTTATTATGCATGCGGGGAAGAGTGTTATACATTCAGTTCTAACTCACTTTCATTCATTCGGTGGTTCACTCTCTTGTTCTCAGTCTTGGACTTGTAACAATGTCGTCCGTGTATTTTAAATAATATAAAATAAATTAGTACGTTATTCAATAGTGAGTGTTATTAATTAATTACCACAAACTACCGGATACGTGAAGATATAATAATTGTAACGTTCCTTTTCACGTTCAGCTTTGATTAATTGTATTGGGAAAGATGAAATAAAAACGAAACCTGCTTGAGACGGATTACACAAAATATGTCGACATCAAATATAAGAGGAGGCAGCACTTTCTATGCCAAATTCACGCGAAACTGGTCTTTTCTTTAAGTTTCCTCCCCCTGTCCATCACTCTTGGCCATTAGGTATTTTGAAGTAAACTGTCACCGTATTTAGGGACAATAAGAACTACTTTCTATGAGAATTTATTTGAAATATGATCTTTACGGAAATCGGTCAGTCTGGCTGTCCGATATTGGACTTTGGAAACGCTTTTTTAGGGACAATCATCATCAGCCTATATACGTCCCACTGCTGGGCACAGGCCTCCTCTCATAGATGAGAGGGATTGGGCAGTAGTCCCCACGCTGGCCCAGAGCGGGTTGGGGACTTCACATACAACTTTGAATTTCTTCGCGGATGTATGCAGGTTTCCTCACGATGTTTTCCTTCACCGAAAAGCTAACGGTAAATATCAAATGATATTCCGTACATAAGTTCCGAAAAACTCATTGGTACGAGCTGGGATTCGAACCCACGACCGTCGCTTGACAGCCGCATGCTTGAACCACTGGGCTACCGTAGCTTATTGTTGTATTATTGTATTTAGGGACAATAAGAGCTACTTTCCATGAGAATTTATTTGAAATATGATCTTTATGGAAAATCTTAGGATTGTCTTAAAACAGTTAGAACCTTGGCTTTCTAAGAAGACCAGCTGGGGACCCCTCGTAACATAGCAATCACGATACTAGGAGGGGTCAACTAACCTGGTCATAGAATTTATCGCGAGTTTATACATTTTTCCCCAGTACAAAAGTGCTCAGCGCCGCTAAAGAAGTTTTCACTTCAAAAAACATTTTCGACTCCATCCAGACTCTGTTCCAATTTCATCCCTAAGTCCAGTGTTGTCAGTCCAAAAATGAGTGGAAAATTATCGTAGACAAAATTGAACTTAACGGAATTGGACTTACGGTGTACAATCGTTTAAAATAATTCGGTGTTTTTTAGAAATTTTCCACAATTGTACCGTGCAATCTGTAATGTTATAACCGCCAAACACTCTATTTAAAATACAATCGTATGCTTGATACATAAGGCTTACTATCGAAAAAAAAGAAATTCATCCCAATTGACTCATGTTTGTGTAGTGTATCCCCGACACTCACACACTCGCAACGACGGCTGGACACTTTTTCTTCTTGAATTTGTAGGTGATAGTGTATCTAGGGTATATTAAATCGATGGCTACCATGCCCTTAGGCCTTCAACACTTGTGTATTTCTTAAGAACAGATAAAGCCACGCGCCACGCCAGGTAACTGTAAATGCAAAACGTGCGAAATGTTTTTTTTTTCTCTGAACGCATTTTTATTCTTATTTCAAAGCTATAGAGTCGATAATCCGACGAAATCACTTGGTATACCGTAGCCCTTTTTCTAGTGATTACGTTCGGCGTTACGTTCGGTGGCGGGCGACCGCCGCTTGTAAAATCAAAGTGCCATTGTTCTTTTGCTGTTTCAACCATAAGTACTACCTAACAGTTAAAGTAACATTTTTTACATTTATTTTTATTTTCTAAACCAGAAAACTAGACAGAACTTTGTGTGTGTGTATGTGTTGGAGAGTGTGTGTGTGTGTGTCATTACGCGCTCTTACCCTACTAATAAATTGCGGCCATCTATCGACTCCGTGGTTGCCTGTCCACCCTAATACGATATGCCAGTCTCAGTCGTTTCTAACAGGGACGTTCAAATTCTTGTTTTGTTGTCACAGCGCTTCGATATTCAACCGGCGACGGCGAATTCAAAGCGGAGGCTTTGCGCCTCGCCAACTGCCTGGTCAACGTGCGTGCCATCATACAACACTTCTCGCCCAAGATCGAGGCGTGGCTCAACTCGCAGAGCCTCTCCACTCCTAGTGAGGACCAGGTAGTAGATGTATAATTGTATATCTTGCAGGGTTACATATAAAGATCTAAGTTCCAGTCTTTCCTGTGGACCTCACTAAAGTCAAGTTCAAGGACTAGAAAGTCTATAAAGCATTGGTTTTGAATGACACATTTGTGGTTAGGTTACGTTACACTAATATTATTGTCTTTACCTTATCTCGGGACCATGGGGTCCCAGACCTTTGGAAGGCGCACGTGGCTCCGAAGTCAATAGCGCAGAGGCCCTTTAATTAATCCAAAAGCAAGCGATACACATGGCACATATACTTAGTACGTTCGTAACTGTTAAGAGGAGGGGTAGCGCAAGCTCTCTCCATACAAACCTTGTGCAGGATTTTCTTCGTTTGTGTTTGCAATTAGATATGAGCGCCGATGGGCAATTGGCCGGCGGCGGCGCGCCGATCAAAATTGATCGGCGGCGGCGGCGTCGGCGGCGTGACCTTGTAAAAACCTCGGGTTCAAAACAAAAATACGTTTTTTTCCTTATTTGATGCCGCACACGCCTGTCAACGCCGTTTTTACTGTCAGGATGACAAACACGCCTATTGATATCGATGTTCTAGGTTTAATCCCGTCCTAGTCGATTACACATAGTGGTTTACACATTATGTATTAAGACTAGGTATGCTCTGCTGTATATGTAACATCTAAGTGGCAATGAAAACAGCAAGTCTATTGCTGCCTGCGGGAAACTTCGCGTCAAGGTGGCCCAGTCACATGACATTTCTGCTCAAACTCTTGGATGCCTCCGAAACGTGGTGTTTCTAACGCAAACACACTCGCATATTATATACTTCTAGGATTTATCACAATTACTAGGAGCGGCATTATGCCCACCTTTTGGTGAACCTCGAATACATCGAACCGTGTCAGAAACAAGCAAGTTCTTGAATATAAACATTCGTGAGACATGTTATAATTTTATTTTACTAAACGACAATTATTACGTGAGTTTTAACCGTTTCACATCCATTCACTGCAAGATTATGGAGAGTGTCCTGACTGAACATCAGGCTTTTTGGCGTACCTAGAATCAAATGATGTCCTCAGTGACCGACAATACTTATCGTCACAATCGGTCCACGGGGGATCTTCTAGCGTACACCACACACACCTGGAATAACGCCATAGAGATAAAATACGAAGAAGCCCTATCGGTTTCTCTCGATTTCACAATGGCCTCACTCCAGGTGTGTAATTGCTTTGACAGGGTCTGGCACAACGGTCTCTGATCAAACTTTCTTCGTATGCTCTGCCCGCTGGTTGTTGTGCTTGGATTGGATATCGGATTTCCTGAGGTATAGAATCTATTGGAGTGATTATTGATGGGTGCTCGTCTGATCCGATGGCTATTAATGCCGTTGTCCCCCATGGGTCAGTGCTCTCTACGACTCTTTCTGCTGGTCGCCCGGTATCTTTGTGTATGCAGACTTCAGTACTGTTGTAGAGAGCTACATATCCACTGCACGAACCAGTATGACCAGAATTCGGCCTAATGGGAAGTTATAGTTATACCTGTGAACCTTTCTCTCTTCGATTAGAGCGATGCCAGTCCAGTCTGGTTAGGTTCAATGCCACAAAAACTCAGACGTGTCTAATTTCCGCCAAAAAGAGGCAAAAGAGACCCCTACTCCCCGAAATGTAATCGTGCCGATTACCGGCTTTTCGGCGTAACATTGTTTTTGACTCTCAACTTTGGCAAATATATAAGTAAAGTAAGTAAACTAGAACATCGGCACAAAGTTGCCAGTCTGTCGGATTTTGTTTAGAATCGCTCATTAAGGATCCCTTTTGTGCATTTTTGGTACTGAATACTAAAATAAATAACGCTATATAACCGTAAAATATCAAATTCTAAACTAATTTTCCGATCAATGATATAAGTGGGTAGAAGATAAGCTACACAGTATCGGAAACGCGCGCGAGACAGATAGACCAGTAAAATTAGCTTAAACTTGAAATAATCCGATAACTGTGATTTTCTTTTTGTATGATAGAAACTATTGTTAGTTATAGTTAAAATAAAAAGAATTAAACATTTTAAGACCCCGCGTCAGTATAAAAAAACCAAGAAACAGAATTTTAAGCACATTTTGATTTCATAAGTACAACATAATAAATAACTTTGTTAAAGTACCTATTTTATGATAGGACGCTTGCACTCCCGTTAAAGAAATCAAAATTACACGAATAAATCAATCGGGACTATCATTAATAAAGAAAGTTCGGTAAGTTACATATATTCTGGCTTATCTTACCTGATATTATAGATAACTGAAATTTGACAATTTATAATGAATAGTATATTAGGTGTGTTGATAAATTATCTAAACTTAAACAGATACTCTTTGAGGATTTCTAAAGTCACAAATATTGGTAATTTTGGGATACCCAAAATACAGAACTACTTCAAAAGTGGTTAATTTATGCCGTCGTCGTATTGTTATGACTATAAGTAACAAATTAATCACAAAATATGCACGCTTATTAATTATTTGATGTTTAATATTACTTGCGTTTTAATATGAACGTTATTTCTTGCCATATAAGGCCGTCTTTTCTTTGTGCCTCAACTCCCGGCCATGCTGTCGCGAGTAGCGCTGCTCAAAGGGCCGCCGGCGCCGTCGGCTGACTTTTTAACCGACTTCAAGATTTCAAAAGAGGAGGTTCTCAATTCGGTTGTGTTTTTTTTATTTTTTTTAATGTTTGTTACTCCATAACTAACTCCGACATTTCTGAACCGATTTTGTAATATTTTTTTTAGATTGTAAGTATATATATCCAAGTTGGTCCCGTTGTTGTCAAAGCGCAGTTCTGATGATGGCATCCATGAGGAATCGAGGGAACTCCTCAAATGTGAAAGGCACACAAATAGTGATTTTAGTATTTTCATCAACTAATCAAGCATTTTCATTAAAAGAGTGACATTTGATGAAGTGGAACTGCTGATGATGATCAGAACGGAACTCTTCAACGACGCATAGTACATGTTTGCCGATTTGTTCTCTTCGTTATGTTTGTCAAGCAAATTAGGTTTTCAAGGGATATTTTTGTAAAGCTTGAGTTCTGATGGTGGATTCCATGAGGAATTGAAGGTAATTACTCTTTCACCATTATAAACATACTCTTAGCCATTTTTATTTGATTGTATGGAATCTAAGACTAAGTATAATATTCTTTCGCCGGCCTCCAACACTGAAGTCGGTTTTTTTTCCTAAAAATTATTAACCGACTTGAAGATTTCAAAAGAGGAGGTTCTCAATTCGGTTGTGTTCTTTTTTTTTAATGTTTGTTACTCCATAACTCCGTCATTTCTAATCCGATTTTGAAATTTTTTTTAGATTGGAAGTATATATGACCAATTTGGTCCCGTTTTTGTCAAAGCGCAGTTCTGATGATGGCATCCATGAGGAATCGAGGGAACTCCTCAAATCTTATAGGCAAACATATGAGACCGTCCATAACAAAAGGGCCCTTATGGCACTTTCTAGTTTCGTAGATATCAGCGTTTTAGTAAAATACGGTAAAATCACATATTTTTTGTTTTTTGCATATTGATAAAGTATAAGACTAGATGTGTATTTCTAGCTTGGTTTCACACGTATAAGTTAAGTATTTCTACCTTAAAATTAGTTGTAAAGTTTAGTAAAAAAGGGCCCTTATGGCAGAGCGCAGATAATAATGATATAAAATAGGTTAATAACTTATTCTAATTACTTCTAACCATTTTCTGTATTATTTATGTGCCTTTTCTGTTTACTGGATTAGGTGGTACACGTTACAAATACCTATTTCTAGTCTCAAGTCAAGGAAGCTCTAGTGGTGCCGTGCATGACCGTTGCAAAAAAATTTGTTTTTTACTACATTTCCTATTGAATTGTATTTTTAGAGTTCCGTAACCAAAATGGTGAAAACGGAACCCTCATAGTTTCATCATGTCTGCCCGTCCGTCCGTCCGTGCGTCCGTCCGTCCGTGCGTCCGTCCGTCCGTGCGTCCGTCCGTCCGTGCGTCCGTCCGTCCGTGCGTCAGTCCGCCCGTCCGTCCGTGCGTCAGTCCGTCCGTGCGTCCGTCCGTCCGTCCGTCCGTATGTCACAACATATGGTAGGAAAGTATTATTCTATGAATTGCTACATAATATAATAGTAACGTTAACTTAAAATAAAAGGTAGTGCCCCCCCCTCCCACCCTCTAATTTCCATATGTATGAAAATTCTGAAAAATAAATGAGGTGGTGTACAGTCACCAGCATTAATATCTGCCAAAACAATGGTGGCATTTAAATATCCGACACAGCTCCATTTGTAGGGCCGTAAGGACGGGTCAGATATTTATGCCGCCTTTGTTATAGCAGATATTGATGCTGGTCACTGTACATTAATAAATACTTACGACGATTTTTGGTTTGATAAAAATACGGCTACTGGTTTTTGAGTAATTGCTGAAAAACTGTTTTGCCCAAACAAAAGGGCGTAAGTGCAGTGAGTTTACTATGAAGATACGACCTTTTTCGATTCGACGTATCAGATAGTGGGTTTAAATATGGACTAGTAGGTGTCGGTACGGAACTCTTTATTGTGCGTGGTCCGACACGTACTTGGTCGGTTTTCTTATTAATAGAGTTAAAAAATGATTGTTACTATGCGAAATTGCTTTTTAGTATAATTTAAAAATTACGCAAAATTCAAAAAACTTGTAATGAAAAGATTTGTTCAGAATTACGTTCGAATACAAGATTGCTACTTAGATAATGTAAATATTATTATTTACTTACATTTTTGGTTACATTCGTCCATAAAGGTCCTTTTCTCAAATGTATGGAAGTAAACCTTGATTTTCATGTAACTTTAATCGGTCATAAAACTGAAACTAATTGACATAAAAAAAATTAAAACCTGTGTAATGCTTGTCTAGACTTATTACAGGTAAGTATGGTGTACTACACGGAAATTGTTAAATTTATTCGTGACGAGATAGAAAAAAATATAATTTTCTATATTTATTAAAAAATATATATCACGTTAGTTTTTCGTTTTTATTTTCCAGTCGAGGTGTAAAGAAAACTATTTTCTAGCATACACTATGACAAAGATCACAAAATACGAAATAATAATTCACATATTACAAATTTCCTTATTTTTTTACGATCGGCGCCTTGCACTGATCAAAGGCCATTTTTTCTCAACGGGGTAGTGGAATTGAAAAATCTTTGATTGTTTCCTACAGAAGAGAACCTCAGGATTCAGAATCTATCATCTATGTAACTTCCCACGGGAACATACTTTAAATAAGTTTTAAACTTCTCTTAGTTATTTCTCTAAAGTGCATTTTTGGGTTGCGTAACTTTGATGATTTTAAAAAAAAAGTATGGCACCTAGGGTCATGGTTTTTATTGTTTTTGGTAGCTTATGTATTGTAGATTATAGATCCGTGCGTAACTCAATACCGACCATAAGGGCCTCTGTGTGATGGACGGTCACATATAGTGATTTTAGTTTTATCATCAATTAATTAAGCATTTTCATATAAAAACGCCACTATGTCAGTCCGACTCCAGGACCGGAACTCGAAGCCTGTTCCGCTGCAGCGGGGAGTCAGGCAAGGAGATGTTATTTCTCCTAAACTGTTCTCCGCTGCACTGGAGGATGTTTTCAAGAATCTGGACTGGAGAAGGCTAGGCATCAACATAAACGGCGAGTATATCACTCATCTTCGGTTTGCTGATGACATAGTAGTCTTGGCTGAAACCATGGAGGATTTAAGTACAATGCTCGATGACCTCAGTAAAGCCTCCGAGCGAGTTGGTCTAAGGATGAACATGGATAAGACGAAGATCATGTCAAATGCCCATGTAGCACCAACTCCCGTTACAATCGGACGCTTTACGCTCGAAGTTGTAGACGATTATGTATACCTAGGACAGACTGTCCAGCTAGGTAGGTCCAACTTTGAGAAAGAGGTCAATCGTCGAATCCGACTCGGCTGGGCAGTGTTCGGGAAGCTACGGCATATCTTTTCGTCCAATATTCCGCAGTGTCTCAAGACGAGAGTCTTTGACCAGTGTGTGTTGCCAGTGATGACATATGGTACGGAAACGTGGTCGCTCACCATGGGCCTCATAAGAAGGCTCAAAGTCACTCAGAGGGCAATGGAGAGGGCTATGCTGGGAGTTTCTCTGCGTGATCGCATCAGAAATGAGGCCATTCGTAGCAGAACCAAAGTAACCGATATAGCCTTTCGAATCGCTAAACTTAAGTGGCAGTGGGCGGGGCACATTGCACGTAGAACCGATGGCCGTTGGGGCCGAAAGGTTCTCGAGTGGCGACCACGGACCGGAAGGCGCAGCGTGGGTAGACCCCCCACAAGGTGGACTGATGACCTGGTAAAGGTCGCGGGAGTCCGCTGGATGCGGGTGGCGCAAGACCGGTCATTGTGGCACTCTTTGGGGGAGGCCTATGTCCAGCAGTGGACGTCTTTCGGCTGATATGATGATGATGATGATATAAAAATGTGACATTTGATGAAGAAGTGGAACTGCTGATGATGATCAGAACAGAACTCTTCAACGACGAAAAGTTCACGTTTAGCGATTTGCCCTCCTAGCTTTGTTTGTTAAGCAAGTTCTATTTTTCACGAGAAATTTTTGTCATGCTCAAGTTCTGATGACGGGATCCACCCATCGAGAGAACTCCTCAAATGTGAAAGCCACACACATAGTGATTATAGTATTTTCATCAACTAATCAAGTATTTTCATTAACAATTGTGATATTTAGAAAATATACGACCCTCTTCTCCCGCACTACGAATATTATTAATATTACGAATAGTCGACCGAAAATTGATATGAAAATCGTACACTGACGGTTACCCTTAAAGGCAGTATACTTTACCACGGGGTCACATCGAATTTTCGAATACCTTTTTACAGGCCAAATAAAAAATAAAAAAAACGGAACCCTTATTATAGATTCGTCATGTCTGTCTGTCTGTCCGTATGTCACAGCCGATTTACTCGGAGACTATAAGTACTACAATTATGAAATTTGGTAGGAAGATGTATTCTATAAACCGCTACATAAATGTGATATGAAATCAGGAAAAATTACCCCATACATGTAACCGGGGCATGAAAAATTTTTTTCAAAGAAAGTAGTCGAGAGTAGTATTTTTGGATAGACCCTTAAAAATGATATAGAGGTTACTAAAAAAGTTTTCCATTTAAGTCAATCGTTTGTGAGATATTAGCGGCCAAAGTCGTACAAAATGTGTCCCCCCCCCCCCCCTCTAATTTCTAAACTATTAAAATTAAAATTCGTGACGTGACCACATATGAGGATACGACTTTTTTCGATTCAAGGTATTATTAAATAATGTTTTAAAATGCGGAAAGCTAGTTGTCGGTACGGAACCCTTCGTTGTACGTGATCCGACACGCACTTGGCAGGCTTTTATTTTTATTTTGTTTATTTTTCAATCTGAACTTTGAACCCCCCGCCCCCCCACCTGTCGCGGAGTTCAGTCTGGCTACCGGGTGTTTTGGGCTTAGGTAGACGTATATAACATCCCTGCCAAATTTCATTACTGTACCCCAAAATGTCATACTCATACTCATTAGAAAACGGACTACGAGGGGCGTTCAATAAATTCTCGGTATGAGAATGAAAACAAAAGAATACGATAGGTTTTTTTATTTTATTTTTTAATATACTCCCCCCCTATGTTTATGCACTTATAAGATCGGTCAATTAGTTTTTTTAACCCCTCATAAAAATATTTTTTATCTTTAGTGTCAAAATGCTCCTCCAGTGCTGTCTTCAAAGCTTCATCGTCAGAAAATCGATTTCCTCGTAGGTCCTTTTTGAGGTTGGGAAACAAAAAGAAGTCACTCGGGGCTAAGTCTGGACTATACGGTGGGTGTGTAATAGTTTCGAACCCAGATTCCCGAACAGCAGCCTTGGCGATATGAGCAGTATGCACAGGGGCGTTGTCGTGCAGAAGCAGAACTCCCTTGGCTAATTTTCCCCTTCTCTTCTCTTTGATTGCTTCTCTTAATTGGCGTAGAATATACTCGTAAGCGTAGTACCCTCCTGTGATATTTACACCCTTTTCTTTATAATCGATCAGCAATATTCCATCACAATCCCAGAATATTGTGGCCATGACCTTTCGGCATGACCTTGATCTTCTTAGGGTGAGGAATTCCAACAAGCAACGCGCGTATTTTTCTGAAGCGGCGTCAGCATTCGCGGTACCCATCTCGCACTGACTTTTGACATATTAAGATTATCATGGATTATATTGTGTATAGTACCAATAGAAAGCTTGGTTATTTGAGCTATTGCTGTCACCTTCACTCGAGCATCTTCCAATATAATTTTCTCCACTTTTTTTATATTTTCTTGTGAAGAAGCTTCGACGGGCCGACCAGGTCTGGGGTCGTCTTCGATACTCTCTCTCCCACACTTAAATTCACTTGACCACTTTTGAATTGTTGATAAAGAAGGAGCAGACTCTCGGTAAACATAATCCATTTCTTCTTTTATAGCTTTTTGATTTTTTCTTTGTTTGGTCAAGAATTTTATTACCGCTCGGTGCTCTAATTTAATTAACATTAAAAAATCGCTCATCGTGATCACGTTTGTTCGGCAGTTGCAGAAAAACAAAAGAACATCGCCGTTTGAATTTTACCTTTTTTTTATGTTAATGAATGACACTTACCGGCCAGTATTAAAAAGTTTACTAAAAAGGTTTAAAAGATATCAATACCGAGAATTTATTGAACGCCCCTCGTATATTGATATATGTAAATACTTTTTTTTATGTCAATTAGTTTCAGTTTTATGACCGATTAAAGTTATATGAAAATCAAGGTTTACTTCCATACATTTGAGAAAAGGGCCCTTATGGACGAATGTAACCAAAAATGTAAGTAAATAATAATATTTACATCATCTAAGTAGCAATCTTGTATTAGAACGTAATTCTGAATAAATCTTTTCATTAAAAGTTTTTTGAATTTTGCGTAGTTTTTAAATTATACGAAAAAGCAATTCCGCATAGTAATAATTATTTTTTAACTCTATTAACAAAAAAACCGACCAAGTACGTGTCGGACCACGCACAATAAAGAGTTCCGTACAGTACCGACACCTACTAGTCCATATTTAAACCCACTATCTGATACGTCGAATCCAAAAAGGTCGTATCTTCATAGTAAACTGACTGCACTTACGCCCTTTTGTTTGGTCAAAACAGTTTTTCAGCAATTACTCAAAAACCAGTAGCCGTATTTTTATCAAACCAAAAATCGTCGTAAGTATTTATTAATGTACAGTGACCAGCATCAATATCTGCTATAACAAAGGCGGCATAAATATCTGACCCGTCCTTACGGCCCTACAAATGGAGCTGTGTCGGATATTTAAATGCCACCATTGTTTTGGCAGATATTAATGCTGGTGACTGTACACCACCTCATTTATTTTTCAGAAATTTCATACATATGGAAATTAGAGGGTGGAAGGGGGGCACTACCTATTTTTTTTTAAGTTTACGTTACTATTATATTGTGTAGCAATTCATAGAATACTACTTTCCTACTATATGTTGTGACATACGGACGGACGGAAGCACGGACGGACGGACGGACGGACGCACGGACGG
Source organism: Cenopis cana (assembly GCA_951800055.1). Lineage (NCBI taxonomy): Eukaryota > Metazoa > Arthropoda > Insecta > Lepidoptera > Tortricidae > Cenopis > Cenopis cana. Next base: position 10,786,427 of record OX637484.1, read on the forward strand.
ACTGACGCACGGACGGACGGGCGGACTGACACACGGACGGACGGACGGACGTACGGACGGACGGACGGGCAGACATGATGAAACTATAAGGGTTCCGTTTTCACCATTTTGGCTACGGAACTCTAAAAATACAATTCAATAGGAAATGTAATAAGAAACAAAAATTTTTGCAACGGTCATGCACGACTAGGACTTCGTTGACTTGAGACTAGAAATAGGTATTTGTAACGTGTACCACCTAATCCAGTAAACAGAAAAGGCAAATAAATAATACAGAAAATGGTTAGAAGTAATTAGAATAAGTTATTAACCTATTTTATATCATTATTATCTGCGCTCTGCCATAAGGGCCCTTTTTTACTAAACTTTACAACTAATTTTAATAATTAACTTATACGTGTGAAACCAAGCTAGAAATACACATCTAGTCTTATACTTTATCAATATGCAAAAAACAAAAAATATGTTTTTTTACCGTATTTTACTAAAACGCTGATATCTACGAAACTAGAAAGTGCCATAAGGGCCCTTTTGTTATGGACGGTCTCATATTTTCCTTTGAAATTGTCACAAACTTTTTATCATCTCGCCTTTTACTTGCTGCAATTAAAGTATTCTGTCCTTTTCGACCTACAGACACCACATCAAAGTTCATTGCACACATACATATCATACAATTAGGAAATTCCATATTGATAATATTGATATCCGCATAATTTGCACGCGCGACGGTAAAACCATGTGCATAGTAATAAACTCGTTAGGACAGGTCCACCGCGCCTCCCGCCGCTTGCTCGCCACTGACGCCCCGCTCTCTCCACCCCGCACCCCACCGCACACATCACGCTTCGCACGTATTTTGAATTGGATTTTCAATTTTTTAAGCGTGACATTTACTTGTTTAATTTTGATAAAAACATGATTATAGCAAAGAAAAAAGCTATCCTTAAACAATAAAATCACAGTTATGGTTTTTAATGAATGAGAAATAGATTATTATTAAAACGTTAACAATTAATGATTAAGTTTGGTCCTAAGTGTCTAAGAAGACACAATATAGCTTAAACAGATAAACACATCATAGTTACCATTTTGGCTTGTCTAGATATTGAGATCAGATAAAAACTGTGAAAAAAAACGTACATGCAAATTTAGTTTCCGTTTAAGTTTGTTATTAAGAGATCGCATTGGAATGCACCTCAAAATTATACTAACATGGTCTTTAGTTATCGTTTTTGGTTGTAGCAAAAAGTTAGGTAGTGTACAATATCTCAAGATTTTTATCAAATACGGGTAAGACCCCGGATTTTTTTATTAATATATCGAATTAATATTTGATACTCAATATCAATAAACGATTACATAACAAAAATAACGAGTTTATGAATTATGTCCAGGTTAAGCTAATTTGACTGGTCTAAGAGACCGGCGCGCCGATCGCCATGTGTCGGCGGCGGCGGCGTGGGGTTTTTGGCCGGCGGCGGCGGCGCGGCGCTCATATCTAGTTTGCATTAAAGTTATGGTTTTTGGTCAGAATGCTTATTTTTCTGTTAGCTATTTCGTGATGTAATTTTTTTTTCATTGATATTAAATTTTTCATTTTTTGAAATATTTGAAAATTTCCACATCACTTTCTTCGCATATCTAATATTTACATCCAAAAAAATATTACATTCGTTAGTGCCAAAACCTACGAATAAAATGTGCACAGAGTTTGTATGGAGAATGCCTTGCCCACCCCTGCGCCCGCCAAATTCTGTCAAATGAACGCAAGCAAGATTCTACCTTATGGTCAAGAGCTGTTAGCGTTTGTTTGACAAAATTTAACCTTTCGTATGAAGTAGGTATACCAATCAATATTAATCTCGCAGATTCTAGAAGTGGTCCGCAAAAACTACGACAGCCTCATCCTCAAACTGCAAGAAGGTCTCGAGTGTTACACGCGGTACTGCGAGCGGTCGCACCGCGCGTTACTCGCGCGGCTGTTGCCCGCAGCTGCGGCGGCCGCGCGTTTACGCAGCGACGCCAATGCGTTGCACCGGGACACGGCCGCGGCGCTGGTACACTACACGGCTATACAGTAATGTAAATAGAGTACGCTATGGTTTTATTGAATTACTTGGAGACATATTTAAATTGTACTACTAAATACGGTTAAACTCGCGTATTCTTTGACACTAAGGGTGATATGTTTCGAACTCCACTCTGCGCACTGTCAGTGAGTGATAACGCCGCGAGAACACTATTTCTTATGAACTCCCGAAGGGTTCGAAACATGTCGCCAGTAGTGACGAGAGCTTATAGAGTAGGCCCATTTTTGAAGAAGTAGCATGCAAGAAGCAAGTCATGTAACAGTTGGGGTGACAACGTTATCAGAGGGCTTAGACCCTGCAGAATACGGTTCTGCCTGTCTCCATCACCCAAATTTGAGCCGGAAGTATGTTATACCGGGTAATGTGCAGCCCATACAAATTTTTTCGTTGTACATTTGGTAAATCGTGGTTCCGGTACCCTAACTATGGTCCGATTGTTATAGGTTTTTGATATGCCGTAAAGGACAATATTTGTCATTGTATCCCGAAATTGTCGACCCTCAGCTCACAGCCCACAGCTCCATATCTTTCTCCGCCATCTTGGAAAATCTGTCACTTTTTTCAGTCTTTTCCTTGTACTGTCGCTAAAGTTCATTTTAGTGCTAAACATGGTTTGGCAATATTGTAGAAGACAAAATTTGCTAAAACTTTTGGCTACAAAGATTTTTTGTTTGACCCCTAAGGACGAAGGTATGACAGGAGATATCTTTAAAACTGCAATTTTTTATTTATTATTCCTCCCATATTTGCGTTTTAAGTGCAATTTAGCGCTAAGTATAGTTCTGCAATATTGTAGATCACAAAATGTGCTACAACTCTTCTATTGAAATATTTTTTCCACGATCATCAGGAAAGAAGATACGAAGTCATCTATGGAGTACTACCGTCGATATTTGCTTCTTTTTCCAGTTTTCTTCCCATATTAGCGTTTTAGTGTATTTTAGCTCAAGTTCTAGGTCTGTAATATAAGAGAAGACAAAATTATATGCAAATTCAAAGTACCTACGATCTTACTAGGTATCGTGGAAACAGACGACTTTGTCTTTTGAGCGATTGAAGTGGTATAGATCGGAAAGTGACAGATGCTTTATATTGTCGTCTATCCCGCTATCACTCGATCATCATAGATCCCCTACAGATTGCGATTAATTGCACTCAAACCTAAATATGAGAAGAAAACTGCAAAAGTAGCAAATTTCGACGGTGGTACTCCATATATGACTTCATATCTTCTTTCCTAATGGTCGTGGAAACAATATGTCTATACAAAAGTTGTAGCAAATTTTGTGATCTACAATATTGCCAAACTATAGTTAGCACTAAAATGCAAAATGTAAACATGAGCGGAAAACTAGAAAAAAGTGCCAATTTTTAATGATATATCCTGTCATATCTTCGTCCCTAGGGGTCATGGAAAGAATCTTTGTACCCAAAAGTTTTAGCAAATTTTGTATTCTACAATATTGCAAAACTATGTTTAGCACTGGAATGAACTTTGACGACAGTATAAGCAAAGAACTGAAAAAAGTGACACTATTTCCAAGATGGCGGCCAAAGTTATGGAGCTGGAGGTCAGAAATTTTTAGGTTACCATGGCTAATATTGTCCTTCACAACATACCAAAAAACCATATCAATCGGACCTCTTTTAGAGTACCAGAGCAACAATTTACTAAATGTACTACGATTTCTTTTGTATGGGCTGCACCTTTTCCGTTATACCGTACTTCCGGCTCAACTTTCGAGATGGCGACAGGCAGATCCGTATTCTGCAGGGTCCAAACCCTCTGATAACGTTGTCACCCCAACTGTTACATGATTTGCCGCTTGCATTGTTTAGAGACGCCTTTTTCAATTCTGTTCTTGCTCTATTAACCGTCTTTAGTAGTAAAACTATGGTTTTATTTTCTAGTATTTAATTTTGTAAATATTTCACGTCATACCGTTGGGTGACAACCAAAAGTCAGTAGAAAAACTGTCAATACTCCTAGAAACCTCGTATCTCACTTGAACTGGAACAATGCTGAGATACAGTACTTCTATCTCACGAGCGCGGGTTGGCTATGGCTGTAGTTGTGACAGATACCAACACAAATAACTTGAACTCATACCTCCTACGCTGACGCACACATAGACAATGTGCATGTATAGCTGTACGAACAACCATGGTTCACCTGTATGGCTAGCACATGATGGCAACGTCAGTTTGTCGGCTTATCTCGAGCTATCCGTCACTTTCTAACAGCACCTATCAAAAAAAGGGATAGCTCGAGATAAGCCGACAAACTGACGTTCCCATCGTGTGCCAGCCATACAGCTCTCGTAAGCGTGACTTGGCTGTCAACCGACGACATAAAAACGCAGTTGCTATGCATACTATGCATTTTTATTTGATTTCATTGACAAAAACAATAGTAAGAAGGCTAAGTGATGTGCCAATCCATAATACCCATCTCTATTCAACACCCTTAATGGTCATTTAAAATTTTGTGGCTTCATTTCTAGGATAATTCAATTATTGAATAGTGTATACCAGTATCACAAGTATGTAACATAGGTAGTGTAAACTTTGCCATTCAAAAAGGAGTAAGAATTTGAACGTGTATTTATTTCTGTTTGTTTATTGATGTCCTGAAACTCCTGAAGATATAAATGTCCTATAAAATATACGAATTTAAGACCATAATTTAACATGGTATGCATTAACAACAATACAACAGTATTTTATGACACAACAACATATTATGCGTTTAATTTTATTTCTCAAGGTATTGGAAGAAATTAAGGAAATGTATTTATTTATCAGATGGCATTGCTTCGCCTAGTTCCACCAACTTAAATACCTACATGTTCAAATTTTATGATAACAGTGTATGAAGATATTAAAATGCAAACCAAAGTGTAACCTTGTTTAAATATTCAGAGTTTAGTGACAAAATGGTGTATTAAGTATGTATGTAGAAGTACGTATATATTCCAGAAATTAAAGGAACTATTTTTATAATTAATGTGTCTTAAAAAACGAAACGTTTTACTTTATTATACATAATTTAAACCGTCTTGATTTAGTGATTTCATAATAAATGCACCAGTTTTGATACTTTAGTTAGTAACAACTTTTAGAAGATCAAGAAGGGGTATAAGCGGTTATTACACTATCCCGAATTCAGAATCCTGAATGAGCTAGGAAGCAGCTTCAGGAACGTGTAATCGCATTCAGGAAGCAAGGATCCTAAAAAGTATCCTACCTAGGACGTCAGGATGGCTCCGGACGAACTGAATGACCAAGCATCCTAGCTAGGAAGCTGTTTAGGACAGTGTAATAATATTTAGCCAAATCAGTCGGCTCGCGCCAGCGACAGCGTACGTACGTGTAGGTCGCGTGCAATGAACGAAGCACGTTGGTTTTTATAGGAAAAATAAGGAAATATCAAAGAAAAAAAATCTGATTTATTAATATGTATTTGTTGGTAAATTATGGGTAATAATAAACATTATCACCAAATTTCAAATTATAAGTCAATGGGAAATGAAAAAAATCTAAGGAACAGGATTTTGTAAAAATAGTTGAGTGATAGCTTCTCATGGGTTTTTTCCCTAGGTATATAATTTTAAAACAATAAATTGTGTATTTATGTACCTACTCAATGAGCTCTATACCCCACTCGATGGGGTGGAAAGTGGATGAAAAAAAATTTTCGGACCCCCTTTAGCTTTATGGGAGAATTTGTATGGCAAATTGTCAAAACTTTGGGTCAACTAGATGCTTATATACTGTGAAAATTTGAAAACTATAGCTTCGACTATTTGGCTGTAAAACCCGAGTGACAGACGACGGACGGACGGACGCGTGAGTGAGTGACAGCAATAGGGTTGACCCCTCCGGTACGGAACCCTAAAACAATTACATGAATAATAGGTGTGCGTGAGGAGGGCTATATAGTTTTTTTTTCTTTATTGGCATGGTTGCCACTGCTAATAGTGCCAATGCTAGGCCAAGGCCAACTTTCTGGTTTTTTGACAATATCGGCGGCATCGCTACGACACGTCTCTCTCCGTCGAGCAGTGGAAACGAACTGATTCAGAGAGTGAATTCAGTGTAGTGTAATCAGAAGCTTCCTTCCTATCCCCTCCCTTGCATCCTAGTTAGGACGCCCGAATTCAGGATAGTATAAAGCGGGTATTACACTGTCCTGAATTCAGGACACTTAGAAGGGTTCCGACCTATACGTTAGAGCGAGATGCTTCAACTCCCCTCCACTAGTTAGGACGCCTGATTCAGGACAGTGTAATACCCGCTTAATACCCGCTATATGGATGTGAACTTGCACGATTTTCACACATTATTTAAATTTATTTACCTGCTTGTCATAAGTCATAACACGATTAGCAGACTCAAATTGCGTACGCAATCAAGTCTTAAGTACAAAATTATTATTTCGGTATATAATTCCATGCAATTCAGTACCTATATATCACTGAATTAATTATTAGACTGAATATATGCTAGTATGCAAAGTGTAACCTATGTATTTATCATAATGTATTGATTTATATTAATTTCGCGTTTGTTCACAAACTTATATATTGATTTTCGTCAACGCTGTATTCTATGTGTATGTAAGTATCATACTGAAATGTATGTTGGCGCTATATTAGTAAAGGTTACCTTATCCGACTTTAATAATCTTATAAAATTATATTTATTATAGGTTGTACTAAAATCGATTACAATTATACACAATAAATTATTTTGCGTAACAGATGTTTTATTATAGTAATATAATTAAATAAAAACAAAGCAGTACCTATAGGTAAAATATTGATTTAAATTGCATTTGGACTAGATAGGCATAATAGGAATGTAGTGGCCTCGGTAAGAGGACTTATACGGCATTTCGTGAACAAAAGATTTCCTGTATCAGGGTAGGTCCTTTAGGACCCAGAGATGGATTTTCGAAGTAGAGCCCTCGAAATTTTTTATGTCAAATTTTTGAGGGGGGGGTGAGTCCAGGTTAATATTGATATCTGCGCCAGTTAAGCTACTGGGTCAAGTTGGGTGTCAATTTCGAGTAAATCAAGGATGCTAAATTCATTTCTGGAATTATTTTTGTACCATTCCATACAAAATTTTCGAAACATAACAAAAAATAGGTAATTTTTCATTCATACTGAAAACAGAAAAATGGCCATAACTTTAAAAAACACCTACACATTTTGGAAAAAAAATAGGCCTTCAGAAAACCTTGTTAATATCATATTTAAAAATATATATTTCAAAAATATACCTACTGTGGAAGTATTAAAAAAAATTAAAATTAAAAGATAGAACAAAAAATCAAATTAATTAAAAAACATAGTTTGTGATCTTGGAATCGTAGTGGTGGGTTTATTAACTCAATAAAAACATATTTCATGCCAATTCACGTCTTAAAATATTAAAAAAACAATGAAATATATCAATTTCGCCCTAAAGTTTCACGTAAAAATTTATCAAATTTTAGAGAGCCGCCCTGCTTCGTACGAGTTAACGATTTACAAAAAGTCTTAGCTTATGTTATTAAGGACTAATGTAGGTTTCTATTACAGAAATAATTTTTAAAATCGTTTGATTACTTCTAAAGACAGGCCCCTACAAACGATAGTACAAATTCGAACTCCATGAATTATATGGATAACGGCTAAATTTAAAAAAAATGCCAACTAACATTAACGGATCCTGTCCAAAATAATATTGGATCACCCTAAAAGTACAGCCTTAATAATAATAATAAAAAAAATGATATTGGTCCACCTTGTAAGTAATAATTAGCATTCATATACCGCGGAGATACCTTTGTAAATTGAAGAGTGTCCATTTTCTCATGGATCCCATTATCAGATCTTGACCAAATTTAAAAGAAAACATCATTGAGGCAGCCCCTTCCAAACCAAAAAAAAAACGCGAAATCGGTCTTAAACTAGCAAAGATATTTGTGAACATATCTAAAAAATATTTACAGTCGAACACAGGACCTCATCTTTTTTGAAGTTAGTTATGATTTTTTAAACCCAGGACCAGTATAAAGTGATAAAGATGTTGTACTCTCCTTCTTCGGCCTCCTCGACGTCATCTTTGCTGAAACCCCTGGTTCACACTGGACACACATTTAAAACCATCAGTAATCGCATTTGCGACTACCCACAGGTCTTGAAGCAGCGTGCATGGCATTCATTCTCGCTTTCAAGGACAGTGGCCTCTGCAGCTGTTCTTGCAGCTAAGTTCTCGTGCCGCATTCCAGATTCTGTGTTGGATTGTCCATACGGGCTGCCACTGTTGCACTGTTCCTGCTTTTATCCACTCGTCTGTTAGGGGGGGGGGGGGTATATATTGTGTGTCATTTAAAGTTTGTCCCCACAAGTGACCTGCTTGATAGCCTGCCCTAAGCGTATGCATACGGAAACTAAAATCCATAAAATATTACAGTGTAATTTTTATCACAGTCATCGTTTTAAAACCTGAAAATAACTTAGAGGAACTATCATTGTTATTAGTCAGACACGTCGGTATAGTCAGGTAAGATTCTCTATTAGTTATTTTTACTCCTAAAAGTGGAAAACATTTCAATTCGGTGACTGTACCCAGTAGCTAGTAACGTATTTCGGTACTTACCGATCCGCCCGCGCAGCCGTCTTGCGACCCATGATATTTTTTTCTGTCATAATTTTGTAGGCAGAGCTATATTGATATTTACATATTTAGAATCTGCATAAAACGAGCTTTCTTATAGTATTTATTTCATTATTTCAATCAACTTTTTACATCCAATATCAGAGCGCTGAATCAAAAAGTAAAAATTCAAAATGTATAAATTTGCGATTTTAGTCAGAAAATTGTTCCAAAATAATAAAATGTACGATCAGAAATGATGTCGGTGTATTCTTTTTATACGAAAACGATACCAAACTTGCCTTAGTAGATATTAGAAAGGAGTCAGCTTAGTTTGAAATGTACAGGTCGGCTGCTATGTTTGGACCCCCCCCCATTTCTTACCACGTGAAAAATCCGGGGGGCTCTACTTCGTAAATGCATCTTTAGACTATAGATATCAATCCTGCCAAAGGAAATCTTTTGTTCATTAAACGCCGTATTTTCCCTTTTCTTGTTCCGTACAGATGCCACTAATGTACCTGCATCGATATAATAAAAAAATAAAATTCAATATAATATTTAGATCTTTGGTTAACATAAATGTATCTACACAAATATCATAAGATGTCTAAAATGCGTTCAGAGACCGTAGGAATTGACCACTACAACAATAAGTTAATCATTTCTCCTGTTCGATTTTCATGTGTAGACGCGGGTTGAAAATCGCTTTCCCGACCATAGGGCGAAAAGTTTTTTTTTTATAATTCGATCCGGCCAGTACCGCACGGCGCACCGGACTCGTCCGCCATTTTCGTAGGTCATTTACCTTCTGCTTCTGAACCCATCGTACTTATTATGTGTAGTGTATATAAAGTAATGTATGCAACTGTACATAATTAGTTAATTACGCCTTAAGTCTTAAAACACTCGTGTGATTTATAATAAGATTAAACCACACTCGTGTTTTGTGTGACTATTAATTCGACTAGAAATATTCGCAATTGTCTTTCGCCGGCTCAATGGTAAGATTGGGGCATATTCGGGCCAACCACATGCACTAAATGATCTAGTGAAACATTAACCCACTTATGCATAAAACTTAACAAACCTCTGCTAAATAAAATCTGTTTTATCCCTTTCTCACAAACAAATGTCAAAGTACGAAACGAATTTTAGCGGCAAATTTAACTAAGATAGATTTGATGATGGTGAACGAAGTATTTGTTAAGCCAGCCACCCACGATCAATTCTACTGTCAAGTTTGCTTGACGCTTGAAGCGGCATCAAGTAAAATTGATCGTGTGTGTGTATCAGTATGCTTGACAAGTAGAACTGTCACAATCAATTTTACTTGACGCCGCTTCAAGCGTCAAGCAAACTTGACAGTAGAATTGATCGCGGGTGGCTGGCTTTAGACACCCTTTAAACTTTGGCACCATGCGACCCTTGACACAACGTGACCTGTAAAAATTAGGTGACAATTACAAATTTCAGGATATCCGGGGCCCATTAAATGGGTTAATAATCACTATTATATTTTACTTAGAAACCATAATGCCTCCTGAATGGTATGTATCTTTTTTCTCCATTGTCATAAGTGTGATTATGATTACACTGGGGTAAACTTGTCAGTTTAGCTCGAAGCTTTAATTTCAGCCAACGCTTCTTTGACTAGCTCCTCTAATTCTATTGGCAATACTGTCCTCGAAGTTAGCTTTCTCTCATCACCATCATCATCAAATTCGTAGTTACTCCTCAAGTCTTCGGAAGAACTGTCACTGTTATCTTTTCCATCGTCACTGTCAGAAGCTTTACTTTTTATATTCGCTTCCTCTTCGTCATTTACGTCTTTTTCTTTGGAGTCCTGTGATTTAACGGAAGCCGTATCAGCGCAAAATTCGTCGAGTAACATTTGCGATGGGAATATGGGTATGTATTTCTGTCCGTCGCACCAATTTTCTAACGTCTTTTCCAGTTCTGTGATACGATTGGCTAGTATCCTGTGAAATGGAAAATGTACGACACTTTTATACTAAACTAGTTTATTCCCGCGACTTCGTCCGCGTGGAACTCGTTTATCGCGATAGAATTCAATTGCTATTTTGTATATCAGGCGCTTACCTAGTTATCGCTCTTCCATACAAACTTCCACTCCCTTAAGGGATGATTTCCAGGACAATAAATATCCTATCACCTTCCCCGGAACTCAAACTATCTCCATGCCAAATTTCATCTAAATCGGTTCAGCGGTTTAAGCGTGAAGAGGTGACAGACAGACACTTTCGCATTTATAATATTAGTATGGATATAGGCCGTTGGCGTTAACTCTGCACCTGGCGCTCATTGAAATTCACGTACGCCAGGTGCAAGTTAACTCGGCCGGATAGTACTTGGTTCATGATATAATGAAAAATCAACGATTTTTGGTTTAAAGAAGATAGGTACAGGCAAGGGCACCAATATGTATACACTTCATTACCTTATTCCATTGAAATAAGGTCCAAAAATGTATACATATTTAGCCCTTGACTGTACAACGGTTTTTGAGTTATCACTGAAAACAGTTGCCCTAACACAAGCACATAAGTACCATGAGTTCCCTATAAAGATGAGATCCTGTTTTGATCTAGATAATGTATTGCATAGTGACGGTGGTAGGTGTCTGTACGGAACCCTTCATTGTGCGCGATCCGATACGCACTTAGCCGGTTTTAGGTGGTAGACCAATTTCATGGCTTACCTACTATAAAATATAATATTGCAGATTCGATTTTATCCCTTTTAACGCAATTACGAATTTAGTTCATAGTGGAAATAGGTAAAAAGGTCTTACTGGTTTGTTTTTCTCTGGTGCTGAAGAGCAGTTGACTTATCATTTAGTGCCTCAAAAAGGCCAAGACAAATAGACTTCAGTTCTGCTGCCGAGGTCCGTTTTTGACCAGATCTCGAGTTCATATCCAAATATTCTCGCACTGAAAAAAAAGGTGACAAGCTTAAAGTATTTGAATAAATAGTAACATATGAAAACCTTTTCAAAATATGTCTATTGAAATAATTTAAAATTAACCATTATGGTCTAAGGGACAAAGTATAAATTAGTTCTTTCCAAGTTAATTCAAGTAATTTCAATTACGCTATACCTTGTTTCTGAGTCATTACATCCGCAAATCCTTTAGATAAGGTTAGTGAATTACTGTTATTTCTGTTTTCAAGTAGAGTCTGCAAACAAAATGATAACACAATTAGGTACTTCCTGCGTCGGATTGCAGATAAATTAATTTTGCTAATAATACAAAATTAGTTTTAATGTAGGGAAGTATCCGTGATTTTTGACATAAACTTTAATAGGAATTAGGTTGATTTCAATTCAAAGTGTATCAAAGATAAAAAGACTGGGTCTCTCTTCAATCTATCTATAGGTAATGTTTTAACAGATTGACGTTTATTGTAGGATTCACATCCAACGGCTGGAGTTTGCGCGCGTCTTAAGAGTTAGAGGAATTTGTACTTTATAGAAGTTAGGTTCCATATATAGATGGCTGCAAAAATGGTCGCGAGGTATATATGTAATGTAAATACGGTGTAGAAGGTTTAAATTGCTTTGACTCTCTGTCTAGAGCGGTGTCTCTTAAGACGCGCGACAATTTAGGCTGTTTGATGTGATACCTATATATTGCTGACGGACACTGATGAAACGTCTTTGCGTCGACGCAAACGCTGCATTGCTGCTCAGCGATTGTCGTATTAGGACTGTCCACTCCCTCGGAACTCTAGAGAACAGTCACTACCCACTAGGCTAAAGACTTGGTCACACCGCTTGCGCGACGCAAGCTGGACGCGACCGCTGCGCGCCGGAACGTATGCTAACAGATTAGCGACGCCACACAGGCTGCGCGACGCGAGCGGGACGGTTTGTCGGTTTCATACATTTTGGCGCGCAGCGCAGCGTTCCCGCGCAAGCGGTGTGACCAAGCCTTAAACCAGATTATTTTAAGGAATACCTACCTTGTATTTAGTTAGTGTCCTCTTTATGATTTCCTTCTCAACTTGCAGCTGTGTTATTCTCTCGTGAAGGTATTTGTTCTCCATTACAAGTGCATCCAAGTCCACCACTGGTTTTGGGGCCCCCTCTTTGTCAGCCTGTTGGGACTTCACTCTATTGGCTAAAATGAAACTAATTTGGTGGTTCAGCCTTTGCACTTTGTTTTTATAGTAGTCTCTGTCGGAAACCAATTCTTCTTTCTCGTCCAATGTGGCCCGGTAGTCAAGGTGGATTTGTTGATACTGTTTTGAATAATTAGAAAGTATAAGAAACTGTTCTGGCCACATCATCAGAGAAGGACTAGGAAAGTGGACAAAAGACCTCATAGAGTGGTACCCAAGGGGACACAAAAGGAAGAGAGGAAGGCCTACTTTTAGATGGTCAGATGACCTTAAAAGGATAGGCGGAGTGGACTGGCTCAGGAAAGCGAGAGACCGCGTCACCTGGAAGGACTTGGAAGAGGCCTATGTCGGAAGACAAACTGAAGTTGTCGATGGGAATTGAAAATAGTATTATATATAATTGTATAGAAAATAATTAAGGTATATTTTTAAGTAGATAGAGTATTAATGTTAAAAAAAAACTTCAGTAATAAAGGCTATTTTCATTTCATTTCATTTTCATAAGAAACAGTTCTAGAGCAAATAAATAATAATAATAATAGATTCATTTTATTTCAACCAACTAGGATCATACAAATACATAGGTTCACATAACAAAATTAGAATAAAATTAATTGGCAAAGTTATCAAATTAAAATCAATCAAAATAATAAACTTGATAAGTGAATAACCAGAATAATAGATACATACAGAAGAATAGATACCTTTGTGTTGCAATCTTTGTCAGTTAGCAATCTTAGTTGAGGCGAAACAAATTTAGAATAAAATTAATTGGCAAAGTTATAAAACTAAAATCAATAAAATAATAAAATTGATAAGTGAATAACCAGAATAATAAATACAAAAACCTTTGTGTTGCAATCTTTGTCAGTAAACAATCTTAGCTAAGACTTAAGGCGAGGGGTAGGGCAAGCTCTCTGCATACAAACTTTGTGCAAGTTTTTCTTCATTTGTGTTTGCACTACTTTTTTGGTCAGTATGCTTATTTTTCTTTTAGTCATGTCCTGTAGGTTTTTTTTTAACATTTTTTTGTATTCTTAATTTTGTTTAGGTCTTATAATTTAAATTGTATATTCAATATTTAGTTACTATGCAAAAAAAAAATTGTGAGAGTTAAAACCAATAAAACATGTTTGTATGGAGAATGCCTTGCTCTTCCTCTCGCCTTAATTAGTCAGTGCCAGGCTAGTTCCCAGCAGTTTTAGAATTCAGATGTCTGACTTTGACTTAACTTTAACATTCTGCGGTTTAGGGAATCCTACTAATATTATAAATGCGAAAGTTTGGATGTTTGTTACTCCATCATGCAAAAATGGCTGAACAATTTATGATGAAATACAATGAGTTTGGAGCCTCATCACTCTAGCGACTTGCGAGCGACTTGGAAGCGAGGCAAGCGCGCAGCGAGCTCGCCGCGAGTGCGCAACGAGCTCGCCGGGAGTGCGCAACGAGCTCGCCGGGAGTGCGCAACGAGCTCGCCGCGAGTGCGCAACCGCTCGCCGCGAGTGCGCAACGAGCTCGCCGCGAGTGGCGAACCGCTCGCCGCGAGTGCGCAACGAGCTCGCCGCGAGTGCGCAACGAGCTCGCCGGGAGTGCGCAACGAGCTCGCCGGGAGTGCGCAACGAGCTCGCCGCGAGTGCGCAACCGCTCGCCGCGAGTGCGCAACGAGCTCGCCGCGAGTGGCGAACCGCTCGCCGCGAGTGCGCAACGAGCTCGCCGCGAGTGCGCAACCGCTCGCCGCGAGTGCGCAACGAGCTCGCCGCGAGTGCGTAACCGCTCGCCGCGAGTGCGCAACGAGCTCGCCGCGAGTGCGCAACCGCTCGCCGCGAGTGCGCAACGAGCTCGCCGCGAGTGCGTAACCGCTCGCCGCGAGTGCGCAACGAGCTCGCCGCGAGTGCGCAACGAGCTCGCCACGAGCGCGCAGCGAGATCGCCGCGAGCGCGCAGCGAATTCGCCGCATCTAGAGTATAGAGATTTTCCCGCGAGTTCGCAGCGATGTCGCTGCGCGCTCTCGTTGACCTCGTTGCGCGCTCGCGGCGAGCTTGCTGCGCGCTCGCCTCGCTTCCAAGTCGCTAGTGTGATAAGGCTCTTATTGCCTAGATTAACATATATATCATACTTCCTAGCAATCATCCATAGAAGAGATCAAATAGGGAGTGGAAATTTACGCGGACGAGACAAAATTAAGTAAATATAAATATTATTATAGATTAGTTGCCAACCTTTTTCTGAATTTTTTCTAGGTCTTGGACCAATTGCTCATAGTCATCGGGCGAGTAAGAAGCGGTAGTGGACTGCTTCCTATTCCCTATATTCTCAGTAGAGTCTGTCCTTTGAAGTTGTTTCCTGAGTGCAACAATATCCCCTGAAGCTTCATCCAGTTTACTTCGAAGTGTCTCCACCTGAAATTTATTGGTTGTCATAAAAAACTGGCATCCTTTTAAAACTTGGTTCCATTTTACTATCAGGTTAGGACTATGCAGCCTATTTATCACGAAATAAATCTAGAACATGTCCGGTTTATCTAGTAGGTATACTTTTGTTTTATAATTTTTTTTATATGATTCAAAATATGTAACCAAACCTCGAAACTCTTCTGTGTGCAAGACTTGACGTCAAAGGATTGCAGATTATTATCAAAGAATGGTTAATCACTCTATCCTACAAAGCAACCGAAGATTTTGTGAAACCTTTACAATAAACTCAATTTATTTACACACACACACACTCACACATACACACACACATTTATATATCTATAGGTACTTATTTTATAAACGGAGCACCTTTTTAACACGCTTTTTGTTTTGTCTCTTATAATTGTAGTCATATATTGCCACTGTTATTACTTCTGTTTTAGTTTAATTTCAAAATGTATACTTAAGTCCATCATTCTTGTTTACCTACTTGTAGTCTCTAACTGTAATGTCAATCTATCTGTATCATTCTCCTGTTTAAATCTTTTGGTAACATCATACGGCCTTCACGACACAGGCTCGGCCTAATGTGAAGACCACTGTTTGCTCTAATGAAATGTTGCATGTAAATTAAGTTGCTATCTGGTAAATAAATAAATTTTGTATTTTGTATTTGTATTTGTATGTATATAAACAAGATTGGCTATGTTAGCCACATACAAGCACATCAAAGACAATTATCACGGAGATGATAGCAGTTGCCTTGGCCGAAATCGGCCGTGGAGCATATATATTATAATTATAACACATATAATTATAGGTTGCACCAAACTGTCTGTAATTGGAAATGATGTTTAAATTATTTTTTTAATTTGATTATATGGAAAGGTTGACAACATGTCGGATAGAAGAGAAAAATTTGTTCATGTGGATTAAATGATTGAATACAATAATTCATAGCAGTCCTCCTATGAGGGCCCTTTAGGTCGCATAGGGTGGTTGTCTCCAACCAAATCTGTTACTGGCAGCTAAGCAGAACAGGACAGAAAAAAATCATAGCTAGTACCTCTAGTTTCAGCATATCATTTAGATCCCGAGTCCTGGCCATTAGCTCCCCACCGCTTATAGTGTATGTGGGTGTAAGGCTGCAAATGCTGCTGTTTTGCTGGTGCGGCGTACGCACACATTTCAGTTGCTCAACTAACACCTTGTACTTGTCCCTTTCCATGCTGCACTTGTCTAACTCTCTACCCATTATAGAGAGTGCGGCTATTTTGCTCTGCAGCTTGCTTTTCAATACGGAGTTCTGGAAGAAAATGATTTAGTTATGTTATAGCGACATTGATTTGCTGTTGTAATAAATATGAAATGCAATGAGTATAGGGTACCTCTAGGATATAGTCATCAAGTTGTTGGTCTTGAAATTTAACTTTGGTATTCGCCGCTTTGGTAAACATTATATGTTTATCTAAATTTCGGCCACTGACGTAGGTTAGGTACACAAAATCGATATCGTTTCAGAATAAACCTCTTGCTAGAACAATACGTGTATTTATTGAAATTATATCTTTACAAAATATGCTTTTACATGAATCTGACTAGGAGGAGCTAGCTATGTATAACTTTCTGTATTACAATCGACATTGAATAGTTTCGCCGCGAATTGCATTTTGAGATTTTTGAGTTCGCGGCTCACTCAATTCGCTTTGCGTTTCGACCACAGACTAAATAAATAAATCACAAACGTCAGCATAACACAACTGTGCGTTCGAAAACATTCAACAAAAATTGGATTGAAGAAAGCCTGGAACACACTGTGGATTGTGCTACGAAAAAAACACCGGATCGGATTATATTTTCTATTCCAGCAAGCCAAGTATGAGCATGACAAAACTAGGATACTTCGACTGAGATGAGATTTATTTAGTTCACGAAACCAAGGTAATTTGTCTAGAACCATGCACGGAAAACAAACGAACGGCTTTTTTTTTTTTCAAGTACTATTTTTCAAAAATAGTTTTTGTAATATTGGATAATGGCAACATTGATTGGCATGAAGTGTCAGTCAAGTCAACCAACTCAATGAAATGAGACAGAATACAGAATCGTAAATTTGTTTGCTTGTAGTGTAGGTACTCTTCGTAGTTTCTTTGTATTCCATAGCAGATGTTGAGCAAATTTGTAGCTCGTGTGAACTGTGAAGAATATTTTGATGCCATGCGCTTGGGACAGTTCCAAAGGAGTCGGCTCCCTTCATCATAACGCTTGGCGAGAATGGCCGCTTCTGGTACGGAGATCGAGGAATTCTTGAGCGGCCCCTTAGTTTCTTGGGTAAGTGATACCTTTGGTTTTGTTTCTTTGAGGGTTATAATGAGCCGTGAGACAAAATCACACAGCCGTTCCGCCTGAACGAACTTGCGTTTTTACTTTATGTTGTAGTAATGGTAATTTAATGTCTTTGTAAGTAGTATAGGACACATAAATGGTTTCATTCTGCTGATCGTTATACTCCACTGAACAGAGGTATTTCGTAATGGATATTATTACAAGTTTTTTGTCTTTTGAAGATGGAATTATTTCTAATTCTGTATCTTAAAGGATATTTATTTTTATCCATAGCTTAAGTTATAATTTGTGGATGAATACATGTGGTCTTATCATAGCATGTATGATAATAATAATGCTTGAGCTTATTCATTAATTACGAATATTTAGTAGGTATATATGTGATCATAATTCATAATTAGGTCAGGGTTGTTACTCTAAGATACCCTTTTGTTGATATAGAATTTGTTAAAATAGATATCTGTATTCAATAATGAACATCTCATGATTCTGTTATTATAGTAGCAAGTTACACAGTCAAATAAACAGTCCTTATGTAAAACTGGATTAATAAATCATTCCAGTTAGGTGATATTTTGGATACCTAATGTAATCACAAATGTGCTGTTGTGATTATATAATTTCTATATAATTTAATTCAATTATTCCAAAATACTTATTAATAGTAGACATTAGTGAGATGAATACTGGACTAATTGATAATAACTAGTATTGGCATCAAAGATGATTATTTTGTTAATTTAATAGCCATCAAATTACCTTCTTTTTATTCGATTATATACACAGTGCTTTTAGAAACTGATCAGAGTTTTAGTAATCCTTATGGTTCTGTTGTATCATATAATGTAAACCTTATGTTCATTTGTTATTTTCAGTTAAAATCATGCTTACCAAGTCCAGAATGTATAAAAGACTACTCATCTCTCTTCAGTGGAGAGGTGCTGCATCAAATCTACCTCCAGATTGACCCTGAACCTTCATTCCATATCACTAAACTAGCTGGCCTAGAAGACCAAGCTTTAATATTAGGAAGGGTTAAAAATTTTGATGCTATCATCAAAAATGTAAAGAGTTTGTTTGAAGAAGAACTTGGTATGACACTCCTGGTGGTACCGGAATGTATTTGTTTGGGGAAGACACCAGAATCCAGAGAAGGACTGGAGAACATGAAATTGCTTATATTGCTGTTGCTTGGTGCAGCGGTCCAATGCCCAAACAAAGAGACATTCATCACTAGGATTAAAGAATTAGATGTGGAACTCCAACATAACATTGTTGAATGCATCAAACAGGTAGGTGATATACTGGTAACTCTGTTGTTTATTTATATTCGGGACACCAACAGACTAGTACATATTAACAGTTCTCCTTATAAAAGTCAAAAAATTGTTGGTTTCACATGTATCACTATTATAGGTGAACGCATCATTTTTAATTAATAAGTCATGCATGTGCTAAAAATAATATGAAAAACAAATACAAAATATACTTGTATTGTGTCATGTCATAGTTGTCATATAAATATACTTAGGAAATTAGCTAGCATATTAAGGTGTAAAAAATCGTAGCTTAATTACAATAAACATAAGAGATTGCTAAGTTATTTATGAAAAGTGAAATTTTCAATAATGAGAATAACGTGAAAGTTTTGCATATTATCAAATTAACATATTCAAGGCTGATGACCCATATAATTATGAGTCACACCTCAAGCGTTATCCGTTACAAGGCGGAAAAATGCTGCTACATGCTATGGCTCAAAAAGCCAAGTCAATTCTGGTGAAGAGCCCTTTCAGTCATTCTAGTTCTATTTATAAAACTTTATTTTTAAATTATTACATGGGGTGCAATTGCTCTAGTGGGGTAACCAAATATAGGCTGGGGAATCAAAAGTAACTAAGTGAGAAAAATCACGTAAATTATAATATAATGTATATAAGTATATATAGACCAAAATGCACAGATGTTCTAGTTACAACAACATTTTTAAGTTACTGTGTTGAGTAGTATATTGTCCTTCATAAACAGCCTTGACATGGACGCATTAATTTGTACTCAAGTGTCACTTTTCGCGAGTTGTAGTTACGCAACAATTGATGTTTACACAGACGAATATTTTGTTGGTGGGTGCACGCATAATTGTTTAAACGGTTGGACATTTTTTATTCTAGGTTACCGATATGCAAACAGTTGTTTTGACGCCAGATGCTGTAGACCTTTTTCAATCACCTGCAATGTTCAATCATATGAGAAGATTGGCTAAAGAAAGAGATCACTATTTACAAAATTGGGCATCCTTGATGCTCAACGAGGGGTTATACGAAACTGTAAATGAAAATAAGAATGGTACAACCAGGTCTACTCAAAATGTCAGTCAGAGTAATGGTGAAAGCCAGCATTTGGCTGTGGAGCTTGCTGATTGGAAGGCACGATTGAGAAAGCAAAGACAGGAATTGTAAGTTAATATTTATATTGTTTACCTTGATTAGTTTTATGTTGTTCCCATTTTTACAACGTTTATACTTTGAAGGTGGCAAACGGCTTAATGGTAAGCAGACAACATGGCATAGTCATTTGATTTAATATGGGCAATTGCGAGTTCAGTAGAATTACATGTTTTCTGTTTATTGGTTTGAGGATTTGTTGTGTTGAAAGCCAGAAACAAATGCAGGTTTCTCATTCTCAACACAATGCATCCTCAACAGCTTTGGCAATCTTACGTGATCTTACTGACCAGGAACTCAACACCAAATACTTACAGAGGAAATAGTTGTGTTGTTGTCCGCTACCCTAAGGTTGTCTGGAAAAATCGCTCTTTAGCGTTAAGACCGCCTGTTGTTTGCCTCTACTTACTGTGATTTTGTATTGTACTGTATCCTTTAATTGAGGTGTGCAATAAAGAGTATTTGTATTATTCGGCTTCGGTTTTCTGTAAGATTTCTCTATAATATACTGCAGATTTATATTTTGGGAATGTTTATTTATACTTCTATAAATAAGAAAGTAATATTTGCTCTGTACCAAAAATATAATGATAACCATTTATCTTTACAGAGAGGAAAAATCGGAACAATTGTCAGAGTGTCGTGAAGAGCTGGAGCATACGAAATTAGTTCTTGCTAAGTTACGAACAGATAGCCAGGAATGGTTTAACGAGGCCAGAAAAGCTGTAGGCTATAGAGATGAGGTTGATGCTTTGAGAGAAAAGGCAGAACGATGCGACAGGTTAGTTTATATTATACATATTATATATATGTACTGTATTACATTAGAATCCGGTTACAGTGACATTTAAGGGACCGGAGATATTACGTCGCACAAAACTGACTGATTTACTTTGATAATGTTTGGTATGAAACCTAACCTAACGTGAGCAGATTTCGAAGTCGTTAAAAGCGTTAAAATGTTATTTTTGGAGTTAGAATGTTATAAGCGGATTCTACTGTATATTGTTTGTAAAGGTTTCGTATTACTCACCAACATCATCCTAGCATTATCCCAGTACAGTTGCACCATGAAAGATGTCCTGCCCGACGTCCACTACCTAAATCCAAGATTTGGCGTAGGCACTACTTTTACGGCAGCGACTAGACCTTGGAATTAGGCTAGTCAAGTGAGTGGGCAACTTGACTGTTAGAAGTACAAACAACAGCTCACCGTGGGATCAACAGCTTAACGTGCCTTTCAAAGCACGGGAGCGCTCAGTTAGTGAGCATTCAGAGCGGTCACCCATTCAAGAGTTGACCACGGCCGACGTTGCTTAACCTTGCCTAGTACAGTAACCGCACGCGGTACGCCGGCGCCGCTAGGCCACGAACCCTCCGAAATGTTTCGTATTACTCATTCATTGTATTTCTATTTAGGATAGAACAAGAGATCCAAAGGTACCGTGATCGCCTCGCCGATGCAGAGTATTACAAGACGCGAGTAGCTGAGTTACGAGAGGATAATAAGGCGTTAATGGAAACCAGAGATGCGTTGGAGGAACAACTGCAAAGAGCAAGAAAACGGGCAGAGCAATGTCTAACATTAGAAGCTGCAATGATCAAGTTAAAGAGAGAAGCCAATGACTTTGCTCTGGTGAGTATCACATTATTTGGTCTATTCTTAAAATTATTTGCCATTATATGACTCTAATTTTGTGTCTTCCAGGAAAGAGATGCTGACCAACAAAAGATTCAAGAATTAATAGAAGAAAATAATCATCTGCAATATATAACAAAATCCGTACTGAGTGAAAGTAATAATAGCAATCTAGATACAGACAACGAATGCGAAAGTACGTTAGAGTCCGGTGAAAATAGTTTATCAGAACAATTAACAAGCAATGCACAAGCGAGAGCTTTAAAATTAGAATTAGAGAATAAAAGACTTCTCTCCACAATTGATAGCTTAAGAGAACAATCAATACTAGAAAGTAGCGACAAAGTGTTAGAGCTAGAGAAAGAAAAGAAAAGGTTAACATTGAAATGCGAACAGTTGCAAGAAAACTGCAACAGAGTAATGCAGCAAAATTCAGAACTGGAAGATGTTTTCAAAAATGCCTTAGAAGAAAATCGCAAGTTGCAAGATTCTTTAGACAGTCAAAAATCACTTATAGATCGGCAGTCAATAGATCGTGAATCTGAGAAAAACAAACTTCAAGATTTTGAAAAACACTTAGAATCTTTAACAAAAGACAAACAACGCATTCAAATGCTTTGCGATTCTATACAGAGAAGAGCTGATGATTTAGAAAAAAGTTTGGATGCCAAAACTAAAGAACTAAATGTACTAAAACCAGAAGCGGATAAAGTGACTGGATTAATTATACAGACAGAAGAACTTAAGACAAAGCTAACTTATAGTGAAAAAGAGGCACATAATCTACAAAGAGAAGTTGGTAAATTAAGAGAAGCAGTAGAAGAGAAAGACGTTTCCCTTGACAAGCTCACAACTGAGATAGAATTGAAAAAGAAAGAAATTGAGAGATTGACTCGGGAAGTTGAAGTCAATCAAACTATTTTGCATAAACTGCAGGATCTAGAGCAGAAAACACAAGAGTTAAAATCACAGAAGAAAGTAGACAGTGAAACCATTCAGACTTTGCAAAAAGACTTGATAACAGAAAAAGTAAACTTTGACAAAGTTAGGAATTGTATTGAAAAACTCGGGATTCACGTTTCTGAAATAATATCTAAAGATGTAAATGTAGAATACATGCTTGAAAAGATTATGACAAATTCTGATCATGAAGCGATGATATCTGACATTGCTGCAAAAATTAATCTCACAAAACTAGTTCCATGCAATTGTAATGTGACTGAAAAAATTGAAGTTGAAGAGGATGTTATCAATCCTCAGATAGAACAATTAACTACGGATCTTGCTGTCCTGCAGTCTTCCCTAGAAAGTTGCCAAGCTGAAAACGCCAAATTACAAGTAAATATAGCAACACTTAACTCGCAAAATGGATCATTGATATCACAGCAAATGACTTTGCAACTTGCCAATAGTCAGCTCGCTGCTGAAAAGGAAGAAATATTAAAGCAACTAGAAGTGCTTAAAGATAAACAAGACAATCTATTGCGAGATCAGGTAGCTTTACAAACTCTTCATGAGCAGTTGAATACGGAATACGAAATGCTCCTCAGTGAAAGAGAGCCTGTTAAAGTGTCACTGAGAGATCTCAAGATTGAGAATAGGGAACTAAAGGAGAAATTAATGAGCTGTGAAAAGAAAGTTGCAGAGTATGACATGGAACGAGACAACCTAAAGATAGAATCAAGAAACTTGGTTAATCTAAGGGCAGAGCATTCAAAGTTAAAAGACGATTTCAGAAATCTGTTCACAGCAAGTGACAGACTGAAAAATGAATATAGAAATATGCAAGAGGAATATAGAAGTTTAAGAAGTGAAGTGACCCAACTAAAATTAAAAAACACTGAAATGTCTGGAGAAATTAACACAAAAGTTGAAGTGATTACTAGTATGGAGCTAGAAATAAACAAAACTAATCAGCATTGTGAAATGCTTGTCCAAATGAATAAAAGCTTAGATGCTGACAGGCGCTCATTGATGGATCATGTATCACAACTCCTTACTCAATATCACGAACTCTTAGCACATTCCTTGAAAGATAAGCAACATTATCATGAAGAAGAGAAAATGTTTGCTGATAAAGTTAATGCTCTATGCCGCCAGAAAGAGAAGCTAGAAGAAAAAATAATGGAACATTATAAAAAACTCGATAATTGCACAACCAAGCGCAGAGGTTTTGGGGCGTCGTTTGTTAAACGAGTTCGAAAAGCTGGCACTGATTTAATAAATAAAGTTCCTTCCAGGAGCACAAAGCGAATCGAAGACGCCAGTCGCTCAAAGTCCCAGTTGACACTTGCTGGTTCAGAATCTGGAGAATCAGACCCAGGAAGCCAAGATATGGAGAAAATGTCTAAAAGCTCTGAACAAGATCAAGGTTCGTCTAACCCCAGTGGAGAATCGCCAAGAAATAGCGCAGACTTTTCCTTTAACAGGCGGTTTGAAGAGAAATTCCTGAAAAGAACAGATTTTGATACATCTGGGTCCATACCTAGTTTAGATTCCACCAGATTGAGTGAAGGAAATTTTGTAAGGAGGCTTTCAACAGCATCGATACATAGCGGCGGAGGGGACGATGCTCTGATTCGAGCTTCGTTGAGGAGAAGGCCACATAAAGCTGTTCCGCCTTCCCACAGGAATAGTTACCAAGGATTGGAAGGTGACACAGGATTGCCTGCAGGTATGTTTCTTTACTTTGTTCAATTGTTCATGATTGTCAACTCAGTTGTCTAATATTTGTAATCTTATGTTTCAGTAAGTACACCTTCTCCGGTGTTTGGGACTGCCGGTTCCCGACGTACGGTGTACGTGGCAGATGATAACCCAGATGTTACACTCAATACCAGACCACAAAGTACACCTATGAAAGAAAATCCCACGTATTTGGTTTACAACAGAATATCAACTGTGATCGGAGACAACGCGAGTCAAAGTATGGATAGGTCAAGCGGTGACCACCAGCGGTCGATGAACGAACAGACTCTGCCTGAAAACGATTTGCACGAGAAAGAAGAGGCGAGACATGACAGAAGGACAAGTCGCAATGAGAAACCGGAAAACCCCAAGGAATCCGCAATTTGGTATGAATATGGATGCGTGTGAATAAATGTGTCTTAATTTATTGAATAGGAAAGAGACTGACGAGATGCCTTGAAATTCGTCCGTAACTATATTTTTAAATTTTACTAGAAACAATGATTATTTCATTGCGATTGGCAGCTTTTTGACAAGTGATAAATGACAATTACACGAATTTGTTTTGTTACAGTATTATCAGCATTTAATTTTTATATTTGTTTATAACTCATTTGAATAAAAAATGTGATCAGTGTGAACGGTTTAAGACAATAGATAGGGTTGGTAATGATAAAAATAAGAGGCTTTCAATGGAAGAGGTTATCAATAATATTGATTGATGTTAACTAAACTTAATGTTTCTCATATTGACGTAAAGTTTACAAATAAATACATACGGTAAAAAAAATACGTTGCACATACTTATATACTTTCTACCAAAAGCGATATTGTTTTTCTCTTTCTAATCTTGTTATAAAACAAACCTTGCCAGGAATTCTGTGAATTCAGTTAAACTTAGGTACATTCACTGAAAACTAACCTAATTTGTAATTACAATTCACTTGACATTATTTTTGATATTTTGTGTTTAGGTTTAGGTATGTGATATTTTACATTAATCATTAATATTTCCTAGTTGATATTATTTATGATTTTGATATTGTAAATCATGTATTTTTTTGGATTTATGTAACAAACATAATAATGGGTCTTATGTACCCAGTTGTGGTAACTACCTAAATTACAAAATGAATTAGCATATGTTATATCATTATATGTATTTTATTATGTACGTAGATTTGGAATGCTTCCTTGTTAAGACCTTCCATAACCGCTATACCATTAGATTACCATTTAAATTAAGTTCAATGCCTCAAATGTTACTGCCAAAGTATGTCCCCTTTGTGTTGTTCATTTCCAGTTCATTTCTTTATAATAATTGGTCCGACCATCATTATATTACGAAAAATAATCTTTATATTTTGGGGTTTATACTAGAAACTCAATACAATTCCAGGAAATAATATTTTACTTCAGTACAAAGATTGATAATGTGGAGACTATGATACCTTATTATGTAATGTAAATTGACGTATTTAGGTTAAGTTATTTTTAAATTATTTCTACTTGGCTATTATTTTAGCGGTAGTAGTAGTTAAATGTATCTACCTTAAAGTTTAGTTAGGGCACTACTGAAATAAAATTATTGTAATTTATAGACAGCTAAAATACGCACTGACACAGCTCTCAATAGAATAAATATTGGCATGTTTGACTTGCCTTGTTCATATCAATAATATTTAACCACATTTCCAGGTAAAATTATAAATAGGTAACTCAATATTGGATTCTTTAAATGCTTTAGAATGTTATTACTTACTCCACTTGCCCAAAAGCAAGTAGAATTTGGTGATGCATTGAATGAAATATTATACTATGGTATAATTATACATAATAACATTGGAGATTTGAAATTGGTACTATTTAGATAAAATATGGTGCTTTATAATATAACGGTCGTTATCGTTATGGTCACATGGTGTCACATAACTTCAGTGATGTGTTGAGCTTACTTTTGTATGCTTATTGTGTACCTGCAAGGAGATAAGGAGACATTGAGAGACCATGACCTAGGCAACTCAGTCGCTTATTCATGACCTACATGTAATTTTTTGCACATGCAAATTTCATTTGACCAGTATGTACAATGAACGTAAAATATTTCTTAGCAATGTATGATACATATATACATAATAATGTTGCTTGTGATAATTTAATTTTTCCAGTGAATTTTTAAATATTATTTCCTTATTAATACGCTAACTAGCATTAAATTCTTCGTTTTCGAGCACATTCTTATTATTGTACTTAATCGCCTCTCACCGAATTTATTATTTACATTTACGGAGTACACAAATAAAGCCTTTTTATCAATATTTGTATTTTTATTTACTAGGTAACCTAATTCATGTGAATAAAATTCCAAGTTGTTACATACTACTAAAACTAAAGTGAACTGTTGGGTCTGTTGGTAACTATCTTAATTCACTTAGTGTTAGGGTGGATTTATTTACCCAATATCTGTCCAATTTTTGATCAAGTTTTTTTGACAGAGGCCCATTCCACTTATCTAATATCTTTATCCAAGTTGTTTTTTCCATGCATAGCCATATTGATTTTTCATCGTAATCTTTGATCAAATGTTGGTGTTTCTAGTAAGTTGGATCAAATTTATTTGATTAAATGTTAATTGGATGAGTGGAATAGCAGCCAATTCTGCTTAGATGCAAAAGAAAAACCAGAGGGAGTTCATTATGTACTATGTGAGGCAATACATTCCTTATCTGACCTGAGAATCCTGTGAGTTTTCAAAACTTGCTTACTTGCATTTCATTTATAATATAAAAATAAAATAAACTCCCACCTGGAATCCAACACTGATAAGTAATAGAAAAAAAAATGCAAGTGTTTCACTGAAATGGTAACTATTTTATTCTCTAATCATGTTCTCATATTAGGTACATATTATTATAAATTCTCCTTATATAATCATGTTGACTGAATTATGTAATGGAAGCTTAATACTTGGTAAAGAGAGGAACTATTATGTGTGGTTATCAAAGAGATCCATTGTGATTCATTCCCATCAAGTCGGTGTCTGTCTTGATCTCCCACTGTACTACAGGAATAGGTTGCACAGGCACAGTAAAAGGCTGTCCGGAAACCACTGCTTTTTGGCCAGGGGCTACTTTTTGCGGGAGATACGAAAATACACACTGTAAAGGAAAAAGGTTTTAAGAATTTGTACAGTCAAGGGCATAAATATGTATACACTTTTAGACCTTATTTCAATGGAGTAAGGTGAAAAAGTGTATACATATCCGTGCCCTTGACTGTACCAAGGTCCAATTATTTGACGCCAACTTTTTACAGGATTGCCAGATGTAGCAATGATATTTAACATATTTATGTCTTACCTTTGGCCTTTCACTTTCAGTAGACATGAATCCAACACACATTGTCTTAGTTGTATGTCCCCACAACACCTCACCTTCCCCTGCTTGGGGGTCGAACCTTAAGGCCAGAGTACCTCCCAGCCGTTGCCCAACATCCCACAAATAGGGAGATTCTATAAACTTTTCTTTGAAGCATCTATCTAGACCTATTACTGGAGATGGCTCTAATAAACTCTCCGCAGTGTTCTTGGCTAACTGTGTCCTTATCAAGTGTTCTCCACATCCCGATGTGCAGGATGCTATTGACTGTTGGATGCCATCTCTACTTGTTACAGCCCAAACTCCACTAGCAAATGAGGCTGCCTGACCCACTCTACCTTCATGCTTCAGCGACACTCCGCCCGAGCTGGCTCCAGCCGCTACCAAACCATTGGAGTCAATACAAATAGCTCCCACGGTATCTAAAGGGCTAAACTTTATGTCATTCTGCTGAGAATATCTCTTTAGTTTTCTCTTACAATGCTTATAGTTTCGGTAAGCTCTAGCTGAAATCATTTTGCGGTCATCAACTATCTCCAATCCCATTCTCCTTGCCCAGAGTTTGGCTCCTTTGCCAGTCAGAATACATGGTGGGACCCTGCCTAAAGAGAGACTGTCACATTGTTTGACACAAAGTTGTTTTGCCAGTGTAATGGGGTTCCAAACATTAGACACTGCACCACAAGCACCAAAATGTAATGTTTGACCATTCATAATTGATGCATCACACTCAACAGAGCCATCCCAGCTTAAGTTAGATCCATAGCCTGCATTAGTCAGTGGACTGTTTTCTAATTCTGGAACATTGAATATTGAAAGGTGAAATTTACTGTAGGTACTTTTGGATAAACTATATTCTAATAAACTATATGCTAACCGGTGTGGAGGGTTTCTTACCTATTATAGCTTTTTCAATGGCATCGACAGCATTGCCACCCTGCTTGAGTGATTCGGTTGCCTTTCTACAAGCTACATGGCACAATTTCTGATATTCCTTTTTTAAATTGTCACTGTGGTATCCAGCACCTAAATGAATATTTGCGAATATTAAAAAGGGCTATATTAAAAGAGAACTTTTTATATCTCGACGCTTATTTACTTACCACAGTGAACTGCAATAAAACCATTCATTTTAGGTGCAAACCAAACCCTGAAGCTAATACACAGGTAATATCGTCATGAACTGAACCAATGCCTACCACCGTCAACACCGTCAATAAATGACCGGCATTTCATAGGTTTGGTTATTTACCTAGGCTGTGGAAATGGAATAAAGTGAAATTAATATTTTCTTTTCGACACAAACGTTAACGAAGTTTTATTGTTTTGGGCCGGTGCAGTGTTGCCAACTCGAAATTTCGTTTAGTGCTAAAACTATATACGAATTTCTGCTTAACTAAAATATGCTAAAATTTCCGAAAATGTGCTAAAAATATATGCTAAATGAATATCACACTATTGCGTCTTAAACTAAACTATAATTAAAATTAGCTAAATTAAATAAAAATTAGCTGTCTACTCTGACAGCGGTTTTAAAAAAAATTGGTTATTTGAATAATCGTAACTTATCTACGTTCTTCGTCAGCGTCAGCAATATATTAAGAAGAAGTTGATTAAATATTTGTGATTCTGCTGTGATGCTCCTTAGAATTGTTTTATAAAATCGATGATTGTACATAAAGTTACAGTTGTTAATAAAAGTTGTTATCAAAATTGTATTTTTCACAGAATTTACAGATTATTTTCACTTGTATAAAGACATCAATCTCCATTACATGATGCACACTAAAAATTCGAATTTTGATTGGATTTTAAAATTTGGATATATATTTTAACAGATTCATGACCTATGAAAAATAACGAATACTATTTTAATAAACGCGGGGAAAATTCGCAAAGGCAGACCAGACTTAAAGGGAAGAACCTGTTGCTGAAACCGCAATGTTACAAAGACATTTACAAGCGGAATGCATATAATATGTGTCTTGCCATCCACAACCGGCTGCCCGAGGAAATAAAAACGTTGGATGGTAGTTTATTTAAGTCTAAATTAAATAGCTGGTTGTTAGACGAATGTTTTTATAGTGTTCGTTCTTTTCGGGAGAAATATAAGATTGTTTATTTAAAGACTTAAATATTGTATTGACTATTTGATTATATTATTATTTATATTTGACATGTTTGACATAAATTTGACATATTTCATATTTGACTTCAGCAATATGACGGCGTTTTACACAAAAATAAAACGCTAATTAAATAACTTACCATATTCGAAACCTAATTATATTTGAGAGTGGCAACACTGTTCCTTGTGAATGGTCGTATACTATACCTGTCCCTTTCTAGCACACAGTACGTCCGTCTCCCTCGCACATTTCCCCTTCCACCCTCGGCAGTCGCCATCGGGTTTAGCGCGAATTCTGTGATCATTGTCTCATAATATCTAATATTTGTATTAAATTGAATACCAGGCAGGTTTGAAAACTTTAGGTTTCGAATATGGTAAGTTATTTAATTAGCGTTTTATTTTTGTGTAAAACGCCGTCATTAAACAACTGTACCGATATTCGAAACCTAATTATATTTGAGACGTGTTTGTTATCGCCTGGTGGAAGGGTAGGATGCCAATGTGATTATATTATTTATTCATGGTTGTTCACTGAACATTTAATATGTTGCTTTGTGTCGAGGGAGCAGTTGTAAATACTGTAGGAGTTAGTGAAGTGAAAATAACCACTTTGCCTTGTATGTTCATTACATGGATAGTAATTATTTTGTTAAACATATGACTTCAATTAGATTCAAAAATAAGAGAATAAGCAGTAGAAGTGAAGTGCTGAAGTGAAGGAATGAAATACGTTAGTACCTCCTTAGTAGTTTGTGGATGGAAGCTAGTCGAAGAAGTTTTGATTTAAACTTCTTGAAGCTAGTCAATCTAGTGTGGACCATTTGTGTCACTCCAGTAGGAAAAAGGTCTTATATCTTGGTCTTAAGTGGGAGGCTTCCGGTGAAGAAATGAAGAAAAATCAATCGTTTGATGTACGAGTATTATGGTGTTATATTATAATAATAAAAAGCTTTTTCCAGTGGAATAGTTGTTTTTATTTAACCATACCCATTTAATGCTCCATGTGAACTTACAGACAAGTTATTACAATAGTCCTTAATCTTATAGACAATCTAAGGTATTAATATGATTGTATTGCCTTTATTTTGTTGTAATTAATTAACCCATAGTTAATTTATAATAATTATCATACATCTCCCAGGAATTTCATCCATTGAACAAGTGATAGTGATAAATAGATAATACTCAAAGCTTGCTATACTAAAGATAACAAGATAACATAAATTATAGGTTATAATTTATCTTAATTAATTTAAAAAGGATTGTATACATATAAAGGTGTACTACCTATTCTCTTTCATGTATAGGTTATTCCCACATTACTTGCATTTGAGACTTCTTTCCTATAAAATTTTGCAAAAGTTTGTTTTGGTCTCCAATTGCCTCTTGCAAGTATGTAGTGTAAGGGGAAGTTATTGATCCAATTTTTAGATGCCACCGCTGACCTCATGCTCCCAGCTGAGGGTGTAATGCCGGCATCCTGTAGTGGAGTTTCAATCCAATTTGCAATTGCTGGTCTATATGAATTTTTAGGAGGACCATTGACCGTTAGAAAGAGGTTGTTACTTTTACAAGTGTCTCTCCTTTCCCTTGACATTTCAATGAGGGATTTAACCCAGGGTACTGGGTCCATTGATTGATCATCTGGGTTAGATCTTAGTTTCCAGCCTGACTGCCTGTTGTTGTAGGTATCATCTGTTTTTGAGCCAAAAAGAGGCCAGAAAATTGTTTAGATAACTGACATTACAAAAGACCTCGGGTCAACAGAAAGCCGAGATAAATAATGTACTCTCTGATCTGACCAAAGCAGGAGAATACATGCTGTTCTTTGAGAGCAGTCAAACAGGTTAGTATCTCTATTGAAATTTGTCTATGCCAATTTGAGACGATATCTGCATCCCAAATTGAGTTGGGGTGTATTGGGATTTTTACTTGCTACGGATTGCCAGATAATAACTAGGATATGTGTACTAAGGGTATCATGGCTATTTGGGTTACATAATGTTGCAACCACTGATCTATGGCACGAAATGTTGTTATAGGATGAAAACTCACATACACCATGCTGAATTGTACGACTTTAGTAGTCTCGCCAGCTTGACCCCAGTAGCTCCAGTTGCTTGGGTGTCCATGTGGTTAGTGTGTTGCTCCGCATCCACATTTACATAATAATTTTAATACAGGTCTTGTACGTTCCCTGGCAGTTTGTTTTGTATCGTTTAACACTTGAGCTCTGTTGTGCACTGTGAAAGGCGCTGTTATGGCCCTCCTCTTCAAGTTGGGCCTCCAAAAAGATTGCTCCCAGTGGGGAGTTATAAACAGGTATTTGCCTTTCGCATTGTTTAGGCGCAACAAAACTTGGTATCAGTACTGGTGGTGGGAATAACCCAGCCAGGGCGTGAGTTCATTACTGGGAGAACGCATTCACAAATTTCGCGTTCTCGTCCATCACATCCAGCATTGCATATCGTATCATGTTGGTAAACGGTAAAAAACAAAGCAAAGTAACGCCTGATTCAATCAATAATTTCATGTGGGCTCTCTGCAAAGCAGAGGTTGATTTGGAGCGTTCCCCACTTCTCGAAAACCCTCATGGTTAAACTTAGGAATAGATGCCACTCCGGGTGTGCAGTCTCGCGACAGATGGTCGGCTTCTGTGTTGTACCTGCCCGGTATGTGCTGTAGGTTGAGGTGTATATGTTGTAAAACTGAAGAAAACAGAATACATGGTATTTTAAGTCCAGCAGCCCCTCCGATTTGATTCACCCTTTGTTCCGAAGAGAGGCAAGCACCGATCTCTTGTCGGCTTGTACGGAGACTGTGGTATTTGCTAGAAGCTTAGTACCTTTGGTATCGCCAACATTTCTTTCATGTTAGAATGTAATATAATATTGCTAGCTCCTGCCACTCCTGCGGTTTACACGAGCCGCTTAACTGTATGTTGTCCAATAAGTCCAATTACGATACTTATTTATGAAATGCGCTTTGCGCTCCCCACGCTTTTTGTTTGATTTTGATTGACATTGACACATTGGGAGTGAAGTTGACAGTGACAGTTCTACCCAATTAGCTTTATTGTGTCCGATGGTAATGTCCGAGTTTTAATGGGTGCTCTTTCAGCATTTATTTGGAATTTTAATAAATTTCGGGAATGCGGGCGTCCGTACTGTACTACGATGCTTGCAAAGTTTGGCACTTCTAAAAGACTCTATAGTTCTTTTAGAGATAAAGCCGTGGCCCTCATGAACTTTTCCCTGGTTGGCACTTGGCAAGACTTTGACATTGGTCAGAGGGTCCCACACTCAAGTACTCTATTTGGGCATACCCAAGTACTCTATTTACCCAAGTAGGTATTCTATTTGGGATTGTGGTGTAACACAAACTTCTTGTAGTTTACCTGCCATCCCAGGGATTCCAGTAGATGTATACAGTATGATCTGTCTGTCTTTTCCAGAAATCCTGACTTTACTTGGCCGGTAGGAAATCATCTAAGTATACCACAGAAGTATACTAGGGATATTAGGGAGCGTATCCCTTGGCTCCGAATGAGCTGGGCTACCCAGTTGATGAAGAGTTTCCGTGCCGTAGCCAGATCCCATGGCAGACCAGTCATTTGTAATAGTTGGTTTTGGAATATCATTGAGGCTTAAAAACCTCCGGTGCACTGGCGCAACTAGTTTATGAAAATACGCATTAGACAAATCTATTTTTGTTAACCATTCGTTGGGCTGGAGGAAAGACGCCACCTTTTGCTGGTTAATCAATGTGAATTTGTTTACATGAATGAGTTCGTTGAGCCTTTGTCGATTGAACAAAGGCTGAAATGATCCATCGTCCTTTTCCCTGAGGAATAGGCTTGACAGGAAGCTTGGGGAAAGTTGCGTACTCTCCAGGAGTAGCTATGGCACCGTTATCAGTTTGCACTGTGTTAATTGTGGCATGATCTGTCTGAGGGTTTTGAGTTGAATGATATACGGTATCGTTCTTTTATGACTTTCAGGTTATGATTGGGAGCCTCTAAGGATTCCCAAATCGTAAGGTAACCTTGTAGGTACCCTGCTTGGAAGTTCGAGTACGAACTTCCCCTCTCAGCGACCCCTGCTGTTGGAGCCACCTTTATTTGATTTTTGTTATTTCGGGGCGTTTTAGCTTGAAAAGTCTGACCCTGCGCGGGCCGAATGGGCATAGGCATTGTGGCCTGATTAAACAGTGGCACTCCTTGCGCAGGAGGACACATGAATTGGTAGTAAGGCGATCCATGCGCTGAATCCTCTAGTGTCACATCACATTGTACTGTGACGTACTAGGCAAACTACGATCATTTAGCCATGAGCTGGCGCTTTTGGATGTTTGCTCGTGTTAAAACTAGAAGTACCAGTCACTCGTTTTAAGGACCAAAAGATTTTGCTCATACCTCCAGCCTTTTCTATTGATGAAAAGGCTTGTGGACTAAACAAGTACTCGCAAGTGAGGGGTATTTTACAAAGGCTAGCTTTAATGATTTGTCTTTGACTGATCGTAAAATAAAATCGAGTCTCTTCGCTGCTGTATTACTTATATCAGCGCGGTGGCCGCAAGTCTTTTGTAAAAGATCATTAAATACAAATAGATTGAAATTAGTTTTAATTAGCCCTTACATATGTAATAGCAAAGTACCCTTTATAATAGCTAAGTGATTGAATTTAATTTCAATTTCGAATTTGTATTCAAGATCAGTAAAATCGGGGGTAGAGCAAAATCTTTTTTGGGTTTCTGAATAACGGACGTCCTACCAGTCCAGGGTTTCAGTTTCAGTTCATTTAATCGCGGTGCATCTAATACACTAATAAGACATTTAATCAACTAAAATGCATTGGTGTATGATATAGTCTAGTCCTTTGAATTTAAGGTGCCTGGTTCTTTCAAGACTGTATGCACATTTAAAGAAAAATCTTCCTGCGTGGAAGTGACAGTGTCATCTTTAAATAATTCCCCGTTCGTATCCAAGCTAATATCGTCTTCATCAGCGTCTGGTTGAGCACTGTGAAGGGCCTCACCTTGTGGCGAGGGCTCATAATAACGGATACTACTCGTTAGTTGTTCTAAGACACGTTATTTCGAGATATAGCAGCTTTTTTATTGCTAGTGCTAGGTCCAGCTGTTGGCGAAGCATTGCGCTTGCGTGATTGCTGGGATGCCATGGGACATGAATCCTGGCATGAGCTGCATAAATTCCAACACAAGATATTGTATAGTACCCGGGACTGGATTTGAATTTACTTCCATTTGCTAGATAATAAAAAGGACAAGTAAATTTATATTTTTATTTTATTTCGAACGGCAAAAACCGTTAGAAACTGTTTTTCACTAATAGCTAAACTGGGAAAGGAATCTATAAAAGACTTACCAGCAGTTTAGCTGACACGACCTTCCAGTTGGAAAAACAGTATGCCAATGATCACAGAATTCGCGCTAAACCCGATGGCGACTGCCGAGGGTGGAAGGGGAAATGTGCGAGGGAGACGGACGTACTGTGTGCTAGAAAGGGACAGGTATAGTATACGACCATTCACAAGGAACAGTGTTGCCACTCTCAAATATAATTAGGTTTCGAATATCGGTACAGTTGTTTAATGTGTAATTAATATATGAATTTAATGATTAGATTATAATGAATATTTGCACGCCTACACCGGCTGAATACATGACACTATACATAATATTGTAACATCCCTTTTAATACTGTGTTCTAGGCAAATAAATATTTGATTGATTGATTGATTGATATGAAAAATGTGCTAAATGCTAAATGTAAAATTTAACTGCTAAATAAGACAAAAATATGCTAAATTTAGCAGAAAATATGCTAAGTTGACAACACTGGACCGGTGGGGGCGAGAAGGAGAGGAAAGTTTTTTTACAATGGGTCTTTATTTTTTATTGTTACAATGTAAATTCTTGCACTTTTGGCCACCTTTTGGCTGCGTTTAAATCTTGTTTAAATAATATTCGCAAAAAGGATCTGTAGGATTGTGAATAGGTTACTTAAAATGTTGCCATTCCATCATTCCAAATTAAATCAGTCCAAAATTCATGTTTTCATGTCAATTGTCAAATCAACTGTCAAAAATGCTTTGGAAAATAGTACGGAAATTGTTTTAATATTTCTATAAATAAACAAAACAAAGTACCTTAGGACGACCATGACGAAGTTTTATAAAACGTAAATTATGTCATTAATTAAATTATGGTATCGTATGTAGTTGGAAGAGGTCTCTCGTTAAAATAGTCTATAAGAAGTGTTAAAATGAGTGGAAACAGTGTTTACAGTTTTGTGGTTTTCGTATTTTTGCACCGTGCCCTAGGGGAAGAGTTCAATTTGTTTGGAGATGCAGGCCAGGCATACTCAGTGGAAGTGAACTTAGGTCATCCACAACAAAAGGTAAATAAATGTTCAGTCTTCAATCCATTGACTTACAAGTACTTACATGCCCTACGGTACGGGTGCTATTTGGGGGTGTGAAATGTGGTACAATGGAATCACAATACGTACGTACCAATAAACCGGCACGAACGATGGTAAGAGGAAATTGATTTAATACGCGCAGTGAGTAGGAGTGTGTTAGGCCAGGGATGACAAGGGGCGGGTTATTTGACTAGGTAATCTAGGTAGGTTATATTATATTTATTTTTTATTTATCTTGTATACCTTTGTATTTTAAGTTTTTACATGTACCTTTTCTCCTTTCATGAATAAACTCTAATCATATTATGTAAAAAAATACAGGAAGTTAGATTTAATTTACACATTAAAAGTAGGCACATAAAACAAATGCAGGTAAACAACTGAAATATTTTGTTTTCAGTTCAATTTACTGGTTGATACAGGCAGCACTACATTAGCAATAGCATCACAGGCTCGTCAAGGCGGCAAGTCATTCTTTGATACAGACAAATCTGGTTCCTTACATGATACAGGCAGACAGGTATGAAGTTTATGCTTTTCTCCATGATGATTATATTTGATATAGTTTAAAATGTTTCTTATAAGTTTTTTTTTAATCTTACAGGTGCAAGCTAAATACTCCCAAGGAATGTGGATTGGTCATTTGGCATCAGATTATGTACAGTTCCCGTCCCTACCGAATGTTCCAGAAGTGAAAACTGATTTTGCACTTATTACAGAGAGCCATAAATTCTTCATGAATGGATCAGGGTGGCAGGTATGTGTATGCTTAATTCAATTCGAAAAAAAAAGGAACACTATCTAACATTTTTTTCTCTTTAAAAAAGTAAATAAAAATAGAATGGTCATTTAAAGAAAGTTAATGGATTGTGAGATTATCCTTCTTGCGTTTTCCTGGTTTATTAATATTATGATCTGGTCAGAGTATGCTTTAGCACCATTGTCCCAAGATTTGGGCAATATACTTATTGAAGAAAAACACATGTTGGCGCAACCACAAGTAAATGGGATAAGGGCCAGCACATTATGATGTTGATGTAGTTAACAGCTATTAGGGCATTATAGTTTGGATAGTGGCATCTACATTTTTTTATCACAACTAACACTGAGTTTTACAAAAGGGATAATGTAAAGGCCTTGACTACTTACATTCCTTTATGACCAATCTTCTATTTTTCAATTGCAACTATTGTATTCAATTAATTATATTAGCTAATTGAAATTTACAGGGTCTTTTAGGCCTGGCATACCTGCCTGTCGGTGCCTGGGGCGAGAATATTGTAGTGGAGTCCTGGTTGGACTCGGTGGACCACACTTTTAAGAAACCCATCTCATTCCAACTAAAGCTTTGTGGAGTGTCAAGTGCTACTAATTCAACTCATTACGGAAACTTGCAAATGCTAGGTAATCTATGTTTTAAGATTGCTGACTACTCAGCACAACAATACGCATTTATTAATTATAGTATAGTAGTTACCTATGTTAAAAACAAAAGAACACATACACTAGTTTGATAAGATTTAATTTTAATTTCAGTTGACTTGTCCGAAAACAATAATAAAAATCGCACATACCGGACGCCAGTACTGCGCAAGCGTTGGTACGAAGTTGGTGTGTTATCAGTCAGAGTTCTTGTCAAAAAAACACCAGCAAGTGTCAATGATACTGGTTCCCCACAAGCTTCTATTGTGGTGAACGATTTTAATAACGAAATGTGCTTGAAATTGAATGAAGAGAAAAGCATTATAGACAGTGGTACCACGAATATTAGGTTGCCGGATACAGTTTTTAGAGAGGTATGAGTTATATTAACTAAGTTGTACATCAGTGAATAACTGAATATACCTTTTAGCAGATATTTTTTTTACTTTTATGTTTTTTTTTTCAGATTGTTGGCCAAGTAAAAAATGCAGTTTCCGACACAAATGTGATTTCAGATGAATTCTGGTATCATGGAGAGGTATGATAATTTGTACTATGACCACATACAAATCTATGTACTTTTCATTCGTATTTCTTTATTATAAGTTTAATTACTATCAGCTATTTATAAACATAGAGCATTTCTTGTGAGAATTCTGCTACTACCGGTGTTCATGATAATTATCTATATTAAACTAATATTAATAGTTTTACGAGCATTTATAGCTCGTAATAAAACTTATTTTATGGGTGTCCAGCTGAAATGACATCATCTACAAGTGATATTCCATGAATAAGAGTGTTGTATCAAATACCTATTTAAAATTTCAAACTAGAAATGTGTCTATATAATTTGTTCTGCCAGTGATTGACACTTTCAGGCCGGGTGCTGGCCACAGCCGCAGCAGTGGTCGCTGCCGTGGATCGCGATAGATCTTCTTAGTGCTGACGCTGACAACCAGTATTTCACACTAGAAATACCCCCGGAGGTAATCTTCGCAGACAACAAATTAATAAATAAAGGATAAATTAAAAAAAATTAGGCACCAAGCAACATGATTTGACGTTAGTGCCGTTAATTCGCTGTACGCCTCCCTTAATTAAGGCGTTTGTATAAATGAAGGAACGGTTGAAGAATTTGGGGGCCGGGTGTGGGTGGCACCTATAGCTCAGTTGGCTAAAGCGATTGGCCGCGAATGCCAGGATGCTGAGTCCTACCTCTCTTCAAGTTGTTTTAGAAAGCGCCTTAACTTGGTTATTCTGTAATAATGTGATTGGTTATTTTAGAACTACATGCGAGTGGTGTCTGCGGGCGCGGAGACAGGCGCCCACTTCGTGTGCTACAAACTGGGACTGGAGGCGGGGCCGGAGACCGTGCTGGGCTACACCGCGATGGAGGGCTTGCAGGTACTAACCTTTTTGAAGTGAAAACTTCTTTAGCGGGGCTGAGCACTTTTTGTGATGGGGAAAAATGTTTAAACTCGCGACAGATTCGTAAATGTATGCCTGCGCCTGCTGTTTCGTTTAGGCGGCGCAGGGCGCTTGCGCGAATGTGCGTGTGTGTAAGCGATAGGAGTGCGCGGTTGGAGAGTGGCCTGAGGAAAATCCAGGGGAAACCTCCGACTCGACCACACGGGTGGCTTAAACACTGGAATACTCTAAGAGTTTGCGCTCCAGTGCGATTGGTTGAGCGGTTTCAACCGAATCTGAGGTGTCAGTGGAATCGAGCTACTGGGAGATTTGTCGCTGGTTCAGTAAACCTAGCCTAGCTGAGAAGAGTCCAGCAACAACTCAGCTAGGCCCGACTTGGGTCGGACTGACTCTACCCGGTATGCGGTGGTACCGAGACGAATAGGGACTATATGTGTCTGTGTTGTCGCGATCACGCGGTGGACGGCCCCGCCGCCGCCGGCTGCAGCTTAGTCATTTAAGGCACGAACCTACTTCAGATCACCAGAACCAGTAAGTTTGATGGATTGGAGCAACTCCTGTAGTTTGTACCTCACATCGTCACGTACGGCAGTTGACCATCACAAAAAATATAATTTTAAAGCTTAATATCACGCCAACAGAAGCTTGAATCAAATGCTTTTCGAAAGTTTAAAATATTTTTGAAAGAGCTATCCAACGACACGCCATACGATGGGGTTTGAACGAAATTACGTGTAGGGGTGGTACCCTAAAAATGTATATTCTAGATTTTATACTACTGTTTTTTCGGCGTCATTGATATGTATAATCGTGCCAAATTACAGCTTTCTAGTACTAATGGTTACTGAGCTAAGCCGGGGACGGACGGACATGGCGAAACTATACTATAAGGATTCCTTGTTGACTACAGAACCCTAAAAATAAGATGTACAAATGATTTCAGGTGATATTCAACAGATCCGCCGGCTGGATCGGTTGGCAGACCTCAAACTGCGGTCCTAACGCCCGCATCACAGGGCCCCACAACGTATCTACTTCCCTAGTAGACTCCTGCCACTTGCGGCCTGTGGCAGAGACCGCGGCCTCCATACGAGCTGCTCAATATGCGCTCTGCGCCGTGTCCATCATCGCAGCGGCAGTTTTAGTGTACTTACTTGCCCCGTGTGTTAAAGTGATGTGTAAGAAACCGCTAAGGACGCAACAGATCTCCATGTCACAGGCGGCGCTGGTCGAACAAGAGACGTGATGGTAGCTTCAGTTTTAAAGTTTCTAGCGTAACTTTTAAGCGGACGAGTGAAAATTGATATTAAGGCTTGGTCACACCGATTGCGCGATGCAAGTGGGACGCTGCGCTGCGCGCCAAAATGTATGAAACCGACCCGCTCGCGTCGCGCAGCCTGTGTGGCGTCGGTAACCTGTTAACATACGTTCCGGCGCGCAGCGCTGTGTGGCCAAGCCTTTAGAGTAATTTTATCTCACGATCGCGGCCATGGTTGTGTGTTGAGCTATAAATGGGCATTGTCTATGTGTGCGTCAGCGTAGAAGGTATGAGTTCACGTTGCCTATGTGTTCGTATGAGTCATGTCAGGGGGCTTGCAGTGGGCGGCGCGCGTCGCTTTAAATAACTACTCCTCTAGCGGCCTGAGGCCGCTCGTCATTCGCGGGCCGCCCACCGCTGCGCGAACGTGTGTACGTTACCGCTGCCGCCGCCGACTAGAACGCGACGCGACGAGTCGATAATTTACAGAGAGTGAAGTAACACTAAAACTTACTAATACTTAGTATTTTTTTTTCGCTCAGTGTACTTACTAATTAAAATTTCAAGATTATATATAATTTCCGTTCAAGTAGTAGATCAATTTTATGTGTGGCGTTATTCATGATGACACTGACATGCATACAGACATACATACATATGAAGAACGCATAGGTAGGTACTTAACAGTGGCGGCGCGTCAAAAATATTCTATTCTTCATGAGCCGTAGTAAAAGAACTGGGCTGGCCGAAAATTAGGAAAGCCGGTGGAAATCGAGTTGCATGGACGCTCCGCCACTGGTATTAATGAATATCGGTTCACTGTACTCGAGCGACATCTGGTGAGCTAGAACATTTTTCGCCCTCATCGATGTATTGTTCGCGTGACAGCCCTAGCGCTACACACGTGCCGCGTGCGAATGAATACAAGTTATACGATAGACAGCAATGCACAGAGTAGGCATGTTTTTTATGCCTAAACGCCGTTTTTGTTAGGAAGTGAAGCTTCTGTACTTGTACCATTACTTATTCGGTGGTCATGTGTCACAACTACAGCAATGGCCCGCGCTCGTGAGATAACAGTACCTACTGTAATACGAGTAAGGTACAGACAGTTTTTCAGTACTTAGGTATTTAAAAGTTTTCTTTTGTGATTGATTTTTGCTAAGTCTGATAGGTAAATATGAACTAGTCTCTAGGTAAATCAATTTTAGCACACGCATTATTTTAAATTTGCGTACTAAGGATCTATTTATAA